>JAPQWN010000004.1:23618433-24249683 GCA_028538565.1 Umbellularia californica | reverse complement strand
GTGTATGGTTAGTATATTTTCAGATTATATTGAACATATCATAGAAGTCTTTATGGATGATTTCACAGTTTATGGAGATTCCTTTCATAATTGTTTGCATAACCTTACACTTGTTCTTCAAAGATGCATAGAAACTAACCTTGTGTTGAACTCTGAAAAATGTCATTTTATGGTTGAACAAGGTATAGTTTTGGGTCATGTTGTTTCATCTAAGGGAATTGAGGTAGACAAAGCAAAAATTGATATTATTCAATCTTTACCTTATCCCACTAGTGTGCGGGAAGTTCGTTCTTTTCTTGGACATGCAGGTTTTTACCGAAGATTCATCAAAGACTTCTCCAAAATAGCATTACCCCTATGCAAGTTACTGCAAAAAGATGTGGTTTTTGCGTTTGGTGAAGAGTGTAAAAAGGCGTTTGATAAGCTAACGAAACTGTTGACTTCTTCCCCAGTTATCCAGCCCCCTGACTGGAACTTTCCTTTCGAGATAATGTGCGATGCGAGTGATTATGCAGTTGGTGCTGTTTTGGGTCAAAGAATTGGAAAAGCGTCTCATGCCATTTATTATGCTTCAAGGACTTTGAATGATGCTCAGAGAAATTATTCTACTACTGAAAAAGAACTCTTATCTGTTGTTTTTGCTTTAGAAAAGTTTAGATCTTATTTGCTTGGTACTAAAGTCATTGTTTACTCTGATCATGCAGCTCTTCGTTATCTGATGATGAAGAAAGAGACAAAACCAAGATTAATACGATGGATACTTCTCTTGAGTGAATTTGATTTGGAGATCAAAGACAAAAGAGGGACAGAAAATCGTGTCGCAGATCATTTGAGTCGTTTAGTTCATGTGGAGGAAGAACTTCGTCTGCAGGAAACTTTCCCTGACGAGCAATTGTTCTCCGCGAGTGCGACATTACCCTGGTATGCAAATATTGTAAATTATTTAGTTACTAACATGTTACCTCCTGATTTGTCAAAGGCTCAAAGAGATAAGATCAAGAGTGATGCCAAATACTATGTGTGGGATGACCCATACTTATGGAAGCATTGTGCAGATCAAGTGATAAGAAGGTGCATCCCCGAAAATGAAATTATTTCTATTCTCACCTTCTGTCATTCTTATGCTTGTGGAGGTCACTTTGGAGCTAAGAGGACGGCTAGAAAAGTGTTAGAATGTGGTTTCTATTGGCCATCTTTATTCAGAGATTCATATTCTTTTTGTAAGTCATGTGCTAATTGTCAAAAGACAGGTAACATATCCCAAAGGAGTGAGATGCCACAAAACCCCATACTATTTTGTGAAATTTTTGATGTTTGGGGCATTGATTTCATGGGACCGTTCCCGGTTTCTTTTGGTTATGTTTACATTTTGCTTGCTGTTGATTATGTCTCGAAATGGGTGGAAGCTAAAGCCACCAGGACTGATGATTCTAAAGTTGTTGCAGATTTTATCAAATCTAACATATTCTCCAGGTTTGGAATTCCAAGAGCCCTAATAAGTGATCGAGGCACTCACTTTTGCAATCGAACTGTGGAGACTTTGCTGAGAAAGTACCATGTGACCCACAAGGTGTCAACTGCATATCATCCGCAAACTAGCGGACAAGCGGAAGTGTCAAATCGAGAAATCAAGTCCATCCTTGAAAAGACGGTCAATCCAAGTAGGAAAGATTGGAGTTTGCGCTTGGATGATGCCTTGTGGGCGTATAGGACTGCATATAAGACGCCCATTGGCATGTCACCTTATCGGTTGGTTTTTGGGAAACCATGCCACCTTCCAGTTGAATTGGAACACAAGGCGTATTGGGCTATCAAGAGTTTCAACATGAAGATGGATGAAAGTGGAGAACACAGAAAGTTGCAACTACAAGAGTTAGAGGAAATTCGGAATGATGCCTATGAGAGTGCAAGGATTTACAAGGAAAAGACGAAGGCATTTCATGACAAGATGATCTCTAGGAAGGAGTTTAGAGTTGGTCAAAAAGTCCTTCTATACCAATCAAGGCTTCGTCTTTTTCCAGGTAAGTTGCGTTCTCGTTGGATTGGGCCTTTTGTTGTTACTAATGTTTTTCCTTATGGTGCAGTTGAAATTCAAAGTTTAGCCACTTCCAAAGTGTTCAAGGTGAATGGCCATAGACTTAAGCCTTTCTATGAAGGTTTACAAGTAGAGGAGGTGGATAAATTGGACCTTGAAGAACCAATTTATGATGATTGAAGAATGAAGCATTGAGTCGAGCCAACGACAATAAACAAAAGCGCTGCTTGGGAGGCAACCCAAGGGGAGTTCGTTCCTTTTCTCTTTATTTTTGCATTTATATTTTGGTTATTTTTTTACTTTTCTTTGCATTTTACCTTACATTGGGGACAATGTAAGTTTTAAGTGTAGGGGAAGGAATTTAGGTTGCATTTTAATTTGGTCTATTCGAAAAAAAAAAAAGTTAAAAAAAAAAAAAAAAAAAATTTCATAACATGAGCAAGATTTAATTAAGCTTGAAAAATTCATAACCCGATCTTCTCAATTTATGATTAATTAGTTCCCTTGAGGATGGTAATGACTAAATTTGGTAGACAAAAAGCCGGTAAGATTTTGAGCCTTTAGACTGACACATCCATATCAGTCTCACTATTTTCTTTCATGAGAGATATTATTCCATGGATTTGTTTCTCTAGAACTTGCCTTGATTCTATTCGAGGTCACATAAACACATGCAAACATGAACATGATTAAGGCCATCTTTGTTATAAGCTACATAAGCCAAATAGCCTACCTTGCATAAAATTTTTCCTTTGTTAAATCCCTTTGAGCTTTATATTCCCGTTTATTGTAAACCCATGTTACAAGCTTTGAAACCGAAAAAGTAATATCTTTACCCAAGCCGTAGAGCTGGTGGAGCATTGTGATGATATGTTTGGGTGTGCAAGAATTAAGTGTGGGGGTGTCTGGAATGGAGCAGGTTTTCATCCTCGATTGGTGAGTTCCATTGTTGGCATTTTTATTGTTCAAAAGAAAAAAAAAAAGATGAAAAAAAAGAAAAAAAAAATGAAGCTTAAAAAAAAAAAAAAAAAAAAAAAAAAAAAAAAAAAAAAGAGAAAAAGAAAAAGAATTTGTGAAGTGATTGAGGAAATTGCTATCCATGTTCATAAATCCTCATCCTCCTAAAATTCCAAGAAGGGGTATGTTTTTAAGTGATGTATACAAGGTGAAAGTTGTTAAAGGATTGTTCCCTGCTACAAAAGAAAAAAGTGTTCCTGTTGAACGATCTCTTTTTCAGTACAAGAGTTTACATGTTCTGAATGCTTTGAAGCCAAATTGAAGAAGCTGCTGAATGGAGTGATTGATTTTACATGTCTTATATGTTCGAGCTTGAGTTGATTCATCTTTGCTCCACTAGTTTCGATGGCTTTTGAGCTACATTCCCAAATATTTCCCACCTTGATCCTAAACCCCGATACAACCTTTGAAAAGTCCTTATGATTCGTGATATGCATGTGATCCCAGTGGTGGAGAATGAGAAGATATGCAAGCCTATGGTAGGTCATTTCCATTGGACTGAATTTGAGCGAAATTCCCACCCTTTAACCACATGAGAGTCGAGTGCTTATATCTGTGAGGGTCTACCTGTTTAGTTTGCTCTACCTTCGAATGAGAATGCTTGCTAATTAATTGTAATTTGCTTAAGAATGTTTGCTCATGATATGTTATGATTTTTAAAAAAGTTTGGTTGTTCTTTGTTAATGGCATTCAACCTTGGTGTTTTTGAAAAAAAAAAAAAAAAAAAAATGAATTTGAGTTTTGCCCGAGGACGAGCAAAAGTTAAGTGTGGGGGAATTTGATGAGAATGAAAAATGATATATTTTTCTCCATTAATATTTAGTCCTTTGTATCTATTTGATGTCCAATTGCACTAATTATTCTTATATTTTGATTTAGGATGCAAATGGAGGCATTAAGTGCAAAACAAAGCTAATTGGGCGACTCTGGACAGTTTGGACAGCGCTTCGTAATCTGGGCATAACTCTCTCATCTGAGCTCCAATTGAGATGATTCAAGATGCTATGGAATGCCAAGAAAAAGATCTACAACTTTCATGTTTTGAGTTTTGAGAAATACTGGCTGCATCAAGGTCGAAATCAGACTTGAAGTTACTGCTCGTACCTGATGCTAATTGGATGAAAAATCAAGCAGAATGGCATTATGGTAAATTTGAAGAAATCAGGAGTTCGTCGAAACATATCCAATATTGGGCTCATATTGTGCAGAACGAAAAATAGTGCAACTTTAATTCTTGGGTCGAGTCCAACAGAAGCCCGAGCGAGAAGATATGGTCAAGAAGAAGATTTTGACTAAGTTAGAATTTAATTGATTATTCTATTAATTTCCATCTCCAATTCCAACGCCACCTCATCTCTCAAATCCATCTTTCCCTCTAATATCACACCAGCCACAGCCACTGTCCTTATCTAATTGTACTTTCTACCTTTTCTCTTTTCTCTCTAATTCTTATCCATCTTCACTTCTCTTTCCCATCATGCAACGAACACATCACCTAACTTCTCTCCTCTCTCTAACCTAACTCTCCACTATAAATAACCCATCCCATATCCAACGTAGAGTACCTTCTCCTCTCTGACGAAGTCTCTCTCTCTCTCTCTTTCTTCATTACTCTTCTTCTTTTCTTTTATTAATTTTGCAAGTCTTTTTATGGCCCTGCGTGGCTAATTTTTTGTCATTGGTCAAAGGAGACTGAAGCCTCGGAATAAATACTGTGAGATCTAATTTATTTTCATTGTTCAATTTATGCTTTGAATATGGATTGTTCTTCTGTGCTTAATTTGTTATCATGATTGTTTCGTTTAATTACTAGGAGGCCTACTAGTTTATTTTTCGTTGCAATCTACTGCTGAATTAGAAATCAAATCCGTAATTGTTTGATCCCTCTAATTTGTGAAGCAACTGATTTTTGATAATTTACTGCGTCAGTAATTGTTAGAAATTAGAAAGAACACTTGGCTAAATTAAATGCAACCGCGTGTGTTTGTGTTATTTAAGTTCATCGATCTCTCTAATTTTAATGCTGTTACTAAATTAAATCTATAGCGCTTGTCTTAGGTTGTTTAGTAATTAGGGTTAATTAGAGCGCGTGTTTTCTAATTAACTAATTAAGGAAGTAGGAATTTAATTCCAACGATGAATATTCAAAGTGTTAATTGATTTATTTTTACATCAATGATCAGTTCTTAATATCCGATGGTGGATGTTAACTTTGACCAATGCTTGCGCATTTGATTGAATTCGTTACTTTATTGATCTTTATTTGCTTTTATTTATTTATTTATTTTTTTAGTATAATCAAAACCACCCATCTTTGATCACATAGCATAAAATTTGGCTAAACACTCTCCGTGGGAACGATCCTTACTCGCACTACTACATATATTTTTAGGAGTAAAGGTTTTATTATTTTTGGGTGCCTGCGACAGCACGACCAGTGAGCGTAGGGAACAACAAAAAAAAAGGTACCAAAAAATATATGTGGTACCAAAGCAAAAAAAAAAAAAATAGAAAGTGTTCACAAGCACTACAAAAAAAAAAAAAGAAAAGTACCAAAAAAAATACATGTGGTACCAAAAAAAAGAAAGTGTTCACAAGCACTACAAAAAAAAGAGTACCAAAAAATATGGTACCAAAAAAAAGAAGAATGGTTTCTGCTATAAAAAATCAGGAGCTTAGCCAAAAATGGTCTCCAGCCAAAGCTTCAGCTCCTCAAGCAAACTTTTGGCCTCAGCCGTCAGAGTTTCCAAGGCACGCTTCTTCAGGAACTTGCCATGAGATGCTGGCGAATGCCGTAACCCTTCTTTTACACCGGGAAGCTCTTCCCCAGCAGTTTGCCATCGTTCGTTTTCTAGAGTCCTCCTCTCGAGAACTTGACCGGCATCTGCAACCCTGCGGATCAGAGTACTCTCCCTGTCACGAGCCTCTGTTATAGCAGCCCACTTCGCATCGACTTGTGCCTTCAAATGCTCAAGACGTTTCCTGGCCTCCTCAACTTCCCTATCAAGGACGTTAAGGTCATGCCTCAATCCGATGATGGCTAGCTCTTCCTTGTTCTTCTCCCGAACTAGCTGCTTCTTGCTTTGTGTAGCCTCATTCAGGTCAGACTTAGCCTTATCAGCAGGGTTCAAGAACATCTCCTTGAAGAATTGGTCGTCAGGGAAACCCATGGTCTCAAACCACTTGTCACCCAGTGCAATGATCCTATCAACGATCACCCTGGCACCTGTGACATCCAGACCAACCTCTTCGGTGTCGGTCAGAATCTCCTGTACATGTGGGATCATGCCAAATCCTGCCTCCAAGTGTCCAGAAAGGAGAGTCTTGACCCAAGAACTTAAAACCCGAGCCAGCACCTTCTTCGCAAATTGAAGAGACGAACTGGATGAAGATTCAACCTTCTCCGCTGATCGGCTGCTCATGTCATGTCCCATTGGAAGAGTAACAAAAGAACTCTTTTCACTTGGAGCCACTGCAGAGGGAATCTCAACACGAGGCATCTCCTCAATCATATCAGAACTGGTCTCTACCTCCGGATCGACCTCTGGCATCCCTTGCTCTGGTTCTGAAGAAAGTGATGGACTCTCTTCTGTCACTTCAAAACCTGCAAATGAAACACAAAAAGGTATGAATATGATCCTGTTCAAAAAAAAATCATCAGGGTCATCACTACAAAGTACCTTCTTCGACGACTGGCGGAACACTCTCTTCCTCCATGAACTCATCAGAAGCATCATCGACATTTGCATCCATTGATGGTTCAAAGTCATCGGAATCTTGTGGCGAGTCAGCTGACAAAAAAATGTTAGCAAATCAAGTCGCAGGCAAAAAAAAAAAAAAAAAAAAAATAGGCCACTTGGCCTTACGGACCAGATCCGTACGGATCTGTCCGTACGGCCCACAAAAAAAAAAAAAAAAAAAGAGAAAAGAAGAAAAAAAAACGTGTGAAAAAAAAACAAAAGAAGAAATCACGTGGAAAAAAAAAGAAGAAGAATAGAAAGAAAAAAAAAACAAGAAGAAAGAAAAGAAAAAAAAAAGAGAAGAGAAATTTTTTTTTTTTCCATCCTACATAGAGTTTTCTTGAAAGAAAAAAGAGAGAAAACTTACTTGAAGCCATTGATGGAGAAGAAGAAGGAAAAAGCTTGAAGATCCTTGAAGAAGAAAAGCTCTTGGCCTTGGAGCTCTCTTGAGATTGTTGTAAAAGAAAGCAATAAGAGCAAGAGATCCTACCCTCCTTGCTTTTATAAAAGAGAGCAAATCAAAGAAGGAAACAAAAAAGAAAGGTAAGTGTTACTAATTAGTAACCTTACCAAAAGAGAAGGAATTAGAAAGATTCTTTCCCAAAAAGAAAGATGTCTTTGAGAGATTTTCTCCCAAAATCAATCAATGAGAGACTCTCTCCAACAAAATAGGATATTGAAGATTCTTTCCCAAAAAGAAAGATACCTTGAGATATTCTCTCCCAAATTAAGGGAATATGAGAGATTCTCTCCCATAAAGCTATTTTTAGATATTCTCTATCCAAATGAGATATCTTTAGATATTCTTTACAAAAATGACCCCACATGAGATCTAAGCCATCCTAAAAAGCTTAAGGTCCCATGGGCTAGCCCATATGAGCCAGGTTTGACCACCTAGGCACTAAAAAAAAAAAAAAAATGGGCTTTTAGTCAGAAAAAATCCCTCTTACCAAGAGCATACAAAAATGGTTCCATGCCTCTTTTGAGTTGATTGAACCATACAAAAAAATTCCAAGCCCCATGAGCTTCCAAAAATCAAACCATCCAGCCTCATAAACCAAATTGAGCCAAAATCTTGAAATTGACATTCCACAAAAAAAAAAAAAAAAAAATCCAAACCACTCCAATGGACCCACACAGTCCCAAAGAGTGACCAAAAACCAAATCCTGGTCCCCTAACTTGCCACATACAGCTTGTTAGGTCACAAGACCAAAACCAAAAACCAAATCATGATCCCCCAACTTGCCGCATACAGCTTGTTGGGTCACAAGGTCAAAACCAAAACCCGATCCCCTAACCTGCCATATATAGCTGGTTAGGTCACAAGATCAAAAACAGAAACCAAATCCACATCCCTGATGTCATCTTCAAAACTTTGCCTCGAGATGGTGTGTGATTCCTTTCACTACCATAAAATTCCCCTGGAAGCTCAAAGGCTACTCTACCAAAGGAAAGATTGCTCAAAGACTCTTGGTCAAGACTCAAGCTCTCCTTCAAAAATCTCTTCGAGGCACATCGACTACAAAAGTCAAGCAACTCGTCGCTGTACCTCGAGGGGGCATTTGTTGACACCAAAAATGTCACTTTGCCTCTCCAAATCAAGAAAGCTGCATGAAGTCGCAACCTGCCATAAATAGGCAATGCAACTTCTCCAAAAAATCAAATCTTGTCAGAATCAAACAAACACTGCAAGATCCTTCAAGATAGCCAAGAGAAGAGTACACATGAAGTTTCGGGCCATTTCAGAATCATTTGGCCTAACTTCGCTTCTCCGTTAGCTAAAATGGCGCTCCCGGCGGCGACATCATCGGAGACGTCAAAACTTCGATCAGAGCCTACAGATGACTCCAGCATGTCCCAAAAGGGCTCCATGCCAAATTTCAAGTCAAACCGACAACGTTTGACCCTCCATCAATGCTCGAGCAGCAAAATCAAGCCTCCCGGCGGCGGGAACCACCGAAGCCTTCGCTCATCAAACCAAGTGCATGAGTGGCTTCAACATGCTTCCAAAAGGCTGCACGTCGAATTTCAGGTCATTCCTACAACGTTTGACCAGGTTTCGATGCTCCGAGAGAAAATCAAGCCTACCGGCGGCGGAGCAACCCGGGACCATGACATCCAAAACGAAGCCCATGGAACGTCTCAAAATGACTCCAATAGGCTCCCCGTCAAATTTCAGGTCAATCGGACATCGTTTGACCACATATCAAAGCTCGGCATTTTCCCCGCAGCAAAATCAAGTGAAGCATCGACGGGACCCCAAATGGCTTCAAAACTCAAACAAAAGCCTATGGTTGGTCTTATTTATTGCTCAGGAGGCTCCACCTCAAATTTCAGGTCATTCCGACATCGTTTGACCAAGTTTCAGCTTCTGGCGGAAAATCAGCAGCTTTACGCGACAAAGTCTTCGGCTTTCCCGGAAAATTGGAAACTTTGCACTCTAAAAATGCAAGGATTCTCATCAGGTTTTCTGCAGGGAAATCAAGCCAATAAATGAGAAGAAATGTCAAGAAAAATACAGAAGAAAACGGCGACGAAAAAGACCTCAAAACGACCGCAAAACGGGCTCCGAAGGGGAAAAATCCCCCAGGGTCGCAGACCCCTGCGACCATGGCCCATGGTCGCAGGCCCCTGCGACCATGGCCCATGGTCGCCGGCGACCATGGAGGTCCGGGTCACCGGATTTTCCGCCGGTGACCCGTTTTTCCCTTTTTTTTTGCGTTTCGCGCACTTTGGCCCCTGTGGTTTCCTGAAAATGTGATTTTTAGTGCTTTAAATTGACTCATATCCGACGACATCTCGGATCCGCCGTCAAAAGCATAAAATCATCATTGATCGCTCCAAGATCGTCAACCGGCTGACCAAGAAAGTGCACTTTCTGTCCGACCGATCGAGAAATCGACAAGACAGATGTCACCGGCCCGCTCTTAGCTATCAATGTCTGAAGTTACATGTTCATCCGATGTCGATCAGCATGTAGATCCATCGATGATCATCGCCAGAAGAGTTCCAGAAGACACGGCACGGCCCGCGACTCTTCGACTGCTCGGCGACCAATTAATGTGGTTAATTGACTAACTTTATTATGGTCATTAATTCATTTCTTTGGACGGCCCAATCAGAAGCAAGCATTTGGGAGTTACAAGTCAATTGATTCATGGCATTTAAACCATGAAACTCCTCCCATTATGGTAATTAAGGTGATTAAAAGCCCTTAATCTCCATCGGCCAATCAGATTCAAGGAAAAAGGAGTTACAAAATCAAGAAATAAATCTTGTAACTCCTCCCATTAAAGCCATTAAGGCTCATAAACCCTCCTAAATGGCTACCAAAAGCCTATAAATAGGAGAGCATTCCATTGAAATCGGGATCGGAAAAAAAAAGGAGAAAATCAGGATCAGAGAAAAGATCAGAAAAAAAGATCAGAAAGAGATCAGAGAGAAAGAAAAAAGAGAGAAAACTCTGCTGAAGTTCTGCACCGGCCACCACTACAAGGTGACAAAAGCCCCTTGGGGGGGCATCCCCCCCCAAGGTCCTTGCCTTCTCCTGCTGCCTCCAATGGCTTAGACGTGGCTTTTCAGCCCGTCTACTTAGCTTTTTATTGGACATAGGACCTTCTCTTGGTCTTTGTCCTCTAAAAACCTGAGGTTATAGCCAAGCCAAGCGAATCAAGAGCATCTTCTGTTCTCATCTGCATGGATGATGGCGAAGCCCATACATGGCTTGCGACCGTCAATCTGAACGAGTCCCCCACAATCTCCTGAAAAGTTAGATCTTCCTTTTCTTGCTTTTCATTGTAATTTGTATTTTTCTAAAGAGACAAAAATCACAACTCTTGTCTTTCATTATTGATAAGAATTGTAAATTGGCTATAAACGCCAAAATGGGCTATAAATGCCAAACAAAATCGCCTTTCACGACAAACCAAGAAAATGTCTCTTTTCTTAAATATTTGTGCAATGGAAAACTTGAAAGAAGTTGATTTCCTTTTTACTTGCGAAGGTTGATCTCCGGATTACCACTTGCAATTCCAAGTAAAATAGAAAATCTGGCACACCCACATAAAAGAAATGTTGATGCACGCTTCAGGCCCGCCAGGGCGCGAAAGGGCCGGACCCGACGGACTCCCACGTTCCGCCGACCCCGGTAGCCGCCCCGCGGCGCCTCAGAGCGCGTTCCATCAGGTATGTTAGTAACAATAGGTTGTATATTGTTTGATGATATCTCAACCTCCATGCATCATGAACGGTTGAAAATTGGACACATGGCCGTGTTTGAGCTTCTGAAGAATATGAACGGTTCTGGTTTTACAGGTGGGGCCCAGAACAATAAAAAAAAATCATAAAAGACGGACTGCTTATGTTAGTAACGATAGATTAATCTAACGGCTGTAATTGTATTGATGATACCTCAACTTCCATGCATCATCAACGGTTGAAAATTGGACACATGGCCGTGTTTGATCTTTTTAAGAAAATGAACGGTCCGGATGTTAAAAGTGGGGCCCAAAAAAAAAAAAAAAAAAAAAAAGGCGGACTGCTCATAATGGCACTGCAGCAATCCGCCTTGTAACAGTGACATGTGAAAGTCTTTCACACCTCTTGAGGTGTGAAAATCCAAGGCACCTTTTGAGTTGGTTTTCATACCATTTACACATGAGTTTTACACATGTGACTCAAATTCACACAAAACAAACGTGATATATGAGTAACGGAAACGCATGTGATTTAATTACATATGTAAATGGGTACAAACAAATGACCCCTAAGCTAACACCACCCTACAATGGAGGATGCAAGAAAGGAAGAAGATGAGACTGAATGCAATGAAACCACCATACTGCAATTGATTCAAAGAAAGAGAAAATGGAAGGAAGAGAATTGCTTACCGAAGGAATGTGTTGGATGAAAAAGAGCTTGATGAAGACGATTTGGAGGAAGGAGAGGAGGCTGGACTTAAAAGATCTTACATGCAAGGTCTCTTGAGTCTTGAGTTAGAGAAATTTAGAGAAGAGATGGTGAGGTGAAGGACCCATAGCCACATGCAAAAGAAAAGAAGGAAAGTTCGATTGAAATGAGGAGAGTTTGGTTTTGCATGAAATTTTTATGAAATTTGCAGGAAAGTCCAACATTCACTCTGTACTATCAAAATGGGCTTTTGGGCTAGAAATGGGTCCAGTTAGGCTCAATTGGATTAGATCAAAACACGCAAAGCAAAGTACACAAGATGCTTTACCCAATGCACACAATACCGCACAAAAAGTGAAAGCACACGCATCAAAACCCATAAACCAAAAATTTAGAAAGGTCCCTAAACTACATAGGCATGTTCAAAACCCCACTAATCTACCTATCGAATCACACACACATCCAAAACAATCAGTTAGACACCTAATTAAGACTAATTTGGCATTAAATACTCTTAGGAAGGGTCAGGGTGTTACAACAAGTGCTTGTGCTCCTATTATATTGCAAAGTTGGACATTTGTTTTATCTTTCTGCCTTTGAAGTATAAAGAGAAGTGTTATAGAGAGTTGGGATGGATTTAATTGGTTCTTTCACTTATAAAATCTGAACTTAGAGAGTTGGGATGGATTTAATAATGACGACAATGATGATGATATGATAGTTTTCCTCATCTTTTTATAGTAAATATTCACACCCACTCGTCTAATTTCTTCGTCATTAGTGCTATAACCAAGGATTGATCCCTGGTTGTTTCTATGGAAGGGTGTTGCCTCACTACTAGTGCATACACAAATGTTACACAAAAACACATTACCATGTTTGCTGAGATCCAATAGTACATATTTATGTTGGAAGTAGGTGGGCCTCGTGGATAGATTTTCAAAACTTTTGACCCACTTGATACAGGGATCAAGTACCCATAAGGCCAAAAACCCAATGCAGGACGCATAACCCTCAATCTCATGATCATGTGCAGTAAATAAAACTATCTAAAAGATAAAAACGAGCAGCCAACAAGCATCCATAAAAACTACAACATGCAACGAAGCAGATTATACCTTAGGAGCTCGGTTGTGCTCTAATGGAGGAGTTGATAACTTTCGTTGATGTAGAACATTTCTACAAACTAAGATCAGAATCTCCAACACCTCTTGGCCTTCCATGCTATGACCCGAATTAGATCTCTCTTCTCAAGAAGATTGGTGGAATCTTCAAGAGAAAACTCAACTCGAAACTCTAAGGAACTAGAAGAGGAAGAGAGGAGAGAGCAGTGCAACTATTGCACAATAAGAACTGCACGATTTTTACTCCAATACTGATGGACGTCCAAGTGGGATAAATCCTCTTTTATAACCTCTCAAAGCTCCTCTTTTCCTAATTGAAATAGAAGTTACACTTCCACAACAATTAGTAAGTATACTATTACCACTATTAGAAGTCCTACTTCAAATAGAAATAGTAACTTTTGAATTCCTTCCTTTTAGAGTTCAAATAGGATTAGTATCTTTCTAATAACTTGGACTAGCGTAGGGACCACTAGGGATTCCATAGAAAGCTGGCTCCAACTAGGACACGCGACCCCACATCTCATGTGCAATCCGGGCCCATAGTTAATTGCAAATGACACCACTATATAAATGCAATTGCACTACAGTCTTAGGAATAAATTACAATGAAGGCCCTAAATTTCCTAATTACCACAAGTAGGCCCCTCTATCAATATTCATGGATCAATTGGAATAAATCTGTCCCTTCCAATCTTAGTTCCACATCTTATTATCCTTGAGCCCCAATTAATTACTATGATCATCAGTACCATCCAATTAACTCTTAATCGAGATGGGTGCGCACTTACTAATGACAAATCCATTAATTGGCACAAGGGGATAATAGAGATAGATTTCATCTTGATCATTCAATGTTCCCACAGTCCTACTACCACATACCCAAGACACCGAGGTGTTGACCTACAGTTGGCCTCACTCATTGGTGACTCAAAGCAAATGAACAGATAGTAACTTGAGTTCATCAATGTCTCAGGATTGAGAGCCTATTCTAGGGAATTATGAGAGCATACCTTATTATTGAGACGGAACTCCATAAGGTGCTTCTCATGGTCCTTCAATACATCCAATGCACCAGCACATTGATCCAGAATCTTCCATTCTGATGATCGAGACAAATCACACTATCTCATAGTGATCAAAGTGTTGCAACCTTATCAGATGAGATGCCCAGTCTCATCACTAGTTGTGAAGATATTTTAAATATAAGATTTGTGACATATATCTCCCGTGTGTGGATCTCATCCATACACATATATCACATCTAATATACTAATGGGACCCGATTCAACTCATGAACCATTATGTCATATGTATTGGTCATGTGCATAAAGTAATAAAATAACATTCATCTCATGAAAGTAAATCATGATTTTATTGATAAATAAAGAAATTAATCAATTTATCACATCAACTGATGGATTGAGTCCATACAATCTAACAATTTATACTTTTTAAAAGCTTATTTTACAAAATTCTCAAAATCAATGAAGAATGAAATATGAAACCAAGTCTCCAGATATATATATAAATATATATACCATTATAACAAGAATATTGAACGGTTGGGATCACGAATTGGGGCCTATAGAAGTGCAAACAATTAGATATATATGTTATGACTATTTCACAAATTGCACAAAATATATGTTGATTTGAGATATTCAACTTCAAGGTCTTAGGGTTGGTTTGTTTAATAAAGAAAATGAGCGGTTTCGATACATACACACATACATTCACATCCCACATGAACAAAAATAAAGGTCTTTGATGGGGCCCATATACAAGAGAGAATTACGTTGTAGAATGTGCACTATAGCCATTTGCAAGAGATGTATGTAACTGATTTTACCACCTTTTCAGGTCTGTAGATTCTTGTATGTAAATGGCCTTATTTACATACCATTTTCACACCTCATTTATGCACTACTAGTGTAAATAACTGCAAACAAAGGTGATTATAAGATTATACATGGAAATCATTTACATAAGCAAATTACTGCAAACAAATGACCTTTAAAAGATCTTTGTCATCTTCATGGAAGAAAATTAATGTGTGTCATGCTTAGTAAACTATGGAAGCAAAAGCCCCCCAATGGCATCTATTCATGACATAGTTAGAAGCGATGTGACCATAGGGGATGAGTGAGGTTTCACTCTAGCTTAAGCACAAACATAAAGAAGAATAAGAATAAGAAGAAGAAGAAGCTCACCCCATTTGGATGATTATAGTTGTGAATCGACAGGCTCAAAAATTGAAAGGTTGAACTGAATTCTAGTAACTTATTGAAGGCTTTATGCCTAGAGTCATATGGAAACAATCATCTAATAGAGTAGAAGTTTCATTTACAGACCCATCATCATGTCATAATGACTCTTGTGCACTTAAAAGTACTAAGTTGATAATAATGATTGTTTGTTACTACAACTGCCATTGTTGTTCTTAATCATCACCATGCCATCATTGTCATTTTAATTTCCAACTAATTACTTTATAAAAGGCCAGCAACTCTAATGACAGTTATATGCAAGCTAGGGTAAATACTGAAAATCAAAAAGCCAAACTAAAGCCAACCCTAAAGAGGATTAAAGCCCCAACACAGATTTCTATATGGAAAATAATAAAGCAATAAACCTAAGTTACCGACAATCAACCACATACTATATAAAGAGATGGACATGTGATATTTACATGGAAGACCCTAAATAGAGGAAAAGCCACTAGACCTAACACCGTTCCAGCAAGACTAAACACTATGTAAATCAAAGGTTACAAAAAGTACTCACTACCCTTTCCCGGTTAAACCCAACCTAAGGACCATAGTTGCTCTTGTCGATGACCATTCGTTTCACCTTTTTCAACACTTGAAACTTCACGCCTTGACTCTGCTCAAGATAAATCTACTATGACTAGCAAAAGAAGGGCTCCAGAAGAAGATAGTTTCAGCATAAAGATGTAAAGATGGCTCTCTAGAGAAGAAGAATTTCTCTGGGGATTTTCTAGGGCTTAGAACAATGAGAGAGGTGATTAGAATTGAGGCTTGATGTCTATTTATATGTTTAGGCTCGTATGGGAGAGGTCGGATAGCAATAGAGGTAGAATAACAGAGTTTTAAATGAATTGAAACTTTCTCGGAATGAACTCGCCACCTCTGTTAACTGAGAGGTTATTGAAGTCCGATCGATCTGATAGAGCAATCTGCTAGCAGCTTGTTTTTGAATGATTTCTTCATGCTTTTGCTTTAGTCTTTGCACACAAAGTTCGGTCCCTCTAAAATAAATAAAAATACAACTTCATGGACCCAAGTTTTGTCCATCTCAATGAATTTGCCAACTCTCAAATCCTAACAAATACTCACACACCAACCCTCACACACTCTCACCCAAGTCCCTCATATTAGCGTTACACCCAGGGCACGATCTTTGGTAGTTTCTGTGGAAGTAGGTGCCTCACCAAATGAGCTGAGTTTGAGCCTAATTGAATGGTCATTGTCATGTATTCAAGGGCCTAAATAATGATGGTTGAACTCCATTTACTTTCTATTTGCAAAGCCGCTATGCATAATATCATATTCGTTTAATTTACTTGAGATTTTATCTGCTACTATTACATGATGCCTAAGTCATAGCATTCAAAATTGATCTATTGTATAAAAAAACAACAAAAATACACTAATTAATCACTTTCAATTACCTTTTATGAATTTTATAGTGGACAGGAAGATTGTTGTGTACTACTTTGACTCGAAATTTACTTCCAAGAGTGCTTTGTATTATATTTGTATCCATTAATGATCAAGTGGAAGCTCATTTCGCTTGTTTGGATGTATGGTGAAGTGAAGTGAAGTGAGGTGAAGCATCAAATCAAGAGAGAATAAAGTATAAGGGGTTATGATTGTCTTCTATTTTTATTTTTAGTGGCTTGATAGGAAATGTTTTGGCTTTTTGTGTAAAAAGATGATTTTTTTTTTGTCATGTAGGTAACAAAGGAGGTTGCTTTTCTACTTTTTTTTTTTTTTTTTTTTTTTTAAGAAAGGAGGAGATTTTGAATTTGTATACTTTCGATATGACCCATTGTGTGTCTGGATAATGGAGGCTTTACCTCACTTTACTTCAATTCACCTCACATCCGTACACATTTTTTTAAAACAATTTGTGTAAAGCCTAATTAGATGGATATTAATTCACAACGGTAGAATGGACATGCATCATAGATTGTCATGTTTTGACTAAATGTATGATTGTGGACTTTTGCAATTTAGAACAAACTTCAACAATAGCCTATTTTAAGGTTTCTAATCACATTGATAAAATAATCCAATTAGATTGAAGTTTCACCCAGTCCCATTGAAAGATGCACTGCATTTCATCTATAGTACAATACAATAGGCCTACCTGACTATTACTTGGTAATAATATATGTGAATGCACTTGATTACTTTGTGAAGTTCTATTACAAAGATGCTAGGCTGTTATTTTGGAAAAAAAGGCCCCACCTATGAGCCCCCACCTGCATGCATGCCAAGCATAAGTGTAGAGAAAATAAGGCCATCCCAAAATCCAACCCCTAATTTATTGGCTTGAAGTAAGAAAATGTTTAGTCTACGTATTGTATTAGTTGTTCAATTTCTTCATTTTTAAATAGTCAATCAAATGGTGTGATTGCTAACTCTTACATTGGCAGTATAACTTACACCGTCCTTATTTTATTGAGGAATTGATATTATCTTAAATTTCCTCAATGGTTTCTTCCAAACAGGCAAGTGGAGTTTTTGAACAGTATCCGGAGATGGCATTGGCGGTGGAAGAAAAGTACAAGCATGCAGTAGGAGAGATGATCGACTGCCTTTCTTCCTAATGGCATTAGTAAAATTATAGTTGGAATTGGGATTTAAAAGGAACTCTTTGGTATCATATCTTGTTGCAAGCATATATTAATTAGTCATAATTTACATGGGCATTCATGTAGTTTGGTACTGTTCCCGTTGGAAGGGTCAGATCTTTTATTAGCCATTTTTCCTTCTTTCATTATCTTTGTTGCAAGCAATTGGTTGGTTTCTAAATGCTATAGAGTTCTGTAATCTTGCATTACTAAACTCAAATGAAGTGTTTGAGAGTAACCTTCTGGAAATGTGCATGCCCTCTCTCTCTCTCTCTCTCTCTCTCTCTCTCTCTCTCTTCTCTCTCTCCCTCTCTCTCTCTCTCTCTCTCTCTCTCTCTCGTTCACTGAGTTTATTTTGATTAGAGAAATACCTCTCTCTCGTTAACTGAGTTTATTTTGATTAGAGAAATACCTCTCTCTCTCTCTCTCTCTCTCTCTCTCTCTCTCTCTCTCTCTCTAATTAGAGAAATCGTAAGGCTAGGCCTTCTATTTTTAAGGATACATGACGAGAACCCATAACCTCCTCGTTGCAATATTGAGCACTCCTCAAGGCATGGTCTATAAATCAATTAGTGAATGAAACTTCAGTTCATAACTGAGAACTCATACCTCAATAATCAATATTGGCTCAAAATTTTATGATCAAGATATCCTAACTTTTTTTTTTCTTTCAAGTGCTTTCTATGATCAAGATATCCTAACCCTTTTTGTTTTCCTTTCAAGTGTTTTCTGGCTTTGAACCCTGATAGATCATTGTATATAAGTTGAAACGAAGGGGAGAGTTCGCTTAAATTTGTGATAATATTTACCAAGAAGCTATTTTTCTACTATTATTTGTATCAATTCAATTACACAGCAACAAAGGGGCTCTTAATGTTGGAATATTAATTCAAACTTGATGGGTTCCACCAAAGTGGGTCATTAAAATCAATGTGGGTTGTTGCTTATATTTAGGTGGAAGTTCATGCAAATGCACGTCTTGGTGTAGTTAGTCATTTCCTATGTTTTAGTAATTAGTTCCTATTTGTTAGCACTTAAAACGGTTGGAGTGGGCATGTACTCGTGTTGTATGTGTCATGCATGAGTGAGAGCCTGTAGGTGGTTAGCCCATTTATTCTCCATGTGTAACAAGCTTTTGAACGAATGAAAAAAAGTATATATGTAGTGTTTGAGTGGAAAAAACGGCTAGTTCCTTTTCCATAACATTCTCAACGACTATTGCATACAACAGTAGTCTCCATAATTGTGGTAACAGAGCCTGGTTGAGCTACTAGGAGAAGACTTGCAACGAACAGAAGGCTTGAATCAGAGGGTTAAAATTGCTATTGTCAGTGGTGCTGTAAATATTTCTCAACAGGTTGTTCCCATTTTGAAGGGTGTATCTAGAAGGTTTCTTTGGATGTAGCTAAATTCGGCGTTGTATCAACCGAAAAAGCCTTTCCATGGTCCTCTTTCCTGTCATTTATTTAAGGGAATTTTACCAAATAAATGTTTCTAAACATGTATTAGCCCGTTTTAATCAGAAATATACCAAAATGCCTAATTTAGTGTTCGTACGAGGGATTTGGACCATCTTACCCCTTAGATCATCCGAACGATATCATCATCTCCGTTCATCAATTTCTATCATCTCTTAACCTGCGCAAACAAATTCATTCTCCACACCAAATCTTCCATTCCACCATGGCCTGAATCCAAAACACAAACATAAACAATACTCACGACAACAACAGTTCCTATGAAGAAGCTTGCAAGCAAAGGCTCAAAGAGAGTCTGAAGAGATTTCAGGTATAATCTCTCTCTCTCTCTCTCTCTCTCTCTCTCTCTCTTCTTGTTTGATATGTTGGGTCTTTCTCTCTTTTTTTTCATGTTTTTTTTTCCTATTTTTGGTTACTTGGAAAGCTTAGCTGTGGAAGATGGAAGCCCCCTGAAACAATGTTTAGGAAAGTGGGTTGATGCATGCTTTTTTTTTTTTCTCTTTTCTCTGTGGAGTTTGATTCCCTGGAAAGTTAGCCCCAATTGTGCAAAAGCACATAAACCTGATTTCTCTAAAATTGGTAGGTTCAGTGGCTTAAGATTGCATCAAACAACATTGCTTTTCAGGGAAACAAGGAAGAGAATCCGTCATTAAGGAATAGATGGATTTTCCTTAACACTTTTGGAATAGCCAAACAGCCAAAAGAGTTGTTTCCAGAGCTGAAGCTGTTTGAGAAACAAGTGTTAGATTATATGGACTCAATCCATCAACTGATGTAGTAAATTGATTAATTTCTTTATTCATCAATAATATCATGCTTTCCTTTCATGAGATAAATGGTGTTTTTATTACTTTACGCACATGACCAATACATATGACATAATGGTTCATGAGTTGAACCGGGTCCCAATAGTATATTAGATATGATATATGTGTATGGATGAGATCCACACACAGGAGACATGTGTCACAAATCTTATACTTAAATTTCTTCACAATCAGTGATGAGAATGTGAATCTTATCTGATAAGGTTGCAACACTTTGATCACTATGAGAAAGTGTAATTTGTCTCGATCATCAGAATGTAAGATTCTGAATCACGGTGTTGGTACATTTGATGTATTGAAGGACCATGAGAAGCACCTTATGGAATACTGTCTCCAGTTTAAGGTCTGCTCTCATAATTCCCTAATAATAGGCTCTTAATCTTGAGAGATTGATCAACTCAAGTTTATATCTATTCATTTGCTTTGAGTCACCAATGAGTGAGGCCAACTGTAGGTCAACACCTCGGTGTCTTGAGTATGTGGTAGTAGGACTGTGGGAACATCCAATGGTCAAGATGGAATCTATTTGATATTATCCCCTTGTGCCAATTAATGGATTTGTTATTAGTAAGTGCGCACCTATCTCGATTAAGAGTTAATTGGATGGTATTGATGATCACTATGATTAATTGGGTCTCGAGGATAATAAGATGTGGAACTAAGATTGGAAAAGACAAATTTATTCCAATTGATCAATGGATATTGATAGAGGGGCCTACTTGTGGTAATCGGGAAATTTATGGTCTTCTTTGTAATTTATTCCTAAGACTGGAGTGCAATTGCATTTATATAGTGGTGTTATTTGCAATTAACTGTTGGCTCGGATTGCACATGAGATGTAGGGTCGCAGTGTCCTAGTGGAGCCAGCTTTCTATGGAATCCCTAGTGGTCCCCACGCTAGCCCAAGTTATTAGAAAGATACTAATCCTACTTGAACTCCAAAAAGGAAGGAATTAGAAAGTTATTATTTCTATTTGAAGTAGAACTTCTAATAGTAGTAATAGTAAGTTACTAGTTGTTGTAGAAGTAAGACTTCTATAATAATTAGGAAAGAGAAAGTTGCTAATTTGTAATGGGAGTTGGACTTTTATTTCAATAAGAAAAGAAGGAGGTTTGAAAAGCTATAAAAGGAGACAAAAGGGAGCTGGACGTCCCACCTTGGAATTGACGCCCAGCCCTCTCTTTTGTCCAATTGTTGCACACCTCTCTCTTCTCTCTTTCTCTTATAGTTCCTTGGAGTTTCTAGTTAGGTTTTCTCTTGAAGTTTCCACCAATCCTCTTGAGAAAAGAGATTTGATAGTGGGTCATAGCGTGGAAGACAACAACGTCTTGGAGTTCCCAAATTGCTTCAAGAAAAGTTCTTGTCAAAGCTAATTGTCTTCTTCTCCATTAGAGCATTACCAGGCTCCAAAGGTATAATTTGCTTTTCTATTTTTTGTGGATTGTTTGAATGCATGGTGTTGCTGATTTCTATATTCTAGATAGGTTTTATTGTTGTACATGATTAATGAGAATGAGGGATTACATCTTGGATATAGTTTATGGCCTTATGGGTACTTGATCCCTGAGTCAAGTGGGTCAAAAGTTTTTGAAAATCTGTCCACGAGCCCACTTAGTTCCAACAACAAGTATGAAAATGAGATCATGAAAACCCACACGGGATATGGGTGTAGGTGTGTTTTGCGAGTTTGCCTATTATAAATAGTGGGCTGAGCAGAATGCTAGTGTAAGACCCCGACCCGAGTGACCTCGATTAGCACTAATTAAGTCGTGTTTTAGCTCTAAGTGAGATTAGTGGATTTTGGTTAAGGTTTGGGGATTAGAATAGCTCTTTATATAGCTTTGGAGAATTTTGAGAGCCTTTTATCTAGTAGGACACTTTTGGGGTTCTTTTAGTGACTTTGCGTGTGCATAGGGGATTATCCGTGTTTCCAAAAATTCGTATCTTAGCCTCGTTTGACTTATCTCATTAACCTCTACAACTTTCGTGTTGACTTCATTCCAGTTCGTGACCCCGAAACCCAACTTTTACAACTTGGAGGGCGAAACAGTCTTTTTACACAAAATCTGGACGCAAAATTTGATGTCTCCAAAACCCTTAGACTATATACTTTTTAGGAACTAAATTTTTCGTTGATCAATTTTTCCTGATTCGTCGAATGCATCCGAGGTCCCGAAAACCATGTTCTTAGCCCAACAAGTCTAGCTAGTAGTGGGATCCATCCCCATCCCCTATAAAAGGAGAACCCTCTTCCCTCATCCCCTTTTTCCACCTCAAAAATGTGGGAGAGATGGCTGGGCTGCTTGTCGCAACTCCGGACCGGGCCCGCAGGCCAAATCTGGGATCGGGACTCATGATGATAGATGGGTGAATGTACAAATGATATGATTGGTGCCATAGAGCCGGACTTTGGTATCAGTAGTCTGGTCTAGATTGTTATTGATACCCCAGGAGGTGGCTCGGACATCCTCAGAGTCTCCCTCTTGTTTCTTGCATTGCATTATTTGGATAGTGGTTATTGCTAGATGTTGTTAGGATTTCTGTTATTGTCTCACACGATTATTATTCATGACTTAGGCCTAGCTCTATTTTCCTTGTATTCACATGATATTACACTTGTCATTATTCTATACTTGATGCATGCCATGCTAGTTATACTTTGCTTATCTATTGCTCAATATGTCGTTGATTCTATTCCTTAGTGTGCAGACACCCCAGGTGACTACTACTATGAGGAGCAGGCAGGTGAGGAGATCTTAGAGGATCTCCAACCAGCTGAGGAGGAACGGGAGTGGCGTGCCGATGACGTAGAGTAGCATCATCGATTCCAGCACGAGAGAGATTCATTGGGACTTCATTTAGACTTTATTCATTTTTTGTTAGTTCTCGTTGGACTTTCTACATTTTTGACATCACTCTATTGTTTTAAATGGCCTTGACTATTGGGTTGGCCATTGTAATAACTTAATACTTTGTGTAGTTTTGTTTATTTCTTCTAACAACTTTAAATTTAAATGAAATTTATTATCCATTGTCGATATTCCAAGTGCCTAAGATTGTATGAATTCCACAATTTTTATTATACTTGAGGCTTGAAATATTATATCCTCACATCGGACTTTCAATCCTTGGGCCTGAAGGACAAAAATTTTAATAGTCCTAAATTTCACTCCCCGGATCCGATTATTTCTCTAATCGGGTTCGGGGGACGAGACATAATGGTATCAAAGCAATGGTTGGTTTCTCAGGGTAAAAAATTGTAGAAACCATAGGACGCGTGTGAGGACTCCGTTAGTTAGTAGGTTGGTCTTTAGTTCTGTTTCTAGCATTGTATTGTTAGATTGAGGCTTAATGGAACTAACCTTGAATATTTTATAGGGCAATGGCCAGTAGATCCACTTGATCCAATAGTGTGCCACCACCAGAGGGTAGTTCATCTCAGAATGGCTCTGAGAATCAATTCCACCAAATCATGGAAGCTTTCATTCAGTCCCAGAAAGACCTGGCTGAGCGAAGTAATAAACAGAATGAGGATCAGGCTATGTTCCAAGCTCAGATGCTAGAGGTAGTACAGAAAGTGGGCCATCCACAACCTAAGGAATATGACCTCAACGAACTGGTTAAGAAGTTTAGGAAGAGGTTTCCACCTGAGTTCCATGGCATAGAGGACCCCGCTGATGCTAATGAGTGGGTTGTTCATATGGAGAAGATTTCTGAGGTGTTCCAGTGCACAAGGGTTCAGCAGGTGCAGTTAGCGACCCACATGTTCTGTGGGGCAGCAGAAAGATGGTGGAAAACCGTTAAGAACCCCTACGAGACAATCACTGAGGATGTAGCCTGAAAGACCTTCACGGAGCAGTTCCATAAGAAGTTTATCCCCGAGCATTACAGGGATTAGAAGATGGAGGAGTTTGAGCAATTAGTTCAGGGTGATTTGCCAGTGCAAGACTATGAGATTTCCTTCACCCATCTATCTAGATTTGCAGAGGCTTTGATTCAACCCGAATCTGAGAGAGAACAGAGGTTTATCAAAGGATTGCGAGCAAACATTAAGATGCAAGTTCAGTGCAGCAAGTTGACCAACTACGATGATGTGGTCAAGGAAGCATACTTGGCAGAGGAGTCTTTGAAGGATGTGATTGCATTGGAGTAACAGAGGATTTTGGCGTTGATACCTCAACCCAAGTCATAGAGTTCATCATCCCATCACTTTCAACAACCAGCACCGAAGAAACTGCGGTTCGAACCAGTGTTGAGACAATTGCCGCAGCGGATCACTTGCAGCTATTGTGGGGGAAGTCATCATGCTCGCGATTGTAGGAAGCATTCTGGGGAATGTTTTCATTGCGGGGACATAGGGCACAAGGTTCGCCATTGCCCAAGGAAGACAGGAGTGGCACCACCAATATTTCCAGCTCCGGCACCCAAGCCACCACATCCTGTATAGCCGTTGAAACAGATGCCACTTGCACAGGCTAGACCCGAGCAGCAGCAGATGATAGTCAGACCACCCCAGCCACTGCATCAGTGTCCTCCAATACCACAACAGCAATTTCAGAAGAGACCTCCAGCACCACCCAGATTCCAAACTCGTGGTCGTAAGCCACAGCAGCAGTATCACCAGCAACGCCCCCAGCAGGTAGGGAGAGCTTATGCTCTGATGCATGAGGAAGCAGAGGCTGCGGGCAATGTTATAGAAGGTACACGTTCAGTTTGTGGATTTGATGCTAAAGTTCTATTTGATCCTGAATCCACACACTCATTTTTGGACCAGCTTTTGTACTTAGGGGAGAATAACGAGACACTACCATATGATTTGATAGTAGCCACCCCTATAGGTAGATCAGTTCCTTGTAATGTCATCTACCTTAGATGTAGTGTTCAGATTGGAGAAGTTCAGCTGACCACCAGTTTGATCATCTTACCAATGTCGGAGTTTGATGTGATACTTGGTATGAATTGGTTAGCAGCGAACCAAGCGGTGTTAGATTTTTTAATAAAACCGTGAAGTTGTAGAGCGCAGACCGTAGTGTCGAGTTTGTTGGCGCTGAGAAGCCCATCTCCACTCAGTTAATTTCTGTCGCGACCCCGAACCGAGTTTGGGGCCCAATCCTAGATCAGGACTAAGTAAGTGACATAAATAAGAGGTATGGTTAGTGCCAAAACTACACGGGTTCATTAAGAACACACATCACCCGTACATGTGATTTCCCATAGGTGCCGCGGTAAGGATTTCACAACAACATGAATATTTGTTTAAGTACGGAAGCGTGTAGCAAATCAAGCACGTAATTCATTTCCATAATAATAAGACCGATTGCATTTAAGTAACAAGTATCAGAATGAGCAATGTTCTATAGCGTAATCCAAAAGTACTGTTAAAGTTTAAACAAAGATCATTAAATTACATTCCCCAAAATTAGAGGCCAACAAAGACCAATATAAACAAAACAATATCCACCAAAATAATAGTTAATAACACCCCCCCCAAAATGATACGCATCTCGGTAACCGGATGTTTAGACAACATCATCGGCACGCCACTCAACTAGCTGTTACGGTTCTCCGACCGCCTCCTCTGGCTCCTCCTCGGGATAACCGACAACTGGACCTGAGTACCAAAGCAAAGGATCAAACACGACGGTTTGGCAGGTGGGTGAAAAGATATGAATATTCGATAATAAAAGCATTTACCTTGGAAAACATATAAACCTGTTTAAACAATAACTTTCAAGATGTAACCGAGACATTTATTTAAAAACACATATGCAGTAACAAAACATGTAAGGTAACCAAGGAAGTTAGGAAACAAGCAAGATAGCATCCATAAGAAGCTAAATCCTCTATCACCAAAGTGACGAGAGTATCGGGCATTGACCTCGGTCACCAGAGTGAGGAGGTGCAAAAAAATTTACATATACATATACAATAATACGGGACGGGACCTCGGTAGCAAACCGAGTATCGGGAATCACGGTAGCGAACCGGATATCGGGAACCACGGGAGCGAGCCGGGTGTCGGGATGGGACCACGGTTAATAAACCGGACATCGGGATCCAAAATGCAGCTGGCGGGATAGGAGGGGGACCTCCAAGTCGGTAGATCAGACCGACAAGGTCATCCAAGCTTAGTGGTGCCGACTCATAGGTCATATGCAAGAAATCGGGCATGTGTAAAACACTTATGATGAACTTGTATAAACGGGCGAAACGGGGTGCTCAAGGTGCAATAAACTTTCGAAATATAGGGAAAAGTACCGGGGTTTAAAGCTAATTCAAGGTGAATAGGGATCCCGTATGTCAATCTTAATAATAACTTGGTACTCTTTGAATTTGGGACATTCCGGGCTCCTTACACACCTTGGAGACATTCTAAGACTTCAACGAGTCTTTGTGATATGGTTTCTTCTCAAACGGGCTTCATACAATGTCTCTTAAATCTCTTTGACGCAAGGGAATCTCTAAAAAATCTTTTTCTGAGCTCTAAAAATGGTTTAGGCCCGAGAGGGGGTGCGCTCGAGCGGAGTTGGACCACACAGGAACCCATGCAACCAGCAAGGTTGCCTGCTCGAGCGAACATATGCCCGCTCGAGCGGACGACATGTGTCCGCTCGAGCGGGCAGTCTCACTGCCGCCCGAGTTTGGCAGCAGATTGGTTGCGCGCTCGAGTGCCATGTAGCGTACTCGAGCGGGCAGCCAATCCCTGCTGCCGGAGAATGGCCTTCATGGCTTTTCTTTCTCCATTCTCCTATACACTTTCTCTTACAATAAAATGGGCCTCCTTGCCCCCAACAATCATTCATCAAATCTCCTAAAACATTTCTCAAACTCTCATCAATACTTCCTTAAATGTCATTTCCCAAGCATCTCCATTTCCCATTCAATCATCCAAGAGAAGGAAGACAACCACATCGACAAGGATTCATTTAAGCCATAGGAAGGGATGACAAAAGGACTACAAATCAACACATTTCCAAACATTAGATACACTAACCAAACACTATCATGAGCATTTATTTCAAATCAATGTAACTCAATGAACACATCAAAAAAGGTTGGTGAAAACATCAATGCTTCTCAAGAAAACCATTCAAAGTCTAAAACATCCAATCATCCACTTGCCTTAGGTCTCTAATCAAGAAAACAAGCACCAATCAAGCTCTTTCTCAAGAACCCTACAAGCACAACAAAACCCCCAAAACAAAACCCTAAAATGGGTCAAACAAGGAATAGGAAGAAGAAAGCTTCAATAAAGAGAGGAGAGGCTCTCTATAAGTCAAGGAACACATATTCAAGAGAAAGAGAGGGGGTTCTTACTTGGAAGTTGCTCAGATGGGAAGACTAGCTCAAGGAAGATCTTGTAGTGGGAGGGTTGCTCCACAAATGGCATCAAGAAAAAGCCCTCAATGAGAGGAAGAAGGAGACGACCTCCATTTATGCTATAGATGCAAGTTTGGTGGAGATTCAGGATGGAGAAGCCACATGAAGAAGAAGAAAATGAAAACCCTAGTTCTTGTGTGGCTTTGTACTGGAAAAAGGGGAAAGAAGAAGATGGGTTCTATATATACAAGTGGGTGTGGGTCCCACCACTAGAAAATCTTTGGAAGCTGAAATCACCACTCTCGGGACCTCGGACGAAACCGACGAAGAAGGGAAAAGTGATCACCCAAATATCTAGTTTCCAAAAAGTATATTTTTCGTGGGTTTTGGGGATATCAAGTTTTGGGTACATATTTGGTGTAAAAAGACTGTTTTGCCCTCAGTGCTAGGAAAGTCGGGTTTCGGGGTTCCGAACAGTTACGGGATCACCATGAAAGTTGTAGGGATTAGCGGGACAAGTGAAACGGGGTAGGCATACAAGTCATCGGGATCTCGGGAAATTCCCAAATTAACACAAAGCTATCAAAAGGGAATCCCCAAAGGGCCCCCACTAAACACAATGCACTTAAAATTCCCCAAGCTATAGCAAGAACTATACTAATCCAACTTAGTCAAGTTCTACCAGTCACCCTTAGCACTAACACGTGACTTAATTAGCACTAATCGCGAACACTCGGGTCGGGGTCTTACATCCTCCACCCCTTAGGGCATTTGGTCCTCCAAATGAAATATAAACTCACCTCGGGTAGGAGATGTGGATACTTCTTCTGCACTTGGTCTCGCAATTCCTACATTGCCTCTTCCGGCCCATGATTCTCCCAAAGCACCTTCACCCACTGAATAGTTCGTGTCCTCAACTCTTGCTCCTTCGTGTCTATGATCTGAATGGGCTTCTCAACATAGGTAGCATCTTCTCTGATTTCCAACGGTTCATGCCGGAGTACATGGGAAGGGTCGGGAATATACTTCTTCAACATCGACACATGGAAGACGTTATGTACACTGGATAGCTCGGGTGGTAAGGCTAATCTATAAGCCACATCACCAATCTTACTCACAATGTCATACGGTCCAATGTATCTTCGTGACAACTTGCCCTTTTGCCCAAACCTCAATGTTCCTCTGGTAGGTGACACTTTCAGGAAAACCTTATCTCCTTCTTTGAACTGTAGATCCCTTCGGTGAGAGTCTGCATAGCTTTTCTAACTACTCCGGGCTATTTTCAAACATTCCTGAATCTGTCTCACTTTGTCACTGGTCTCACTTAGTATGGTTGGTCCATGGAAATTGCGGGTGCCAACTTCCTCCCAACAAGCAGGTGTCCTACACCTCCTGCCATACAAGGCTTCAAACGGCGCCATCCCAATGCTCGAGTGGTAGCTATTGTAGTAAGCGAACTCACACAACGGTAAAGTCTCATCCCATTGAGTCTTGAAATCTAGCACACAAGCACGGAGCATGTCCTCGAGCGTCTGAATTGTCCTCTCTGACTGGCCATCTGCCTGAGGGTGATAAGCCGTGCTGAACTGTAGCTTCGTACCCGTAGACTCATGTAGGGTTTTCCAAAATCTCGAGACAAATCTGTTATCTCTGTCGGAGGTAATAGAAACTAGTTGCCCATGTCTACTAACAATCTCATTGACGAACAACTCTGCTAGGGGTAACATGTGCATCTTCTTACTTGTCTTCATGGGGATAAAATGAGCTGACTTGGTGAGTCTGTCCACTATAACCCATATTGCATCATTGCCTCTGCTAGTCCTCGGTAATCCCGAAATAAAGTCCATGGTAATGTGCTCCCATTTCCATTCCGGGATCTTTAATGGCTGCAACAACCCTGGAGGCTTCTGATGTTCTGCCTTTATTAATTGACACGTCATGCAACGAGAGACAAACACTGCAATCTCCCTCTTCATATTGTTCCACCAAAATCTACCCTTCAAATTCTGATACATCTTCGTGCTGCCTGGGTGCATGGAGTACTTCGTACTATGAGCCTCTGCCATGATGTCATTCCTCAAATCTTCGATGTTAGGCACACACAAACGGTCTCGATAATAGAGGACTCCCTCAACGATACGAAAATCAGGACGTTCTGCTATATGCTTTAAGATCTTAGCCAACTCTGGATCTTGCAACTGACTATCCTTGATTTTCTAAATGAACGAAGGTTCTGACACTGACATGTTAGCCGACAATACACCCTTCCTTAGTGGTTGTAGGTCTATCCTTAGCTCTTCAAATTGTTCAAAAATACAAGTACCGCTCAGATTTGCCAAGCCTACTGATTTTCTGCTCAAAGCATCGGCAACTACATTCGCTTTCCCCGGGTGATATTTGATTGGAAAATCGTAGTCCTTGATATACTCCATCCATCTCCTCTGTCTCATGTTCAATTCCTTCTGAGAAAATAGATATTGTAGGCTACGGTGGTCAGAATGGACCTCGAACTTCTCTCCATAGAGGTAATTGTCGGATGTGAATTTTCGACCCCCCCGCGCCAACCAATGGGCTTGGGAAGATCTCCATTCATCTATACATGTGCTATTTAAATTTTACATCGAAAATGAGGATTCCGACTACCCTCAAAATCGATGGATCACGATCGCCAGCTACGGTAACGGCCGTAACACCGTCCTTCGACGAAAGCCGAAGAAAAATGGGAGAAAATAAATATTTGGGTCCTTCCTCTCGTCTAATGTGCTGCCGGCAACACACGACGGTTGTCTTGTCACATTAATTTGGGTCTTTTTGGGTCTCTTTAATATAGGGTCAATTCAGGGTTACAAGTTAAAGTCCAAATAAAGGTTAATCCTCACATAGCAAAATTATGGTATATCCAAGTAAAGTAAGACAATTAAGATAAAGAAAATAAAAGGGGGGAGGTGCCAAATATTTAAGAAGAGGATCGGCCCCGTTCCCGGGTACCCTCTTCAAATCCCTTGGCAAAATAGGGTTTAAAGGCTGACTTTGCGAACCAAAACAATGATGCAAATGAGACTTTGACTTGTGATTTCCGTGTTTTTCGTGTGCGATACACGAGTGATAAAGGTGAAAGGCCGATGGGCCGTAATTGACTAAAGGTGGCCGATGGGCCGGTATTTGTTTCAGAGTGGCCGATGGGCCGTGATTGTTTTAAAAGTGTGTGCGAAATCATTCATCTCATCTCGTCATTCTCATTTATTCAATTTTAGAAATCAGTTCTTCTTTCCCTTTTATCATTAAGTTCAATTAAATACCTGGCACCTGAGGTGGAGGAAGAAATAAAGGAAAAAATCTTTTTGGGTTTATTTTATTGGTTTTATAGTTTTTATGGATTTTTGATATTGGGGCTAGAAGGGCCTAACTAGGGGATTTCTACTTGGATTTACGTGATTAATGCTTTATTACTGATCATCGGATTAACCCTAAACCTAAGGTCCTAGACCGCCCATATTAGCTCTCCCGGTCCCCTAACGGAACAGGAAAAGTGATGGGACGAAGCCTAATGCTCTAATTTATCTAATGAGGAAACCCTATCTAATGCTAGGGTGTAAATTGTCTAAATTTGATAGCTTCTATACCTAAACACCTTATTAATTTGATTTGGTTTGTTTTAAGTTCTGGTTTGATTAAGAGTTATTTAGGGATGAGTTAAGAGTGTTTTAAGGTTCTGTTTTAATATGCTAAAGGTTCTGGAGCCTCGGGTTTTACTTTAAATGATGAAAGGAAGTTGAAACAAGTGAAGTGATGGACGGGAGGACTTGGGCGCACCTGTGGTGGCGCCTAGGTCCTCTTAGTGACTTGGGCGCACCTGTAGTGGCGCCCAAGTGGCTGCTCTTTGTGATTCGGTTGTTTGCGATGGTGTTGGCTTGATTTTGGAATTTCGTGGGGTTCGAATCAATGTAGGCTTCTGTTATGATGTTGTCTTTAACTTTGGGTCAATTAATTTTAATAGTCTTAAGTCCTGGAACTCGAAACATAACTAAGGTTCTCAATTTGGATTTGACAGAGGACTTGGGCGCACCTGTATGTGCGCCTAGGTGTTTATGTGCACTTGGGCGCACCAGCAGTGGCGTCCAAGTTGGAATTTGAAATCTTTTGGTCACTCTGGCTTGATTTGAAGTTTCGGACAGGTCCAAGTTGATCAAGATTTTGATTTAAAGATTGTTATTGGTTTTGTGATAGTCCTGAGATAATGATCTAGATCGAGACTCGAAGTGAATGAGGATTCGGCGGTCCTAGGGAACGGAAATGGACTTGGGCGCACCTGTGGGGGCGCCTATGTTTCCAAGGTGACTTGGGCGCAACTGTGGTTGCTCCCAAGTGTCCGGTTTTCGTGTTTCTCTTGTTTTTGGGTTAATTTGAGGTTGAGTGTTTATCGTTTGATGTACTTTGAATTAAATGTGTTTTTGTTGTGTTGGATTGATTAAATTTAAATTAGATTTCAATTAATTAGATTTCTTAATGATTATGAGGGGCTAAGTGTCAAGAGATTGGTACCTACGTGGATGTTTTTGTGGCTTAAGTCGGTTTAATCTCTTAGGTTAATCTAGGCTACTGGCTATAGTTGTTTCAAATCGTAAGGGTGTTCTAGTGTGTTGATTTGGGTCAAAGTTTGAAATTAATAAGGATTCGGTGATTCCCAAACTAAATGTGACTTGGGCGCACCTATGGTTGCTCCTAAGTGTCTGGGGTGACTTGGGCGCACCTGTAGTTGCTCCTAAGTGTCTGGGGTGATTTGGGTGCACCTGTGGTTGCTCCTAAGTGTCTGGGGTGACTTGGGCGCACCTGTGGTTGCTCCTAAGTGTCTGGGGTGACTTGGGCGCACTTGTGTTTGCTCCTAAGTGTCAAGGGTGACTTGGGAGCACTTGTGGTTGCTCCTAAGTGTCAAGGGTGACTTGGGCGCACTTGTGGTTGCTCCCAAGTGTCGGTCTAGTAGTTTGTTATCTTCTAGGGTATCTTTAAGTTAATTTCTTTTAATAAATTAAAGCTTTTGGATTAGGTTTGTTAATCGGGATTTTAATTGGGGCTTGTTGATTAAAGTTTTATTTAATTAGGGGTTTCATTAGGAGTTGTTAATAAGTTTTAGGGATTTAATTAATTAATTAAGTATGTGGATTTTAATTGAGCATTTTAATTAATTGCTTCGAATTAATTGATAAGGGTTGATTAAGTTTATTGATTTACTCAAGCATTAATGGACTAACCTAGGATTACCTAGTTAATGTCTAACTCTATAATTCTACTACTTCTTTTTGTTCTCTTCTCTAATTACTAGTGAGCAAGATGAGAGGAGAAGTGTTTTATGACCCTTTTTTTTTGGTGTTTGGTTTTTTTATGCAAAAACTACGTGAGCTATCCTAAAGAACAATCTAGGGTTTTTCTACTTAATTAATGTCTACTTTTTTTTCTTTTATGTATTTTTCTATTTCTTTTAATTTTTTTCTTCTCTTCTCTAATTACTAAAGAGCAAGATGAGAGGGGAAGAGTTTTATGACTTTATGATTTTTTTGGTATTTTATGCAAACGATGCAACCTAAGTATGATAATTTGAAGATTCGAAGTCTAGAAGTTCAGCAATCAATGGAAACCATCACAATTGTGGAATGGCATGTTAAACGAGACGCAAAATGCAGCAAATGCGGGTCGGAAAATAAGCCGAGGACTTGGGCGCACACACAGTGGCGCCCAAGTGTTCCCCCTGCGGGTTGTGATGTATTTCGGGCTTCTATCGATATCCCGGTATGATTTCTAGCAATTTGAGACTAAATGCAAGGTACTATTGTAGATTATTAATGTCAAAGCTTCCGGACTTGAAAATAATAATGCAAGCACAAGGATTCGAGGGTGAATCCCTTTGCAGGGACTTGGGCGCACCTACGGTTGCTCCCAAGTACCTTCCTGTACTTTTTCTTCTTTCCAATGGTATGTTTGGTCCCTTTTCGACTCTTTCAATACTCTTAATAAATCCAAATGCCTTGATATCAACTTATATGAGGATTGACTCGGATTCAAGAAGCAAAATGCACATGAATCAAACAAATAGGGACCAAAAGTCTACTTCTGGACTTGGGTGCACCTACGGTTGCTCCCAAGTACCTTCCTGTACTTTTTCTTCTTTTCAGTGATATGTTTGGTCCCTTTTCGATTCTTTCAATATTTTTAACAAGTCCGAATGCTTTGATATCAACTTATACGAAGATGGACTCGGATTTCCGAAGCAAGATGCACGCGAAATGGAAAACGGGATTAAAATCTCCAATCTTGGACTTGGGCGCACCTGTATGGGCGCCCAAGTGCTTTTCTGTGTTTTCTTCCTCTTTTGTTTCTTTTTCAATGCTTTTCGCGCGATTTTGATTACAAAGTCACAAGTCCGAAGGTACTAATACTAACTTATATGAATAGAAATCCGGATTTGAGAGAGAAATTGCAAGCGGGATGAGACTAGGGTCAAAATCCCACTCTTGGGACTTGGGCGCACACACAGTGGCGCCCAAGTACTCTTCTCTTGTTTTTTAACACTTTTTCTTTCAGATTCGGATTTTTCTAATGAAAACGATATGGATGCAAGATCTATTCTAATCACGAGTTCAGAATGATGCAAATAATGCAGATCTACAAACTATGAATGATCCTAAGCATGTTCCTAATGAGGAATGAATACTGAATATTAGATCTACTATAACCTAGTACTATTAATGCAGATCTATAATGTGTGCATGACCCTAAGCATGTTTCTAAACAAAAATGCTGGTGGAATGTAAATAAACAAAAGAAATCCCGAAATACCGGTTCGAATCGTGCTCTTAAGTCCTATGTTAAAGTTCTTGCGCAAGTCCGTGGCTTTGGGAGGCTTTCTCCATTATTGATCTTGGAGAACCAAAGCAATCTCCTTCCTCCTTTCTTCTAGATCTAGAGATCTCCTTTGTGACCTCTCTCTTTCTCTCTCTTTTTTACTCTACTTTTCTCTCTTTTTGGTAGCCTCCCTTGCAAAAGTAGTATGTGAGGTCTCTTTATAGTGATTTTGACGTGGAGGAAGAGTTAGGGCTACTTCTTGCACGAGTTTCCAAGGGTTTCACGCAAACCAAGGTGAGATTAGGGCTCTCGGAGACTTGGGCGCACATGGAGGTGCGCCCAAGTGGGTCCCATGACTTGGGCGCCCACATGGTGGCGCCCATGTCTAACATTGAAGCCTATTGGGTCTAGGGTCCGGTTCTGGGTTGTTTTCGGGTCTAAACCGAGTCGAAACTGCGAAGGGTAGAGTCAATCGTACCTAAGTATGCATCAAAGTGTATTTTTAAGGCATCTTGGGACTTGGGCGCACATGGGGTGGCGCCCAAGTTGGTTCCAGGACTTGGGCGCACCTGTCATGTCTTGGTCAAACGGGCTCGAGGTTTGGTTCCGGTTCATTTCTTAGATTGAGATCGGGTCAAAACTATGAAAGGTAAAGTGGGATGTGATTAAATGTGCACCTAAGTGCTTCCCTAGGGTAACTAGGGACCTGGGCGCACCTGTGTGGGCGCCCAAGTACAACTCTGGGACATGGGCGCACCTACATGGGCGCCCAGGTATGTGCCTGGTGGGGTTTTCGCAATGTAATCTTCCGACGACCATATCTTTTGATTCGTTCATCGGATTTAGACGTTCTATATATCAACTGAAAGCTCTCGGAATGTAGAATCTTTTGGTCCATATGTCATAGTGATTAGAGTTCAGGAAATAGTAGGGATATCTGGATCAAAGATTCTAGTTGTTTAAATCATACTAATTGCATCGTACTTAGGTAAACTAAGTGTAATATCTTTGGGATCAACTTGAGTGTGTCCTATGTAGTCTGGAAGGGACTTGGGATAGTGTTGTAGCCTAAGTCTTGTATGAGTAGTGGGTCGGACTTGAGGTCTCAACGCGATTCGGCCTTTTCTCTCACGAATTTCTAAATATTGTCGAACTAAGCATAAAATTTTCAACAAGCATCTTCATCGTCATTAATTAATCTTAATTATGCCATTAACCATTCAATCATGGGTGAAATGGGGGCACCATTATATATGACGGGTGTTTAAGGCTATCATAGGGGGCGAAATGAGGTGTCTACAGTATGCCCCTCTTTGGAGAACAACACGTGGAGAGTTGTACTCCAAAGAAAGTAGACACAACACTCATGGCTCACGGGAGCCTTTGAGCTCACGGGAGTGGCCACCTACGGATGTGTGCAATTGTAAACTCATTCTAAGGGTGAGGTTCACTTTTTCTAGGATCAATTCTGATTCAGGGCAGAAAGGAAAAAACAAGAAGTTACGTGCCTACTGATTTGATTGGAAATCCGAGATCTGTGCCTCGGTGCCCGTGGTATTGCCACGTGACGGGTTGGGAACTGTGCCCCGGTTGCTTAATTTAAAGTGATGGTGGGAACTGTGCCCCAATGGTCTGAATTAGAAGTTGGTCTTTCGATTGGCTAAGTCACTATTAGAGTTTCATTTGTTCTTGTAATGGAGTTCAATTCAATTTTGTCATACATAATGTCTTTTAACTTTCATTCACAGTTGAATACTCAAGGCATAGTTAAAATTGATTAGTAATAATGGGGATCTTGAAAGCAATCATAAACATAGTTCAAGCAATGGTGTGAAGTGTATGTGAGAATGAGATGCATATTTTTTGTTTTTGTTTTTACAAAGAGATTTTATTTTCGAAACTCAGGTATGCATAGAAAAAGCTAAATCAATGGAAGATGTTCACCGGAATAACTGTCACTCTCTAGGGATCTTGGTCTTCACCCAGCTTAGATGAGAACCCGGGATAGATTCAATCATCATTTCATGCTTATCATGGAGAGTTTCAAGTTACACAGATTCCATCCTCCAACGTCAAGACTTGAGTCAGCAAACACCACAATTCGTGATAACACAGTATTATGGTCGCCATACCGATCATAAGCGCTTAAGGGAGGCCTACGGTGACTCAATTTTCCAGACGTGAGGTAAAATCATGAAAATCATGGTTAGGGATACTTACCTCAAGAGTTTTTTTTTGTAAATCCGTTGATAGAGGTCCTTACTGTTTTCTTTCAGTGTTCATTTGCTGAAATTCATGCCATTCATCTTCAATAGTGTGCTTAAATCACCTTTGGTGCTCTCATTTCTGCTTTGGAAACCTGCATTGAACAAACACTAAAAGATTCTGCATTTTTTGTTAGTGCTCAGTTTCATAACTTGTAAAGGTAACACTTCTAGTTTCATTGATGGAGATGACATGGGATGCAATGCATAATGTATGCGTGATGGGACTAAAGTGTATGATGATTTTCCCTGCGAAGGGGGGATGTCCGGTGCGCGGATTTTCGCCGCTTAGTCCCTTCTACTACTCTCTTCTAATCATTGTTTGTTGTTTCTTTTGTTTGTTTTGGTCATCAATCATCAGAGAGTCATTATGGTCTAGACTTGTGCATCGCGCGGCTTCCCGGGTTAAAAAAAAAGTTGGGCGCACATGGAGGGGCGCCCATGTGTTTCTGGGTACTTGGGCGCACCCCCACGCGCGCCCAAGTGGTCTCTCCTACTTGGTTTAGGATTCTAGGATGCGTTTACGCGTGGTATTGATTGTGTAGTGAAATTGGGAAGTGAAGGGACTTGGGCGCCACTAGGAGTGCGCCCAAGTGGCACTCTTGCAAAGTTTGGGAGGTAGAAGGACTTGGGCGCCACTAGGAGTGCGCCCAAGTGCCAGTCCGTCTTCTTTTCAAATTAAGACACTAATCTATATAAGGAATGGCTGCCTTTGGGTTTTATCACACTTCCTACTCTTCCAAATTCCGAATTCAAGGGTCTTTGATCTCTCTCTTGCTCCCAAGTAAGCACTCTTTCATCTTCGTTGGTTCTAGTTCATGCAACATATATTCTAGTTTATTTTGTTCTCTCTTTTGGCATGATGCAAACTTAAAATTCAGATTTGTTTATATATATATTTGTTTGGGTTGTATCATCTTTAATTTTCCTTCCCTTCTTCTCTCTCTTTTTATTTTCAAAAGAAACAAAGATGTTGCTTTGCATGAGTGTTTAATTTAGAGTTACTTTGACAAGGAGGCATGTCCCCTTTTTTTTTTTTTTTTTTTGTTCCTTAATGATCTGAAAGTGACCGAACAGTACCCTTGGTGATTTATCCCACGGATTTCAGGGGTTGTGATGGATGATTTTAGGTTGAACCGGGCCCATTCGCGATGAAGTCCCTGAAGTGGACTTGGGCGCCACCCTAGGTGCGCCCAAGTGTGTGTGCTGTTTTTTTTTTTTTTTTTTTTTTTTTTTTTTTTTTAATACTTGTTTAGTCCTCATCCTGTGTTTTAGCTCATCACTCTTTCATTATTCTTACTTTGATCTTATGATGTTTCCTTTGTTATCATTGTCTCACCCCCTTTCTTTTTTTTTTCTTATTTGTGTTTAGATGTTGTATGTAATTTGGACTCTTGGCTCTTAAAACGGGTTAGAATAATCCCACAATACTTCTAAAAGTATTTGGCACGGATTTGGAAAGGCTTGATATAATTTCCATTACTGAACCTCGACCCTTCGGGAGAAGTTCCTTGGGACAGACCTGGGCGCCACCCTTGGTGCGCCCAAGTGGGTTTTTTTTTTTTTTTTTTTTTTTTTTTTTTTTTTTTTTTTTGTAGTGATTCCTTCAATCTAAGCCTCTTTGGGTTATTTTCAATTCAACGAAAGGTCTTTAATGCCTTGTGTATGTGTTTATAGGTCTCATTCTATTCCAATGGCTGGCGCTCCAATGTTCTCCTTCGTGATTGATGGTGCTGGAGGTACTCCTGCCTGCAAGCCCTACTCACCAGGGGACGAGTATTGGTCCTCGGGGGATGGAAGGATAGGTTACTATGACCCCGAGGAACGAATTGAGTTCTATCTCCAGCACGGGTCATCCATGCCTGCCACCTACGATTGCGTGTTCCGGTTTGAGGAGGTGATGGATCAACAACTCGTCGAAGCCAAGCGTGGGAAGTACGATTTGCTGGTGATGAAATACAAGAAGATGTGCGGATTGTACAGGGATTTGTGCGTTGTAGGGAGGACCGCCCTTAACAGGTTGTGTGGCTACGATGGACTTCTGGGAGACTTGCCAGCTTTCATTAATGATGTACTCCAGTCCCTTTTGTGGAGCATGATGGACCTTCAGGCGATGCTTGAAGTCTGGGAGGGTATGAAGACTACCAGTGAAAGAGCTCCTATCGAGGAATTTAACGCAATACATAGGCGGATGGATCAGTTAGAGCTCATGACAATGTCCTGCCCACATGAAGCCGAATTTGCTGTCCCAAGGCGTTATAGAAAGTATTTTGAAATGCAAAACACCACCCTTTCAGCGCTTATCCATCCAGTGTACACCGCTCATCTGGACGATTTCAGGCTGCTTCGGGAGATTGGTGATGCTCTTCGGGACCCTTTGAATGCTTTCGAGGAAGTGAAGGGGCGGCTTGAGACCCACATCTTAGGAATGGAGGCGCGGTTGGCTCGTTTTCCTATTTTTAACGGCATGGTTCACCCCCTATAGAAGACGGAAATCATCACCCTAGTCCTTTTTTTTTTTTTTTTTGGTTTATACGAGAGGTCAGGTCATTAGGACCATCTCAGTTAGTGATAGACCCATCTAGGGTATTAGGAGCACGGGTCGTGACCCCTATTTTAGTCAATGTTTAGGATTCAATTGATGTAGTTCATTGCTATAGTTATTATTTAATGACTCTTATCGGTGTTCAATAAAAGTTGATTTAGATTTTTTATTCTTATTTATTATTATTATTATTTATATATATATATATATATTTTTTTTTCGTTTTATGCGTGTGTGTATTTTAGTTGGGATATGATGATATGGAATATGTGGATGAATGCAGGGATTTGGATGCATGAACTATTAATATATGATGCCTAATGGTGAATCCATAATGTATTTTGAATCAACCTACCTTTGCATGTTGTTTGCACCGTTGTTCCTCGTAGGTAGAGATGGGCCATTGATGTTCCGCCGATAATCCTGAACTTCTCTAGAGTTGAGGTTGGTACTCAAGCTAAGTCAGATTTTGCCAAGGTTGGATTGTAGTTATTATTAATAAAGATTGACTCGAACTTAATCAGTGGGTGAATCATGTTTTAATTTTCATCCCTCTTGAGGCTTAATTTAATGTTAGGTTTGATCTCTAATCCCTCTTTCTTTTTTTTCTTTTTTTTCAGTTTTCTTTTTTTTGTTATTATTGTTATTGGGTGAGAGAGATGGGCCATTTAGAGGTGGGTCGCCCTTAGAGAGGGCCCCCATCTGATAAGGAGGCTGGGCCATTCAGCGCCCAGCCTTAGGCGCTTCTGGCTACACATGTTGGGGGCTTTCCCCCTCTTTTCTTTCTCATTCGTTCTTTCCCTCTCTTCCTTTCTTTGGTTCTTTTCTTTCTTGCTTTTGCTGTTTCAGGTGAGGCAGGGACGAGTTGGTGAAATAGGGGGAGGCAGCAGCAGCGCGCAGGTTCGCCGGTGTTCAGGTAAGTGTGTCTCGACATCTCTTTCCATTTTCTATTTTCCTTCTTCTCTTCTTCTCTTTTCTTTTTTTTTTTTTTTTTTTACTTCCTGCCATTGTTGCAGGTGGAGATCTTGGATGCAGCAAGGAGATTGAGGGGAGGAGGAAAAAGAGTTCAAGGTATGTAGTTCTTTCTTTTCCTTTCTTCTATTCTCTCTTCTCTCTTCATTTTCTATTTTTTTTTTTTTTTTGTTTTGAACCCTGCTGTGGCTGCCATTGTTGCAGGTGAAAAACGAATAATAAAAAAAAGAGAAGCAGCAGAGGCGTGGAGAGAAAGGGGAAGCTCGTCCCTGACCAGGTATGTGGACTTCATCTTCTTCTTCTTCTTTCTTCTTTTTTTTTTCTTTTTCCATTTTTGAAACGCCTGTTGCTGCTGTATGCAGGTGAAAACCGTGTTTGAAGGGGCAGGTTGAGTGAGGAGAGGAAGAGAGAATGAAGGGAGAGAAGGGAGAAGAGGAAGGGGGGCCCAGCCCCTGGCCCAGGTATGTCTTTTTTTTTTTTACTTTGTTTCTTTTCTCTTTTCTCTCTGTTTTTTTTTTTTAATGTGTTGCTGCTGTCATTGTTGCAGGTGGGGGACGAGTGAGGGAGCTGGCAGCAATGGTTGTAGAAGTAGTAAATGTGGAGTTCAGTGGAGTTTTAAATTTGAAATGGTAGATGGAGCTCATCTTAGCTGTGGAAGGAAAATCCTGATTCTTAGTCCCCCCCACAGGTGGTCGTTTAGTAACCAACCTGGGCAATGATTTTGGGTATTGTGAGCAAGGTTTGGGGGTTTTATGTGATTCGGTGAGGTCTGAAAAGATCCGTTGGTGGGGCTGAACCCATTGGTTGTCTCGGTTAATCGAGACGAAGTGAGTGGTTTTAGCGACTGATGCATGCGTAGGGGTGATACGATGGTGATGAATAGTGTGATGGTTTTGATTGTGATGGGACAATGGTCATGGTGGTGGTGTCTTGGTTTGAGTGGGGATTTGCTTCACTTGTTATGTTATATTTTTATTATTATTATTATTATTAGTCTTGGCTATCAGTTTCACTTTTGTTCTTGGATTGGTTTACTTTGGGATCGTTTGGTTAATGCTTCCCTATTTTAATGTCTCTCTTGGGTTCAGCTTGGTTGCTTTGCATAGTATCCACTGTGAGATCTTTCGAATTTTACCTCATTACTTGTGTGTTTCTTACTTGCCACTTCTCATATGTGCTTTCTTTTCTTTCCAAATGTGTAGGATGATGAAGACAAGGCTTGCTTGTAAGAGGGTCCCGATGACGGGTGAGTCGATAGAGGGTTCATCGGGAGACCCGGGGAGTGTTCCCTTAGAAAGACTCATGGAGGATCCTGGCGTAGGACTTGCTGAGGGAGATCCTTCAGAGGCACAGGTATGAGGTTTTCCCATGTGACCTTTCAATCTTGATTCCTCGTATCCGTTGTTGATGTGATTTGTAATCTGGTGATATGCAGGTTGGCGAGCTACGTGCCAAGCTTAGGAGCTACGAGGCCTCTACGCAGGTGAAGGTCTTTCCTCCTCTTTTAAGTTCTGCGTTCACTGCTGTAAGGTTTGTTGAATATAATGTTTTTAAAATGTCGTCTTGTAGAGTGGTGCCGTTGTCGCCTTTGTTCCTCCGCCTCTCAGCGTGGGCGAGGAGAGAGCCCTTATTCATGATCAGTATATTGAGCTCATGGATCGTATGGCGCGAGGTCATGAGGAGGTGGTTGCTGATTTACGGAGGCGCCTCGATCGATATCGCTGGAGGGCGGAAGAGAGAGGTTATGCGTTTTCGGACTCGACCCGAGTTCCTTCTCAGCGTGCCCCTGGTCCGCCTTCATTTGCTTCGTCGGCTCGTCATAATGGAGCTGGTCCATAGGGCTATTGTCCTTTGATTGATCTCCTAGGGATGCATCCCTTATGTATCCTTGTTCTATATTGTATTCATATGTCCTAGTCCTGTATTTATGGTGTTACACCCTATCTTTGGCTCGTGGTGGGGGCTCATATGTATGTGTATGTTGTGCGTATGTATACTATGTATGTATAGTTGAGATAGTGTGTTTGATGCTATAAGAAGTGCTATAGGATTGTCGTTGATCGATGAGGGGTCATTGTGGGGTGCCGGGGGAATATACGAAGTGTTTATCTCACAGGTAACAGATCCTTATGTATTCTGAAATTTTCCAGGGTCCAAAAAACAAAGGGAAGCGCTGCCAAAAATTTTCTAGAATAGCTCGAAATTTGTGTTCTGAGCATGGATCTCATAGGAAGGATCACTAGTAGTTTAGAGTTAATGAAGCGAGATTTCATATAACAAAAAGAGAATAAGCACAATCTCTCATCAATCTAAACTTAGTAAGAAACACAGAATGAGGTTCTCAAACAATAGGGGGTGCCTGAGTGCGTGACATTTGTGACCTAAACAATTCTATGTTTTCAGGCATTCACATTGTTAGCTATAAGTATAAAGGCAGAGGTTCAAGATAATTGCACTTTCAATACTACAATCATATGTGATGTCATAAAGGGTGTGTACAGCATACATCTATAATCAAATTCATCATTGGATAACATAACAGACATAACTCATATTTTCCCAGTTTGGTTTTCGTAACTTTGATCTTTTCAACTCATGAGGAATTGTGCACAAAATAGTACCCGTATATAATAAATAAATGCCCCAGCTTGTGGGATGTTATGAATGTGATCGGGGTTGGTTTCCCTGCAAGGTCTCAAAACAAACTTGTCAGTTTAATATTTTTAGGCCCCTTGCATAGTTTGGCTAAGGTGGTATTTTCTTTCTTGGTAAAAATGTCAATGGGCCATTTTGGCACTCAAGCTTTGAGAATAACAAGATTGAATTCATACCTTAGGGGATATATTTTTTTTTTGCATCCAACTAAAAGTCATTAGTAGTAAAAACATGTATGAGGTGAGTGTGTGTGCAACCTAGTGAGTGCTCGTGGCAACTGTGTATGCGATGAGGACCCAAGTTGGGAAGCCGTGTAGACATTTATTCATGTGTATATACAAACCAAAAAAATGCCCCAGCATAAGACTAGTTTCTATTCTGGCCGTGGGTGAGAGTGTGAAAGGAGATTAGCTTCTCGATCCATGATTGTCACCTAAGTGGCAACGTGGTCTTCCCTAACCGTCCTTTGGAGGTCGAGCCCTCACGGGCCCCTTTTGTAGCTGCTTAGTCTTTTCGGCCGAACTTCGGAGAGCACCTGACCGCATCCGGGGCTCATTTGTGAGTAATGTTTGTGTGTGGGGTGGTGAGTCACCGTGCTACCTTAGTGTTGTGGTTTTCAACTACCTTCTGCTTAGTTCACCTGATGAGTGCCCATGTCAGTCTAGCAAGCCTAAGATATATTTTTTTTTTTTGACATGTGACTGTGCAATGCTCGGGTCCCTTAAGCTTTCTAATTAACTCATGTAACGAGCATTCGGCCAATGACTCCCAAACCAGGTGGCTTTAGGGCACTAGATATGTAAATACCCCTGCGGGCTTACTGGCTCGAGCTAAAAAGGCTACGAACCCGAGCTAGTCACAAAACCTTTATTGTTTCCAAGACCCCTAACTAGATTTTTTTTTTTTTTTTTTTTAACCATATGACTGTGTAATGTCTGGATCCCTTAAGCTTTCTAATTAACCCATGTAACGAGCATTCGGCCAGTGACTCCCAAACCAGGTGGCTTTAGGGCACTAGGTATTTACATACCCCTACGGCTTACTGGCTCGAGTTAAAAAGGCTACGGACTCGGACTAGTCACAAAGCTTTATTCCCCTTTTTTTTTTTTTTTTTTTGGCAAATGGTGAAGAAGCTTTCATGACATGGGCAATCTCACCTATAAAACCTTCACATTGGGTGGCCTTAACCGTGCTGAATCCGTGTGGGGTAGACTCGCCATTTTGTGTATTTTTAAGTGCCGGTGTGTGTTCGAGTTCCAAGTTTGATTAGAGTGCATCTCTTCTGTCTTCTTACGGGATTTCTACAACTACGCTAAGGGGCAAGGAGGGCCATACTCCGTGAGAAGTAAGGGAGGGTCATACTATGTACCTTTTCAGGTACATAGCGTTCCATGGATCGGGGAGCTCTTCCCCTTCTGCATTTACTAGTCTATATGCATTACCAGCATATGCTTCTTTAACTACATAAGGGCCTTCCCAATTGGGTCGTAACTTACCTTTAGGATGCGGAAGCTGTGATGGAGCGATGCGCTTCAAGACGAAATCACCAACTTTGAATTTCCGCTCTTTGACATGTTTGTCGTAGGCTCTGGCGATTCTTTTCCGATATACTTGTGCATGTTCTGCTGCCTTCATTCTTTTCTCGTCGAGTAGGTCTAGCTGAAGTAGCAATGCTTCTCTCCTCTGGTCTTCTGTCATATCTTCATCTAGCTGGATGCGTAGTGACGGGTGAAGGACTTCGATGGGAAGGACTGCTTCCATTCCGTAGGTCAAAGAGTATGGGGTTTCTCCTGTAGGAGTCCTTATGGAAGTCCGGTACGCCCACAACGCTTCAACCAAACGGTCTGGCCAATCACTACCTTTGGTGGTTTGCACAGTCTTTTTGATGATCTTCAGTAAAGTCTTGTTGGTTGCTTCGGCTTGGCCATTTGCTTGGGGGTAATATGGGGTGGAATGATGCAATTCAATGTCATATTTTGTGCACAACTCATTCATTTGTTGGGATATAAACTGGGGTCCATTGTCTGTTATGAATACTTTAGGGATGCCAAACCTGGCTATTATATTCGTTTTAATGAATTTGACCACAGAAGTAGCCTTAATATTAACATATGCTTCTGCTTCTGCCCATTTAGTGTAATATTCTGTGGCTGTCAATATGAATGCCTTGTTTTGTGTGTTTTCTAGAGTAGGGGCCAAGGGTCCTATGATATCAAAAGCCCAGGTCGAGAAAGGCCATGGAGCCGTGGTGGGGTGAAGGGATGATGCAGGGGCATGAATTAGGTCGGCATGTAACTGACACTCTTTGCATCTCCTAACGTAATGAACTGAATCCGACTCTAAGGATGGCCAATAATAACCTAAACGGATGATCTTCTTAGCTAACATTTGGCCATTGACGTGTCCTCCACACTCTCCTGAATGTGCCTCTTCGATTATTTCTTGCCCTTCTTCTGCAGTCACACATCGTAGGAGAATTCCACTGAAAGATCTGCGGTACAGTAGTCCCGCGACTATGACATATCTTTGAACCATTTCTTTCAGCGCTTTTTTATCTGATCGGCTGGCATATTCAGGGATGTAGCCATCATGTAAGTAATTCCAGATATCATAGTACCACGGGTGATCGTCCACTAGGTCATCATCGTGTTGTATGCGAGCTAGGACTCCTTCTACTGGTTTGGCGTTCTCTTCTTGGTCGGACTCCTTGGCCTTGACTTTTTTACTCTTTTCCTTCGAAAGTTTCCGCAGAGCTTCAGTAAGGTTCCCTTTGGTTAGATCTATCGATTTGACGGACGGTGAAGCTAGCCTTCTAATCAAGAATTCTTCGGAATCTTTGTTGTCGGGGATTTCTATAATGGAAGCTAATATTGCTAATGAATCGGCCAAGCGGTTCAAGGCTCGAGGAATGTAGAGGAAGGAAACTTCCTTGAAACCAGACATCAATTCTTTTGCCTTTGCGTGGTAATGTGCAAGCTTGGGGGCATTGACCTTCCATTCTCCGGCTATTTGGGAAATAACAACTTTGGAATCACCGAAGACTCTCAACTTCATGACACCTAGAGCTTGGGCCTCTCTTAGCCCCGCTAGCAAAGCTTCATATTCCATCGCATTGTTGGTTGCTGGAAATCCGATCTTGTAGGCCTTTGGTATGACAACCCCTTCTGGGGATAATAGCACTATCCCGACTCCTTTTCCATTTTGGTTCAAAGCTCCATCAAAGTACATAGTCCATGAATCATCATCTTTAACCTCTTCAACATATGTAAACAAAATGCTCTCGTCAGGGAAATTAGTTCTAACTGGCTCGTACTGAGGCAAGGGGAGGTGTGCTAGATGGTCAGCGATCGCCTGTCCTTTTATGGATTTTTGTGTAACGTAGATTATGTCAAATTCGACCAGGAGCATTTGCCATCGCGCGACTCTCCCCGAAGTGACTGGCTTCTCGAAAATGTACTTTAAAGGATCCATCCTTGCTTGGAGTTTGATCTGATGGGCCAGAAAGTAATGTCTCAATTTTTGAGCCGCCCAAACTACGGCTAAGCAAGTCCTTTCCATTGGGGAGTATTTCCTTTCGTAGGGTAATAGAGATTTGCTCAAGTAATAAATAGCGTTCTCCTTTCGACCGGTTTCATCATGTTGCCCCAGGACGACACCTATCGCAGATTCTGTCGCTGACACATATAAAATGAGAGGCTTGTTTTTTATAGGGGGCTTCAGGACGGGAGGACTCAACAGATATTTCTTCAGATCTTCAAATGCCTTCTGGCAGTCGTCATCCCAGTGGTACCTTACACCTCCTTTTAGCAATTTGTAAAAGGGCTCGCATTTTTGGGAGTGCTGTGAAATGAATCTCCTGATGAACTGTAGTCGTCCTATGAGGCCCCTCAATTCTTTGAGATTCTTCGGGGGCGGCATTTCAAGGATGGCCTTTATCTTAGAAGGATCAACTTCGATTCCCCGGTTACTTACCATGAAGCCCAGGAGTTTGCCAGAGGATACTCCAAAAACACATTTCTTCGGATTCATCTTCAGTTGGGTGTCCCTAGATCGTTGAAGGACTCTCCTAAGGGCTACGATATGATCCTCACGGGTTTTGGATTTGATTAGAATGTCATCTACATAAACCTCTACACAATCGTGTATCATGTCGTGGAATATCGCCATCATGGCTCTCTGATAAGTGGCACCGGCATTTTTCAAGCCAAAAGGCATCACAACGTAGCAGTAGGTCCCCCAGGGTGTAGTAAATGACGTCTTCTCCTGATCTTCTGGTGACAGCTTGATTTGATTGTACCCTGAGTAACCATCCATGAATGATAGCATGGCGTGCCCTGCAGTATTATCAACAAGCAAGTCAATGTGAGGCAAAGGGAAATCGTCTTTGGGAAATGCCTTGTTCAAATTTCGAAAGTCAATACAAACTCGGACGCGTCCGTCTTTCTTCTTTACCGGAACTATGTTGGCAACCCATTGAGGGAATAATACGACCCTGATGAATTTAGCTTGGTGGAGCTTGTCAACCTCCTCCTTCACTTTCAGGGCAGCGTCGGGAAGCATCTTTCTCAACTTTTGTTTGACGGGTTTAGCATTTTCCTCTAGCGGAATTCGGTGCTCCACCAGATCGGGTGCAAGACCGGGCATATCATTATAATCTGACGCGAACACGTCCTGATACTCTCTTAGGATCTCAAGGATTTTACTTTCTTCGTCAGGTTCTAGGCATGCACTGATCTGGACTTGTTTGGGTCTCTCATCCGTCCCTAGGTTTATTTCTTTTGTCTTTTCGGCAGCCGCTTGCGTCTCTTCATCAAATTTCTTGATTACTCTCCCGAATTCTTCAGAAATTTCGTCATCCCCTTCTTCGGCGTCTACTAGTTCGTAAACACCCACTCCATCATTGGTGTTTGTAGGTTGCACTAAGGGTTCGGGCTCTGGAATGATCGGTAGAGACTCACAGCCTAACTTATCGATGTTGGTCATAATCTCCTCTAGTCGGGACCGCTCTACCGGAGGTAACTTCCATCTCCTTGGATTGCCCATGTTTTGATGAGGACTAAAGTCTTCTACTCCTACGGTTCCTATGTTTTTGGGTTTTCTATTTTCTAATTTTTTGGGGTTTTTGGGGTTTTCTAATTTTTTTGGATTTTCGAAATGATATGGTACAGGTGAGTTTGAAGATGGGCTATCTACCAAGGAGGATCCTCCCCGCTGGCGTAGCCAGGTAGTGGGGCGGTATACCACTTCATGGTCGTTTTGGTCATCTGCTTCCCAAACTTCATGGTCTTCTTGAGAGGGGTCTTCTCGCCAATTGTGCCAGGCAACAGGCCAATATACCACTTCCTCGCGTGTAGGGTCTTCAATTTCCCATGTTTCGCGACTTTCTCTGAGTTTGGCAATCGGCGTTTTTTTTTTTTGGCAAACGAGTTGATTTGTTTATAGTCAACATGTTGCACGATAGGGTCTGGAACCTTAGATTGACAGTGCAATCTGCATCATCCACTTCTTCTGGTGAATGGAACTCTCTCCAAGTGCCAAAGATTTGCTCGTAGATCTCACTTTCAGACGACGTAGAGTCTTCCCAATCTTCTACTAGAACGGTCTTACCTTTATCGTTCGGATCCAAATTGTCACGTCCCTCTCTAGTTGGTGATGCATTGGGATCTAGAGTTTTATCGTGCTTTATAAAGTGTTCATCTAAAGTCCAGTCCTCTTGCTTACCTCTCATATTACTATGTGCATCGTATCCTAATCCTTCTGCTTTTACTCTAGGATCTGGTATGTAGGGGTTGATAGCACCTTCCCCGTCTTTTCCTAGTCCAAATCCGGGTTGATATCCCATCTTCCTCATCAGAGTCCATCCTGGCGCTTGATTCCGATCGTTTGTTGTTGGATTTTGAAGGGGAGAAAATTCATGAAACACATTTTGCATGGGGTCCATATCCATTAAGGAGATGAGGGGGTCAACTCTGTATCCATGAATCTTAACCTCTGGCGTTATGGGAGCGGGTTGTAAGGTCTGGAGTATTTGGAGTTCTTCCGGTTCGATCACAGGTGGGTCCCCCATCATTTTTATGATCTTGCCTAAATGGGGGAATTTGACACATTGATGCCTGCTTGACATGACGGCGTTCATATGATTCAACCATCGGCGTCCTAAAATTAAATTGAAAGTGGCGGGGATGTCCATGGTATAAAATTCTTCTGGCATCGAAATCGGACCTACTTGTACTAATAACATAACTTTTCCACATACTGTTTTCTTATTCCCATCATAACCAGTCACCACCATGGGGGCCGGAGTTAAGTCTTTTGTTGTGAGCCCTAAAGCTTTGTAGGTTTTCAATGGGCATATGTTTAATGATGCGCCAGTGTCGACCAAAGCTCCTGATATTTCCTTTCCTGCTATCTTGATCGTTAGATGTAGGGGAGATGTCCTCGCTTCAGACGGTATCTCTTTTAGTTCTTCTTCGTTAAACGTAAGGGCAGGAAAAGGGGTTCCCGGGGCTAAGGTTGCGATGGTAGTTCTCAACTCTTCGGGAGTTATGTTTACCGGGACTTGCAACCGCGTAATAGCCTCAAGTAACTGTTGCTGATGTTTGGGTTAGGTTTTAATTAAGTCGAGGACGGATACCTTAGCTGGGATCTTCGTGAGGTGTCCTAAGAGATCATATTCTATTCCCGTTTCTATCGAAATATGGGCTCTTTCATCGACTATTTCCTCAACTTGAGTGTTGGGGTTCTGCGATTCTGGATCTCGAGTGACCGGATGAGGGGGTAATCGGGAAGGACGAATTCGCCCGGATCGGAGATGGGCTTGAGATGCATTTGCATCCGGGTGAGGATCTAATCTAGAGTTCGCGAGGATCGGTGGTCCTTGGTCATTTGGTTCATCAAAATTTACTTTGTAAAGGTCCGGAGAATCGACAATCGCGTCCATTCCGGAGTTATAGATTTTGAACTTCGTCTTTCCATCCCATGGCGTGATGTATTTTCTATAGTCTTCTTCTTCAAAGAAATCATCATGGAATGGTTGATTATGATTTATGCTCCCTTGGGTCGCGATATCAATGTATTGGTGTTCTATCATGGCGATTTTTATCAATTGAGTTTGCGAGGCTTGTCCAGAGGTTGATGGCCCATGTTGAGGTAGCGGGTTTGTATAAATCTGCATGTTTGGAATATTCTGTGTTGGATTAGCGGTAGCGTTTTGATTAGGAGGGGTATTCCGTGGGTCGCTTGTGCCTATCGGCCTAATATTATTCCAATCAATCCTACCTTCATCATTAAGGTCGTAAATCAGATCTCTAACTGTATAGCATTGGGTGAGGTCATGCCCCGGCATCCTATGGTAGGCACAAAACTTGGTCTTATCCAGGTGTTCTGACCACGCCTGCGGTCGTTCTGGTGGGAGTCGGAGGGCGTTCTGATTTAGAAAAGACCAGAAGACAGCAGTCCAAGGTTGTGGCAGGGATGGGTAGCTTGTCCTCTTGGGTCCAAATCTCCTTCTATTTCCATTGTTTGCATTATTTTGGTTACCATTGTTGTCTCTATTGTAATTGAAGGGAACCGTACCGTAGTTGGGTTGAGGATTCGCGTTCTGGTTTGGTGGCAGAACAGTTGAATTCGGAACCGATTGCGCGTGGTCGGGGTTCTGACTTTGATTCACCGGGGGTCCTTGGTTCCTTGGCGGTGGGTCATAGCCTTGATTGTTTCTAGGAGGGTTTCGGAAGTTTTGATTGTTCCGCTGATAATTCTGGTTGTTCCTTTGAAAATTCGGGTTACCACCCTGGAAATTAGGATTGCCATTTTGCCCTTGATTTTGGTGTTGGTTAAAGCTGACACTATTATGTTCTTGGTATGGTCGGTAAACCTCTTCTTGATTTGAACTTACCTCAGGGGTTGCACGGCTTTCTGGTTGGGTGGTTGTGCCTATCCTACGCGTGTTTTTCTTATGGTCAATAATGGTGTCTAACACTCCTTCGTCCAAGTTTTGTTTCATCCTAGACAATCTACGGTACAAGCCACTCCAGCTAACTACTTCCCCGATCGTCATCAAAGCCCTCATTGGATCCTTCATGTTTGATATGGCCATTCTCACTTGTTCCTCCTCTTGCATATTGCAATCTGATCGCGCAAATTGATTTTGCCATCTCACTGCGAATTCCTCGTAATCCTCGTTATTCTTTTGTTTGAGGTTCGCTAAGTCATGCCAAAGGGGTTTGTTCTTAGTCAAGTGCTGGTATCGCGCTAGGAACTTCTCTATTACATCCTCGAATGTATTAATTTCGTGAGAAGGTACAGACGTATACCAAGTTAGTGCATCCCCCGTTAGAGATTCTTGAAAATAGTTTATGAGCATAGAGTCATTGTCAGCGATGGCACGACACTTATTGCAGAACGAAACCAAATGGTGTTGAGGGTCGGTTGTCCCATCATAGGGTACGAATTTAGGCGCTCTAACAGGGAAGGGTGATCTCTCCTTTTCTTCTTTTTTGGTAAAATCGTAGAAACCTAGCTTTCTTCCAGTCGAGCTTGAGGACTTCTTCTTAATTTCATTTTTAAGTTCTTCTACGTTTTTCTGCAATTCTTTAAATGCTAAAGGATCTAGGTATTGGATTGTCTGTGGTTGGTATCCTCCTTGAGGTCCTAGTGGGGTCGGGGCATAGGCCGGCTCTTGGAATTGCTCTCGGGGATATGGTTGTTGAATAAGATGATAGTTTTGGTTCAACTGAGTTCCTCCATAACCAACTGATTGTCCTCTGTGTTGATCAATCATCGGACTTAATGCGAACGGTTGATATGCCTGTTGATAGCGTGGCTCGTTTCCTGGGTATGTTTGATAAGAATTTCTAACGCCTGATGGATTGATAACCTGACTGTTTTGGATTGGGGGACCTTGATTTGAATTAGGCACTTGGTAGGTTAAGGGGGTCTGATTTTGATAAACATGAGAGGTCCTCTCATATTGAATTGGCTGGGGATATAATATATCGTTGCTAGCCGTCACAGGGTTGTAATTCATTTGATTGATTGGCGGAGGAGTCATTACTTGAGATTGAGGTCGAGCTGCCTCACGTTGTTGGTAGACATCTGGCGTTCCCATATGGGCCAAAGGGTTTTGGTGCGAGGTGTTGGATGTCACCAACAGACCCGGGTTTACTAAGCCATGACTCGGCTGTCGATATAGATTCTCGTTTATCGTGAGAGTCTGGGATGGTGCGATAGCTCTAGCCGGGGTAGTGATAGGTGCATCAGTAGGCATCCCATATTGTGGGATAGAAGACGTGATTGGCTCGGTCTGACTGATTAGGGAAGAGTAGGGTATAACCTGTGAGACAACAGGGTTGTCCGCGCGGAGAGAGTGATCTCTTGACGAGACATTGTCGTGGACCCTATATCTTATAACTTGGCCGGTGGGGCTGACTAGGTCCGTGTAAGTTACTCCTGAATGTGCGGAGAATTGGTTCTCCCCTGACGAATGAGATGGGGTAGATATGTTAGAATGATTCCTGCCCATTGTAATGGTATTGACCGGGATGGGGCCTCCTTCAAAAAGGGACTGTCTTATCTGTTGTGGGTCATGACTTGAATACGCTAAGGACCCATCTAGTATCCTTGATGATTCTATATTTTGTGGTGTTTGTTGTGATCCGCCGGCAGTGCGAGTCAACAGTGGGGGAGAGAGGGGTTGTAGATCGGACATTCCGAATGTGTAACCCTCCATTTGTGAAGAAATATTTAGATGAGAGTAGAGAGAAGGAGGGGATGAGAAAAGCACGTTTTATGTCCTTTGGTAGTGAGTGTTGGTGTAGGTTTGTTTCTTATGATGTAATGGGGGAAAGCTTAGTGGACGGTTCATTCGAACCTTAGGTTTAATTTGGGACTAAACTTATAATAACCCTAAACTGAATGGGACACGGACACCTGATCATTGATTGGATGTTCGTGTCCTACAATAGAACTGCAGAAAGACCCAAATTCGTGACAAGACAACAAAAGAGGTCCCATCACGATCGCCAGGCTGTCGGATGTGAATTTTCGACCCCCCCGCGCCAACCAATGGGCCTGGGAAGATCTCCATTCATCTATACATGTGCTATTTAAATTTTACATCGAAAATGAGGATTCCGACTACCCTCAAAATCGATGGATCACGATCGCCAGCTACGGTAACGGCCGTAACACCGTCCTTCGACGAAAGCCGAAGAAAAATGGGAGAAAATAAATATTTGGGTCCTTCCTCTCGTCTAATGTGCTGCCGGCAACACACGACGGTTGTCTTGTCACATTAATTTGGGTCTTTTTGGGTCTCTTTAATATAGGGTCAATTCAGGGTTACAAGTTAAAGTCCAAATAAAGGTTAATCCTCACATAGCAAAATTATGGTATATCCAAGTAAAGTAAGACAATTAAGATAAAGAAAATAAAAGGGGGGAGGTGCCAAATATTTAAGAAGAGGATCGGCCCCGTTCCCGGGTACCCTCTTCAAATCCCTTGGCAAAATAGGGTTTAAAGGCTGACTTTGCGAACCAAAACAATGATGCAAATGAGACTTTGACTTGTGATTTCCGTGTTTTTCGTGTGTGATACACGAGTGATAAAGGTGAAAGGCCGATGGGCCGTAATTGACTAAAGGTGGTCGATGGGCCGGTATTTGTTTCAGAGTGGCCGATGGGCCGTGATTGTTTTAAAAGTGTGTACGAAATCATTCATCTCATCTCGTCATTCTCATTTATTCAATTTTAGAAATCAGTTCTTCTTTCCCTTTTATCATTAAGTTCAATTAAATACCTGGCACCTGAGGTGGAGGAAGAAATAAAGGAAAAAATCTTTTTGGGTTTATTTTATTGGTTTTATAGTTTTTATGGATTTTTGATATTGGGGCTAGAAGGGCCTAACTAGGGGATTTCTACTTGGATTTACGTGATTAATGCTTTATTACTGATCATCGGATTAACCCTAAACCTAAGGTCCTAGACCGCCCACATTAGCTCTCCCGGTCCCCTAACGGAACAGGAAAAGTGATGGGACGAAGCCTAATGCTCTAATTTATCTAATGAGGAAACCCGATCTAATGCTAGGGTGTAAATTGTCTAAATTTGATAGCTTCTATACCTAAACAACTTATTAATTTGATTTGGTTTGTTTTAAGTTCTGGTTTGATTAAGAGTTATTTAGGGATGAGTTAAGAGTGTTTTAAGGTTATGTTTTAATATGCTAAAGGTTCTGGAGCCTCGGGTTTTACTTTAAATGATGAAAGGAAGTTGAAACCAGTGAAGTGATGGACGGGAGGACTTGGGCGCACCTATGGTGGCGCCTAGGTCCTCTTAGTTACTTGGGCGCACCTGTAGTGGCGCCCAAGTGGCTGCTCTTTGTGATTCGGTTGTTTGCGATGGTGTTGGCTTGATTTTGGAATTTCGTGGGGTTCGAATCAATGTAGGCTTCTGTTATGATGTTGTCTTTAACTTTGGGTCAATTAATTTTAATAGTCTTAAGTCCTGGAACTCGAAACATAACTAAGGTTCTCAATTTGGATTTGACAGAGGACTTGGGCGCACCTGTATGTGCGCCTAGGTGTTTATGTGCACTTGGGCGCACCAGCAGTGGCGTCCAAGTTGGAATTTGAAATCTTTTGGTCACTCTGGCTTGATTTGAAGTTTCGGACGGGTCCAAGTTGATCAAGATTTTGATTTAAAGATTGTTATTGGTTTTGTGATAGTCCTGAGATAATGATCTAGATCGAGACTCGAAGTGAATGAGGATTCGGCGGTCCTAGGGAACGGAAATGGACTTGGGCGCACCTGTGGGGGCGCCTATGTTTCCAAGGTGACTTGGGCGCAACTGTGGTTGCTCCCAAGTGTCCGGTTTTCGTGTTTCTCTTGTTTTTGGGTTAATTTGAGGTTGAGTGTTTATCGTTTGATGTACTTTGAATTAAATGTGTTTTTGTTGTGTTGGATTGATTAAATTTAAATTAGATTTCAATTAATTAGATTTCTTAATGATTATGAGGGGCTAAGTGTCAAGAGATTGGTACCTACGTGGATGTTTTTGTGGCTTAAGTCGGTTTAATCTCTTAGGTTAATCTAGGCTACTGGCTATAGTTGTTTCAAATCGTAAGGGTGTTCTAGTGTGTTGATTTGGGTCAAAGTTTGAAATTAATAAGGATTCGGTGATTCCCAAACTAAATGTGACTTGGGCGCACCTATGGTTGCTCCTAAGTGTCTGGGGTGACTTGGGCGCACCTGTAGTTGCTCCTAAGTATCTGGGGTGATTTGGGTGCACCTGTGGTTGCTCCTAAGTGTCTGGGGTGACTTGGGCGCACCTGTGGTTGCTCCTAAGTGTCTGGGGTGACTTGGGCGCACTTGTGTTTGCTCCTAAGTGTCAAGGGTGACTTGGGAGCACTTGTGGTTGCTCCTAAGTGTCAAGGGTGACTTGGGCGCACTTGTGGTTGCTCCCAAGTGTCGGTCTAGTAGTTTGTTATCTTCTAGGGTATCTTTAAGTTAATTTCTTTTAATAAATTAAAGCTTATGGATTAGGTTTGTTAATCGGGATTTTAATTGGGGCTTGTTGATTAAAGTTTTATTTAATTAGGGGTTTCATTAGGAGTTGTTAATAAGTTTTAGGGATTTAATTAATTAATTAAGTATGTGGATTTTAATTGAGCATTTTAATTAATTGCTTCGAATTAATTGATAAGGGTTGATTAAGTTTATTGATTTACTCAAGCATTAATGGACTAACCTAGGATTACCTAGTTAATGTCTAACTCTATAATTCTACTACTTCTTTTTGTTCTCTTCTCTAATTACTAGTGAGCAAGATGAGAGGAGAAGTGTTTTATGACCCTTTTTTTTGGTATTTGGTTTTTTTATGCAAAAACTACGTGAGCTATCCTAAAGAACAATCTAGGGTTTTTCTACTTAATTAATGTCTACTTTTTTTTCTTTTTATGTATTTTTCTATTTCTTTTAATTTTTTTCTTCTCTTCTCTAATTACTAAAGAGCAAGATGAGAGGGGAAGAGTTTTATGACTTTATGATTTTTTTGGTATTTTATGCAAACGATGCAACCTAAGTATGATAATTTGAAGATTCAAAGTCTAGAAGTTCAGCAATCAATGGAAACCATCACAATTGTGGAATGGCATGTTAAACGAAACGCAAAATGCAGCAAATGCGGGTCGGAAAATAAGCCGAGGACTTGGGCGCACCTACAGGGGCGCCCAAGTGTCTCTGCGGGACTTGGGCGCACACACAGTGGCGCCCAAGTGTTCCCCCTGCGGGTTGTGATGTATTTCGGGCTTCTATCGATATCCCGGTATGATTTCTAGCAATTTGAGACTAAATGCAAGGTACTATTGTAGATTATTAATGTCAAAGCTTCCGGACTTGAAAATAATAATGCAAGCACAAGGATTCGAGGGTGAATCCCTTTGCAGGGACTTGGGCGCACCTACGGTTGCTCCCAAGTACCTTCCTGTACTTTTTCTTCTTTCCAATGGTATGTTTGGTCCCATTTCGACTCTTTCAATACTCTTAATAAATCCAAATGCCTTGATATCAACTTATATGAGGATTGACTCGAATTCAAGAAGCAAAATGCACATGAATCAAACAAATAGGGACCAAAAGTCTACTTCTGGACTTGGGCGCACCTACGGTTGCTCCCAAGTACCTTCCTGTACTTTTTCTTCTTTTCAGTGATATGTTTGGTCCCTTTTCGATTCTTTCAATATTTTTAACAAGTCCGAATGCTTTGATATCAACTTATACGAAGATGGACTCGGATTTCCGAAGCAAGATGCACGCGAAATGGAAAACGGGATTCAAATCTCCAATCTTGGACTTGGGCGCACCTGTATGGGCGCCCAAGTGCTTTTCTGTGTTTTCTTCCTCTTTTGTTTCTTTTTCAATGCTTTTCGCGCGATTTTGAATACAAAGTCACAAGTCCGAAGGTACTAATACTAACTTATATGAATAGAAATCCGGATTTGAGAGAGAAATTGCAAGCGGGATGAGACTAGGGTCAAAATCCCACTCTTGGGACTTGGGCGCACACACAGTGGCGCCCAAGTACTCTTCTCTTGTTTTTTAACACTTTTTCTTTCAGATTCGGATTTTTCTAATGAAAACGATATGGATGCAAGATCTATTCTAATCACGAGTTCAGAATGATGCAAATAATGCAGATCTACAAACTATGAATGATCCTAAGCATGTTCCTAATGAGGAATGAATACTGAATATTAGATCTACTATAACCTAGTACTATTAATGCAGATCTATAATGTGTGCATGACCTTAATCATGTTTCTAAACAAAAATGCTGGTGGAATGCAAATAAACAAAAGAAATCCCGAAATACCGGTTCGAATCGTGCTCTTAAGTCCTATGTTAAAGTTCTTGCGCAAGTCCGTGGCTTTGGGAGGCTTTCTCCATTATTGATCTTGGAGAACCAAAGCAATCTCCTTCCTCCTTTCTTCTAGATCTAGAGATCTCCTTTGTGACCTCTCTCTTTCTCTCTCTTTTTTACTCTACTTTTCTCTCTTTTTGGTAGCCTCCCTTGCAAAAGTAGTATGTGAGGTCTCTTTATAGTGATTTTGACGTGGAGGAAGAGTTAGGGCTACTTCTTGCACGAGTTTCCAAGGGTTTCACGCAAACCAAGGTGAGATTAGGGCTCTCGGAGACTTGGGCGCACATGGAGGTGCGCCCAAGTGGGTCCCATGACTTGGGCGCCCACATGGTGGCGCCCATGTCTAACATTGAAGCCTATTGGGTCTAGGGTCCGGTTCCGGGTTGTTTTCGGGTCTAAACCGAGTCGAAACTGCGAAGGGTAGAGTCAATCGTACCTAAGTATGCATCAAAGTGTATTTTTAAGGCATCTTGGGACTTGGGCGCACATGGGGTGGCGCCCAAGTTGGTTCCAGGACTTGGGCGCACCTGTCATGTCTTGGTCAAACGGGCTCGAGGTTTGGTTCCGGTTCATTTCTTAGATTGAGATCGGGTCAAAACTATGAAAGGTAAAGTGGGATGTGATTAAATGTGCACATAAGTGCTTCCCTAGGGTAACTAGGGACCTTGGCGCACTTGTGTGGGCGCCCAAGTACAACTCTGGGACATGGGCGCACCTACATGGGCGCCCAGGTATGTGCCTGGTGGGGTTTTCGCAATGTAATCTTCCGACGACCATATCTTTTGATTCGTTCATCGGATTTAGACGTTCTATATATCAACGGAAAGCTCTCGGAATGTAGAATCTTTTGGTCCATATGTCATAGTGATTAGAGTTCAGGAAATAGTAGGGATATCTGGATCAAAGATTCTAGTTGTTTAAATCATACTAATTGCATCGTACTTAGGTAAACTAAGTGTAATATCTTTGGGATCAACTTGAGTGTGTCCTATGTAGTCTGGAAGGGACTTGGGATAGTGTTGTAGCCTAAGTCTTGTATGAGTAGTGGGTCGGACTTGAGGTCTCAACGCGATTCGGCCTTTTCTCTCACGAATTTCTAAATATTGTCGAACTAAGCATAAAATTTTCAACAAGCATCTTCATCGTCATTAATTAATCTTAATTATGCCATTAACCATTCAATCATGGGTGAAATGGGGGCACCATTATATATGACGGGTGTTTAAGGCTATCATAGGGGGCGAAATGAGGTGTCTACAGTAATGTCTCCATATTTTCAACGCGAAGACAACTGCTGCCAACTCAAGGTCATGGGTTGCATAATTCTTCTTGTGATCTTTCAGCTGCCGGGACCCATATGCAACAACTCTTGCTTCTTGCATCAACACACAACCAAGTCCAACATTTGAAGCATCGGTAAAAATGGTAAAACCGCCGCTTCCAGATGGCAAAGTAAGGACTGGTGCAGTGGTTAATCTCTTCTTCAGCTCTTGGAAACTAGCTTCACACTGATCTGTCCACACATATGGTACTTTTTTCCTTGTCAATTTCGTCAACGGTGCTGAAATCGACGAAAATCCTTGTACAAATCTCCGGTAATACCCTGCCAATCCAAGAAAACTCCTAATTTCTGACACATTCTTCGGTCTTTCCCACTTCACTACTGCCTCAATCTTGGACGGGTCTACAGACAATCCTTCCTTGGAAATAATGTGCCCCAAAAATGCTAGTTGCTCTAGCCAGAACTCACACTTGTTGAGCTTCGCATACAGCTGGTTCTCTCTCAAAAGCTGCAATGCTATCCTTAGATGCTCTTCATGCTCTTCTCTAGTCTTGGAGTACACCAAAATATTGTCGATAAACACTACCACGAACTGATCCAGATATTGTACAAATATCTTGTTCATCAAAGCCATGAACATTGCCGGTGCATTCGTCAGTCCAAATGGCATCACTAAGAACTCATAGTGGCCATATCTTGTCCGGAAAGCTGTTTTCAACACATCCGATTCTCTTACTCTCAGTTGATGGTAACCGGATCTCAAATCAATCTTCGAGAAATACGAAGCACCTTGTAACTGATCAAACAGTTCATCTATCATTGGCAATGGATATTTATTCTTGATGGTCACTTGATTCAACCTTCGGTAGTCGATACAAATTCTCATCGAACCATCTTTCTTCTTGACGAACAAAACCGAAGCTCCCCATGGTGAAATACTAGGCCTTACAAAACCTTTGTCCAACAACTCTTGTAATTGTATCTTTAACTCTCCCAGTTCCGCCGGAGCCATTCTATATGGTGCAACAGATATCGGAGCGGTCCCTGGTAACAACTCGATAGTGAAATCAATTTCTCTTATGGGTGGTAATCCTGGAATCTCCTCCGGAAATACATCCGAGAACTCCCAAACAATAGGGATCTCCTCCACCCCTTGGGACCGTTTATCCTCCGTGATAAACGCCAAATAGGCTTCACATCCACTTCTCAAAAGTCTATCAGCTTTCAATGTTGAGACAAACCCTGCACGAGGATTTCTACTCTCTCCCTGGAACAACACCCCTACTGGTGTCTCATCCAATTTGAATGTGAGGGTCTTATGGAAACAATCTATTGTGGCATGGTACCCTGCCAGCTAATCCATCCCTAGGATGACATCAAAATCACTCATCTCCAATAGAATAAGATCTGCGGTTAACACAACTTCTCCTATCTGAACTTTACAACTAGGGTAATAGATAGTACACACAACTTGTTTTCCTACTGGTGTGGCCACAGTCAAAATATACTCAAGTTCTCTACCATGCACATCAATCAATCTAGAAAATGCACAATCAATCTAGAAAATGCCTGGGATATGAATGAATGCGTGGAGCCAAGGTCAAACAATATCTTAGCTTTTATCCCACTAACAAGAAGTGTACCTTCTACAACATTGCCTACTGCCTCTGCATCAGCTCTGTTGACCGCATACACTTGTCCTCGCTGCTGTGGCCTAATAGGAGGCTGTTGTGGCCTGCCTTGAGGGGCATTTCTATTCTGTTGTGGGGGGACGCTAATTCTGCTGCTGTCCTTGTTGACGGGGCTGCTGCTGCTGCTAAGGTCTATACTGTTGCGGTGGTGCCTGCTGTTGAAGTGGCCTTGCCTGATTCTGCACCACTTGTGCATTTTGTGGCGGTGCTAGACACGATGCTCCTTGAGGTTGCTGATTTTGCCTATTCGGTCTCAGGCAATTCCTCATCTGATGGTCCATGGAGCCACATCTAAAGCATGCTCCTGTGATGGTACGACATTGGGCACTCTCATGGTTCTTGCCACAGTGGATATAGACTAGTTGCACATTCTGATCTTGTCTCTGCCTCTTGTTCTGTTGGTTCCTTTACTGGTGATTTTGTGGTGGAGTCTGTCCTTGCCCCTTGCCTTGAACTCTAAGGACCTTGTGGTGGAAGTTCTCGAATTTGTATGCTCTCTTGATTGCCTCTTCAAAAGTGATCGGTGGTATAACTCCCGTAGCATCTCTCTCGATGATGGGGTGAAGTCCTTCAAGGAACTTGGTTATCTTTTTCTCCACCGTGTCCACTAATTCAGGGGCATATCTTAACAACCTCTCAAATTTAGTGAGGTATTCTTGGACGGTCATATTGCCTTGGACAAGGTGTTGAAATCCCACTGCTTTCTGCCTCCTGATGTGTGTGGGCACATATTTGTCACGAAACTGTATCTTGAAGTTTTGCCATGCAACTGCGTCAACCATTGTTCTATATTCTTCCCTCACTATTTTCCACCAGATGTTTGCCAAACCGGTGAATAAAGACGTTGCCAGCTTTACTCTCTCTCCTCCTGTACATCTAAAGACTTCAAAGATGTTCTCCGTATGGTCCAACCAATCATTTGCAGTTAATGGATCTTCTGAGCCAACAAAATCCTTAGTGCCCTCTTTCTGAATCTCTCAAACAATGCATTGGGGTCATGCTCTCTCTGATTGATGACGATTGCGGGTTGAGGCTGAACTGGCTTTGGCTTTCTCTGTAACACTTCTAATAACTGCCTCTGCATTTCTGCCAACTCTCTGGCAAGATCCTCATCCTTCTTAAGCATCTGTTCTTAGAGTCTGGTATGGTTCTCATTGGCTTGATGCTGCTGGTCAAGCATAGCCTGCAACATCTGCTGAAACTCATTTAGCACCGTATTTTCAATTCTATCTTCTTCAATTGGTTCAGTAAAATCACTGTTACTTGCGGTGGGATTATCACTTACCGGTCGCTTACGAGGTAGCATGATGCCGCAAAACAAGTTCTTAGCACATAATAATCAAGAATAGGGTCACAGATTGCTCACGCGATTCTAGCTAACGAAAGATCTAATGAATCCTCGCCACGTCCTTAGGATTTCTAGTTCTTTTAGTTGCCTAAAACACATCTTGCTCTGATACCAGTCTGTTGCGACCCCGGACCGGGTTTTGGGCCCAATCCGGGATCGGGACTAAGTGACATAAATAAGAGGTATGGTTAGTGCCAAAACATACACCGATTCATTAAGAACACACATCACCCGTAAACGTGATTTCCCACAGGTGTCCGCGGTGAGGATTTCACAACAACATGAATATTTGTTTAAGTGCGGAAGCGTGTATCAAATCAAGCACGTAATTCATTTCCATAATAATAAGACCGATTGCATTTAAGTAACAAGTATCAGAATGACCAATATTCTATAGCGTAACCCAAAAGTACTGTTAAAGTTTAAACAAAGATCATTTAATTACATTCCCCAAAATTAGAGGCCAACAAAGACCAATATAAACAAAACAATATCCACCAAAATAATAGTTAATAACACCCCCCCAAAGTGATACGCATCTCGGCAACCGGATGTTTAGACAACATCATCGGCACGCCACTCAACTAGCTGTTGCGGTTCTCCGACCGCCTCCTCTGGCTCCTCCTCGGGATAACCGACAACTGGACCTAAGCACCAAAGCAAAGGATCAGACACGACGGTCTGGCAGGTGGGTGAAAAGATATGAATATTCGATAATAAAAGCATTTACCTTGGAAAACATATAAACCTGTTTAAACAATAACTTTCAAGAAGTAACCGAGACATTTATTTAAAAACATAAATGCAGTAACAAAACATGTAAGGCAACCAAGGAAGTTAGGAAACAAGCAAGATGGCATCCACAAGAAGCTAAATCCTCTATCACCGAAGTGACGAGAGTATCGGGCATTGACCTCGGTCACCGGAGTGAGGAGGTGCAAAAAAATTTACATATACATATACAATAATACGGGATGGGACCTCGGTAGCAAACCGGGTATCGGGAATCACGGTAGCGAACCGGATATCGGGAACCACGGGAGCGAGCCGGGTGTCGGGACGGGACCACGGTTAATAAACCAGGCATCGGGATCCAAACTGCAGCTGGCGGGATAGGAGGGGGACCTCCAAGTCGGTAGATCAGACCGACAAGGTCATCCAAGCTTAATGGTGCCGACTCATAGGTCATATGCAAGAAATCGGGCATGTGTAAAACACTTATGATGAACTTCTATAAACGGGCGAAACGGGGTGCTCAAGGCACAATTATCTTTTCAATATCGGGTCATGCACATCGGGGCTAGTACACATGCTACAAATACAGTTCAGTGCTTTCGGGGTTGATAAATCAACTCATAAATTTCGGGAATAAAAAGGGGTGCAATAAACTTTCGAAATATAGGGAAAATTTCCAGGGTTTAAAGCTAATTCAAGGTGAATAGGGATCCCGTATGTCAATCTTAATAATAACTTGGTACTCTTTGAATTTGGGACATTCCGGGCTCCTTACACACCTTGGAGACATTCTAAGACTTCAACGAGTCTTTGTGATATGGTTTCTTCTCAAACGGGCTTCATGCAATGTCTCTTAAATCTCCTTGACGCAAGGGAATCTCTAAAAAATCTTTTTCTGAGCTCCAAAAATGGTTTAGGCCCGAGAGGGGGTGCGCTCGAGCGGACTGAAGCCCGCTCGAGCGGACCTGGACCACACAGGAACCCATGCAACCAGCAAGGTTGCCCACTCGAGCGGCGGACGACATGCGCGCTCGAGCGGACATATGTCCGCTCGAGCGGGCACTCTCACTGCTGCCCGAGTTTGGCAGCAGATTGGTTGCCCGCTCAATCCCTGCTGCCCGAGAATGGCCTTCATGGGTTTTCTTTCTCCATTCTCCAATACACTTTCTCCTACAATAAAATGGGCCTCCTTGTCCCCAACAATCATTCATCAAATCTCCTAAAACATTTCTCAAACTCCCATCAATACTTCCATAAATGCCATTTCCCAAGCATCTCCATTTCCCATTCATTCATCCAAGAGAAGGAAGACAACCACATCGACAATGATTCATTTAAGCCATAAAAAGGGATGAGAAAAGGACTACAAATCAACACATTTCCAAACATTAGATACACTAACCAAACACTATCATGAGCATTTATTTCAAATCAATGTAACTCAATGAACACATCAAAAAAGGTTGGTGAAAACATCAATGCTTCTCAAGAAAACCATTCAAAGTCCAAAACACCCAATCATCCACTTGCCTTAGGTCTCTAATCAAGAAAACAAGCACCAATCAAGCTCTTTCTTAAGAACCCTACCAGCACAACAAAACCCCCAAACCAAAACCCTAAAATGGGTCAAACAAGGAATAGGAAGAAGAAAGCTTCAATAAAGAGAGGAGAGGCTCTCTTTAAGTCAAGGAACACATATTCAAGAGAAAGAGAGGGAAATCTTACTTGGAAGTTGTTCAAATGGCAAGACTAGCTCAAGGAAGATCTTGTACTAGGAGGGTTGCTCCACAAATGGCATCAAGAAGAAGCCCTCAATGAGAGGAAGAAGGAGACAACCTCCATTTATGCTATAGATGCAAGTTTGGTGGAGATTGAGAATGGAGAAGCCACAAGAAGAAGAAGAAAATGGAAGACCCTAGTTCTTGTGTGGCTTTTGTGCTGGATAAAGGGGAAAGAAGAAGATGGGTTCTATATATACAAGTGGATGTGGGCCCCACCACTAGAAAATCTTTGGAAGCTGAAATCACCACTCTCGGGACCTCGGACGAAATCGACGAAGAAGGGAAAAGTGATCACCGAAATATCTAGTTTCCAAAAAGTATATTTTTCACGAGTTTTGGGGATATCAAGTTTTGGGTTCAGATTTGGTGTAAAAGGACTGTTTTGCCCTCAATGCTAGGAAAGTCGGGTTTCGTGGTTCCGAACGGTTACGGGATCAACATGAAAGTTGTAGGGATTAGCGGGACAAGTGAAACAGGGTAGGCATACAAGTCATCGGGATCTCGGGAAATTCCCAAATTGACACAAAGCTATCAAAAGGGAACCCCCAAAGGGCCCCACTACACAAAGCACTTAAAATTCCCCAAGCTATATCAAGAACTATACTAATCCCACTTAGTCAAGTTCTACCAATCACCCTTAGCACTAACATGCGACTTAATTAGCACTAATTGTGAACACTCGGGTCGGGGTCTTACAATTTCATCATTGAAGGCAGAACGGTTGAAGGGGAACGGTTGCGAAGGCTTTATCATGTTTATCGTGGAAGACAAAGAGTCCAAGACTGTTAATGAAATTCCAGTGGTGCGAGAATTCCCGGATTTGTTTCCAGATGAGATTCCTGGTTTGCCACCTGGTCGTGAGTTGGATTTCACGATAGAATTACAGCCAGGTACATCACCTATTTTGAAGGCCCCGTATATGATGGCTCCAGCAGAATTGAAGGAGTTGAAGACTCAGAAAGAAGATCTGTTGGATAAAGGTTTTATTAGACCCAGTGTTTCACCGTGGGGAGCTCTGGTGATATTTGTGAAGAAGAAGGATGGGACAATGGGGATGTGCATAGATTACAGACAGTTGAATCAGGTGATTGTTAAGAATAAGTACCCGTTGCGGAGGATTGATGAGCTATTTGATCAATTGCAAGGAGCTCAATTCTTTTCGAAGATAGATCTGCTTCCGGTTATCATCAGCTATGAGATAGGAAGGAGGATGTTCCAAAGACTGCATTCCGAACGAGATATGGCCATTTTGAGTTTCTTGTGATGCCTTTCGGGTTGACGAACTCACCATCAATTTTTATGGCATTGATGAATAAGGTGTTTGCCCCTTTCCTGGATTAGTTTGTGGTCATCTTCATAGATGATGTGTTGGTATATTCGAAGACTAAGTAGGAGCATGCGCAAATGTGAAAGTGGTTGGAGCAAGTGGCATTTTTGGGCCACATTATTTCTAAGGATGGACTAACAGTGGATCTCATGAAGATAGCAGCAGTTGTTAATTGGGGTAGTCCACGGAATGTAGCGGAGGTTCACAGTTTTCTTGGACTTGCAGGTTACTACATGAGGTTTGTGAAAGGGTTTTCTACCATAGCATCTCCACTCACTAAGTTGATGAGAAAGGACATTCCATTCGTATGGACGGAAGAATGTGAGAAGAGTTTCCCAGTGCTTAAGAACCAGTTGACTACATCACCCATACTTGCTTTACCCTCAGGAAGTGGAGGATTTGTAGTTTACACATATGCTTCAGGGATTGGTTTGGGTTGTGTTCTCAGAATGACAAGGTGATAGCCCATGGATCAAGACAACTGAAGGATCATGAGAAAAAGTATGCCACGCATGACTTGGAGCTAGCAACAGTGGTTTTTGCATTGAAATTGTGGAGGCATTATTTGTATGGATAAAGATTTGAGGTGCATACAAATCACAAGAGCTTGCAATACCTGTTTACACAGGGTGATTTGAATAACAGACAGCTGATGGACCCGGCTTTCGTCCTCTCCTTCCGCCCCGGGGGCTGCCGAGGTCCGGCGGAGGAGAAAAGCAGGTATCAACATTTTTTTGTACGGGTATGCCAGATTTTCTATTCTACTTGGAATTTGATGTGGTGATCCGGAGATTCACTGTTGACACCAAAAAAGTCACTATGTCTCCTCAACATCAAGAAGCCACATGAAGCTGAATCCTGCTACAAAACATGCAAAGCTACTTCAAGCATCAGATCTTGTCAGAATCAAACAAAAACTGCAAGATCCTTCAAGACAACCAAAAGAGGGGCACATATGAAGTTTTGGGCCATTCTGACACCGTTTGGCCTAACTTCACTCCTCCGACAGCTAAAAGGCACTCCCGGCGGCGACAATGTCGAAGACATCAAAACTTCGATCAGAGCCTATGGATGGTTCCAAAATACCTCCAAAAGGCTCATTGTCAAATTTCAAGTCAAATCGACAACATTTGACCCTCCATCAACACTCGAGCAGCAAAATCAAGCCTCTCGGCGGTGAGAACCACCGAGGCCATCACTCATCAAACAAAGCACATAAGTGGCTTCAACATGCTCCCAAAGGGCCGTACATCGAATTTCAGGTCATTCCGACAACATATGACCAGATTTCGATGCTCCGAAAGAAAATCAAGCCTACTGGCGGCGGGGCCTCCCAGGACCATGACATTCGAATCGGAGCTAATGGGTTGTCTCAAAATGACTCCAATAGGCTCCCTGTCAAATTTCAGGTCAATCGGAAATCAGTTGACCGCATATCAAAGCTCGACATCTTCCCCGTAGCAAAATAAAGTCAAGCATCGACGGGACCCCAAACGGCTTCAAAACTTAGATAAAAGCCCTGGTTGGTCCAATCCACTACTCAAAAAGCTTCTCCTCAATTTTCAGGTCATTCCGACATCTTTTGACCTAGTTTCTACTCTTGACGGAAAATCGACTACAAAGTCTTCTGCTTTCCCCAAAAATGGGAAACTTTGTGCTCCGATTTTGTGCGACTTCTCGTCAAGTTTTCTTTAAGAAAATCAAGTCAATAATTGAGGAAAATTTTCAAGAAAAATACAAAAGAAAAAGGGAGCGAAAAAGAAGAAGAAACGGTCGAAAAAACCACTTGGCGACCAAAGGGGACAAAGCCCGCATGGTTGCCGGCAACCCTGGAAGTCCGGGTCGCCGGAATTTCTGCTGGATGGCCCGTTTTCCGATCTTTTTTGCGTTTCGAGAGTTCCTGCCTCTGTGATTTTTTGAAAATCTAATTCTTGATGCTTGAAAACAACTGATCTCCGCAAACATCTCAGATCCGCCGTCAAGAGCATAAAATGATCACTGATCGCTCCAAGATCGCCAACCGGCTGACCAAGAAAGTACACTTTTTGTCCGACCGGTCCAGAAATCGACAAGACAGATCTCACCGGCCCACCAACATCAATCAATGTCTGAAGTTGCATCGCAATTCGACATCAAACAACGTGTGGATCCATCAGCGATCATCACAAGAAGAATCCCAAAAGACGCGGCGCAGCCCGCGACTCTTCACATGCCCAGGTGACCACTTAATGTCGTTAATTGACCCGTTTTATGACAACTTAATGCGGTCATTAACCCATTATTTTGGACGGCCGAATCAGATTCAAGCAAATGGGAGTTACAAGTCCAAGCAATCATGGCATTAAAACCATAAAACTCCCCTCATCATGGAGATTAAAGGCGATTAAATGCCCATCATTCTCCATCGGCCAATCACAAGCCAAGAAAAAGGAGTTACAAAATCAAGAAATAAAAACTTGTAACTCCTCCCATCACGGAGCATCAATGCCATCAATTCTCTCATCATGGCCATCAATGCTCATAAACCACCCCATAGTCACCAAAAGGCTATAAAAGGGGGGTCATTTCAAGAAGAATGCATGTGATCCCGATCCCCGGAAATCCAAAAAATTCAAGAGAGAGACGAAGTCCTGCTACTCCGCTGCGAGAGATACCACAAGGTGATCGAAGTCCCTTGGGGGGCTAGCCCCCCAAGGTCTCCTTCTTCTAAAACATGGCCTAAACGCGGCTTTTTGCCCGTTTACTCTGTTTTTCATTAGATATAGGACCTCCCCTTGGTCTTTATCCTCTAAAAAACTGAGGTTGGAGCCAAGTCGAAGAATCGAAGCATCAAGCGTTCTCATTTGAAGGACGATGGCAAAGTTCACACATGACTTGCGACCGTTGATCTGAACATATCCCCACAATCTCCTGAGAAGTTAGGTCCATTTTCTTTCTTTTCTATTTTAATTTGTATTTTTTAAAGAGACAAAAAAATCACAATTCTTTTCTTTCATTTTTGATGAGATTTGTAAATCGCCTTTCACGGCAAAATCGCCTTTCATGGCATCAAATCGCCTTCCACGGTAAACAAACAAAAAATCGCCTTCTACGGCATTCAAAGAAAACAAAATTGTCTATTTTCTTAAATATTTATGCAATTTGAAAAGTTAGAAAGAAGGATCGATTTCCTTTCTACTTGTGAAGGTGGATCTCCGGATCGTCACCACTCCAAATTCCAAGTAGAATAGAAAATCTGGCATACCCGTACAAAAATATTGATACCTGCTTTTCCTCCTCCGCCGAAACTCAGTAGCCCCCGGGGCGGAAGGAGAGGACGAAAATCGAGGGTCCATCAAGTTGGCATACCCGGTAGTACTCATTCACTTGAGAACATGATGCTTCGATCCCTTGGCTCCTTTTTAGTTGGTGGCCTATATTGTATCTTGCATCTAAAAAAAACATGAGATGGGATTTCATTAATTCTTCCTCATTTCAAAAAAAAAAAAAAAAATCTCATTTCAAACTCTTTCAAAAAAAAAAAAAAACAAATCTGATTTCTCTTTCTCGGATTCAATTTTGAGAAACTTTGATCCTCTCCTCTTTGAACTTGATAGCTCATAGAAATGTTTGCAACTATTGTTCGTATCGGGGATTGGGCTATCTTTTCTCCTCGATGAGTCCGTTAGAGGTTTTAAAAAAGAAATTCATTTAAAAAAATCAGTTTTCTCTCTTTTGGACTCAAATTTGAGAAACTTTGGTTTTTTCCTTTTGGATTTAGCGCTCGCAAAAATGTTTGAGCCTGGGTTCGGATTGGAACACTATTCACTCTCTTTGATGAGTTCATTAAAAATCTTTAAAAAAGAAATTTTCAAAGAAAAAAAAAACACCAAGGTTGCACCAATTGCGTTCTTTGACCAAAATGGATCTAAGAAAAGCCTTGTCCAGAGTGTGGAGGCAGATAGACTGTTCGAGGCAAGGGTCCTTCAAACGGGTTCATTAAGTAACCCTACCCTTACCTGGGGGATGATCTATCTATTAAGGTTTTATAAGATCGAATTGGAAACCTATGTGCACCTTTCGAAACTCTTCAAAAAAAAATCTTAAAAAAAAAACCTTAAAAAAAAAACTTCGGTCACTTTTGAGTTCAGAATTGAGAAATCTTGGTTCTTTCCCTTTCGAAATTAGTGCTCGCAGAAATGTTGAGCCTTTGTTTGGATTGGAACGCCATTTGCTCTCTTTGATGAATTCAATCTTGACCTTTCGAAAAAAAAAAGAACTTCCGTTATTATTGGATTCACATCCGAGAAATTCTGGTTCCTTCCCTTTCAGACTTAGCGCTCGCAGAAATGTTTGAGCCTATGTTCGGATTGGAATACCATTTGCTCTCTTTTATGAACCCAATTTTGACCTTTAAAAAAAATTCCCATCTCGTGTCCTTTCCAAGGATGCGATTTGTAATATTTGTGCCTAGCGGTGCTAGTACGCCCTTTCGGGTCTACTGTATTCGCGACCGACATATTTGTATCTCCAACCTTATATCATTTTATCTCGAGTGAGCTTTGCTTCTCGGTAATTTGAATTAAGGTCTACAATTGCTTCTAGCAATCAGTGGTACGCTCACCCTGAGCCTACCATACTTGCATTTTAGAACAATTGTATCCTTTATGGCTTTTTGCCTTCTTCATCTTACTTGGGTTGGGCCATGTCCCCTCGAGTGATTTGAAAAGACAAAACCATAGTTGTTCTCCATTTATGATCACCATATTCTTGTGATTACTAATGGATGTGGTCTTGTTTCAGAAGTTTTCCAAAACTAACAATGGCAGCTTTATTGACCATCACTTTTGATGAGAACAAGTACCAGCTTATTCTTCAAGACAAGCAAAACAAGCACACCCATAAGCACCTTGCCAGTTGCCGAAGCATCGTCTCCCTCGACAACTCTCAAAATACCGGGTCAACTTCAACTCCCCGGACCATTATCTTCAGGTCGCTGGGACCATTCCCACTCCCCGCAGAAGAAACTATACCTGCTAAGAAGCAGAAAACCGCCCTGCAACGTGTCACTAACATGGCACCAAGGGCGAACACAAAGAAACTTGAAGCCCGTGGCGCTCCCACGAAGCCTCAACCTACAAGAAACCAGGTTTGCCACAAAACCTAGTCACCGAGATCTTCACCAAAACAACAGAGATCCCAAAAATCTACAAAGCCAGCATACCTGGCCCCTCTCAAGGAGAACCGATTCTACCCTCTCTCTTACATGAAAGAGGAGAAACCTACCCTCCGCCCAAAGAACAAACAAATTCAGCATGAGCCGGCTTGCTCCTACAAGCCCAAAATCAAATCCTGCATCGTTAGGCCTCCGCAAAAACCCGCTGAAGCTTGCACTCCTGCGAGTCGACTCTTCATCTCAATAGGGGCCGAACTTGCAAAATTCAAAGCCTCACTGCGACAGGCAAAGGACCGCGTCCAGATCCTGTCCATGCCCAGCTTCAAAGAAGACAAGCTCGGCTGCTGCGCACTGGGGACTACATCCTTCATCGCCAGAGCCCAGCCATAGCTGACTGAAGCTCAAACTCCTCATCGTATGTGTCGCCGCGCAACATATCGACAAAATAGACTTGAGAAGCAAAGTACCCAGCATTCTACTCTCCATGTCTCTAACAAATGGGTCGAAAAAGAAAGACCCGACTAAGTTGTTGCTGTCCATATGGTTGGCAAAACCAGAAGATGCCAGAAGTCAGCAACCAAAATTCGTGTCAGACGTCCAGTGACTTGCAGCGTCTCCCAGACACGAACACATCTAGAAGAATCCCCCACTCCTCGGACTCTTCATCCAAAAGAATGAGCCCCCAGCTCAGTCACCAAGACGATTTCTTCTTTCGACTCCCGAAGGATGAACGTCCTGCTACAAATTCTGAGCAGCCTCCACTGTAGGATGACATAACCGCACGCATCCAACAATTGGAGCAAGGTCAGCAGAAGATCGAAGCTCTCATGGAAAATCTTCTTCTTGCTTTTCAGCGTCAAGAAAATAATCAAGCCCCTTCGAATCCTCAAGATGACGAGGCCAATGCAGAAAACAATGAGTCACGCTCCCTTACCAAAAAGGACGTTGACGATATCTTGGCAAAAGCAAAAGAAGAGGATACACTAAAGGAGCATGAGATCAAGCTACCCTATCCCTTATGGATGGACTCGGTTCCGTTCCTTGCAAAATTCAAACAACCTACTCTCCAAACATATACGGGGAAAGGTTCAGCCAGGCATCATGTCATCCACTCCAAGATCCTGACGAAAGCTATCACGGATCAAGATGCCCTCAAGATTATCCTCTTTGCAAGTACCCTAAAAGGTACGGCCTTTGATTGGTACTCCACTCTGCCTGAGAACTCCATCCAAAACTGGGTTATGCTGGAGACACGCTTCCTGACCCACTTCCAAGGTGAAGACCATCCTGTTACTATGGCTCAGCTCTGCAGCCTAAAACAGGGAGAGAATGAGTCAACATACGACTTCATTCACAAGTGGAAGGCAATGGCGTACAAATGCTCAGATGTACTGCCACAAGCGTCGCTAGTCGACATCTGCCGTAACAACATGAGAGCAAGAATCTGGTACATGATAATCGGCAACAAATCAAAGAACCTGGGAGAACTTCTAGAAGCTTCCATGGAGGCTGAAATGGTGATCAAAGACCTCAACAGTCAGAAATCATCAAAGAAAGAGCCAACCACCAGTACGACCTCAAAACCAAATAAAAAGGAGGTTCTTAATGTGCAAACCAAATTGTCTTCTCAGCAGCCAAAGAAAGCTGAAAAGAAGACAACAGGTAAAAGACCTGAACTCTCTGATGCCTTCAAAGAACGAGTAGAGAAGAAATACTAGTTCGATAAAGATGTCGAAGAAATCTTTGAGGCTCTCTTATCAAATGGCAAACTCACCTTGCCCGAGCCCAAAAGACCGGGAGATGTTGGCAAAACCAACGATCCCTGATATTGTCCATACCACCAGATGATCTCACATCCTCTCAATCAATGCTTTTTTGTGAGAGAGAAGATCAATGAGATGTGGAAAATCGGAGTCATTACCTTTAATAAAAACTACGGGTCCACCTCCGTCAATATGGTGTCGTGTGGGTAAACTTCAAATTCACCGAATGAGAAGATCACTACTTCGTTCAAGGTGATAAAAATGGCTCGAGCGTCCCAGGAGTTGGTTCCCTATCCAACACCAGATGGACAACCCATATGGGTGCATCCCGATCTCCTAGAAGATGAAAATTGGGAGATTGTCAAAACAAAACCGACCGCTCAGCAGCGAAGGCAAGCTAAGAGACAACTCCGCAAGCTCAAACAACAACAGAAGTCTCAACCAAAATAAGAAGTCCTTGAAAGGCGGAAACCTCTTCCACTGCTTCACTAGGGGCAACGGAAGAGTCCCTTCCCAAAGCTTCAATGGTGGTAAGAAAATTCACCCTTGAAGATTTCATGACACCTCAATACAAAAATGAAACTACGCAGGGGACATCATACTCTTGCAACTCGGTAGCTGGATTCTCCATGGATGGATACGAGTCCAGTGACACTGCCGATGATACCGATGAGTGGGAAGAATCCCTTGAAACAGGAGAATACCTCTCCGATGAGGAATGGATTCCCGAGTCTCATCTTATGCCAGTAAACTGGTATAACCCATTACAGCCACAAGGATCCTGGTCCGATGATGAAGAAGACCAAGAGGTTATTCAAGAAAATGTTGTTGATCCAGCACCAGCCAATGCTCCAGTGGAACCTAATATTGATGAACCACAAGGAGCAGATGACGAAGAAGATTTGGCTCCTATGCCTAATCTTGAAGAATATGCAAGAATCTTGCAACATCTTGCCATAGAGCAGGAGCAGGATCGCGTCAACAATCTTCGTCATGATCCAGAACTAGAAGTCCCTGAAAATCATTTGGAACTTTCTCCTTCAACTCCTGAAAATGGGGAAAACTGCTGGATCAATGATCCTCTTACATTCGAGGATGTGTCCGATTCCCAACAGTCTACACTGGGGGCATCCTGCAATGCGATAGCTCAAGATGATAGTGCCTCTGAAGCTTTCGAAGACGCGTACTCCCCGACTGGTAGTATATCTTCCGGAGCTACATCTTCTCAGGTGACTTCCATTGAGATATCATCTTCTCAGCCTTCGTCTCTTAAAGCTGTAACATCCGAGCTAAAGCCTCTTTCGACTGATCATCCTAAAGAAGCTCCTGCAAATGAACTCTTCTTCAATGAAAACCCGGTCGACTGGTCTCAGATACTCGATCTCATAGACGATGTCTGGACCGATAAATTACTCAACAAAGAAGAAAAGTTACCGGATGTTGTTCGGGACTCGTTCCCGGAAAATGCTCCATGCAACGCAATCACTGAAAGCGGCAATGCTGCTACAGAGGCGCCTTCAGCAAATGGCAAGGATCAACCCCTTGATCCCGAGGGTAATCTTCCAAAAGAAGAGCCTTCTCTAGAAGCTTTTGAAGTTGGTAGAGGTACCCACTCTGGCCAGGATTACCACAAAAATTACAACCAACCTTCTTCTTCTTATGTAAATCCTTCGGGAAAGCAAGTTGTAAACGCCCGAAGAGGTAACAATAATGAAAATGCAGACCCGAGGGAGGCTTTCAAGTACGACTTGATTGAGCACTTCAAACACATACCTGCACGACTGCACATCCTTGACTTATTACGAATGTCTCTACAAACTCGTGATAGTCTCATTTCAGAATTACAAAAGTTGAATGCGGATGTCGACAAACATGCCCCACAAGTCTTACAAATTGAAATGGACTATAGGGTCAAAAAATCAAGTACTTCCTCAAAGGGAGAATAGAAGAAAGCTGAGGGATCAAGCATTGAATGCCTCTAGATTCAAAAGGCAGCAAGTGCAACAATTGCCTTCGACAAGGATGATCTCTTGCTAGGTGAGACAATGCACAACTGACCCTTGTACTTCACGGGGTATGTCAGAGAGATGCCAGTACACAGAGTCCAGATCGATCCAGGTTTTGCACTCAACCTCATTTTTACTTCGGTACTCGAAGAGCTGGGCATCCCACCTAGCAAGCTAAGTCACACTTCTGTATCCATCTTCGGATATGACGGGAGCGCTCAAAAGCCTATCGGCAAAAATCAGGTTCAAATTGCAAATCGATGATCTTATTTCTGAAGTCACTGTATATGCAATAAGTACCCCTTCATGCTACAATATCCTTCTTGGACGCCCCTGGATACATGAAAATGGAGTCGTCCCTTCAACTCTACATCAGTGCATCAAGTTCGTTGGCAATGCCGGCTTGATACATCAAGTGTTTACAGACAAGAAGCCTTTCAAAGGTGAGGATGTCCATTTTGCAGACGCTCAAATGTATAAATATGGAAAAGAAGAATAGGAGGAAGAAACAACACCCTTTGACGAGAATCTCCAGAAAGATAAAGGCAAGGCTCCTCAGCAATCATTGAAAGTAAACAAACCTTCCAGTAAATCCATAGTAAGCAGTCAAGCTCCCTTCGTGATCTCTCTCGAGTTCTGCCCAAATCTCAATGTTCCTCTACTAGGTGACACCTTCAAGAAAACCTTATCTCCTTTTTTAAACTGTAGGTCTCTTCTGTGAGAGTCTGCGTAGCTTTTCTGACTACTCCGGGCTACTTTCAAACGTTCTTGAATCTGTCTCACTTTGTCACTGGTCTCACTCACTATGGTTGGTCCATGGAAACTGCGAGTGATAAGCCGTGCCAAACCGTAACTTCGTACCCATGGACTCATGTAGGGTCTTCCAAAATCTCGAGACAAATCTATTGTCTGTCGGATGTGATAGAGACTGGCTGTCCATGTCTGCTGACAATCTCATTAACAAACAGCTCTGCTAGGGGTAACATGTGCATCTTCTTACCTGTCTTCATTGGGATAAAATTGTTGACACCAAAAAAGTCACTATATCTCCACAACATCAAGAAGCCACATGAAGCTGAATGCTGCTACAAACAGGCGAAGCTACTTCAAGCATCAGATTTTGTCGGAATCAGACAAAAACTGTAAGATCCTTTAAGACAGCCAAAAGAGGGGTACACCTGAAGTTTCGGACCATTCCGACATCGTTTGGCCTAACTTCACTTCTCCGACAGCTAAACAAACGCTCCCAGCGGCGACACCGTCGAAGACATTAAAACTTCGATTAGAGCCTACAGATGACTCCAAAATACTTCCAAAGGGCTTCTTATCAAATTTCAAGTCAAACCGACAGCGTTTGACCCTCCATCAAAGCTCGAGCAGCAAAATCAAGCCTCTCGGCGGCGAGAACCACCGAGGTCATCACTCATCAAACAAAGCATATGAGTGGCTTCAACATGCTTCCAAAGGGCTGCACGTCGAATTTCAGGTCATTCCGACAATGTTTGACCAAATTTCGATGCTCCGAGAGAAAATCAAGCCTACAGGCGGCGGAGCACCCCGGGACCATGACATCCAAATCGGAGCTAATGGATCATCTCTACATGACTCCAATAGGCTCCCTATCGAATTTCAGGTCAATCGGACATCGTTTGACTACATAACATAGCTCGGCATTTTCCCCGCAACAAAATCAAGTCAAGCATCGACGGGACCCCAAACGGCTTCAAAACTCAGATAAAAGTCCATGGTTGGTTCTATCCATTGCTCAAGAAGCTTCACCTCAATTTTTAGGTTATTCCGACATCGTTTGACCTAGTTTCGACTCTTAACGGAAAATCGGCTACAAAGTCTTCGGCTTTCCCAAAAAATGGGAAACTTTGTGCTCCGGTTTTGCGCTGGGTCTCGTCAAGTTTTCTCCAGGAAAATCAAGTCAATAATTGAGGAAAAATGTCAAGAAAAATACAGAAGAAAGAAGGAACGAAAAAGAAGGAAAATGGGCTGAAAAATACACTTGGCGACCAAAGGGACAAAAACCCTTTGGTCGCCGGCGACCCTGGGTGTATGGTCGCTGGCGACCCTGGAAATCCGGGTCGTTGGATTTTCTCCGGATGGCCCGATTTCCGATCGTTTTCGCGTTTTTAGTGTTCCTACCACTGTGATTTTCTAAAAATCCAATTTTTGATGCTTGAAAATGACTAATCTTCACCAACATCTCGGATCCGCCGTCAAGAGCATGAAGTCATCATTGATCGCTCCAAGATCGCCAACCGGCTACCAAGAAAGTACACTTTCTGTCCGACCGATCGTGAAATCGACAAGACAGATGTCACCGGCCCACCAACATCAATCAATGTTTGAAATTGCACCATAATCTGACATCAAACGACGTGTGGATCCACCTACGATGATCACAAGAAGAATTCTAAAAGACGCGGCGCGGCCCGCGACTCTTCACATGCTCCAGCGACCACTTAATGTTATTAATTTGCCCGTTTATGACAACTTAATGCGGTAATTAACTCATTATTTTGGACAGCACAATCAGATTCAAGCATTCGGGAGTTACAAATCCAAGCAATCATGGCATTAAACCCATGAAACTCCCCTCACCATGAAGATTAAAGGCGATTAAATGCCCATTATCCTTCATCGGCCAATCACAAGCCAAGAAAAAGGAGTTACAAAATCAAGAAATAAAACTTGTAACTCCTCTCATCAATACCATCATTTCTCTCATCATGGTCATCAATGCCCATAAACACTTCATGGCTACCAAAAGCCTATAAAAGGAGGTCCATTCCAAAGAGAGAGACACTTTTACACCTACCGAAAAACGATCAACTATTTACTTGAAGTATGTACACTTGTATTCTCCTGGAGAAATCCTAACGAAGTCCTGCTGCTCTGCCGCAAGAGACACTACAAGGTGATCAAAGTCCCTTGGGGGGTCACCCCCCAAAGGTCCTATTCTTCTACAACATGGCCTAAACACGGCTTTTCAGCCCGTTTACTCGGTTTTTCATTGGATATAGGACCTCCTCTTGGTTCTTGTCCTTTAAAAAACTGAGGTTGGAGCCAAGCCAAAGAATCGAAGTGTCAAGCGTTCTCATTTGAAGGACAATGGCGAAGTCCATACATGACTTGCGACCGTCGATCTGAACGTGTCCCCACAATCTCATGAGAAGTTAGATCCCTTTTCTTTCTTTTCTATTGTAATTTGTATTTTTTTAAAGAGACAAAAATCACAACTCTTGTCTTTCATATTCGATGAGATTTGTAAATCGCCTTTCATGGCAAAATCTCCTTTCACGGCAAACAAACAAAAAATCGCCTCTTACGGCATTCAAAACAAAAATTGTCTCTTTTATTAAATATTTATGCAATTTGAAAAGTCAGAAACAAGGATTGATTTCCTTTCTACTTGTGAAGGTGAATCTTGGATCATCACCATTCCAAATTCCAAGTAGAATAGTAAATCTGGCATACCCGTACAAAAAAGTTGATACCCGCGTTTCCCTCCTCCGCCGAGACCCAGGCAGCCCCCGGGGCGGAAGGAGAGGACGGAAATCCGAGGATCCATCTAGTTGGCATACCCGGTGGGACCTGTTCAGTTGAGAACGTGATGCTTCGATCCCTTGGCTCCTTCCTAGTTGGTGGCCTATGTTGCATCTTGCATCTAAAATAAAAAACATGAGATGGGATTTTAGTCATTCCTTTTCATTTCAAAAAAAAAAAATCTGATTTCTTTTCTTGGATTCAAATTTGAGAAATTTTGATCCTCTCTTCTTCAAATTTGATAGCTCACAGAAATGTTTGCAGCTATTGTTCGTATCGGAGATTGGGCCATCTTTTCTCTTTGATGAGTCCGATAGGGGTTTTCAAAAAAAAAAAAAACTTTATTTCAAATTCTTTAAAAAAAAAATTATCTCTCTTTCTTAGATTCAACTTTGAGAAACTTTGATCATCTCCTCTTCGAACTTGATAGCTCACAGAAATGTTTGCAGCGATTGTTCATATCGAGGATTGGGCCATCTTTTCTCTTTGATGAGTCCAAATTGGATTTTTAAAAAATATATATAATTTCAAAACAAAAAAAAATTATTAGTTCTTTCTTTTGCACTCAAATTCAAGAAACTTTGGTTATTCCCTTTCGGATTTAACGCTCGCAGAAATGTTGAGTTGTGGTTCGGATTGGAACACCACTTGTTCTCTTTGATGAGTTCACTAGAAACCTTTAAAAAAAAAAACACTAAGGTTGCACCAATTGCGCTCTTTGCGTAAAATGGATTTAAGAAAAGCCTTGTCCAGAGTGTGGAGACAGCTAGACTGTTCGAGGTAAGGGTACTTTAAACGGGTTCATTAAGTAATCCTACCCTTACCTGGGGGCTGATCTATCTACTAAGGTTTCATAAGATCGAATTGTAAACCTATGTGCATCTTTAAAAAAAAAATCTCACTTTTTGAGTTCAGAATTGAGAAATCTTGGTTCTTTCCCTTTCGGATTTAACGCTCGCAGAAATGTTGAGCTGTGGTTCGGATTGGAATACCATTTGCCCTCTTTGATGAATTCAATTTTAAACCTTCAAAAAAAAAACAAAAAAAAAAACTTTCACTTTTGAGCTCAGAATTGAGAAATCTTGGCTCTTTCCCTTTCGGATTTAACGCTCGCAAAACTGTCGAGTTGTGGTTCGGATTGGAACACCATTTGCTCTCTTTGTTCAATCCAATCTTGACCTTTCAAAAAAAAAAAAAAAGAAACAAAAACTTCCGTCAAGTTTGGGCTTACATTCGGGAATGGTTCCTTCCCTTTCGGATTTAGCACTGCAAAAATGTTTGAGCCCTTGTTCGGATTGGAATATCATTTGCTCTCCTTTATGAATCCAAATTTGACCTTTCAAAAAATCCCCATCTCGTGTCCTTTCCAAGGATGCGATTTACAACATTTGTGCCTAGCGGTGCTAGTATGTCCTTTCAGGTCTACTGTATTCGCGACCGACACATTTGTATCTCCAACCTTATATCATTTACCTCGAGTGAGCCTTGCTTCTCGGTAATTTGAATTAAGGTCTACAATTGCTTCTAGCAGTCACTGGTACGCTCACCCTGAGCCTACCATACTTGCATTTTAGAACAATTGTATCCTCTATGACTTTTTGCCTTCTTCATCTTGCTCGGGCAGGGCCATGTCCCCTTAAGTGATTTGAAAAGACAAAACCATAGTTGTTCTCCATTTATGATCACCATATTCTTGTGATTACTAATGGATTTGGTCTTGTTTCAGAAGTTTTCCAAAAATAACAATGGCAGCTTCATTGACCATCACTTTCGATGAGAACAAGTACCAACTTATGCTTCAAGACAAGCAAAACAAGCGCACTCATAAGCGCCCCGCCAGTTGCCGAACCGTCATCTCCCTCGACAACTCTCAAAACACCGGGTCAACATCAACTCCCCGGACCATCGTCTTTAGGTCACTGGGACAATTCCCACTCCCCGCAGAAGAAACTGTACCATCCAAGAAGCAAAAAACCGCCCCGCAACGTGTCACTAACATGGCACCAAGGGCGAACGCAAAGAAGCCTGAAGCCCGTGGCGCTCCCATGAAGCTTAGCCCACAAGAAACCAGGTTTGCCCCAAAAACATGCTGAAGCCCGCACTCCTGCGAGTCGATCCTTCATCTCAACAGGGGCCCAACTCGAAAAATTCATGGCCTCACTGCGACGGCTAAGGACCGCGTCCAGATCCTGTCCATGCCCAGCTTCAAAGAAGACAAGCTCGGCTGCTGTGCACGGGGGACTACATCCTTCATTGCCAGAGCTGACTGAAGCTAAAATTGCTAGTGGTATGCGTCGCCGCGCAGCATATCGACAAAAGAGACTTGAGAAGAAAGGAACCCAGCATTCTACCCTCCATGTCTCAAACAAATGGGTCGAAAAAGAAAGACCCGACCAAGTCGTTGCTGTCCATATGGTTGGTAAAACAAGAAAACGACAGAAGTCATCAACCAAAATCCGTGTTAGACGTCCGGTGACTCGCAGCGTTGAAAGTTCCGGATCCTTACCCTAGAGGGGGGGGGGGGGGGGTGAATAGGGTGAGCTACAAATTGATATCCAATTTTAATTTTCTTCAAATTAAACTCCAACTAGTGATGATTACAAGAAAAGGTGCGGAAGATAAACAAATCAATCACCACAAGTCATTCACCATTGCTCAAAGATTTATAGTGGTTCGGCCTCAATGCCTACATCCACTACCGGCTTGTGATCACACACCCCACCGGATTTCCACTATTTATGCTTTTACAAAAGGCTAAGCAATAACCCTTACAATGATGTTTTTAAGGCTAAACAACAACCTATCTATGTGCTTTTCTAGGATAAGCAATAACCTTTACAATTTGCTTTTCTTTGGCTTAGCAATAACCTTTCATACAAATAGATTTTCTTTCTCAAGAAAGTGTCTAAACACTATGAGAGAAATACATTAAGCACGATATAATTTGCCTCTAAAATAGGCGAATGAGAAAGTGAAAATCAACTCTCACAACACACTATAAAATGCAAAGATGAATGCTCATGATGTGTGTGTGTGAAAACTTCAATCAAGTTGAAAATGAAAGCTCAATCAGTTTATGCTTGAAGCAATTAAAAGTTTAATGCACATAACATGATTTGATTGAAGTGATATGCAAATCACATGAACAAAGTACAAGCTTAATGATGATATGAAAATCCAAGGCTTGTAAGTTGGATGAAATTAATTATATCTAAACATGTGATGCATGTGATATGTTGTTTTCAAAATCAAAGTATTTTGACTAAAGTTTTAAAGATTGAAAACAACTAGGAAGATTCATACAAGTTAGTGAAACATGTTATAACATAACTTGAAGATTTTGATAAACATGTTTAAGAAGTTTTCTACCACAAACTTGATTTGAATCAAGGTGAAGAATCCAATAACTTAAATCAAAGATTAAGAGAAGAATGGATTCAACATATCATAGTTAATATGCTAAAAATCATTTACCAATAATTTAGACAATGCATAAAAACATATGATTAGGAAAAGTCAAAGCTTACTTGGTGATTGAACTTCTTTAATCCAAGTTTAGCTTTACTTAATGATCCTTTGGCCTTCTTAGTTCATTCCCTTTGATTTGCCTTAGTACACCTCAGAAATGGCTTCAAGAATCATCTTTTGGGGCTAAGGAATGAGCTTCTTTTTATAGAAAAAGTTGCTCAACGGCTACCTGTCGGTCAACCGACAACTAGGGGTCGGTTGACCGATGGTTCAACGGTCTAATGGCAACGGTCATATTTTTCAAATTTTTCTGACCAAATTGTCATTGTCGGTTGACCGCCATTATCGGTCGACCGACATAGGACCGACAACCGAACCGACAGCACAAAGATGAATAAAATGATGCTCTCTGGATTTTGAACCGACAAGCTCTCGGTCTGGATTTTTATAAACTGTCGGTTGACCGACATGAACCGACGCGATGACCGACAGAGATGATCTGAAATTTGTAGCTCTCTGGAATTCGGACCGACAACCATCGGTTGACCTCGGCTCGCTCTCTCGGTTAGCCGACATGAACCGACAAGCTGACCGACAACAGGTCAGTTGTATTTCTGAGTTCCTTCAGTTTTGAAAAATCTAACTTTGAAATCATTTTTGAAAACTCAGAATATAAAGGTGTTTGAGACAAGGTTTTATCAAGAAAAAAGCTTTTCAAAATAAGATTAAAATCAACCAAAAGGTTTGAAACATAGTTTTAGCAAGTTGATTTAAATCCTGTGATTTTCAAGATAAACCAATGAGAAATGAAATGAGATGATCATGATGCAAATGTTGGACATCAAATTGCAAACACAACTTAGGGTCTAACAAGCGTCTCCCGGACACGAACACGTCTGGAAGAATCCTCCACTCCTTCAAGCCAAGAACACCGGAGGAACCACTCCTCGGACTCTTCATGCAGAAGAATGAGCCCCAGCTCAGTCACCAAGACGATTTCTCCGCTCAAATCCCGAGGGATGAACGTCTTGGCTACAAGTTCTGAGCAGCCTCCACGGCAAGATGATGTAACCGAATGCATGCAGCAGTTAGAGCAAGGACAACAAAGAATTGAGGCTCTGATGGAAAACCTCCTTCTCACTTTACAGCGTCCACCACCTAACAATGAAAGCCCTCTGAATCAGCAAGATGACGAGGCCAATGCAGAAAACAATGAGCCACGTGCCCTTACCAAAAAGGATGTTGATGATATCCTCGCAAAAGCAAAAGAAGAGATTACATTGAAGGAACATGGGATCAAGCCACCCTATCCTCTATGGATGGACTCGGTTCCATTCCCTGCAAAATTCAAACAGCCTACTCTCCAGACATATACGGGAAAAGGTTCAGCCAGACAGCATGTCATCTGAAAGTCCGGGATCCTAACCCTAGAGGGGGGGGGGGGGGGGGGGGGGGGTGAATAGGGTGGGCTACAACTTAATGACCAATTATGACAATTTTAAACTTCTTTTAAAACAATTAGCCACTTGTGATGATTAACAAATAAAATGCGGAAGCTAAACAACAACAATCACCACAAAAGCATTCACCATAACACAATCATTTATAGTGGTTCGGCCTCAATGCCTACATCCACTATCGGCTTGTGATCTCACACCCCACCGGATTTCCACTATTTATGCTTTTCAAATGGCGAAGCAATAACCACTACAATATGCTTTCCAAGGATAAGCAATAACCTTACAATATTGTTTTTCAAGGCTTAACAACAACCTATACAAGATGCTTTTCTAGGCTAAGCAATAACCTTCACACAATACTTTTCTTAGGCTAAGCAATAACCCTTACAAACAAATGATTTCTCTCAATAAAGTGTTTTCACAAAGCACTCTAAGAGATTACAATTAAAGCTCAATTTAATTGCCTCTAGATTAGGCGAATATGAAAGTGTAAAACAAACTCACACAAACACTATGAATGCAAAGATGTATGCTTATGAAGTGAGTGTGTGGAAACTTCAATCAATATTAAAATAAAGCTTAATCAATTTATGCTTGAAGTAATTTAAAGTTTAATACACATAAAAAGATTTGATTGAAGTAATATGCAAATCACATGTACCAAATACAAACTTGTTGAAGATATGAAATCAAAAGCTCACAAGTTGTATGAAATTAATAATGTCTAAACATGTGATGCATATTCAATGTTGTTTTAAAAAAACAAACTAATTTAACTAAAGTTCAAATGAATGAAAACAACAAAGATGATTCAAACAAGTTAATGAAACATGTTTATAAAACAAATTAAAGGTTTTGACAAAACATGTTTTATAAAGTATTAAAACAAACTTGTTTAGAAATCAAGGTGAAGAATCCAATGATTTAAATCAAAGATTAAAGAGAGGAATGGATTCAACATATCATAGTTAATATGCTAAAAATCATTTACCAATAATTTAGACAAAGCATAAAACATATGATTAGGAAAAGTCAAAGCTTACTTGGTGATTTAACTTCATTAATCCAAGCTTTAGCTTTACTAATGACCCTTTAGCCTTCTTAGTTCATTCCCCTTTGATTGGCCTTAGAACACCTCAAAAATGGCTTCAAGAATCATCCCTTTTGGCCTTGGAATGAACTACATTTTATAGAATTTTTGGCCCAACGGCTATATGTCGATTAGCCAACATCCAGGGGTCGGTTAACTGATACCCCCAACGGTCACAAGCCAACGGTCATAATTTCGAAATTTTGCTGACCAATAAGCATGGTTCGGTTAGCCGACAGGTTCGGTTAACCGAGGCCTGACCGACACCCTAACTGACAATGAAAACAGGGTCAGAAAACACCTCTCTGGAAATCTAATCGAGAGAGCTTCGGTCAGGATCAGAAACAAGGTTGGTTAACCGAGCCCTGACCGACATGCTAACCGACGTGAAACAGATGTGAAAATTCAGCTCTCTGGAAATTGAACCGACAAGGAGTTCGGTTAGACTAATTTCTATGGTCGATTAACCGACACTTAACTGACACCCAAACCGACAACTCAAACACCATTCAGAAAAGCTAACCGAGTGAGTTCGGTTAGGCTTCGGTCCAAGGTCGATTAGCCGACACCTGACCGACAGGCTGACCGACAGTATGGTCAGACTGTTTTCTGAAGATCTGAGTTTACAAGTAACAATCTAACTTTTGAAACCTTTTGAAACACAGAATGTAAAGGTGTTTGAGACAAGATTTTATCAAGAAGAAGGCTTTTCAAAATAAGACTGAAATCAACCAAAAGGTTTGAAACAGAGTTTGAGCAAGTTGATTTAAAAACCTGTGATTTTCAAGATAAAGCTGTGAGAAATGATATGAGATGATCATGATGCAAATGTTGGACATTATATTGCAAACACAACTTAGGGTCTAACATAATCCACTTCAAGATCCTGACAGGAGCTATTGCAGATCAAGATGCCCTCAAGATTCGCCTCTTTGCAAGTACCCTAAAAGTTACAGCCTTTGATTGGTACTCCACTCTGCCGGAAAACTCTATCCAAAACTGGGCTATGCTGGAGGCACGCTTTCTGACCCACTTCTAAGGTGAGGATCATCCTGTTACTATGGCTCAGCTCTGCAGCCTAAAACAGGGAGAGAATGAGTCAACATACGACTTCATTCACAAATGGAAGGCAATGGCGTACAAATGCTCAGATGTATTGCCATAAGCGTCGTTAGTCGACATCTGCCGTAACAACATGAGAGCAAGGTCCGCTCCATGATCATGGACAACAAATCAAAGAACTTGGGAGAACTCCTAGAAGCTTCCATGGAGGCTGAAATGGTGATCAAAGACCTCAACAGTCAGAAATCATCAAAAAAAGACCCGACTGCCATTACGACCTCAAAACCAAAGAAAAAGAAGGTTCTTAATGTGCAGACCAAGTCAACTCCTCAGCAGCCAAAGAAGACTGAAAACAAAGCTGCGGGTAAAATACCCGAACTCTCTGATGCCTTCAAAGAATGAGTAGAAAAGAAATACCCGTTCGATGAAGATGTCGAAGACATCTTTGAAGCTCTCCTAGCAAACGGTAAACTCACCTTGCCTGAGCCCAAAAGACCGGGAGATGTTGGCAAAAACATTGATCCCCGGTATTGTCCATACCATCAGATGATCTCGCATCCTTTCAATCAATGCTTCGTTGTGAGAGAGAAGATCAATGAGATTTGGAAAAATGGAGTCATCACCTTTGACAAAAACTACGGCTCCGCCTCTGTCAACATGGTGTCATATGGACAAACTTCAAAGTCACCAAAGAAGAAGATCACTACTTCATTCAAGGTGATAAAAATGGCTCAAGCATCCCAAGAGTTGGTTCCCTATCCAATACCAGATGGACAACCTATTTAGGTGCATCCCAATCTCCTAGATGATGAAAATTGGGAGATCGTCAAAACAAAGCCAACCGCTCGGCAGCGAAGGCAAGCCAAAAGACAACTCTGCAAGCTCAAACAGCAGCAGAAGTCTCAACCAAAACAAAATGTCCCTGAAAAGGTAGAAACCTCTTTCACTGCTTCATTAGGGGTAACGGAGGAATCCTTTCCCAAAACTTCAAAGGCGGTAAGGAAATTCACCCTTGATGATTTCATGCCACCTCAATACAAAAATGAAACTATGCAGGGGGCATCATACTCTTGCAACTCGATAGTTGGATTCTCCATGGATGGATACGAGTCCAGTGACTCTGCCAGTGATATTGATGAGTGGGAAGAATCCCTTGAAACAGGAGAATACCTCTCCGATGAGGAATGGATTCCCAAGTCTCACCTTATGCCAGTAATCTGGAATAACCCATTTTGTGGCGTAAGAGCCAAAATTTGTATGCGGCGTGGAAGCCAAAATTTGTTTGCGGCATGGAAGCCAAAATTTTTGGTTTGTGGCATGGGAGCTAAAGTTTTTGGTTTGTGGCATGGGAGCCAAAGAGTTTTTTTTTTTTTTTTTTTTTTGTGGCATGGAAGCCAAAGTTTTTGAAATGGCATGAGAGCCAAATTTTTTGAATTGGCATTAGAGCCGAAATTTTGAGATGGTATGAAGGCCGAAATTTTGAAATGGCATGAAAGCCAGGTTTTGTTTGTTGTTTTTGGCATGAGAGCCAGATTTTTTTGAAAACCAAGTTTTTTTATGTTGCCATGAAAGCCGAAATTTTTTTTTGGCATTTATAGCCTTTTTTTTTGTTTTGGCATTTATAGCCAAATTTGGCATTTCTAACCGGATTTTTGGCATTTATAGCCGGGTTTTTGGCGTTTATAGCCGGATTTTTTTTGTTTTGGCATTTATAGCCCTTTTTGGCTTTTATAGCCGGATTTGGTTTTCAAAATGCAGGTATCGACCAATGTCGCCTCCCCGCTGAATGGTCTTGCAAGTATCGATGAAATGTCACTTCCTTGCTCATTCGGTTTGCGAGTATCAATGGAATGTCGATTCCTCGCGGGCTGGGTTTGCGAGTATCGTTGGAATGTCGCTTCCTCGCGGGATTGGGGTGCAAGTATCGACTAAGCGTCGCTTCCTTGCTTTTTTAAAATTTTGGTTTTGTGGGTATCGACTGAATGTCACTTCCCCATGATTTATTGAAATTTGAGGTTTTTTCGAACCATTTCAAATTTGGGTTGTGGATATCAATTGGAATGTTGCATCTCCACAATTTTTGAAATTTGAGGTTTTCTCGAACCACTTGAAATTTGGGTTGTGGATATCAACTGGAAGGTTGCATCTCCATGATTTTTGAAATTTGAGATTTTGCAAGTATCGAATGGGGTTCATTCCTTGCGATTTTGGGTTTTGGAAGTATCGAATGGGGTTCGCATCCTTCTGATTTTTGGGTTTTGCGAGTATCGACTGAATGTCGCTTCCCCGCGGTTTCTAAAAACCGTTTTTTGTTTAAAGACGCGAGGGTCGTAAATTATGACTTAAAACCATTTTTGGTTGTAGAAGCCGGGGAGGACTAGGGTGGAAATTACTAAGTCCTGATTTTTGTTCAAACCAAGAATTTTGGGTTCAAGGATCGAAAAGTTTGGTCAAGTCTGGGAAGAGGCTCCTAAACTTGGATTTTTGGATTTGATTTTTTTTATCAACGAAACGATGAAAGTAAGCATTCTTTTGAAGATTTTTTTTTAGAAATTTCAACATAAAGATGAAAATTTCAAAAGGGGTGGTTTTTACGAGCAAGTACCTAGCAATAGACTTTGGCCGTGCAGGCATCGTTCTGACCCGTTTGAGGAAGTCTTCAAGGGTAGTACCGCTTTAAGAACTTGCCGTTGATGGGCAGCATACATCTGTCTCCTTTCATGTTTAGAAGAGCGTATACATCGTTGGAGAAGACTTTGTCGATGACAAAGGGTCCCTCCCATTTTCCTTCGAATTTGCCTTTAGAATTGTGGGCAAAGACTATGGGTCTTTTTACCGCAAGAACCAAGTCTCCCTTTTTGTAGGCGCGTTGCCTGACCTTCTTGTCGAAAGATCCTGCCATGCGTGCTTGGTACAGCTCAATGCTTTATATAGCTTCGAGCCATCTTTCATTGAGATTATCCAGCTCTTGGAGTATCAATTTGACATTACTTTCTTGCGTCATGTCATTTTGCAGAGATACCCTTAAGGAAGGAATTTGTACTTCCAAAGGGACAACAGCTTCGCATCCATAGACCAAGGAGAATGGTGTACTATGGGTTGGTCCACAAACGGTGGTTCGATAGGACCACAAAGCTTCTGGTAGTTTGTCGCCCCAGTCCCTTTTGTGACTAGAGACTATTTTCTTAAGAATTTTGCAGAGTGTTTTGTTGAAGGCTTCTGCTAGTCTGTTCGCTGAAGGATTATATGGAGTCAAAGGACAACTATGGATTTTGTACTTGTCTCAGAACCTGTAGAATCTGTGATCCCGGAATTGCGGTCCGTTATCATGGACGAATCTTTTAGGTATGCCGAAGTGACAAATAATGTTGGTGCGCGAGAACTGAAGGACTGATGAGGTTTTCATTTCACTGAGCGCAAATGCTTCTGACCACTTGGAGAAATAATCAGTAGTGGCGAAGATGAAGTGATGACCTTTGCTTGATGGGGGAGAGATAGGACCTATGATGTCCATACCACAGGCTTTGAAAGGCCATGTGATTGCTGTAGGATGCAGCCATTCTGGAGGCATGTGGACATAATCTCCATGAATTTGGCATTGTTGGCAGCGCTTGGCAAATCGCATTGCGTCAACTACCATGGTAGGCCAATAATAACCTAGCCTTTTTATCTGATCGTAGAGCTTAGGAGCAGCCTGATGGGCTCCACAAAGACCAGCATGTACTTCTTTGAGAGTTTCCTCAGCCTCTTGTTGTGACAAGCAGTGTAGAAGTACTCCGTTGAAGGATTTTCTGTAAAGTGCTTTTGAAGGAATATCCAAATGAAAGCTCGGAGCTCGTCTTTGGATGCTTACCCGCTCTTTTGGATCTTCAGGTAGGATTCCGAACATGATGTAATCAATGAACGAATCCCTCCAATCGCTGATCGGAGGTTTGAGGATAGAAATCCGACTTCCAACCACTTGGTGGCATTTAGCAACTGCTTGGTGTGTGTTGAGAGGAGGGAGAATGCTTCTTTGACACACTGTAATTTGCATATTTTCCCCTTCTTAGGTTGCCATAAAGGCGGAGAATCCGGCCAGGGCATTTGCGCGGATGTTTTCACCTATGAGGATGTGGGTGATGTGACAGATGTTGAACTTTTGTCGAAGAGATTGCGCCTTGTTGTAGTAAGGTAGCAAATCAGGCTTCCTGACTTCAAATTTCTGATTCATCTGGTTGACGATCAGTCGAGAGTCCCCAAAAGCTTCCAGCATGGTGATGACGGATTCGAGGGCGAGTTCCAATCCTATAATCAAGGCTTGGTACTCAGCTGCATTGTTTGAACATGGTTCCACTAGCGAGAAAGCATATGGAATCATGTATTTGTCGACGCTGACAAAGAGGATGCCAATTCCCGATATTTGCTTCCCTTTTTCATTTGTCCTGGTTGCGCCGTCAAAGTACATGTCCCAGGAAGCATTTGATAAGGAAGTTTCCACGTTGTAAACAAATTCGTCTGGGAGATCATCCCTGAGTGGAGAATCTTTAGGCAATGGGTGCTCTATGAGAAAGTCTACTAGAGCTTGGCCTTTGATTGCTTTTTGAGGTACGTACCTAATATCAAACTGCGATAGAAGGATGGACCATTTTGCCAGTCGGGCATTGAGAGAACCTGTTTTTGTGACAAGGACCTTTAAGAGGTTGATGCTCGAAACCAGAAAGACTGTGTTGGAAAGCAAGTAGTGACGCAGCTTTTGTACGGCAAACATCACTGCAAGGCATTCTTTTTCGATTGGGGAGTAGCGATGCTCTGCACCTACCAACATGCGGCTAAGGTAATATAGAGCAGCTTCTTTTCCGTCGTCGTTTTCTTGTGTGAGTAGAGCACCCAAAGAGTGTTAGAAGCAATTGTAGACCTTAATTCAAATTACCAAGAAGCAAAGCTCACTCGAGGTAAAATGATATAAGGTTGGAGATACAAATGTGTTGGTCGCGAATACAGTAGACCCGAAAGGGCGTACTAGCATCGCTAGGCACAAAATGTTGCGAATCGCATCCTTGGAAAGGATACGAGATGGGATTTTTTTTAAAGGTCAAAATTGGGTTCATAAAAGAGAGCAAATGGTATTCCAATTTGAACATAGGCTCAAACATTTCTGTGAGCGCTAAGTCCGAAAGGGAAGGAACCAGAATTTCTCGGATGTGAATCCAATAATAATGGAAGTTTTTTTTTTTCGAAAGGTCAAGATTGAATTCATCAAAGAGAGAAAATGGCGTTCCAATCCGAAGAAAGGCTCAACATTTCTGCAAGCACTAAATTCAAAAGGGTAAGAACCAAGATTTCTCAATTCTGAACTCAAAAGTGACCGAAGTTTCTTTTTTTAAGGCTTTTTTTTTTGAAGATTTTTCTTTTTGAAGATTTTTGAAAGGTGCACATAGGTTTCCAATTCGATCTTATGAAACCTTAGTAGATGATCAGCTCCCAGGTAAGGGTAAGATTACATAATGAACCCGTTTGAAGGACCCTTGCCTTGAACAGTCTAGCTGCCTCCACACTCTGGACATGGCTTTTCTTAGATCCACTTTGGTCAAAGAACGCAATTGGTGCAACCTTGGTGTTTTTTTTTTGAAATTTTTTTTTTTGAAACATTTCTAATGAACTCATCAAAGAGAGCGAATGGTGTTCCAATCCGAACCCAGGCTCAAACATTTCTGCGAGTGCTAAATCCAAAAGGAAAAAACCAAAGTTTCTCAAATTTGAGTCCAAAAGAGAGAAAACTGATTTTTTTTAAATACATTTTTTTAAACCTCTATCGAACTCGTCGAAGAGAAAAGATGGCCCAATCCCCGATACTAACAATAACTGCAAACATTTCTGTGAGCTATCAAGTTCAAAGAGGAGAGGATCAAAATTTCTCAAAATTGAATTCGAGAAAGAAATCAGATTTGTGTTTTTTGAAAGAGTTTGAAATGAGTTTTTCTTTTGATATGAGTAAGAATTAATGAAATCCCATCTCATGTTTTTTTTAGATGCAAGATACGACATAGGCCACCAACTAGAAAGGAGCCAAGGGATCGAAGCATCATGTTCTCAAGTGAACGAGTCCCACCGGATATGCCAACTTGATGGACTCTCGATTTCCATCCTCTCCTTCCGCCCGGGGGTTGCCGGGTTTCGGCAGAGGAGGAAAAGCGGGTATCAACATTTTTGTACGGGTATGCCAGATTTTCTATTCTACTTGGAATTTGGAATGGTGATGATCCGGAGATTCACCTTCACAAGTAGAAAGGAAATCGATCATTCTTTCTAACTTTTCAAATTGCATAAATATTTAAAAAAAGAGACAATTTTGTTTTCTTTGAATGCCGTAGGAGGCGATTTTTTGTTTGTTTGCTGTGGAAGACGATTTGATGCCGTGAAAGGAGATTTTGCCATGAAAGGCGATTTACAAATCTCATCAAAAATGAAAAACAAGAACTGTTATTTTCTTGTCTTATTAAAAAATACAAATTACAATAGAAAAGAAAGAAAAGGGGTCTAACTTCTCAGGAGATTGTGGGGACACGTTCAGATCAACGTCGCAAGTCATGTGTGGACTTCGCCATCGTCCTTCAAATGAGAACACTTGATGCTTCGATTCTTCGACTTGGCTCCAACCTCAGTTTTTTAGAGGATAAAGACCAAGGGGAGGTCCTATATCCAATAAAAAAACCGAGTAAACGGGTTGAAAAGCCGCGTTTAGGCAATGTTGTAGAAGAAGGGGACCTTGGGGGGGGTGGCCCCCTAAGGAACTTTGATCACCATGTGGTGTCTCTCGCAGTGGAGTAGCAGGACTTTGTCTCTCTCTTGAATTTTCCGGATTTCCGGGGATCGGGATCACTTGCATTCTTCTTGGAATGACCCCCCTTTTATAGCCTTTTGGTGGCTATGGGTGGTTTATGAGCATTGATGGCCATGATGAGAGAATTGATGGCATTGATGCTCCATGATGGGAGGAGTTACAAGTTTTTTTTCTTTGATTTTGTAACTCCTTTTTCTTGGCTTGTGATTGGCCAATGGAGAATGATGGGCATTTAATCGCCTTTAATCTCCATGATGAGGGGAGTTTCATGGTTTTAATGCCATGATTGCTTGGACTTGTAACCCCCATTTTGCTTGAATCTGATTGGCCGTCGAAAACAATGGGTTAATGACCGCATTAAGTTGTCATAAAACGGGTCAATTAACGACAGTAAGTGGTCGTCGGGGCATGTGAAGAGTCGCGGGCCGCGCCGCATCTTTTGGGATTCTTCTTGTGATGATCGCTGATGGATCCACACGTTGTTTGATGTCGGATTGCGATGCAACTTCAGACATTGATTGATGTTGGTGGGCCGCTGACGTCTGTCTTGTCGATTTCTAGATCGGTCAGACAGAAAGTGTACTTTCTTGGTCAGCCGGTCGGCGATCTTGGAGCGATCAGTGATGATTTTATCCTCTTGACGGCGGATCCGAGATGTTGGCGGAGATCAATAGTTTTCAAGCATGAAAAATTGGATTTTCAGAAAATCACAGAGGCAGGGACTCTCGAAACGCAGAAAATATCGGAAAACGGGCCATCTGGCGGAAATTCCGGTGACCCGGACATCCAGGGTCGCCGGCGACCATGGGGGCTTTGTCCCCTTTGGTCGCCGAGTGGTTTTTTCGGCAGTTTCTTCTTCTTTTTTGCTCCTTTTTTCTTCTATATTTTTTTTGACATTTTTCCTCAATTATTGACTTAATTTTCTTGGAGAAAACTTGACGAGAAGTCACACAAAACCGGAGCCCAAAGTTTCCCATTTTTCGGGAAAGCCGAAGACTTTGTAGCCGATTTTCCGTCAAGAGTCGAAACTAGGTCAAACGATGTCGAAATGACCTGAAAGTTGAGGTGAAGCTTTTTGAGCAGTGGATAGGACCAACCATGGGTTTTTATATGAGTTTTGAAGCCGTTTGGGGTCCCGTCGATGCTTGACTTGATTTTGCTGCGGGGAAGATGTTGAGCTTTGATATGCGGTCAACTGATGTCCGATTGACCTGAAATTTGACAGGGAGCCTATTGGAGTCATTTTGAGACGACCCATTAGCTCCGATTCGGATGTCATGGTCGCGGGAGGCTCCGCCACCGGTAGGCTTGATTTTCTTTCGGAGCATCGAAATCTGGTCAAACGTTGTCAGAATGACTTGAAATTCGATGTGCGGCCCTTTGGGAGCATGTTGAAGCCACTTATGTGCTTTGTTTGATGAGTGATTGCCTCGATGGTTCTCGCCGCCGAGAGGCTTGATTTTGTTGCTCGAGCATTGATGGAGGGTCAAACGTTGTCGGTTTGACTTGAAATTTGACAAGGAACCTTTTAGAGGTATTTTGGAACCATCCGTAGGCTCTGATCGAAGTTTTGATGTCTTCGACACAGTCGCCGCCGAGAGCGCCTGTTTAGCTGTCGGAGGAGTGAAGTTAGGCCAAACGGTGTCGGAATGGCCCGAAACTTCATGTGCCCCCCTCTTGTGGTTGTCTTGAAGGATTTTACAGTTTTTGTTTGATTCTGACAAGATCTGATGCTTGAAGTAGCTTTGTCTATTTTGTAGCAGGATTCAGCTTCATGTGGCTTCTTGATGTTGATGAGACATAGTGACTTTTTTGGTGTCAACACCACAGGTGCGCCCAAGTCATCCCAGACACTTAGGAGCCACCACAGGTACGCCCAAGTCATCCCAGGGACTTGGGTGCCCATACAGGTCCACCCAACCCTTCTAATCCAACCTGGAACATCCTTGGGCCACGTTTCATTATAAGAGCTCCAATTACAATTGCCTTCAAGGTCTAGAGACTCAAACCAGTTCCGAATTCAGAATTTATTAACATAGGTCAACTAAAAATCCAAATTCAAGTGGCCGAATCTCGGAAATAAATGAAACACACGAACCAAACACTTGGGAGCAGTCACATGTGCGCCCAAGTACACCAGTGGGACTTAGGCGCCACCACAGGTGCACCCAAGTCACTTTTAGCTCGAGAACCACCGAATCCTCTATTAATTTCAAATCTTGACGCAACTCAACACACTAGAACACCCTTACGATTTGAAACAGCTGAAGCCAGAAGCCCGAATTAACCTAAAATATCAAACCGTCTTGAACTACGAAGATATCCACCTAGGCACCAACCTCTTGGCGCCCAGCCTCCCCCAATCACTAAGAGACCTAAGTAATTAAAACCTAACTTAATTCTAATTAGTATGACATGGTAAAAACACATTTAATTTAAAGAATATCAAACCACAAAGGTTCAACCTTAAAGCAACCCAAAACACGAAACCCAACCCAAACCAATATCTCAGAAATTTTACAAAACTGATAATAGCCTTGGAATCAAAACCTTAATCAACTTAGACTCATCTGGAACCTCAAATCAAGCCAGAAGACCAAAAGGACATCAGATCACCACTTGGGTGCCACTGCTGCTTCGTCCAAGTACACAGAACTACTTAGGCGCACATACAGTTGCGCCCAAGTCCCCTGTCAGATCCGAATCGAGAACTTTGATTGTATTTCGAAATTCCAGACTTAAAATTATTAAAATAAAATCAATCCAAAACATAAGACAACATCAAAACAAAGACTTATATTAATCAAAACCCCATGAAACTCTAAAATCAATTCGATACCATCACAACCAATCGAACCACATAGAGTAGCCACTTGGGTGCCACTACAGGTGCGCCCAAGTCACCAAGAGGATCTAGGCACCACCACAGGTGCGTCCAAGTCCTCCGCACCCCTCGTTTTGCTGGTTTCAACACTCTTTCATCATTTAAAGTAAAACCCGAAACTCCAGAATCTTCAACACATTAAAACAGAACCTTAAAACACCTTAACTCATCCCTAAATAACTCTTAATCAAACCACAACTTAAAACAAACCAAATCAAAATTAATAAGCTGCTTAGGCATAGGAGCTATCAAACTTATACAATTTACACCCCTAGCATTAGATCGTATTCTCCATTAGATAGATTAGTGTATTAGGCTTCGTCCCATCACTTTTCCTGTTCCATTAAAGGACCGGGAGAGCTAATGTGGGTGGTCTAGGACCTTAGGTTAGGGTTAATCCGATGATCAGTAATAAAGTATTAATCACGTAAATCCAAGTAGAATGCCCTAGTTAGGCCCTTCTAGCCCAATATAAAAAATCCATAAAAACTATAAAACCCACAAAATAAACCTAAAAATATTTTTCCTTTATTTCTTCCTCCACCTCAGGTGCCAGATATTTAATCGAACTTAATGATAAAAGGGAATGAAGAACTGATTTCTAAAATTGAATAAATGAGAATGATGAGATGAGATGGATGATTCGCCCACACTTTTAAAACAATCATGGCCTATCGGCCTCCCTAAAATAAACACCGGCCCATCGGCCACCTCCAATCAATTTCGGCCCATTGGCCTTTCACTTTTATCACTCGTGTATCGCACACGAAAAACATAGAAATCACAAGTCGAAGTTTCATTTGCATCATTATTTTGATTTACAAAATCAACCTTTAAACCCTATTTTGCCAAGGGATTTGAAGGGGGTACCCGGGAACGGTGCCGATCCTCTTCTTAAATATTTGGCACCTCCCCCCTTTTATTTTCTTTATTTTAATAATTTTATTTTACTTGGATATACTAGGATTTTGCTATGTGAGGATTAACCTTATTTGGACTTTAACTCGTAACCCTGAATTGACCCTATATTAAAGAGACCCAAAGAGACCCAAATCAATGTGACAAGGCAATCGTCGTGTGTTGCCGGCAGCACATTAGACGAGAGGAATAACCCACTCATTTATTTTCTCCCATTTTTTCTTCGGCTTTCGGTGAAGAACGGTGTTACGACCGTTACCGTCGCTGGCGATCGTGATTCGTCGATTTTGAGGGTAGTCGGAATCCTCATTTTTCAATGTAAAATTTAAATAGCATATATAGATGAATGGAGATTTCCCAAGCCCATGGGGCGCAGGGGGGGTCGAAATTGACAGCCGACACCAACCTCTCAATCAAAACCTAGCCTAAGATAGGGACTTCTAATAAGTCGTATATAGGGGATGAACCATCCCATTAAAGATTGGAAAACGAGTTAGCCGTGCTTCCATTCCTGCGGCGTGTGTCTCAAGATGCCCTTTTACTTCCTCAAAAGTGTTTAAAGGATCCCCAAGGGCATCACAAATCTCCCGAATCCGCCTGAAATCGTCTAGGTGAGCTGTGTACACTGGATGGCTGAGCACTGAAAGGGTGGTGTTTTACATCTCGAAATATTTTCTGTAGCACCTTAGAATAGACGATTCGGCTTCATGTGGGCAGGACATGGTCATGAGCTCTAGTTGGTCCATCCGCCTATGTAATGCATTAAAATCATCGATAAGAGCTCTGTCATTAGTAGTCTTCATGCCCTCCCAAACTTCAAGCATTGCCCGAAGGTCCATCATACTCCACATGAGAGACTAGAGTACGTCATTGACAAAAGTTGGTAAGTCTTCCAGAAGTCCATTGTAACCACGCAATCTATTGAGAGCGGTCCTCCCCATGATGCATAAATCTCCGTATAGCCCGTAAATCTTCTTATACTTCATTACCAACAAATCATACGTCCTGCGCTTGACCTCCAAAAGCCGCTGATCCATTATCTCTTCAAATTGGAATACACAATCATAAGTAGTAGGCATGCATGACTCATGCTCAAAGTAAAACCATGTTCGCTCCTCAGGATCATAATAGCCTATCCTTTCATTCCCAGGGGACCAATACTCATCCCTTGGCAGGTGGGCTTACAAACGCCAGGGGCCGCACCACCATCAATAGTGAAAGAGGAGACTGGGAAACCAACCATTGAGTGAATTCAAACCTGTAAAACAAATACACCCAGCCTTAAGACTCTCTGCATGAATAATAATCTAAAGATAAATTACAAAAATAAATAAATAAATAAATAAATAAACTAGAAGATCACTTGGTGGGGCCCAAGACCATTCCAGGGATTTCATCCCAGATGGGTCCGGTTTAGCCTAAAACTATTCGTCACAGCCCCGGAAATCCGTGAGGCAAGTCCCCCAGAGACACTGTCAGGCCACTTTAAGGTCTTTAGGAAACCAAAAACGTAGTCCCATTGCTCAAACAAGTTTAAATTAAACACTTATACAATGCAATATCTTAACAACAAACAAGTGGCATTAAAAATTAAAAAAAAGGAGAGAGAAACCTAAAAGTTCTAAGAAAATAACATGGCAACAAATCAGAGACCTGGCGATGACCAGATCAGATAATGAAACTCAAACCCTAGAACTTCAATCCAAGTTCGGACTAAATTAAAAAAAATCATCACTAGTCAAGAATGAGTAAAGCAAAGAACTACCAATCTAAAAATAAGAGGAAAAACATCATAAAATTTTCAGAAGTTCATAAAGCATGATATAAACATGAAAAAAGCACTATAACATCAGCGCAAAAAATAAACATCTTTGCTTTGAAAAAAGAAAGAGAAAAGGAATGAAGAAGATGATCTAATTCAAGAAAAAGAAAACGTATGGCTTAAGTACACTCAAAACCAATCTGAGATTTAAGCAAAACAACTAGAAAAGCATATTGCATACCTTAGGACCAAGAGAGAGAAAAGAATGCTTGCTTGGAGACAAGAGAGAAACCAAAGACCCTGGTGTTAAATTGTAAGGACTCAATCCATCAGATGATGTGATAAATTGATTAGTTTCTTTATTTATCAATAAAATAATGCTTTACTTTCATAAGATGAATGTTATTTTATTACTTTATGCACATGACCAAAACATATTACATAATGGTTCATGAGTTGAACCCGGTTCCATTAGTATATTAGATGTGATATATGTGTATGGAGGAGATCCACACACGGGAGATATATGTCACAAATTCTTATACTTAAATATCTTCACAACTAGTGATGAGACTGGCATCTCATTTGACAAGGTTGCGGCACTTTGATCACTATGAGTGATGGACCCTCAGAAATCTTCCGTCCTCTCCTTCCACACCCCGGGGGCTGACATGGGTTTCGGCGGAGGAGGGAAAATCGCGGGTATCAACATTTTTGTACGGGTATGCCAGATTTACTTTCTACTTGGAATTTGGAATGGTGATGATCTGAAGATTCACCTCCACAAGTGGAAAGGAAATCAATCATTTTTTCTAAATTTTCAAATTGCATAAATATTAGGAAAAGAGACAAGTTTGTTTTTTGAGAATGCCGTAGGAGGCGTTTTTGTTTATTTGCCGTAAAAGGCGATTTTGCCGTGAAAGGCGATTTTACAAAACTCATCAAATATGAAAGACAAGAATTGTGATTTCTTTTTGTCTCTTTAAGAAATACAAACTACAATAGAAAAGTAAGAAAAGGGATCTAACTTCTCAGGAGATTGTGGGGACACGTTGAGATCGACGGTCGCAAGTCATGTATGGACTTCGCCATCGTCCTTCAAATGAGAACATATGATGCTTTGATTCTTTGGCTTGGCTCCTAACCTCGGTTTTTCAAAGGACAAGGACCAAGAGGAGGTCCTATATCCAATGAAAAACCAAGTAAACGGGCTGAAAAGCCGCGTTTAGGCCATGTTCGAGAAGGAGGAGACCTTGGGGGGGGGGGGGGGGGTGGCCCCCCAAGGGACGTTGATCACCTTGTGGTGCTTCCGGGAGCAAAGCAGCAGGGCTTCGTCTCTCTCTTAAATTTTTTGGATTTTCAGAGCTTGGGATTGCACTTGGGATTCTCTTTTTTTCTTTTCCTTGGAACTCACCTCTTTTTATAGGCTTTTGGTAGCCATGAGGTGATTATGGGCATTAATAGCCATGATGAGAGAATTGATGAGGAGTCACAAGTTGATTTTGTAACTCCTTTTTCATGGCTTGTGGTTGGCCGATGAAGGTAGTGGGCATTTAATTCCCTTTAAGCTTCATGATGATGGGAGTTTCATGGGTTAAATGCCATGATCGCTTGGATTTGTAACTCCCAAATGCTTGAATTTGATTGGGCCGTCCAAAATAATGAGTTAATGACCACATTAAGTTGTCATAAACGGGTCAATTAACGTCATTAAGTGGTTGCCAAGGCATGTGAAGAGTCGCGGGCTGCGCTGCGTCTTTTGAGATTCTTCTTACGATCATCATAGGTGGATCCACACATTGTTTGATGCTGGATCGCGATGCAATTTCAAACATTGGTTGATGTTGGTGGGCCGGTGACATCTATCTTGTCGATTTCACGATCGGTCGGACAGAAAGTGTACTTTCTTGGTCAGCCGGTTGGCGATCTTGGAGCGATCGGTGATGATTTCATGCTTTCGACGGCGGATCCGAGATGTCGGTGAAGATCAGTTGTTTTCAAGCATCAAACATTGGATTTTCAGAAAATCACAGAGGTAGGAATGCTAGAAACGCGAAAAAGATCGAAAAACGGGTAATTTGGTGCAAAATCCGGCGACCCTTGGCCAGGGTCGCGGCGACCTTGGTCCAGGGTCGCCGGCGACCTTAGGGTTTTGCCCTTTTCGGTCACCGAGCTTCGTTTTCGGCCGTTTTTCCGTCTTTTTTGTTCTTTCTTTCTTCTGTATTTTTCTTGACATTTTTCCTCAATTATTGACTTGGTTTTCTTGGAGAAAACTTGACGAGAGCCCACGCAAAACTGGAACACAAAGTTTCCCATTTTTCGGGAAAGCCGAAGACTTTGTAGCCGATTTTCCGCCAAGAGTCGAAACTAGGTCAAACGATGTCGGAATGACCTGAAAATTGAGGTGAAGCTTCTTGAGTAGTGGATAGGACAAACCATGAGCTTTTATTTGAGTTTTGAAGCCGTTTGGGGTCCCATCGATGCTTGACTTGATTTTGTTGCGGGGAAAATGCAGAGCTTTGATATGTGGTCAAACGATGTCCGATTGACCTGAAATTTGACGAGGAGCCTATTGGAGTCATTTTGAGACGTTCCATCAGCTCCGTTTTGGATGTCATGGTCCCGGGTTGCTCCGCCGCCGGTAGGCTTGATTTTCTCTTGGAGCATCGAAACCTGGTCAAACGTTGCCGGAATGTCCTGAAATTCGACGTGCAGCCCTTTGGAGGCATGTTGAAGCCACTCATGTACTTTGTTTGATGAGTGATGGCTTCTGTGGTTCCCGCCGCCGGGAGGCTTGATTTTGCTACTCGAGCGTTGATGGAGGGTCAAATGTTGTCGGTTTGACTTGAAATTTGGCATGGAGCCCTTTGGAGACATTCTGGAGTCATCTGTAGGCTCTAATCAAAGTTTTGGTGTCTTTGATGATGTCACTGCCGGGAGCGTTTGTTTACCTGTCGGAGCAGTGAAGTTGTGCCAAACGATGTCGGAATGGCCTGAAACCTCAGGTGTACCCCTCTTTTGGCTGCCTTGAAGGATCTTTCAGTTTCTGTCTAATTTTGACAAAATCTGATGCTTGAAGTAGCCTTGCCTATTTTTAGCAGGATGCAGCTCCACGAGGCTTCTTGATGTTGAGGGGACATAGTGTCAACAAATGCCCCCTCGAGGTAGAGCGACGAGTAGCTTTTTGGAGTCGATGTGCCTCGAAGAGAAACTTGGGGGAGAGATTCCAACTTGACCAAGAGTCTTGAGCCTTTTTTTTTTTTTTTTGAATAGCCTTCTAAGTTTCCGGGGGAATGTTATGGTAGTGAGAGGGATCACGTACCATCTCAAGGCAAAGTTTTGAAAATGACATGGGATATTTGGTTTTTGGGTTTTGGTTTTTTTGACCTTGTGACCTAACAAGCTGTATATGGCAGGTTAGGGGGTCGGGTTTGATTTTGATTTTGACCTTGTGACCCAACAAGAAGTATGTGGCAGGTTGAGGGGTCAGATTTGGGTTTTCGATTTTGGTTTGGTTTGGATTTTGATTTTGGTTTTGGTCTTGTGACCTAACAAGCTGTATGTGGCGAGCTAGGGGACCGGAGTTTGGTTTTGTGAAATGTCAATTTCAAGATTTTGGCTCAATTTGGTTCATGAGGTTGGATGATTTGGTTTTTGGAAACTCGTGAGGCTTTCTTGTCTCCTTTTTTTTGAATGGTCCCATCAACTCAAAAGAGGCATGGGACTTTTTTGTTCTTTTTTTTTCTTTTTTTTTTTTTTTTTTTTTTGCTCTTGGTAAGAGGAATATTTTGACTAAAAGCCACTCTTAGTGCCTAGGTGGTCAAACCTGGCTCATATGGACTAACCCATGGGACCTTAGGCTTTTGGAGAAGGCCTAGATCTCATATGGTGTCATTTTTTTAGAGAATATCTAAAAATATCTCTTTTGTGTAGAGAATATCTAAAAATATCCTTACTTGGAGAGAATTTCTCAACTTTTCTTTTTGTGGAAAGATTCTCTCAAAATATCTCTCTTTTGGGAAAGTAACTAAATTTTCGTACTTACCTCTTTTCTTTCTCCTTGTTCCCTCTTTTGGCTTGCTTTCTTCTATAAAAGCAAGAAGGTTGTTTCTTTTGCTCCATTGCTTTCTTTTTGCAAGAAATCTTCAAGAGTGCTCTCCAAGATTAGAAGTGCTTTTTTTTTCTTCTTCAAGGATCTTCAAGCTTTTCTTCTTCTTCTCCATCAATGGCTTCAAGTAAGTTTTCTTCCTCCACAAGAATCTCCATTGTAGAAGTTGCTTCTTCATTTTTTTTCTTCTCTTCTTCTTTTTCTTTTCTTTTCTTTTTTTCTTCAAGCACGTTTTCCCCTCTTTTTTTCGTGCTTCTTCTTTTTTTTTCTTTTTCTTTTTTTTTCTCTTCTTTTCACGGTTTTCTTTTTTTTTTTCACTGTGTATATGTTTTTTTTTTTTCAGCGTTTTTTGCTTCTTTTTTATTTTTTTTATTTTTTATTTTTTTTGGCTGTACGGACAGCCTGCCACGTGGCAGTGGGCCACAGCCTGTGGGCCATTTTTTTTTGCTGAGATTTTTTTCTCTCTCTTTCTTTTTCTTTTTCCTTGTTTGCTCACCATGATAATGAGGCTATGCAATTTCAATATGTATGCATTTTTTTTTTGTTTGATGCATCAAGATAGAAGGCTAGAGTCTCTAGGTCAAGCCAACATGATTTTTGATTTGGACAAAGTTTGATTGGTTTTGACCAAATTGGGTTGGAATTGGTCAAACTTTGGTCAAGGTTTTCCTAGGATCTAATGCATGATGACATTCTTTGATGCATGATTTTTGGTAAATGGACTTGGAAGCATGATGATGCATACCTGAAAATCTTTTGCAAGTATTAGGATTTTGAGCTCGCAGCAATGTTGAGCTCTTTCTCAATCTTGCTGGATTTTGAAGAAGTTTGCAATTTTTGAATTCTGAAGCTCACAGCAATGTTGAGCTCTTTTCCAGATTTTGCGGAAGTTTGATGAGATTGGCTTGTTCTCGCAGCGATATTGAGTTCGAACCTTCTTTGAGAATTCTTCACTGACTATGAGCTCGCAGCGATGTTGAGTTCATCTTCAGGCTTCCTGTCTTTTTCGGAGTATTTTCCTTTTCTTCGGCATTGCCCCGGAATCATGTCAAAATTTTGTTAGAATTTTTTTTGTAGCAAAATTCTGTCATTTTGATGATGATTGATCTTTTCTCTTCCATCTTTTGCAAGTAGTTCTTCTAGAACGAACAAGGGTAAAGGTCCTGTTACTGACGCACCTCGTCGGTCTGCTAGATCTTCCAATGCAGCCGTTCAGCAAGCTTGGGAGAAGCTCCAGTTTGTGGAGAAGAACTTGGAAGAATGCGATTCCCTCAATCATGATGAGATGAGACAGCGATTGATCGTTCTCAAAGATGAGGAGTTCTATAAGATCGTGGTAATCAGCCGTCCTTAGGTTACGGACGATCAGAGCGTTGTGCTCAAGCCTACCTTCTTCTTTGGTGATGCAGTTCCCGATGACTTGACATACCAAAGGAGATGTTTTCAGTTCTCTTACACCGCAGATGGTGAGGAGAGAACTATTTCTACCCGGTCAACTTTTGATCGGACCATCTCGATCCTGAGCCTTTCTCCCACGTGCCTTAAGAGGGAAGATCCTCCGAGCTGGGTGAAGAGGACCAGTGTGATCAAGATCGGGATTTTTGTTGGCGGCCCTTCCGGTCTTGCAGAGAAGCCACCTGTTCGCATGGACATGTTGATGCCAGCCAGTGGCTGCCAAGGTTCTGATCATCCATCGGTTGATTTGAGACCGGTGGGCCTTGGTGTTTTTCGGGGTGACGGCACCAATTGGGTGAAGCCTTTTCGACTTCGTGGCCGTTTCAGTGTTGACTCGAGCTGGGAGTCATGGACTGATCACACCTTGAGGATTGGCAAGGCCGTTCTGTGGGAGGTCGAAATTTTTGATGCGGTTTGCGCTTTTCGGCAAACCGTTGTTTTCTCCGATGAGGCTTTGATGGCCATGCTGGAGTCATTCCTTCCACAAACCAACACCTTCATTGTGATGAATGGTGAGATTGGTTTTTCTTTGAAGGAACTGAGCGCCATCACCGGATTGCCTATCCTCGGCAAACTCTACATGGAGTTTATGCCTATTGACAGCGTCCTTGAGGAGCAGTCTGAGGAGTTCAGGCTTGTATACTTTCAGCTCGTTGCCTTCTATGATTTTTTGAAGGAGAAAGAGGGCTCGAAAGTTAGATGCAGCAGTTGGAAAAGTTGCAGCTCCAACTTTTTTGACAGCGGGGATTCTTCTGATGGCATGGCCCAAGATGCTAGGGCTAAAGCATCAAGTTTGAAGATCGCCGCCGAGCGAGAAGATTTAAAGAAGTTCTTCGTAGCACGGATGCCATTTGTCTTGACATTGCGTTGCGGAGAGATCTCGCTGTTTACCTCACTTACTGGCTAGGTGAGGCTGTTTTTACTGGAGGAGATGGAACGTACATCAGGCCGCACTGTATTTTTCTGGCTTATCAGATGGCGTTTGGAGAGCGGCTGGCTTTGGTACCTGCTCTTTACTCCTATTTGTGTATCGGACTTCAGGCTGCTGCTTTCCTGGTTCGGCTTGGGGTTCCCATGAACAGGGTATTTTCTGCCCATATCTTCTATTCGTGGTATGTATACCACTGTCCTAGCTTCCATCGTTTGGGAGTTGCACAGGACGAAGATCATTTTATGATTCGTTTGGCTAGAGGGACAGCCGTTCCCGAATCACTTTTGTCTGCCCGTTTGAAGATCCGACGATTTAGGGACGTCGAGATTGGGCAGTCTTCAATGATGCTTTCTCCGGCTTTGCAGAAGAAGGCTTTTGACTTCGGTGTCTCCCGTGATTCGACCAAGGCAGGGTCGAGCAGACACTATGCTTTAACAGACGTGGAGAAGAGATGGCTCTTCAACACATGGGTTGGTACGATGGTGTACCGCAGACATCTTTTCGTCGATATTCAGCCGTATGTCCCTTCGCGTTTTGCATTGCAGCTTGGCTTCTCTCAAGGCGTTGTTGGAGCGCCTTCGAGCATAGTGAAGCGTTTTGGAGGTTTGCAGGATGGGAGAAATGCATGGGCTTTTTACAGTGCAGAGGACACTACCGCCATGATTTCCTATCCTGAGCTGCCCACCTTCCGGACTGCTGGCTTCACGAAGTGGTTCGTGGAGAGCTTCTCAGTGTACCGGGGGCTTTCCAAGAAGGAGCTCGATGTCAAGCAGTCTCCTAGGAAGGGTCTTGGCAAATCAGATGGTGTCCGTTGGGAGGAAGTTTTGGCTTTCTGTAAGACCCCGACCCGAGTGACCTCGATTAGTACTAATTTGTTGAGTATTAGTGCTAAGCTCGATTAGTGATTTTTGACTAAGCTTGGACTAGAATAGCTCTTTTATGATTTTGGGAGAGTTTTAGTGCTTTGTGTGGGTGGGACCCTTTGGGGGTTTCCCTTTTGGTTGGTTTTACTTTTGTGTGGGGGATTGTTCGTATTCCAGTGATTTGCAATTATATTCCGTTTTACTCGTCTTGTTAATCCCTACAACTTTCGTGTTGATCCCGTACCCATTCGGAACCTCAAAACCCGATTTTTCTTGCATTGAGGGCAAAACAGTCATTATACATGAAATCTGTACCCAAAAGTCGACATCCTCAAAACCCGCGAAACATATACTTTTTGGAAACTAGATATTTCGACGATCACTTTTCTCTTCTTCGTCGATTTCGTCCGAGGTCCCGATAATAGTGATTTCAGCCCAAAGAGTTTCTAGATGGTGGAGCCCACTCCAAATAGCTTTAAGTAGAGAACCCTTCTTCCATTTCCTTTTTCCAGCCCAAGCACAAGAGAAACCTAGGGTTTTCTTTCCCCCTTTTTCTTCTTCTTCTTGCTTCTCCATCATCAAGCACCACCCCACCTTACTCAATCAAGGAATGGAGATCTCAACCTTCTTCCCCTCCTTGCAAGCTTCTCTTTGATACCATTTGAGAGAAGAAGCCACCCATTTTAGACCCTCATTGAGCTCACCTCATCTATTTGAAGAACCTACAAGTAAGCTTCCTCCCTAATCTCTTAGATTCTTGTTCTTCTAGTCTTAGGAGAGCTCTATCTTCTTTGTTGAGAGCTATCTCTTCTTGTTTCTTGGTTTGACCCATTTTAGGGTTTGGATTTGGGGGTTTTTGTGTAGATAGCATTCTTGGCTTGGAGGAAGAGATTATAGCTTGATTTTCTTGCATAGAAAACCTTGAGGCAAGTGGATGATTTGATATTTACATGTTTTATGAGAAATGTGGTTTTCCTATTTCATACATTGATGTTTCACATTTTCACTATTCATGTTTTCTTATGATTCACCTTGATCTAGAAATGCATATTGTTAGTCTATTCCTTTCTTGTTCATATTAAAAATGTCATAGCCTTTGATTGAAAATTTAATTTATGATTGGAATGGATTTCTTTGGTTGATTGCGAATGGAAGGGAAGGATTTGAGGGAAGATTGGATGAGATTGCATGTGGATGGAAAGGGGTTGATTGGGGTGATTGTATTGGTAGATTTAATGGGCTTGGATGAGGTTTTGAAACCCTCAAAATGTACAAGGAAGGGTGCCCAGGTCGTATGTGAATAAGGGAAGAAAGGCAGCAGAAATCTGACTCGAAACTGACCTGACCGTGTGCGTCGGTCAGCTGTCGGTCAGCTGTCGGCTGACCGAAGTCTCCACTTCGGTCGACCGACAGCTAACCGAGTTCTGTCGGTCTCAATTCCAGAGACGAGTTTTCGATCAGATTTCCAGCAGGACATCTGTCGGTCAGCTGTCGGCTGACCGAACTCCCTGTTCGGTCGACCGAAAGCCAACCGACAACCTGTCGGCTCAAATAACAGCAAGCTGCAATTTTGCCAAAATCTGTGTCAGTCATCTGTCGGCTGACCGAGACCTCAACGTCGGTCGACCGAAATACATCTGTCGGCTAGCCGACACACCCACCTCGGCCGACCGACAGACAACTGACGAACTGATCAAACCCCAATCTGAATCAATTCTTTTGGAGGAATCATATGGTAGAAGAAGTCCCTTTATGACTTTGGGTTTAGGTCTTTTAAATTTGTCAATGTGTATAAGGCCCCGGAATGTTTTCAATTCTTAAAAGAGTACCAAATGTATATCAACCTAACATACGGGACCCTATTTACATTGATTCAAATCTTGGACTTTCAACACTTAGCCCGGAGAATATGAGAAGATCCATTCATACTTTAATGCGAACCGAATTTCACTTGTGCATTTTAAATCCCGTGTTTTATGACTAGACTTGCCGACAGTATTGAAACTCGTGTTTTTAGCATAGTTGCTAGCCCGTACATGCCCGACCGATACAGTTAGGTTTTTGTACTTATGAGCACCCCGTCTCGTTATATGTATTTGTTTTGTTTTCCCGCTTGTGACCCATGCGTCGGCACCACTAAGCTTGGATAACCTTGTCAGTCTGATCCACTGACTTGGAGATTCCCCCTCCCGTCCCGCCAGCTGCAGTTTGGATCCCGATACCGCAGATTGCTACTGTGGTTCCTGATGCCCGGCTCGCTACCGTGGTCATGTCTAGTATATAGTATATAGTATATGTATTTCGTTGTACCTCCTCACTTCGGTGACTGAGGTCAACGCCTTGACTTGCTTGCTCTATCACTTCGGTGATAGAGGATTTAGCTTTGTGTGGTTGCCATCTTGCTAGTTTCCTGATTTCCTTGGTTACCTTAACTTGTTCTACCTTGCATATATGTTTTTAACTAAATGATGCTTTTACTCATGAAAATATTATTTAGACAGGTTTAATTGTCTCCAAGGTAAATGTTTTAGCATTAAATGTTTTTACTTTATCCACCTGCCAGACCGTCGTGTCTGACCCTTTGCTTTGGTACTCAGGTCCCGTTGTTGGTTTCCCCGAGGAGGAGCCAGAGGAGGCGGTCGGAGAACCGCAACCGCTAGTTGAGTGGCGTGCTGACGATGTTATGTAAACATCGGGCTGCAGAGTTGCGAAACATTTTGGGGAAATTGTCTGGATAGTTTTCTGGTGGTTATTGTTTTGTTTATTGGCCTTTGTTGGCCTCTATTTTTGGGAATTGTAATTAACTGATCTTCTGATTAAACTTGAATATGTGCTCTTGGGTTATGCATTAGGACATTGCTCATTCTGATACTCGTATTCAAATGTAATCAGCCTTGATATTTTGTGAAATGAAATACATGCATGATTTACCATACGCTTCCGCAGTTACACTAAATGGTTATGTGTGTTGGAATATCCTCACCGCGGACACCTGTGGGAAATCACGTGCACGGGTAATGAGTGTTCTTTTGTTAACCCGTGTACGCTTGATTATAAACATACCTTTAATTATGGTTATCATTCCATATGATCGGATTCACATCTAAATCAGTCCCGATCCCGGATTTGGTTCCCGAACCCGGTCCGGGGTCGCGACAGAACTGGTATCAGAGCGAGACGTGTTTCAAGCAATTAAAAGAAACTAGAAATCCTAAGGACGTGGCGAGGATTCGTTAGATTTTTCGTTAGCTAGAATCGCGTGAGCAATGTGTGACCCTACTCTTGATTATGTTGTGCTAACAACTTGTTTTGCAGCATCATGCCACCTCGTAAGCGCCCAGTGAACGGTAACCCCACAACGAGCAACAGTGATTATACTGGGCCAGTAGAGGGTACAGGACCAGTGGGAGAAGATAGAACTGAAAACACAATTCCAAATCAGTTTCAGCAGATGATGCAAGCCATGCTTGACCAGCAGCGTCAGGCTAATGAGAACCAAACCAGATTGCAAGAACAGATGCTCAAGAAAGATGAGGACCATGCTAGGGAGTTAGCAGAAATGCAGAGACAGTTGTTGGAGGTACTACAGAGAAGACCCGAACCAGTTCAACCTCAACCTGCTATCGTCATTAATCAAAGGGAGCACGACCCCAATGTACTGTTTGAGAAGTTCAGAAAGAGAGGCCCGAAAGAGTTTATGGGGACAGAGGACCCCTTGGTTGCAGATGACTGGCTAGAGCATACAGAAAATATATTCGAGGTTTTCAGATGTAATGGGGGTGAGAAGGTACAGCTTGCAGCATCACTCTTCACCAGCTTAGCAGATAATTGGTGGAAGACGGTGAGGGAGGAATACCGAACTATGGCAAATGCAGTAGCTTGGGCGAACTTTAAGACTCAATTCAGAGACAAATATGTGCCTGCCCATGTCAAGAAACAAAAGGCAGTAGAGTTCCAGCAGCTTGTCCAAGGGAGTATGACCGTCTTAGAGTACCTCACCAAATTCGAGAGGTTGTCCAGATACGCTCCGGAATTGGTAGACACGGTGGAAAAGAAGATTGCCAAGTTCCTAGAAGGACTTCATCCTATCATTGAGAGGGATGCCACCGGTGTAGTACCACCTCTTACCTTCGAGGAAGCGGTCAAGAGAGCTTACAAGTTTGAGAACTTCCACCACAAGATTCTTAAGGTCCAAGGCAAGGGACAAGGACAGCCTCAACAGCAGTACCACCACCAGAGAAACCAGCAGAACAAGAGGCAGAGACAAGATCAGAATGTACAACTAGTTTGCATTCATTGTGGAAAGAACCACGACAGTGCCCAGTGCCGTACGGTCTCAGGAGCATGCTACAGATGTGGTTCCATGACCCATCAAATGAGGGATTGTCCGAGGCAGAACAGGCAGAATCAGCAGCCTCAAGGAGCACCGCGTCCAGCCCCGCCACAGAATGCACTGGTAGTGCAGAATCAGGCAAGGCCACTTCAGCAACAGGCACCACCGCAGCAATTTAGGCCCCAGCAGCAACAGCAGGCCCGTCAACAAGGACAGCAGCATATTCACCGTCCACCGCAACAGAACAGAAATGCCCCTCAAGGCAGGCCACAGCAGGCACCTATCAGGCCACAGCAGCGAGGACAGGTTTATGCAATCAACAGAGCTGATGCAGAGGCAGCAGGCAATGTTGTGGAAGGTACACTTCTTGTCAGTGGGATAGAAGCTAGAATATTATTTTACCCTGGGTCTACGCATTCTTTTATATCCCATGCATTTTCTAGATTGATTGATGTGTATGGTAGAGATCTTGAGTACACCTTGACTGTAGCTACACCAGTAGGAAAACAAGTTGTATGTACGGTTTATTACCCTAGTTGTACAGTCCGGATAGGAGAAGTTGTGTTACCCGCAGATCTTATTCTGTTGGAGATGAAGGATTTTGATGTCATCCTAGGGATGGATTGGCTGGCAGGGTACCATGCCACAATGGATTGTTTCCATAAGACCCTCACATTCAAGTTGGATGAGACACCAGCAGGGGTGTTATTCCAGGGAGAGAGGAGAAATCCTCGTGCAGGGTTCGTCTCAGCGTTGAAGGCTGATAGACTATTGAGAAGTGGATGTGAAGCCTATTTGGCGTTTATCACGGAGGATAAACGGTCCCAAGGGGTGGAGGAGATCCCTATTGTTTGGGAGTTCCCGGATGTATTTCCGGAGGAGATTCCGGGATTACCACCCATGAGAGAGATTGATTTCACCATTGAGTTGTTACCGGGGACCGCTCCGATATCTATTGCACCATATAGAATGGCTCCGGCAGAATTGGGAGAGTTGAAGATACAGTTACAAGAGTTGTTGGACAAAGGTTTTGTGAGACCTAGTATTTCACCGTGGGGAGCTCCGGTTTTGTTTGTTAAGAAGAAGGACGGTTCAATGAGAATGTGTATCGATTACCGGAGATTGAACCAAGTGACCATCAAGAACAAATATCCATTGCCAAGGATAGATGAACTGTTTGATCAGTTACAAGGTGCCTCGTACTTTTCGAAGATCGATTTGAGATCCGGTTACCATCAGCTGAGAGTTAGAGAATCAGATGTGTTGAAGACAGCTTTCCGGACAAGATATGGCCACTATGAGTTCCTAGTGATGCCATTTGGGTTGACCAATGCACCGGCGGTGTTCATGGCTTTGATGAACAAGATCTTTGCGCAGTATCTAGATCAGTTTGTAGTGGTGTTCATAGATGATATTTTGGTGTACTCCAAGACCAGAGAAGAGCATGAAGAGCATCTGAGAATTGCATTACAGCTTTTGAGGGAGAATCAGTTGTATGCGAAGCTCAACAAGTGTGAATTTTGGCTAGAGCAAATCGCGTTTTTGGGACATATTATCTCTAAGGAGGGTTTGTCAGTAGACCCGTCCAAGATTGAGGCAGTAGTGGAGTGGGAAAGACCGAAGAATGTGTCAGAAATCAGGAGTTTTCTGGGTTTGGCAGGGTATTATAGGAGGTTTGTGCAAGGGTTTTCGTCGATTGCAGCACCGTTGACGAAGTTAACAAGGAAGAATGCACCCTATGTGTGGACAGATCAGTGTGAAGCTAGTTTCCAAGAGCTGAAGAAAAGATTAACTACCGCACCAGTCCTTACCTTGCCATCCGGAAGCGGCGGATTTACCATCTTTACCGATGCTTCGAACATTGGACTTGGTTGTGTGTTGATGCAAGAAGGAAAAGTTGTAGCATATGGGTCCCGGCAGTTGAAAGATCACGAGAAGAATTATGCGACCCATGACCTTGAGCTGGCAGCAGTTGTCTTTGCATTGAAGATGTGGAGACATTATCTCTACGGAGAGAAGTTTGAGGTTCATTCAGATCACCGTAGCCTACAGTACTTATTTTCTCAGAAGGAGCTGAACATGAGGCAGAGGAGGTGGATGGAGTATATCAAAGACTACGATTTTCCAATTAAGTATCACCCGGGGAAAGCGAATGTAGTTGCCGATGCCTTGAGTAGAAAGTCAGTGGGTATGGCAAACTTGAGTGGTACTTGTATTTTTGATCAGTTTGAGGAGTTGAAGATAGACCTCCAGCCACTAAGGAAGGACGCTATAATTGCCAACATGTCAGTGTCAGAGCCTTCATTCATCCGGAAGATTAAGGACAGTCAGCTGCAAGATCCAGAGTTAGCCAAGATTGTAGATCACATAGCAGAACGTCCTGATTTTCGTTTTGTTGAGGGAGTTCTTTACTACCGTGATCGTTTGTGTGTGCCTAACATCGAAGATTTGAGGAATGACATCATGGCAGAAGCTCACAGTGCAAAGTATTCCATGCACCCAGGCAGCACAAAGATGTATCAGAATTTGAAGGGCAGATTTTGGTGGAACAACATGAAGAGGGAGATTGCAGCGTTTGTATCTCGTTGCATGACGTGTCAGTTGATAAAAGCAGAACATCAGAAGCCTCCAGGTTTGTTGCAGCCATTAGAGATCCCGGAGTGGAAGTGGGAGCACATTACCATGGACTTTATTTCGGGACTACCAAAGACTAGCAGAGGCAATGATGCGATATGGGTTATAGTGGACAGACTCACCAAGTCAGCTCATTTTATTCCCATGAGGACAGGAAAGAAGATGCACATGTTACCCCTGGCAGAATTGTTTGTCAATGAGATCGTCAGTAGGCATGGACAGCCAGTTTCCATCACGTCCGATAGAGACAGCAGATTCGTCTCGAGATTTTGGAAGACCCTACATGAGTCTATGGGTTCGAGACTACAGTTCAGTACGGCTTATCACCCTCAGACAGACGGTCAGTCGGAGAGGACGATTCAGACTCTTGAGGATATGCTCCGTGCTTGTGTATTGGACTTCAAGACTCAGTGGGATGAAACCCTACCGTTGTGTGAGTTTGCTTACAACAACAGTTACCACTCGAGCATTGGGATGGCGCCTTTTGAGGCTTTGTATGGCAGAAGGTGCAGGACACCTGTGTGTTGGGCAGAAGTTGGCACCCGCAGTTTTCATGGACCGACTATAGTGAGTGAAACCACTGACAAAGTGAGACAGATACAAGAATGTTTAAAAATCGCCCGGAGTAGACAGAAAAGTTATGCAGATGCTCACCGAAGGGATCTACAGTTCAAAGAAGGGGATAAGGTTTTCTTGAAGGTGTCACCTACCAGAGGAACTTTGAGGTTTGGGCAGAAGGGCAAGTTGTCACGAAGATACATCGGACCGTACGACATTGTGAGCAAGATTGGTGATGTGGCTTACAGATTAGCCTTACCACCCGAGTTAGCTGGTGTACACAACGTTTTCCATGTGTCGATGTTGAAGAAGTACGTCCCCGACCCTTCACATGTACTCCTACATGAGCCGCTGGAAATTAGAGAAGATGCTACCTATGTTGAGAAGCCCATTCAGATCATAGACACGAAGGAGCAAGAGTTGAGGTCACGGACTATTCAGTGGGTGAAAGTACTTTGGGAGAATCATGGGCCGGAAGAGGCAACGTGGGAATTGCGAGATCAAGTACAGAAGAAGTATCCACATCTCCTACCCGAGGTGAGTTTTATATTTCATTTGGAGGACCAAATGCCCTAAGGGGTGGAGGATGTAAGACCCCGACCCGAGTGACCTCGATTAGTACTAATTTGTTGAGTATTAGTGCTAAGCTCGATTAGTGATTTTTGACTAAGCTTGGACTAGAATAGCTCTTTTATGATTTTGGGAGAGTTTTAGTGCTTTGTGTGGGTGGGACCCTTTGGGGGTTTCCCTTTTGGTTGGTTTTACTTTTGTGTGGGGGATTGTTCGTATTCCAGTGATTTGCAATTATATTCCGTTTTACTCGTCTTGTTAATCCCTACAACTTTCGTGTTGATCCCGTACCCGTTCGGAACCTCAAAACCCGATTTTTCTTGCATTGAGGGCAAAACAGTCATTATACATGAAATCTGTACCCAAAAGTCGACATCCTCAAAACCCGCGAAACATATACTTTTTGGAAACTAGATATTTCGACGATCACTTTTCTCTTCTTCGTCGATTTCGTCCGAGGTCCCGATAATAGTGATTTCAGCCCAAAGAGTTTCTAGATGGTGGAGCCCACTCCAAATAGCTTTAAGTAGAGAACCCTTCTTCCATTTCCTTTTTCCAGCCCAAGCACAAGAGAAACCTAGGGTTTTCTTTCCCCCTTTTTCTTCTTCTTCTTGCTTCTCCATCATCAAGCACCACCCCACCTTACTCAATCAAGGAATGGAGATCTCAACCTTCTTCCCCTCCTTGCAAGCTTCTCTTTGATACCATTTGAGAGAAGAAGCCACCCATTTTAGACCCTCATTGAGCTCACCTCATCTATTTGAAGAACCTACAAGTAAGCTTCCTCCCTAATCTCTTAGATTCTTGTTCTTCTAGTCTTAGGAGAGCTCTATCTTCTTTGTTGAGAGCTATCTCTTCTTGTTTCTTGGTTTGACCCATTTTAGGGTTTGGATTTGGGGGTTTTTGTGTAGATAGCATTCTTGGCTTGGAGGAAGAGATTATAGCTTGATTTTCTTGCATAGAAAACCTTGAGGCAAGTGGATGATTTGATATTTACATGTTTTATGAGAAATGTGGTTTTCCTATTTCATACATTGATGTTTCACATTTTCACTATTCATGTTTTCTTATGATTCACCTTGATCTAGAAATGCATATTGTTAGTCTATTCCTTTCTTGTTCATATTAAAAATGTCATAGCCTTTGATTGAAAATTTAATTTATGATTGGAATGGATTTCTTTGGTTGATTGCGAATGGAAGGGAAGGATTTGAGGGAAGATTGGATGAGATTGCATGTGGATGGAAAGGGGTTGATTGGGGTGATTGTATTGGTAGATTTAATGGGCTTGGATGAGGTTTTGAAACCCTCAAAATGTACAAGGAAGGGTGCCCAGGTCGTATGTGAATAAGGGAAGAAAGGCAGCAGAAATCTGACTCGAAACTGACCTGACCGTGTGCGTCGGTCAGCTGTCGGTCAGCTGTCGGCTGACCGAAGTCTCCACTTCGGTCGACCGACAGCTAACCGAGTTCTGTCGGTCTCAATTCCAGAGACGAGTTTTCGATCAGATTTCCAGCAGGACATCTGTCGGTCAGCTGTCGGCTAACCGAACTCCCTGTTCGGTCGACCGAAAGCCAACCGACAACCTGTCGGCTCAAATAACAGCAAGCTGCAATTTTGCCAAAATCTGTGTCAGTCATCTGTCGGCTGACCGAGACCTCAACTTCGGTCGACCGAAATACATCTGTCGGCTAGCCGACACACCCACCTCGGCCGACCGACAGACAACTGACGAAATGATCAAACCCCAATCTGAATCAATTCTTTTGGAGGAATCATATGGTAGAAGAAGTCCCTTTATGACTTTGGGTTTAGGTCTTTTAAATTTGTCAATGTGTATAAGGCCCCGGAATGTTTTCAATTCTTAAAAGAGTACCAAATGTATATCAACCTAACATACGGGACCCTATTTACATTGATTCAAATCTTGGACTTTCAACACTTAGCCCGGAGAATATGAGAAGATCCATTCATACTTTAATGCGAACCGAATTTCACTTGTGCATTTTAAATCCCGTGTTTTATGACTAGACTTGCCGACAGTATTGAAACTCGTGTTTTTAGCATAGTTGCTAGCCCGTACATGCCCGACCGATACAGTTAGGTTTTTGTACTTATGAGCACCCCGTCTCGTTATATGTATTTGTTTTGTTTTCCCGCTTGTGACCCATGCGTCGGCACCACTAAGCTTGGATAACCTTGTCAGTCTGATCCACTGACTTGGAGATTCCCCCTCCCGTCCCGCCAGCTGCAGTTTGGATCCCGATACCGCAGATTGCTACTGTGGTTCCTGATGCCCGGCTCGCTACCGTGGTCATGTCTAGTATATAGTATATAGTATATGTATTTCGTTGTACCTCCTCACTTCGGTGACTGAGGTCAACGCCTTGACTTGCTTGCTCTATCACTTCGGTGATAGAGGATTTAGCTTTGTGTGGTTGCCATCTTGCTAGTTTCCTGATTTCCTTGGTTACCTTAACTTGTTCTACCTTGCATATATGTTTTTAACTAAATGATGCTTTTACTCATGAAAATATTATTTAGACAGGTTTAATTGTCTCCAAGGTAAATGTTTTAGCATTAAATGTTTTTACTTTATCCACCTGCCAGACCGTCGTGTCTGACCCTTTGCTTTGGTACTCAGGTCCCGTTGTTGGTTTCCCCGAGGAGGAGCCAGAGGAGGCGGTCGGAGAACCGCAACCGCTAGTTGAGTGGCGTGCTGACGATGTTATGTAAACATCGGGCTGCAGAGTTGCGAAACATTTTGGGGAAATTGTCTGGATAGTTTTCTGGTGGTTATTGTTTTGTTTATTGGCCTTTGTTGGCCTCTATTTTTGGGAATTGTAATTAACTGATCTTCTGATTAAACTTGAATATGTGCTCTTGGGTTATGCATTAGGACATTGCTCATTCTGATACTCGTATTCAAATGTAATCAGCCTTGATATTTTGTGAAATGAAATACATGCATGATTTACCATACGCTTCCGCAGTTACACTAAATGGTTATGTGTGTTGGAATATCCTCACCGCGGACACCTGTGGGAAATCACGTGCACGGGTAATGAGTGTTCTTTTGTTAACCCGTGTACGCTTGATTATAAACATACCTTTAATTATGGTTATCATTCCATATGATCGGATTCACATCTAAATCAGTCCCGATCCCGGATTTGGTTCCCGAACCCGGTCCGGGGTCGCGACACTTTCCTTTCTGGAGAGAAGCATAAGATAGGCTTTCTCAATGAGCAGGACGTCATCAAATCAGGAGCTGCACAAGGGATTCCTGGTGAGGTCTTGAGACGGCTGGAAGAGGAGGAGGCCGAGATCGATGCTATGATACAGGCAGAGCATACAAAGGCTTCCATGGAGTTTACTGAGAAGAGTAGACCATCCAGTGAGAACTCTAGTGAGAGGCCTGATGTTGATAATGGGGCAGGATCGTCGAGCAGATTGACCAGCTGTAGCAAGAGGAAGAGAGGACAACGCCGAAATATGAAACGGCATGATAGTCCTTCTGATATGGAAGTTCCTCTTACCATTGTTGAGGAGGTGTCTGAGGATGCTGACGAGCCTTCGGAGAAAAGAAGCAAAGAAGAGGAGACAGCTGGTACAATCCTCTTTCTTTCTTTTGTTTCTTCCTTTCTCTTTTTTTTCGTGAAAGATTTTGTTTTGATCCGTTGCTCTTTTCTTCTTTTTTTTTTTAGCAGAGGATGATGACCTGGTGATACCTGAGGTTCCTGCCGATGAGGCAATGACGGATCCAGTCATGGCATCTGAGGAAGAGCCCAGGGACTCTGGAGTGGTTCCAGAAACTTCACCTGGTGTGATTGTTTTGGCTTCTTTCTTTTCTTCTTTTTGTTTGTGCTGTCATTTGCTAACATGTAGCCTTTGTTTTCTTGTTAGCTGACTTGCCAAAGGATTCTGACGATTTCGAGCCATCCATGGACGCAACTTTTGATGATGCTTCGGATGAGCTCAGAGAGGCAGAGAGTACTCCGCCGGTTGTCGAAGCAGGTATTTTTGCAATAATAATCTTGATATATTTTTGACAAGGACAAGAATATATTCATACCTTTTTGTCTTTTCCTTGACAGATTGTGAAGCAGCAGGAGAGGTTCCTCCGTCTTCCTCAGAGCCAGAACAGGGGATACCTGGGGCTGATGTAGAAGTAAGGGCTTCTTCCACTTTCAATGAGTCAGCTTCTTCAGTTGGAAAGAGTTTATTGATTACTCTTCCAATGGGGCATGACATGGGCAATCGGGTACCAGAGCATGGCGAATCCTCATCTGCACCGCACCTTCAGTATGCAAGGAAGGTGTTGAAGACTGTCTTGATCTCATGGGTTGAGACTCTCTCTTCAGGTCATTTCGAAGCTGGTTTTGGTATGATCAAGCATGTGCAGGACATCCTTGCTGATAGCAAAGTAGTCGGTCTGGACATCGCAAGCGCCAAAGATTTTGTTGAGGAGATCATCGCCTTAGGGAACAAATGGACTGAGACCAAGAGTTTCCCAGATGGTGACTTCTTTGATGAGATGTTCATAAAGCCATCTAGCAAAGTCAAAGCTGAGCTAACTGAGGTTACGAAGACTCGGAGGTAGATCGTTGGGGAGAAGAACATTACAGAGTTATCTATCATGGGGCTGAAACAAGACTTGGACTGCCTTAATAAGGAGGTTGTCGAGGTTAGGCAGCGTCTTGATCTTTTAGAGGAAGAAGCTGCTGCCAAATGGACCGCTATTGTGGAGGTTCGTGACAAGGAGGGAACACTCATTTGCCAGGTTGAGGAAGCTGAAGGTAATGTCCGGAGGAAGACTCAGGAGCATGAGCAGTGGCTAGTCCTCTGGGAAGAACTTCATCGCGCTGCAGATGGGTCGTGGCATTCGGCTGCATTTTATGGAAACATTTTGAAGAAGCGTGGCCTAAAAACTTTGGAAGCCAAGGCCAAGGGTCTGCTTGAGGAGTTGAATCTTTGGTTGAAGACCACGCTAGATTGAGCTCCTGAGTTGTAACAAACTCTTTTTTCTTATTCTTTTTTTTGGTACCTCCAGGTATAAACAGTTTTGGTACTATATTTTTTGTATCCCATTCTTTTCACTTAAATCATTTTTTGATGAAAACAAATTTGAGCAAAAGTTGATGGGAATGTTTGTTTAAGAATTTGATCAAAAGGTTGTCATTTTGTGAAAATCTTTTGTCAAAGAGTTGTTTTGGGCATGAAAGCCAATTTCTTCGTAAAAAGCTTGGTTTTTGATGGCTTGAAAAGCGAAATTTTGGTGGCATGGAAGCCTAATTTTGTGGCGTAAGAGCCAAAATTTGTTTTGCGGCATGGGAGCCAAAAATTTTGAGATGGCATTAGAGCCAAAGTTTTTTTTTTTTTTTTTGTTTGTAGCATGAAAACCAAAGTTTTTGTTTGTGGCATGATAGCCAAAATTTTGTTTGTGGCATGAAAGCCAAGGTTTTTTTGTTTGTGGCATGAGAGCCAAGGTTTTTTTATGGCGAGGTCGTCAAAAAAATTTTGTTTGTGGCATGAGAGCCAAAGTTTTTGGATGGTGTGAAAGCCAATTTTTGGAATGGCATAGGAGCCGAATTTTAAGATGGCATGAAAGTCGTTTTTTTTTTTGAAAACCAAGTTTTTGTTTTGTTGGCATGAAAGCCGATTTTGGCGTTTATAGCCGAATTTTTTTTGTTTTGGCATTTATAGCCGAATTTGGCGTTTATAGCTGGATTTTGGCGTTTATAGCCGATTTTTTGCATTTATAGCCAGATTTTGGCGTTTATAGCCAATTTTGGCGTTTATAGCCAATTTTGGCGTTTATAGCCGATTTTTGGCTTTTATAGCCGGATTTTGGTTTTCAAAATGCAGGTATCGACTAAATGTCGCCTCCCCGCTGAATGGTTTTGCAAGTATCGATGGAATGTCGCTTCCTTGCTCATTCGGTTTGCGAGTATTGATGGAATGTCATATCCTCGCAGGCTGGGTTTTGCGAGTATTGATGGAATGTCATATCCTCGCAGGCTGGGTTTTGCGAGTATCGATTGAATGTCACTTCCTCGCGAATTGGGGTGCAAGTATAGACCAAGTGTCGCTTCCCTGCTTTTCCCAAAACTTTTTGTTTTCATGGGTACTGACTTGTGTCGTTTCCCCGCAATTTTTGAAATTTGAGGTTTTCTCGAACCATTTGAAATTTGGGTTGTGGATAGCAACTGGGATGCTGCGTCTCCGCAATTTTAAACTTCAAGGTTTTGCAAGTATCGAACGGGGTTCGCTTCCTTGCGATTCTTGGGTTTTGGAAGTATCGAATGGGGTTCACATCCTTCTGGTTTTTTGGGTTTTGCGAGTATTGACTGAATGTTACTTCCTCGCGGTTTTTTTTTTTTTTTTTTGCTTTGGAAGTATCGAATGGGGTTCGTATCCTTCTGGTTTTTTGGGTTTTTGGAAGTATCGAATGGGGTTCGCATCCTTCCGGTTTTTGGGTTTTGTGAGTATCGACTGAATGTTGCTTCCCCGCGGTTTAAAAAAACCATTTTTTTTGTTTTAAAGACACGAGGGTCATAAATTTTGACTTAAAACCATTTTTGTTGTAAAAGCCGGGGCGAACTATGGTGAAAGTTCCTGAGTCCTGGTTTTTGTTTCAAACCATGAATTTTTGGGTTCAAGGATTGAAAATTTTGGTCAAGTCTGGGAAAAGGCTCCTAAACTTGGATTTTTGGATTTTAAATTTTTTTTTTTTAACAATGAAACGATGAAAGTAAGCATTGTTTTGAGAGAGTTTTTGTTTTAGAAACTTCAACATAAAGATGAAAATTTCAAAAGGGATGGGTTTGATGAGCAAGTACCTGGAAATAGGCTTTGGCCATGTAGATAACGCTCTGACCCATTTGAGGAAGTCTTCAACGGTAGTACCGCTTCAAGAACTTACCGTTGATGGGCAGCATACATCTGTCTCCTTCCATGTTTAGAAGAGCGTATGCGCCATTGGAGAAGACTTTGTCGATGACGAAGGGTCCCTCCCATTTTGGTTCAAATTTGCCTTTGGATTTGTGGGCAAAGACTATGGGTCTTTTTACTGTAAGAACTAAGTCACCCTTTTTGTAGACGCGTTGCCTGACCTTCTTGTCGAAAGATCTTGCCATGCGTGCTTGGTACAACTCAATGCTTTGTAGAGCTTCGAGTCGTCTTTCATCGAGATTATCCAGCTCTTGGAGTCTCAATTTGACATTGCTTTCTTGCGTCATGTCATTTTGCAGAGATACCCTTTAAGGAAGGAATTTGTACTTCCAAAGGGACAACAGCTTCGCATCCATAGACCAAGGAGAATGATGTGCTATGGGTTGGTCCACGAACGGTGGTTCAACAGGACCACAAAGCTTATGGTAGTTTGTCGCCCCAGTCCCTTTTGTGACTAGAGACTATTTTCTTAAGAATTTTGCAGAGTGTTTTGTTGAAGGCTTCTGCTAATCCGTTCGCTGCTGGATTATATGGAGTCGAAGGACAACTTTGGATTTTGTACTTGTCATAGAACCTGTAGAATCTGTGATCCCGGAATTGTGGTCCGTTATCATGGACGAATCTTTTAGGTATGCCAAAGCGACAAATAATGTTGGTGAGCAAGAATTGAAGGACTTATGAGGTCTTCATTTCGCTGAGCGCAAATGCTTCTGACCACTTGGAGAAATAATCCGTAGTGGCGGAGATGAAGTGATGACCTTTGCTTGATGGGGGAGAAATAAGACCTATGTTGTCCATACCCTAGGCTTCGAAAGGCCATGAAATTGCTGTTGGATGTAGCCATTCTGGAGGCATGTTGACATAATCTCTGTGAATCTGGCATTTTTGGCAGCGCTTGGCAAATTGCATTGCATCAGCTACCATGGTAGGCCAATAATAACCTAGCCTTTTTATCTGGTTGTAGAGCTTAGGGCTAGCCCGATGAGCTCCACAAAGACCAGCATTCACTTCTTTGAGAGTTTCCTCAGCCTCTTGTTGTGACAAGCAGCGTAGGAGTACTCCGTTGAAGGATTTCTGTAAAGTGCTTTTGAAGGTATATCCAAATGAAAGTTCGGGGCTCGTCTTTGGATGCTTACCCGTTCTTTTGGATCTTCAGGTAGGATTCCGAACATGATGTAATCAATGAACGGATCTCTCCAGTCGCCAATCGGAGGTTTGAGGATGGACATCCGACTTCCAACCACTTGGTGGCATTCAGCAACTACTTGGTGTGTGTTGAGAGGAGGGAGAATCCTTCTTTGACACATGTGACTTGCATGTTTTCCCTTTCTTTGATTGCCATGGATGCAGCGAGTCCAACCAGGGCATCTGCACGGATGTTTTCACCTCTGAGGATGTGGGTGATGTGACAGATGTTGAATTTTTGTCGAAGCGACTGCGCCTTATTGTAGTAAGGTAGCAAATCAGGCTTCCTGACTTCATATTTCTGATTCATCTGGTTGACGATCAGTTGAGAGTCCCCAAAAGCTTCCAACATGGTGATGCCAGATTCGAGGGCGAGTTCCAATCCTATAATTAGGGCTTGGTACTCAGCTATATTGTTTGAACATGGTTCCAGTAGCGAGAAGGCATGTGGAATCATGTATTTGTTGGGACTGGCAAAGAAGATGCCAATTCCCGATATTTGCTTTCCCTTTTCATTTGTCCTGGTTGCACCGTCAAAGTACATGTCCCAGGAAACATTTGATAAGGAAGTTTCCACGTTGTAGACAAATTCGTCTGGGATATCATCCCTGAGTGGAGAATCTTTAGGCAATGGATGCTCTGCGAGGAAGTCTGCTAGAGCTTGGCCTTTGATCGCTTTTTATGGTACATACCTAATATCAAACTGTGATAGAAGGATGCACCATTTTTCCAGTCGGGCATTGAGAGAACCTGCTTTTGTGACAAGGACCTTTAGGAGGTTGATCCTCGAAATCAGGTAGACTGTGTGGGATAGCAGATAGTGACGCAGCTATTGTACAGCGAACATTACTGCAAGGCATTCTTTTTCGACTGGGGAGTAGCGATGCTCTGCACCTACCATCATGCGGCTAAGGTAATATAGAGCAGCTTCGTTTTCGTCGTTGTTTTCTTGTGCGAGCAGAGCACCCAAGGAGTGGTCGAGAGCTCTTGTGTACAAGATAAATGGTTTTCCAATTGTGGGGGCAGCCAGTACTGGAGGTTTGGTGAGGTATGCTTTGATGTCTTGAAATGCATTTTCACATTCAGCATCCCAGACAAAGTCTACGCCTTTCTTCATAAAGCGAGAGAATGGACGGCACTTCCCTAATAGATTGGAGATGAACCGTCGAATGTAGGCCAACCTTCCTTGAAGCCCTTTTAATTCCCTTAGGGTTCTGGGAGATGGCATTTCCAGGATAGCCTTGACTTTGGTAGGGTCAAGTTCTATTCCAGCTTTCCGTACTATGAGTCCGAGAAACTTGCCCGATGAGACACCAAAGAAGCACTTTAGTGGATTCATCCGCAATTTGTGTTTGCGAAGTCGGAGGAAGATTTCTCAAAGATCATCGAGATGGTCTTCTTTTCTTCTGCTTTTGATGGCGAAGTCGTCAACATATCATTCGACCGTTTTGTGCTGCATATCTTGGAATACTTTCATCATAGCCCTCTGATATGTTGCACCTGCATTTTTCAGACCAAATGGCATGACAGTGTAGTAATACACGCCAAATGGTGTGCGAAATGATGTATGCCTTTCATCTTCAGGATACATCTTTATCTGATTGTAGCCAGAGAATCCATCCATGAATGTCATTCGCTCGAACCCATAGGTGTTGTCAATCATCACCTCTGGTATGGGGAGCGGGAATTCATCTTTAGGACATGCATTATTCAGGTCTCTATAGTCGATACAGACCCTTATCTGCCCATTTTTCTTTGTCACAGGGACGATGTTGGCTAACCATTCAGGATGTTGTTCCTCGCGGATGAAGCCAACGATTTTGAGTTACTGAACTTCTTGTTCAATTTTGTCCATCATGTCGGGACGGAATCTTCTTTGGCCTTGTTTGATAGGCTTGATTTATTTTTGCAAGTTGAGCTTGTGGACTGCTACTTTGGGATCCAAGCCAGGCATTTCAGTATAAGACCATGCAAAGCAATCAACGAACTCGCAAAGAAAAAAGATATACTCGGGTAACTCATCATCCTTTATATTCTTGCTTATGAACACAGGACATGGGTTATCAGGTGTTCCCAAGTTTATGTTTTGAACATGGTCTTCTGTTGGAAGGTTTGAAGGTGGTTCCTCCACAATATTTCGGAGGCTTCCAACTCAACAAGACCTTCTGGAGTGCCAGAGGCATTTTCCGACTGAGGCTCTATTTCCGTCCATGGATCTTCTTGATCAGTATCCTTCTCAAGGCTTGCAATGAGATGGTCCCAATCATTTGCTGGGATTGGGTTGAAGTAGGGTACTTCTTTTGGAGACGATGATTCTTCTGGGACAGAGAACCGCTCGTCTGTGTCATCGGGCAATTCCTCTTTATCATCAGAGAAATTATACCAATTGGAGGAGCTTTCTGGATTTTTGACGAATAACTCCTCAAAGAGATATCCAGGGATATCGATGTCTTCATGAGATGTTGAGGCTTGGTCAGTAAAGCGACTTTGTAGCCACAGTGTCAACTGTCTCATAGGAGCGGTAGGATCATACCCCAACCCATATGAAGACTTGCCTTTATGAAGGTGGATTTTCCAATCTTCTGGTTGACTTTTGGTCAGGGTGGGTTCCAATGGTGTAAGAATACCACGACCACCTCCCAAACTAGTCGGATTTTGAGCGTCGTAGCCCATTTTCTTCATGATAGCTTGTGTCATTGGACTATATAGGGATAGCTGAGGCATACCTTCATTTTGGAAAGGTTCAAGCAAAGAGTTGAGTGGAGATGCTCCCGATCTATGGAAGAAGGTTGCCTTTTCTTTTGGCGAAGTTGCCGAAATAACAAAGGAAGCAGACGTAGGGTCTTCTATGTCTGCAGGTGTCTCCAATGGATTGTGAGGGGGCTGATCTTGCTGAGTATCAGCTTGGCTTGATGCTGTGTCATCTTCTGACTCTGACTCCGAGTCTGTGTCATGCATAATAGACACAAAGGAGACAGTGAACTTGCCCCCAGCCTTTTGTTTTGTCTTCTTTACTTTGGTAGTGATTACCAAAGGCTTTGGAGATTTGAAGGAGACAACGAAGTGAGCTTGACCGCTTACTTCGAGTTTGGTGGAGGGTTTGTTTACCTCCGGTGATTGCTGAAGAGCCTTGCCTTTTTCTTTCTGGAGACTGTCGGCAAAGTGAATTGTTTTTTCCTCCTGTTCTTCTTTTCCATCTTTATACATTTGAGCATCTGTAAAATGGACATCTCTGCCTTTGAAGGGCTTTTTGTCTGCAAACACTCGATGTATCAAGCCATCGTTACCAACGAACTTGATGCACTGATGTAGAGTTGAAGGGACGACACCATTCTCATGTATCCAGGGGCGTCCAAGGAGTATATTGTAGCATGAAGGGATCCTTATTGCATACACAGTGACTTCAGAAATAAGATCACCGATTTGCAATTTGAACCTGATTTTCCCGATAGGCCTTTGAGCGCTGCCGTCATATCCGAAGATGGATATAGACGTGTGACTCAGCTTGCCAGGTGTCACATCCCCCGAACCCGATTAAGAATAAACCGGATCAGGAGAGTGAATTTTTAGGACTAATTAAAAATTTTGTCCTTTGGGCCCACGGATCGTAAGTCCGCTGTGAGGATATTACATTTCAGACCTCATATAAGTCTAGGCATATGGAATATCAGTCAATGAATAATAACTTCTTATTAAATTAAAAGTTGGAAGAATGAATAATTAAAAACTACTGAAGGAGTTAAAGTAATTTATTACATTGGCCAATCCCAATAAACAAGGCCAATAAAAATAAAACAAAGTCAATGAAAGAAAGGTCCAACGAGAGAAATAAATAAAGGAATATATCTAATGAAGTCCATGTGATTCTCTCTCGTGCCGAGAGTGATGACGCTACTCTACGTCATTGGCACGCCACTCGCGTTCCTCCTCGACTGGTTGGAGATCCTCTGGGATCTCCTCACCGGTCTGCTCCTCAATAGTAGTAGTAACCACCTGAGGTGTCTGCACACCAAGGAATAGTGTCAACAACATGTTGAGCAATAGATAAGCATAGCATAATAAGCATAGCATAATAAACATGACATGCATCAAATATAGAGTAATGACAAGTACACATCATATGAAACACAAGGAAAGCGAGTCTAGACATAAAGCAAGAATAATGATCAATAGAAATCATAATAGAAATCCTAACAACCATCTAACAATAACCACTATCATGCAATGCAAGACAAGAACAAGAGGGAGACTCCGAGGATGTCTAATGCCACCCCCCGGGGTACCAGTAACAATCCCAATCTGGACTACTGATACCAAAGTCCGACTCCAGTAGGATCCTAGCTCCCGGTCCTGGGAATAGCAACACGGTCCAATGCCCGCTCCCAGCTATTCAACGCCATGGACGCCGTCCAAAGCCGACTGCCCATCCCGACAACCGAGTAACCGGTTCGTCAATAAACCCCAAACTGCAGATGGCCATGATATGCAAACAATAATAAAGTGATTTTGACACAAGGACAAACAAGACAAGCAAGTCTGGCTAGTTCAATGTACCAGACACGATCATAGGGATTATCTCATTCAAAACAATACCATACAAGCAAACCACGTAATAATCTCTTTCATTGCTAACCAGTCATGTTCATCAATACAAGACAAGGTTCCTACGATACATTCTAAGTTAGGTCCAAGCCTAAATTCTATAAGAATTTATGTTTCATAATTAGTTAAGTGTTTTATGCCAAAAGAGTATACAAGAAATAATATCAACGGATAGAATTCACAAGTCAAGGGGGAATTACAATCCAACCTAGGCAAGTGGTGTCATCCCTGTATTCCACATGTTCTAGCGGAGTACGTGTGGAAATTAAATCAACGATGCTTTTAGGAAAATTTCTTGGTGTGCAATCATGTTAAGCATCTAATGAAACAATTCCATACGCATTTGGTTAAATCATGTGTGCAATACACGAATACCTAGACAACACATCGAAGCACACCAAGCCTTGTGCTATGATTTTAACCCCATTAATGGTCAAATGAGTGTGGGTGCATGGTTTCCAACATCTAAGGTCCAAACCTAAGTTATTAGTCTCATTTACAATAAAACATGAGCTGATACAATAATCTGAATATTTACATCACTTCCCGACCTCTGATCGTGATGAAACTAGAACCATTGGATCCTACATCTCGAGAGCTTTCCAACGGTATATTACATGTAGAATTCCAACGGTCGGATTAAAAGTTATGCATTGCCGAAGTTCGCCTGTGCTGTAAAAAAAAGGCAGTCCAATCGATTGGTCTGAAATCAGCCACAGTTAAGTAACAGTGCCGATCGATCGGACTGCAGGTCCGATCGATCAGAACTGCAACCTGAACCCCGAAAATGGCTGAAAACTGGTTTTTCTTGCCCTTTTTCCTCCGGCCAATCCATGGCTAACCTGCATACAATGAGCCACCATGCTCCCCAATCATCACATTCATCATTTCCATCATCTTCAACAATTTAAACACAACCTATAACTACCAATTACAATCTTTTATTTAACCCAAAACCCTTCAAAACCCAATCTAGCATATCATCTCAATCAATAACCAACGGGCTTGGAATTAAGGTAATTCTAACAAGAAAACATAGCCAATCAAATAGAAATAAACATACATGCTTAAAAATACAATGCAGATCTACTTGCCTCAACCAAGAAGATGATAGAATTTGGGCAAAACTCGAGGAGAAGCCTTTCTACCCCAAAATCCACGATCTAACCAGATAAAACGAAATCTAGGAAGCCAAGAAGAAGATAGAAAGGAAAAGAATTAATATCAAACCTAAATCTAACCAAAGAGAATACGAATGAAAAGATGAAAGTATGAGAATGCTTACCAAATTGATACCGGAAGCAAGAGGAGATCGAGAGAATGAGAACTAGCGGATCGGATCTTCGAATTGATCTCTCTAGGCTAGAGATCTGGCTTGAGAAAGGAAGAAGAAGAAGAATGGGGCTGCAGTTGCTTTCATTCAGTTACAGAGGATAATGAGAGAGATTAGGGTTAATCTCGTTTAAGAAGAAGATAGGAGGAAAAGACCAAAGTTGCCCTTTAAGTGGGTCCGGTGAAAGAATGGACCACTTGAAGGGTTTGTATTTGTCGGATCACGATGAGTCAAGAGACAAAAATGATCAGGGCGACGAAACCTTTCCAACGAACCCATAAATCACGGCATTTGGAATATTTTGGAAAAACACTCAATTTTTCCTAAATAGCAAACACCCCCCTACTATCAACAAACGAACTCGGAATCACACGAAACTTCGCAGATACTATTCTAATGCTAAAAGAAACTAGCTCATGATCTAAACCCACTTAAATATCCAAAATACAATTAATAAAATAATTATCAACAAAACGGGTCAATGGGCCTGTTGTTGGGCTCAACTGACCCAGTAAGGTCGCGGACCTTACAACTGTTACATCTAAAAAGAACATTTGGTCCCCCAAATGCCTAAACATACCTCTTCAGGAAAAAGATAAGGATACGCCTTCTGCATCTGGTCCTTTAGCTCCCACGTAGCCTCCTCCGCACTATGATGCTCCCACTGTACCTTGACCCATTGGATTGTCTTGGTACGCAACACTACGTCCTTGGTGTCAATGATCTGTGCCGGACGCTCCACATAGGTTGCATCCGCCTGTAACTGAAGTGGCTCATGCTGCAACACGTGAGTGGGATCTGGAATATACTTCCGAAGCATCGAAACATGGAAAACATCGTGCACACCGGCTAACTCTGGCGGCAGTATCAAACGATAGGATAGGCCACATCTCCAATCCTACTCTTGACCTCAAACGGTCCTACAAACCTCTTGGCAAGTTTCCCTTTCTGCCCGAATCTGACAACACCTCTCATCGGAGACACTTTCAGGAATACCATATCCCCAACTTGGAATTCCAAAGGTCTCCGTCTCTTATCTGCATAGCTCTTCTGACGATCCCATGATTCCTTCATTCTCATCTGAACAATCCGAACTTTCTCACCAGAATCAGCAATCTCTGAGGGGCCATGAAAACTCCGAACTCTTACTTCCTCCCAACATGCCGGAGTTATGCATCTTCGTCCATACAATGCCTCAAATGGTGCCATACCAATACTTGAATGATAACTGTTATTGTAGGCAAACTCACACAGAGGCAAACTCTCATCCCAACTCTCCTTGAAATCTAATACACATGCCCTGAGGAGATCTTCCAACGTCTGAATAGTACGCTCTGTGTCGCGCCCCCAACACCGGGATCCGATCTCGGGACGCGAGTTTGGGGGAATTTGTATTTCCCCTTCCAGGATCCGCGTGTGTGAGGATGATAAAATTCACAACACATCAAAACATTTCGCGGAAGCTCTACAAGACGTTACGACCCGGAATCCGTATCGATCGGGTTCCGTGTCGTACTCGATCTGTCAGTATAAGATTATCATAAACATATTTAAACTCAGACTGGAACAATTCATAATATCAAAATATACAGAGCTGACAGTAATAGGCTTATCATTACCCAAACATATTCAAGTTACAAATTAACGAGTGCATTAATTACAATTCCCAAGAAACAGGCTAACAAAAGCCGTACAAAATAGCAAGCTAGAACAAATACTACCCAATGGTGTAACGTAACTCCGGAGTCAAGCATGACGTCAACATGACATCGCTGACACAACAAGACTGCAAAACTCGTGGCTCAACAGCCCTCTGCACGCGAACTAGCTCAAAACAAGGACCTGCTATCTAGAGCACCAAAGCAGAAGTATATCAGACACGACGGTCTGGCAGGTGATCAAAATAGGCAAGAGCATAAACAAAACCGAAGTTTAAAGGAAACAAGAACTAAAAACACTTCATTGAACTTGAAACAAGTTTACAAGATTTAAAAACAATGCATGTACAAGATACTTATCAAGAAATCACTAGTGCATGCACGATATACAAAACAAGACATGAATACATATAATATCATGATTAGTAAATCCACAAAGAGCCCATCCTTTCTCCATCATACATGATGACAAGAGTAAGCACGCACGACAAGCACGACACGATAAACACGATCCCACGCCACACAAGGTAGACGGGGTGTCCGGCCGCGGAACCAGACCACGAACACGCACGATGTGTCATTCAAGACACGACTAGTCTGCAGACAGTCCACATGTTTAAGGACCCCCAGGTAGTGGATCAAGTTAAAAGGGCAGTCCAAGCTCAGTGGTAATCACTTATATCATGAATGCATAAAACATGGCGATACACGTTCGAGAGCACGACAAAACAAGAGGGAAATAATTTATCAAACACGTCACGACAAGGCTAGCAAGATAGCATAATATAAATGCTTAACAAACTTAAGAAATGATTCCCTTTTTCTTTCTTGAAACCCGATTCTTGAAACACGTCTTAAAACGAGCTTATACATGAAATTCGGGCAAATGCACGATGAAACACGAAGTATCAAAACAAGATTCTTGGTTCTTAAAACAAATCTTCAAACAACTTATACTTGAAAATCAAGCGAGAACATGATGATGCAGGAAGCATCAAAACAAGAGTTCAAACACGAAATCTATCAAGTTTAGGCTAAGACCGTTCATTGACCCTTGTGGAGTTGAAACCCAAATGTCGGAGTTTTGATAAGGTTTGGTGCCCCAGAAGTTATAGTACATTTTGGAATTCCAAGTGCACAAAGTCAACAAAAAGGTCTAAAACCTAGTCTAGTTTTCCTTCTCGCAAAAGTCCTTCAAAACAGTCCTTTTTGTAACTGTCGGTCAACACTCGGTTAACCGTCGGTTAATCGAGGTCGATCTGTCGGTCGACCGAAGGTTTGACCGACAGATCCCAGCCCAGAATTACTGCTCTCTGGAATTCAAACCGACAGATCCTCGGTTGACCGACGTCGAACCGACGGATGACCTGACAAAAAATGTTGTTCTCTGGAAATTGAACCGACAAATTTCGGTTGGTGTCGGTCGACCTGTCGGTCGACTGAAGTTGGACCGACAGCTGACCGACAGGCACGGGCAGTGCATTCTGTTCAGAATTTTTACAACTTTCTCTCCCTTCTTCACTTCCACATTTTTACCACCTGCACTCCCCAAGCCTCCATGCTTTCCAAGGGATTCATTCCACACATTATAGAGCATTCCATTCACAATTTGTCCATTTATTCCAAAGAGAAACATCAAGACATTTTAAGGTATAAAATCATAAAACTAACAAGATCAAACATGATTCCAAGAACTTACAAAATCATTGCTAACAAGACAAATGAGGAAGCTAAAACCCATGACTTGAAAGAGCATGAACATGACTTGCATTATGAGATTAAACATGGAAAACATGTCTTAATGAAAGATTGAAACCATAATGAAAACATAAGCAATATACATAAGAAATCCTATAGAGATCACTTGCCTTTGTCCAAATACCAAGCAAAACTTCCACAAATCCAAATCAAAGAGTTGCTCCACTAAATCTACACAAATGCCCCAAAAGAAAGCACATAAAAATCACCATTTTTGTCACTACAAAGCCCCATTTCGAAAATGGGTTTGAAAACATAGAAAACAAGTTCTAAATGAACTAAAAGAACATCAAATGAAAAGAGGAACAAGAGCCCTAACCTTTAGCTAGCTGAACAAGAAGAAGAGAGCTTGAAGATGATGAATAGTGTCGGGGATTTGGCTCAAAAACGGGTCCAATCGAAGCTTGAGAAGAGAGGAAGAAAACCACGTTTTTAGATTTGCAAATCGAGCTTCCTAGCCATAGATCCAAGAGGAAGAAGCTTTGGGAAAAATAGGGTTTTCTCTCCCAGCCCTAGGTCAAGAAGTTGCAGGAAAATGGAAATGAGGAGAGAAGAAGAAGAAGGTTTATATAGTGTCTGGAATGTGGGTCCCAAAGCAGTAGAACTTGAAACGATTAAAACTTGGTCTTGTGGACCCCGGATGGAATCGACGAAGAAGAACAAAACGATCGTCGAAAAATCTAGTTTTCAAAAAGTATATTTTCCCCAATTTCTGAAATTTTCGAAATTCATGGGCAGATTTAGTGAAAATTGTCATTTTTGCCCTTTTTCTCGAAAAACGCGATTTCTGAGTATTAAATCAAGATGGTCAAAACATGAAAGTTGTTTATAACAATAAAATGAGTCAAAAGGAATAAAAATTGGAATTTTTAGAAACCAAGTATAAATTCTCACAAAAATACAATTTACAAGGGTTGGGTCAAAACAAAGTCAACGTCTTTTAAAACTCCCCAAAGTTATGAAAAATCTATTCAAATTCAAAAACAAAGTCAAATCAACTCTAATCTTGTTTAAAAAGCTAAATCATGATTAAAACAATACTAAACCCAAAAATTGAGGGTCGGGGTCTTACACTCTGACTGTCCATCTGTCTGAGGGTGGTAAGTTGTACTGAATTTCAACTGAGTACCCATAGATGACTGAAAAGTAGACCAAAACCGAGAGACAAACTTAGGGTCTCGATCGGATACTATGGACTTAGGCACTCCATGTAGCTTGACTATATTGTCCCTGTACAACACCGTCATCTTGTTTATAAACTGACCAGTCTTGAATGGCAAAAAATGTGCTGATTTAGTCAGTCTATCCACAATCACCCAAATAGCATCATTGCCCTTCCTAGTGTTCGGCAATCCCGATACAAAATCCATAGTGATGTGCTCCCATTTCCACTTTGGAATCTCCAACGAGTGAAGCAAACCAGGGGGCTTCTTGTGTTCTGCCTTAATCTGCTGACAAGTCATACACTTAGCGACAAACTCTGCAATCTCTTTCTTCATTTTCACCCACCAATAGTGATTCTTCAAATTCTGATACATCTTGGTGCTCCCCGGGTGAATAGAATATATGGTGTGGTGCGCATCTGTGATCAACTCTGACTTGATGTCTTGAACATCAGGCACACATAACCTATCCTTGTAGTACAGAACTCCATCAATCAATCTGAACTCAGGCTTGTCATCCACTTGTTCAATGATTATCTGTAACTCTGGGTCATCCTTCTGAGCTCCCTTGATCCTGTTAATTATCTCTAGCTCCCAAACTCCCATAGTAGCAACTAGGACTTTCTCATTAACAGGCCAGACTTCGACATCCATGTCTCTGAATTGCTCCATCCATCTCCATTCAGGCATTATACATCCACTGAATGCTGCCTTCTTACTAAGAGCATCTGCTACAACATTCACCTTCCCAGGATGGTACTTGATCGGGAAATCATAATTCTTTATGTACTCCATCCATCTCCGCTGTCTGTTATTCAAATCACCCTGTGTAAACAGGTATTGCAGGCTCTTATGATCTGTATGCACCTCAAACTTCTCACAGTACAAATAATGCCTCCACAACTTCAATGCAAACACCACTGCTGCTAACTCCAAGTCATGTGTGGCTTACTTCTTCTCGTGATCCTTCAATTGTCTCGATCCATAGGCTATCACCTTGTCATTCTGCATGAGAACACAACCCAAAAAAATCCCTGAAGCATCTGTGTAAACCACAAATCCTCCACTTCTTGAGGGTAAATCAAGTATGGGTGCTGTAGTCAACCGAGTCTTCGACTCTTGGAAACTCTTCTCGTATTCTTCTATCCATACAAATGGAACGTCCTTTCTCGTCAACTTAGTGAGTGGAGATGCTATGGTAGAAAACCCTTTCACAAACCTCCTGTAGTAACCTGTAAGTCCGAGAAAACTGCGAACCTCCGCTACATTCCGCGGGCTACTCCAATTTACAACTGCTGCAATCTTCTTAGGATCCACTGTCAGTCCTTCCTTAGAGATAATGTGGCCTAAAAATGCCACTTGCTCCAACCAAAACTCACATTTGCTCAACTTAGCATACAATTGATTATCCCTCAAAAGCTGTAAAGATGTTCTCAACTGATGCTCATGCTCCTCCTTAGTCTTCGAATACACCAACACATCATTTATGAAGACAACCACAAACTGATCCAGGAAAGGGGCAAACACCTTATTCATCAGTGCCATAAAAACTGCTGGTGCGTTCGTCAACCCAAAAGGCATCACAAGAAACTCAAAATGGCCATATCTCGTCCGGAATCCAGTCTTAGAAACATCCTCCTTCCTGACTCGCAACTGATGATAACCGGAACACAGATCTATCTTCAAAAAGAATTGAGCTCCTTGCAATTGATCAAATAGCTCATCAATCCTCGGTAACGGGTACTTATTCTTAATAGCCACTTGATTTAATTGTCTATAATCTATGCACATCCTCATTGTCCCGTCCTTCTTCTTCACAAATATCACCGGAGCTCCCCACGGTGACACACTGGGCCTGATGAAACCTTTATCCAACAGATCTCCAATCTGAGTCTTTTACTCCTTCAATTTTGCTGGTGCCATCCTATACGGGGCCTTCGAGATAGGTGTCGTACCTGGTTGCAATTCTATCGTGAAATACAACTCACGAACAGGTGGCAAACCGGGGATCTCCTCCGAAAATAAATCCGGGAATTTTCGCACCACAGGAATCTCATCAACAGTCTTGGACTGTTTGTCTTCCACGATAAATGCGATAAAGCCTTCGCAACCGCTCCTCATCAACCGTTCTACCTTCAATGCAGAAATTAACCGAGTGGAGATGGGCTTCTCTGCGCCAACAAACTCAACACTACGGTCCGCACTCTGCAACTTCACGGTCTTGTTAAAACAATCTAACACCGCTCGGTTCACTGCTAACCAATTCATACCCAGTATCACATCAGACTCCGACATTGGTAAGATGATCAAACTGGCGGTCAACTGAACTTCTCCAATCTGAACACTACATCTAGGGTAGATGACATTACAAGGAACTGACCCACCTACCGGGGTGGCTACTATCAAATCATAGGGTAGTATCTCCTTATCCTCCCCAAAATGAAGTGCAAAAGCTGGTGCAACAAACGAGTGTGTGGATCCAGGATCAAATAGAACTTTAGCATCAAATCCACAAACTAAAAGTGTACCCTCAATGACATTCCCTGTAGCCTCTGCTTCTTCATGCGTCAAAGCATAAGCTTTCCCTGCCTGCTAGGGACGCTGCTGATGATATTACTGCTGCGGTGGTCTCTGACCACGTCCCTGGAATCTGGGTACTGGGGGTCTTTGCTGATATCGCTGCTGAGGTACTGGAGGGTGCTGATGTGGTGGCTGAGGTGGTCTGACAATCACCTGCTGCTGCTGAGGCTTAGCCTGTGCAGGAGGCATCTGTCTCAATGGCTGCGCAGGATATGGTGGCCTGGGTGCCGAAGCCTGGATTGTGGGTGGTGCCACTCTTGTCTTTCCTGGGCAACTACGAACCTTATGCCCTGGGTCTCCACAATGATAACATGCCCCTGACTGTCTCCTGCAATCACGACCATATTGATTTCCTCCACAATGAATGCAAGTGACTCGCTGTGACTGCTGTCGGGGTGCAGGCTCAAACCGTAGCCTCTTGGGTGCTGGCAGCTGATAGTACTGGGACGATGAACCTTGTGACTTGGGCTGATGGATCAATGCCAAGATCCTCTGCTGCTCCAACATAATCACATCCTTCAGGGACTCCTCTGCCCAGTATGCTTCATTTACAACATCATCATAGTTGGTGAACCTGCTGCGCTGAACTTGCATCTTGATATCTGCCCGCAGTCCCTTGATGAACCTCCGGACTCTCTCTGACTCTGGTTGAATCAGTGTAAGACCCCGACCCGAGTGACCTCGATTAGTGCTAATTATGTTGCGTATTATTACTAAGCTCGATTAGTGGTTTTGACTAAGCTTGGATTAGTATAGTTCTGGATAGCTTTGGGGAATTTCTTTTAGTGTCTTGTGTTTAGTGGGACCCTTTGGGGGTTTCCTTTTGATAGTCTTACTAGCTTTCGGAGGTTACTTGTTTTTCCCCCAAATTCTTGTCTTGATCCCGTTTTACTTATTTTGTCGATCCTTACAACTTTCATGTTGAGCCCGTGACCGTCCGGAACCCCGAAAACCGATCTTCTTGCTTTGAGGGCAAAATAGTCTTTTTACATGAAATCTGTACCCAACACTCGATATCCTCGAAACCCGCGAAACATGTACTTTTTAGAAACTAGATATTTCGATGATCACTTTTCTCTTCTTCGTCGATTTCGTCCGAGGTCCTGATAATAGTGATTTCAGCCCAAAGAGTTTCTAGATGGTGGAACCCACTCCAAATGGCTTTAAATATAGAACCCTTCTCCCCATTTACCCTTTTTCCAGCACAAGCACAAATCTAGGGTTTCCTTGCTTCTTTCCCTTCTTCTTCTTGCTTCTCCACCATCAAGCACCACCCCACCTTACTCAAATCAAGAAATGGAGATCTCAACCTTCTTCCCCTCCTTGTAAGCTTCTCCTTGATACCAATTGAGGAAGGAAGCCACCCATTTTAGACCCTCATGGAGCTCACCTTGTCCATTTGGAGAACCTACAAGTAAGCTTCCTCCCTAATATCTTAGATCCATGTTCTTCTAGTCTTGGGAGAGCCCTATCTTCATTATTGTGAGTTTCTTCTTTTTGTTTCTTGGTTTGACCCATTTTAGGGTTTGTTTTTTTCGGGGTTTTTGGTGTAGCTTGGTATTTGGCTTGGAAGAGTGGATTAGAGCTTGGATTTCTTGATTAGAGACTTTGAGGCAAGTGGATGTTTAGTTTTAAAGTGATTTCCATGATAAAATGTTTGGATTTATTGTATCATTTATGATGAGTTTTTACTTGCATTCAATGTGGTTTTAATGTTTTAAAAAGGGGTTGTTGAGCCCATTTATTGTCTTGAAATATGATTGATAGCCTTTGTTTATCTTGTGCTTAAAAACTTGAATGAATCTATGTAATTGTGGTTATGTCTTTCTCTTTTGATTGAATGAGAAAATGTATGAATGAATGAATCATTGTTGAGGTTGTGAGAAGTTTTGATGGAGTTTGAAGGGGATGTTGAGGTGCTTACATGCCCTCTTTGATGCATGATAGAACCTCAAGAAATGTGGATTTGTGAGAGAAGGAGAATGGAGAAAAGAGCTGTCCACGAAACCAGTTCTGGACAGTTCGCTCGAGCGAACTTGACACATCGCTCGAGAGAACTGCCCAGGAGAGGGTTCGTGCCATTCCAGAGAGTTGTTCGCTCGTGCGAACCCCATGTCCGCTCGAGCGAACTCCTCCAATAGCCATCCAGAGAATGGTTGGCTTGAGCGTACAATTCGTTCGCTCGTGCCATCCTGAACTGGGCAGGTCCGCTCGAGCGAACCTTTGTCCGCTCGAGCGAACCCTCCCAGAAAGCCATTCCAGAGAGCACATTGCTCGAGCGAACTAAATGTCCGCTCGAGCGACATGTACTGTTCATCTGGGGCCACTTTGGAGCAGACAATGAAATATCCTAGATATGGAGGGAGGTTGGTTAACGTCCCTATCGTGATGAGAAGACTCATAACCGTCATTGAAACAAGGTTGAGAAAGAAACCATAATCACAAGGATCCATTGAAGTTTTGGGAATCTCCAAGTGCCTAAGGAGCCCGGAATGCCTTCAAATTCAAAGAGTATCAAGCAATTGTAAGATAAGCGTACGGGATCCCTATTCACTTGGATTAGTTCTAACCGGACTCTGTCTTGGCTTTTCAAAAAGGGTACCTTACCTTGTTATTCTCGAAATTGATGATTTGGAATCTATCATCCCGAAAGCTTTGAAAGTATACTTGTACTATTTTGCTAGCTTTGATATACATGCCAGACCTGATATGATAGTTGTGCCTTGAGCACCCACGTCTTGTCCGATTATAGCCTTGTACTTGATTTATGTTACACATGTCTTGATTTCCATGTTTTGACCTATGAGTCGGCACCACTAAGCTTGGATACCTTGTTAGTCTGATCTACTGACTAGGTGATCCCCCTCTTGTCCCGCCAGCTACAGTTTGGATCTTGCTACCCGGTTATTTAACCGTGGTCTTGTCCTGATACCGCAGATTGCTACTGTGGTTCCTGATGCACGGCTCGCTACCGTGGTCATGTCTTGTATATAGTATATATGTATATGTATTTCGTTGTACCTCCTCATTTCGGTGACTGAGGTCAACGCCTTGACTTGCTTGCTCTATCACTTCGGTGATAGAGGATTTAGCTTTGTGTGGTTGCCATCTTGCTCGTTTCCTGATTTCCTTGGTTACCTTTACTTGTTTTTACCTTGCATATATGTTTTTGGACTAAATAATGCATCTACTCATGAAAGTATTATTTAGACAGGTTTAAATGTTTTCCAAGGTAAAGGTTTTATCATTAAATGTTTTTACTGTTTATCTACCTGCCAGACCGTCGTGTCTGACCCCTTGCTTTGGTACTCAGGTCCCGTTGTCGGTTATCCCGAGGAGGAGCCAGAGGAGGCGGTTGGAGAACCACAGCCGCTAGTTGAGTGGCGTGCTGACGATGTTATGTAAACATCGGGCTGCCGAGTTGCAAAACATTTTGGGGGATTGGTTGGATAGTTTTCTGGTGGTTATTGTTTTGTTTATATTGGCCTTTATTGGCCTCTATTTTTGGGAATTGTAATTAACTGATCTTCTGATTAAACTTGAATATGTACTTCTAGATTATGCTTTAGGACATTGCTCATTCTGATACTCATATTCAAATGTAATCAGCCTTATGATTTTGGAAATGAAATACATGCATGATTTACCATACGCTTCCGCAATTATACTAAATGGTTATGTGTGTTGGAATATTCTCACCGCGGACACCTGTGGGAAATCACGTGCACTGGTAACGAGTGTTCTTTTGTTAACCCGTGTACGCTTGATCATAAACATACCTTCAATTATTGTCATCACTCCATATGATCACACCATTGGCTTCTTCATCACAATCAGTCCCGATCCCGGATTTGGTCCCCGAACCCGGTCCGGGGTCGCGACAGAATTGGTATCAGAGCGAGACGTGTTTCAGGCAATTAAAAGAAACTAGAAATCCTAAGGACGTGGCGAGGATTCGTTAGATCTTCCGTTAGTTAGAATCGCGGGAGCAATGTGTGACCCTATCCTTGATTATTATGTGCTAACAACTTGTTTTGCAGCATCATGCCACCCCGTAAGCGACCTGTAAATGGCAATCCCACTGCGAGCAACAGTGATTATACTGGGCCAGTTGAGGGCGTAGGGCCAGTGGGAGAAGATAGAACTGAAAACACAATGCCAAATCAGTTCCAGCAGATGATGCAAGCCATGCTTGACCAGCAGCATCAGGCTAATGAGAACCAAACCAGATTGCAGGAACAGATGTTCAAGAAAGATGAGGACCATGCTAGGGAGTTGGCAGAAATGCAGAGACAGTTGTTGGAGGTACTACAGAGGAGACCCGAACCAGTTCAACCTCAACCTACTATTGTTATTAATCAGAGGGAGCATGACCCCAATGCACTGTTTGAGAGGTTTAGAAAGATAGGTCCGAAGGAGTTTCTGGGGACAGAGGACCCCTTGGCTGCAGATGACTGGCTAGAGCATACAGAAAATATATTTGAGGTTTTCAGATGTAATGGGGGTGAGAAGGTACATCTTGCAGCATCACTCTTTACCAGCTTGGCAGATAATTGGTGGAAGACGGTGAGGGAGGAATACAGGACTATGGCAGATGCAGTAGCTTGGGCAAACTTCAAGAGGCAATTCAGAGACAAATATGTGCCTGCCCATGTCAAGAGACACAAGGCAGCAGAATTCCAGCAGCTTGTCCAAGGGAGCATGACCGTGTTAAAGTACCTCACCAAATTCGAGAGGTTGTCAAGATATGCTCCGGAACTGGTAGACACGGTGGAAAAGAAGATTGCCAAGTTCCTAGAAGGACTTCATCCTATCATTGAGAGGGATGCCACAGGTGTAGTACCACCTCTTACCTTCGAGGAAGCTGTCAAGAGAGCTTATAAGTTTGAGAACTTCCACCACAAGATTCTTAAGGTCCAAGGCAAGGGACAAGGGAAGCCTCAACAGCAGTACAACCATCAGAGAAACCAGCAGCACAAGAGGCAGAGACAAGATCAGAATGTGCAACTAGTTTACATTCATTGTGGAAAGAACCACGACAGTGCCCAGTGTCGTACGGTCTCAGGAGCATGCTATAGATGTGGTTCCATGACCCATCAAATGAGGGATTGTCCGAGACAGAACAGGCAGAATCAGCAGCAGCAAGGAGCACCGCGTCAGGCACCGCCACAGAATGTACTAGTGTTACAGAATCAAGCCAGGCCACTTCAACAACAGGCACCACAACAACATTATAGACCCCAGCAGCAGCAGCAACAGGCCCGTCAGCAAGGGCAGCAGCAGAATCAGCGTCCCCCGCAGTAGAACAGAAATGCCCCTCAAGGAAGGCAACAACAAGCTCATATCAGGCCACAGTAGCGAGGACAAGTTTATGCAATCAACAAAGCTGATGCAGAGGCGGCAGGCAATGTTGTGGAAGGTACACTTCTTGTTAATGGAATCGAAGCTAAGATATTATTTGACCCTGGCTCCCCGCATTCTTTTATATCCCATGCATTTTCTAGACTGATTGATGTGCATGGTAGAGATCTTGAGTACATTTTGACCGTGGCAACCCCTGTAGGAAAACAAGTTGTGTGTACTAGCTATTACCCTAGTTGTACAGTCCGGATAGGAGAAGTTGTGTTACCTGCAGATCTTATTCTGTTGGACATGAAGGATTTTGATGTCATCCTAGGGATGGATTGGCTGGCAGGGTACCATGCCACGATGGATTGTTTCCATAAGACCCTTACCTTCAAGTTGGATGAGACACCAGTAGGGATGTTGTTCCAGGGAAAGAGGAGAAATCCTCGTGCAGGGTTTGTCTCAGCGTTGAAGGCTGATAGACTTTTGAGAAGTGGATGTGAAGCCTATTTGGCGTTTATCACGGAGGATAAACGGTCCCAAGGGGTGGAGGAGATCCCTATTGTTTGGGAGTTCCCGGATGTATTTCCGGAGGAGATTCCGGGATTACCACCCATGAGAGAGATTGATTTCACCATCGAGTTGTTACCGGGGACCGCTCCGATATCTATAGCACCATATAGAATGGCTCCGGCGGAATTGGGAGAGTTGAAGATACAATTGCAAGAGTTGTTGGACAAAGGTTTTGTGAGGCCCAGTATTTCACCATGGGGAGCTCCAGTTTTGTTTGTGAAGAAGAAGGATGGTTCGATGAGAATGTGTATTGACTACCGGAGATTGAACCAAGTGACCATCAAGAACAAATATCCATTGCCAAGGATAGATGAACTGTTTGATCAGTTACAAGGTGCCTCGTACTTTTCGAAGATTGATTTGAGATCCGGTTACCATCAGCTAAGAGTTAGAGAAGCAGATGTGTTGAAAACAGCTTTCCGGACAAGATATGGCCACTATGAGTTTCTAGTGATGCCATTCGGGTTGACCAATGCACCGGCAGTGTTCATGGCTTTGATGAACAAGATCTTTGCGCAATATCTGGATCAGTTTGTAGTGGTGTTCATAGACGATATTTTGGTGTACTCCAAGACCAGAGAAGAGCATGAAGAACATCTGAGGATAGCGTTGCAGCTTTTGAGGGAGAATCAGTTGTATGCGAAGCTCAACAAGTGTGAATTTTGGCTTGAGCAAGTCGCATTTTTGGGACACATAATCTCTAAGGAAGGTTTGTCAGTAGACCCGTCCAAGATTGAGGCAGTAGTGGAGTGGGAAAGACCGAAGAATGTAGCAGAAATCAGAAGTTTTCTTGGTTTGGCAGGCTATTATCGGAGGTTTGTACAAGGGTTTTCGTCGATTGCAGCACCGTTGACGAAGTTGACAAGGAAGAATGCACCCTATGTGTGGACAGATCAGTGTGAAGCTAGTTTCCAAGAGCCGAAGAAGAGATTAACTACCGCACCAGTCCTTACCTTGCCATCCGGGAGTGGCGGCTTTACCATCTTTACCGATGCTTCGAACATTGGACTTGGTTGTGTGTTGATGCAAGAAGGAAGAGTTGTAGCTTATGGGTCCCGGCAGTTGAAAGATCACGAGAAGAATTATGCGACCCATGACCTTGAGTTGGCAGCGGTCGTCTTTGCATTGAAGATGTGGAGACATTATCTCTACGGAGAGAAGTTTGAAGTCCATTCGGATCACCGCAGCCTACAGTACCTATTTTCTCAGAAGGAGTTGAACATGAGGCAGAGGAGATGGATGGAGTATATCAAAGACTATGATTTTCCGATCAAGTATCACCCGGGGAAAGCGAATGTAGTTGCCGATGCTTTGAGTAGGAAGTCAGTGGGCATGGCAAATCTAAGTGGTCTTGTATTTTCGATCAGTTTGAGGAGTTGAAGATAGACCTTCAGCCACTAAGGAAGGGTGTTATAATGGCCAATATGTCAGTGTCAGAGCCTTCGTTCATCCAGAAGATTAAGGGCAGTCAATTGCAAGATCCAGAGTTAGCCAAGATTGTAGATCACATAGCTGAACGTCCTGATTTTCGTTTTGTTGAGGGAGTTCTTTATTATTGGGATCGTTTGTGCGTGCCTAACATAGAAGATTTGAGGAATGACATTATGGCAGAAGCTCACAGTGCGAAGTATTCCATGCACCCAGGCAGCACAAAGATGTATCAGAATTTGAAGAGCAGATTTTGGTGGAACAATATGAAGAGAGAGATTGCGGCGTTTGTATCCCGATGTATGACATGTCAGTTGATAAAAGCAGAACATCAGAAGCCTCCAGGTTTGTTGCAGCCATTAGAGATCTCGGAGTGGAAGTGGGAGCACATTACCATGGACTTTATCTCGGGACTACTGAGAACTAGCAGAGGCAATGACGCGATATGGGTTATTGTGGACCGACTCACCAAGTCAGCTCACTTTATCCCCATAAAGACAGGGAAGAAGATGCACATGTTACCCCTGGCAGGGTTGTTCGTTAATGAGATCGTCAGTAGACATGGACAGCCAATTTCCATCACATCAGACAGAGACAGCAGATTTGTCTCAAGATTTTGGAAGACCCTACATGAGTCTATGGGTACGAAGTTGCAGTTTAGTACAGCTTATCACCCTCAGACAGATGGTCAGTCAGAGAGGACGATTCAGACTCTCGAAGACATGTTACGTGCTTGTGTGTTAGACTTCAAGACTCAATGGGATGAGATTCTACCGTTATGTGAGTTTGCCTACAACAACAGCTACCACTCTAGCATTGGGATGGCGCCTTTTGAGGCTTTGTATGGCAGAAGGTGTAGGACACCTGTTTGTTGGGAAGAAGTTGGCACCCGCAGTTTCCATGGACCGTCCATAGTGAGTGAGACTACTGACAAAGTGAGACAGATCCAAGAATGTCTGAAAGTAGCCCGGAGTAGACAAAAGAGCTATGTAGACTCTCACCGCAGGGATCTACAGTTCAAGGAAGGAGATAAGGTTTTCTTGAAAGTGTCACCTACAAGAGGAACATTGAGGTTTGGGCAGAAAGGCAAGTTATCACGGAGGTACATTGGGCCGTATGATATAATGAGCAAGATCGGTGATGTGGCTTATAGATTAGCCTTACCACCTGAGCTATCCGGTGTACACAATGTCTTCCATATATCGATGTTGAAGAAGTACATCCCCGATCCTTCACATGTACTCCTACATGAGCCGCTGGAAATTAGAGAAGATGCTACCTATGTTGAGAAGCCCATTCAGATCATAGACTCGAAGGAACAAGAATTAAGGAATCGGACTATTCAGTGGGTGAAGGTACTTTGGGAGAATCATGGGCCGGAAGAGGCAACGTGGGAATTGCGAGATCAAGTGCAGAAGAAGTATCCGCATCTCCTACCCGAGGTGAGTTTTGTATTTCATTTGGAGGACCAAATGCCCTAAGGGGTGGAGGATGTAAGACCCCGACCCGAGTGACCTCGATTAGTGCTAATTATGTTGCGTATTAGTGCTAAGCTCGATTAGTGGTTTTGACTAAGCTTGGATTAGTATAGTTCTGGATAGCTTTGGGGAATTTCTTTTAGTGTCTTGTGTTTAGTGGGACCCTTTGGGGGTTTCCTTTTGATAGTCTTACTAGCTTTTGGAGGTTACTTGTTTTTCCCCCAAATTCTTGTCTTGATCCCGTTTTACTTATTTTGTCGATCCTTACAACTTTCATGTTGAGCCCGTGACCGTCCGGAACCCCGAAAACCGATCTTCTTGCTTTGAGGGCAAAACAGTCTTTTTACATGAAATCTGTACCCAACACTCGATATCCTCGAAACCCGCGAAACATGTACTTTTTAGAAACCAGATACTTCGACGATCACTTTTCTCTTCTTCGTCGATTTCGTCCGAGGTCCCGATAATAGTGATTTCAGCCCAAAGAGTTTCTAGATGGTGGAACCCACTCCAAATGGCTTTAAATATAGAACCCTTCTCCCCATTTACCCTTTTTCCAGCACAAGCACAAATCTAGGGTTTCCTTGCTTCTTTCCCTTCTTCTTCTTGCTTCTCCACCATCAAGCACCACCCCACCTTACTCAAATCAAGAAATGGAGATCTCAACCTTCTTCCCCTCCTTGCAAGCTTCTCCTTGATACCAATTGAGGAAGGAAGCCACCCATTTTAGACCCTCATTGAGCTCACCTTGTCCATTTGGAGAACCTACAAGTAAGCTTCCTCCCGAATATCTTAGATCCATGTTCTTCTAGTCTTGGGAGAGCCCTATCTTCATTATTGTGAGTTTCTTCTTCTTGTTTCTTGGTTTGACCCATTTTAGGGTTTGTTTTTTTTGGGGTTTTTGGTGTAGCTTGGTATTTGGCTTGGAAGAGTGGATTAGAGCTTGGATTTCTTGATTAGAGACCTTGAGGCAAGTGGATGTTTAGTTTTAAAGTGATTTCCATGATAAAATGTTTGGATTTATTGTATCATTTATGATGAGTTTTTACTTGCATTCAATGTGGTTTTAATGTTTTAAAAAGGGGTTGTTGAGCCCATTTATTGTCTTGAAATATGATTGATAGCCTTTGTTTATCTTGTGCTTAAAAACTTGAATGAATCTATGTAATTGTGGTTATGTCTTTCTCTTTTGATTGAATGAGAAAATGTATGAATGAATGAATCATTGTGGAGGTTGTGAGAAGTTTCGATGGAGTTTGAAGAGGATGTTGAGGTGCTTACATGCCCTCTTTGATGCATGATAGAACCTCAAGAAATGTGGATTTGTGAGAGAAGGAGAATGGAGAAAAGAGCTGTCCACGAAACCAGTTCAGGACAGTTCGCTCGAGCGAACTTGACACATCGCTCGAGCGAACTGCCCAGGAGAGGGTTCGTGCCATTCCAGAGAGTTGTTCGCTCGTGCGAACCCCATGTCCGCTCGAGCAAACTCCTCCAACAGCCAACCAGAGAATGGTTGGCTTGAGCGTACAATTCGTTCACTCGTGCCATCCTGAACTGGGCAGGTCCGCTCGAGCGAACCTTTGTCCGCTCGAGCGAACCCTCCCAGAAAGCCATTCCAGAGAGCACATCGCTCGAGCGAACTAAATGTCCGCTCGAGCGACGTGTACTGTTCATCTGGGGCCACTTTGGAGCAGACAATGAAATATCCTAGATATGGAGGGAGGTTGGTTAACGTCCCTATCGTGATGAGAAGACTCATAACCGTCATTGAAACAAGGTTGAGAAAGAAACCATAATCACAAGGATCCATTGAAGTTTTGGGAATCTCCAAGTGCCTAAGGAGCCCGGAATGCCTTCAAATTCAAAGAGTATCAAGCAATTGTAAGATAAGCGTACGGGATCCCTATTCACTTGGATTAGTTCTAACCCGACTCTGTCTTGGCTTTTCAAAAAGGGTACCTTACCTTGTTATTCTCGAAATTGATGATTTGGAATCTATCATCCCGAAAGCTTTGAAAGTATACTTGTACTATTTTGCTAGCTTTGATATACATGCCAGACCTGATATGATAGTTGTGCCTTGAGCACCCACGTCTTGTCCGATTATAGCCTTGTACTTGATTTATGTTACACATGTCTTGATTTCCATGTTTTGACCTATGAGTCGGCACCACTAAGCTTGGATACCTTGTTAGTCTGATCTACTGACTAGGTGATCCCCCTCTTGTCCCGCCAGCTACAGTTTGGATCTTGCTACCCGGTTATTTAACCGTGGTCTTGTCCTGATACCGCAGATTGCTACTGTGGTTCCTGATGCCTGGCTCGCTACCGTGGTCATGTCTTGTATATAGTATATATGTATATGTATTTCGTTGTACCTCCTCATTTCGGTGACTGAGGTCAACGCCTTGACTTGCTTGCTCTATCACTTCGGTGATAGAGGATTTAGCTTTGTGTGGTTGCCATCTTGCTCGTTTCCTGATTTCCTTGGTTACCTTTACTTGTTTTTACCTTGCATATATGTTTTTGGACTAAATAATGCATCTACTCATGAAAGTATTATTTAGACAGGTTTAAATGTTTTCCAAGGTAAAGGTTTTATCATTAAATGTTTTTACTGTTTATCTACCTGCCAGACCGTCGTGTCTGACCCCTTGCTTTGGTACTCAGGTCCCGTTGTCGGTTATCCCGAGGAGGAGCCAGAGGAGGCGGTCGGAGAACCGCAGCCGCTAGTTGAGTGGCGTGCTGACGATGTTATGTAAACATCGGGCTGCCGAGTTGCGAAACATTTTGGGGGATTGGTTGGATAGTTTTCTGGTGGTTATTGTTTTGTTTATATTGGCCTTTATTGGCCTCTATTTTTGGGAATTGTAATTAACTGATCTTCTGATTAAACTTGAATATGTACTTCTGGATTATGCTTTAGGACATTGCTCATTCTGATACTCATATTCAAATGTAATCAGCCTTATGATTTTGGAAATGAAATACATGCATGATTTACCATACGCTTCCGTAATTATACTAAATGGTTATGTGTGTTGGAATATCGTCACCGCGGACACCTGTGGGAAATCACGTGCACGGGTAACGAGTGTTCTTTTGTTAACCCGTGTACGCTTGATCATAAACATACCTTCAATTATTGTCATCACTCCATATGATCACACCATTGGCTTCTTCATCACAATCAGTCCCGATCCCGGATTTGGTCCCCGAACCCGGTCCGGGGTCGCGACAATCAGGCTCTCAGCAAATCTAGACAGATGGGTGAAGGCAATCTCATAATCCTGTACTGGTAAGTCACCCTGCACCAGTTTCTCAAATTCTTCCATCTTCTGATCCCTGTAATGCTTTGGGATGAATTTCTTCTAGAACTGCTCAGTGAAAGTCTTCCAGGCTACACCTTCTTCAATCGTCTCGTACGGGTGCTTGACGGTCTTCCACCATCTCTCTGCTGCCCCACGAAACATGTGGGCTGCAAGCTACACCTACTGGATGTCCGTGAACTTTAACACCTCATAGATCTTCTCTATCCGAACAACCCACTCATCTGCTATGGCGGGATCCTCAATGCCATGTGTTGACACCAAAAAAGTCAATATGTCTCCTCAATATAAGAAGCCTCGTGAAGCTACATCCTGCTACAAAACACGCAAAACTACTTCAAGCATAAGATTTTGTTAGAATCAGACAGAAGCTGAAAGATCCTTCAAGACAGCCAGAAGAGGGGTACACCTGAGGTTTCGGGCCATTCCGACATCGTTTGGCCTAACTTCACTGCTCCGATAGCTAAACAAGCGCTCCCGGCGGCGACATCATCGAAGACACCAAAACTTCGATCAGAGCCAACGGATGACTCCAGAATGTCTCCAAAGGGCTCTATGCCAAATTTCAAGTCAAACCGACAACGTTTGACCCTCCATCAATGCTCGAACAGCAAAATCAAGCCTCCCGGCGGCAAAAACCATCGAAGCCATCACTCATCAAACAAAATACATGAGTGGCTTCAACATGCTTCCAAGAGGCTGCACGTCAAATTTCAGGTCATTCCGACAACGTTTGACCAGGTTTCGACGCTCCGAGAAAAAATCAAGCCTACCGGCGGTGGAGCAACCCGGGACGATGACATCCAAAACGGAGCTGATGGAACGTCTCAAAATGACTCCAATAGGCTCATCGTCAAATTTCAGGTCATTCCGACAACGTTTGACCAGGTTTCGATGCTCCGAGAGAAAATCAAGCCTACCGGCGGCGGAGCAACCCGGGACCATGACATCCAAAACGGAGCTGATGGAACGTCTCAAAATGACTCCAATAGGCTCCCCGTCAAATTTCAGGTCAATCGGACATCGTTTGACCACATATCAAAGCTCGGCATTTTCCCTGCAGCAAAATCAAGTCAAGCATCGATGGGACCCCAAACGGCTTCAAAACTCAAATAAAAGCTCATAGTTGGTCCTATCCACTGCTCAAGAAGCCTCACCTCAATTTTCAGGTCATTCCGACATCGTTTGACCTAGTTTCGACGCTTGACGGAAAATCGGCTACAAAGTCTTCGGCTTTCCCCGAAAATGGGAAACTTTGTGCTCCTATTTCGCGCGGGGTCTCGTCAAGATTTCTCTGAGAAAATCAAGTCAATAATTAAGGAAAAATGTCAAAAAAATATAGAAGAAAGAATGAACGAAAAAGACGGAAAAACGGCCGAAAACGACGCTCGGCGACCAAATGGGCCAAAGCCCTATGGTCGCCGGATTTTGCACCAAAAGCCCCGTTTTTCGATCCTTTTTGCATTTCGGGTGTTCTTGCCTCTGTGATTTTCTGAAAATCCAATGTTTGATGCTTGAAAACAACTGATCTTCACCGACATCTCGGATCCGCCGTCGAAAGCATGAAATCATCACCGATCGCTCCAAGATCGCCAACCGGCTGACCAAGAAAGTACACTTTCTGTCCGACCGATCGTGAAATCGACAAGACAGATGTCACCGGCCCACCAACATCAATCAATGTCTGAGATTGCACTGCAATCCGACATCAAACAATGCGTGGATCCACCTGTGATGATCGCAAGAAGAATCTCAAAAGACGCGGCGCGGCCCGCGACTCTTCATATGCCTTGGCGACCACTTAATGACGTTAATTGACCCATTTATGACAACTTAATGCGGTCATTAACTCATTATTTTGGACGGCCCAATCAGATTCAAGCATTTGGGAGTTACAAATCCAAGCAATCATGGCATTAAACCCATGAAACTCCCATCATCATGAAGCATAAAGGCAATTAAAAGCCCACTACCTTCATCGGCCAATCACAAGCCATGAAAAAGGAGTTACAAAATCAACTTGGAACTCCTCATCAATGCTCTCATCATGGCTATCAATGCCCATAACCACCCTATGGCTATCAAAAGCCTATAAAAGGAGATCCATTTCCAAGAGAGAGACATCAATCATCATCGACATCTATCGACAAAAGGATCATCGACATCTATCGACTTGAAATTCTGCACTTCTCCCAAAGAAATCCAGACGAAGCCCTGCTGCTCTGCTGCAAAGAACACCACAAGGTATCAACGTCCCTTGGGGGGCCAACCCCCCCCCCACCCCCAAGGTCACCTCCTTCTCCAACATGGCCTAAACGCGGCTTTTTAGCCCATTTACTCGGTTTTTCATTGGATATAGGACCTTCTCTTGGTCCTTGTCCTTTAAAAAACTGAGGTTAGGAGCCAAGCCAAAGAATCAAAGCATCACATGTTCTCATTTAAAGGACGATGACGAAGTCCATACATGACTTGCGACCGTCGATCTCAACGTGTCCCCACAATCTCCTGAGAACTTAAATCCCTTTTCTTACTTTTCTATTGTAGTTTGTATTTCTTAAAGAGACAAAAAGAAATCACAATTCTTTTCTTTCACATTTGATGAGTTTTGTAAAATCGCCTTTCATGGCAAAATCGCCTTTTACGGCAAACAAACAAAAACGCCTCCTACGGCATTCTAAAAAAACAAACTTGTCTCTTTTCTTAATATTAATGCAATTTGAAAAGTTAGAAAAAAGGATTGATTTCCTTTCCACTTGTGAAGGTGAATCTCTGGATTATCACCATTCCAAATTCCGAGTAGAAAGTAAATCTGGCATACCTGTACAAAAAAATGTTGATGCCCGAGATTTTTCCTCCTCCGCTGAGACCCAGGTCAGCCCCCGGGGTGCGGAAGGAGAGGACGGAAGATTTCTTTCTGGTCCATCAAGTTGGCACACCCGGTGGGACCCGTTGACTTGAGAACGTGATGCTTTGATCCCTTTGCTCCTTTCTAGTTGGTGGCCTATGTTGCATTTTGCATCTAAAAAAAAAAACATGAGATGGGATTTCAATTGTTCTTTCTCACTTCAAACAAAAAAAAAAAAAAAAACAAATCTGATCTCCTTTTCTTAAAAACTCAACTTTGAGTAATTTTGATCTTTCCCCTCTTCGAAATTGATAGCTCACATAAATGTTCGCAGCTATCGTTCATATCAGGGATTGGGCCATCTTTTCTCTTTGATTAGTCCAATTGGGATTTCAAGAAAAAAAAACACCTTCATTTCAAATTCAAAGAAAAAAAAAAACGATCTCTCTTTCTCAAGATTCAACTTTGAGAAATTTTGATCCTCTCCTCTTTGAACTTGATAACTCACAGAAATGTTCGCAGCTATCGTTCATATCGGGGATTGGGCCATCCTTTCTCTTTGATGAGTCCCACCGGGTATGCCAAAATTTTTTTTTATAATTTAAAAAAATCAGTTTTTTTTCTTTTGTGCTCAAAATTGAGAAATCTTAGTTCTTTCCCTTTCGGATTTAACGCTTGCAGAAATGTTGAGTTGTGGTTAGGATTGGAACACCACTTGTTCTCTTTGATGAGTTCATTAGAAATCTTTTAAAAGAAAAAAAAAAACACTGAGGTTCCACCAATTGCGTTCTTTGACCAAAGTGGATTTAAGAAAAGCCTTGTCCAGAGTGTGGAGACAGCTAAACTGTTCGAGGCAAGGGTCCTCCAAACGGGTTCATTAAGTAATCCTACCCTTACCTGGGGGCTGATCTATCAACCAAGGTTTCATAAGATCGAATTGGAAACCTATGTGCATCTTCAAAAAAAATCTTCAAAAAAAAAAAACTTCCGTCACTTTTGAGTTCAGAGTTGAGAAATTTTGGTTCCCTCCCTTTCGGATTTAGCGCTATTAGAAATGTTGAGCCTTTGTTCAGAACGGAACACCATTTGCTCTCTTTGATGAATTCAAACTTGACCCTTCAAAAAAAAAAATTCCCGTCATTATTTGATTCACATCCGAGAAATCTGGTTCCTTTCCTTCTGAATTTAGCGCTCGCAGAAATGTTGAGCCTTCGTTCGGATTGGAACACCATTTGCTCTCCTTTATGAATCCAAATTTGACCTTTCAAAAAAGAAAAAATCCCATCTCGTGTCCTTCCCAAGGATGCGATTTGCAACATTTGTGCCTAGCGGTGCTAGTACGCCCTTTCGGGTCTACTGTATTCGCGACCGACACAATTGTATCTCCAACCTTATATCATTTTACCTCGAGTGAGCCTTGCTTCTCGGTAATTTGAATTAAGGTCTACAATTGCTTCTAGCAGTCATTGGAACGCTCACTCTGAGCCTACCATACTTGCATTTTAGAACAATTGTATCCTCTATGGCTATTTACCTTCTTCACTGTCCTTGGGTTGGGCCATGTCCCCTCAAGTGATTTGAAAAGACAAAACCATAGTTGTTCTCCATTTACGATCACCATATTCTTGTGATTACTAATGGATTTGGTCTTGTTTCAGAAGTTTTCCAAAACTAACAATGGCAGCTTCATTAACCATCACTTTCGATGAGAACAAGTACCAACTTATGCTTCAAGACAAGCAAAACAAGCATAAGCGCCCTGCCAGTTGCCAAAGTGTCATCTCCCTCGACAACTCTCCAAACACCGGGTCAACTTCAACTCCCCGGATCATCGTCTTCGGATCGTTGGGACCATTCCCACTTCCCGCAGAAGAAACTGTACCTGCTAAGAAGCAGAAAACCGCCCCCCAACGTGTCACTAAAATGGCACCAAGGGCGAACACCAAGAAGCTTGAAGCCTGTGGTGTTCCCACAAAGCCTCAACCCACAAGAAACCAGGTTTACCCCAAAACTTGGTCCCCGAGATCTTCCCCAAAGCAACGGAGGTCCCGAACATCTGCAAAGCCAGCATACCTGGCCCCTCTCAAGGAGAATCGGTTCTACCCTCTCTCTTACATGAAAGAGGAGAAACCTACCCTCCACCCAAAAAACAAACAAAATCATCATGAGCCGGGTTGCTCCTACAAGCCCAAAATTAAATCCTGCATTGTTAGGCCTATGCAAAAACATGCTGAAGCCTGCACTCTTGCGAGTCGACCCTTCATCTCAACAGGGGCCGAGCTCTCAAAATTCAAGTCTTCATTGCGATAGACAAAGGACCGCGTCCAGATTCTGTCCTTGCCCAGTTTCAAGGAAGACAAACTGGCTGCTGCGCGCAAGGGACTACATCCTTCATCGCCAGAGCCCAGCCAGAGCTGACTGAAGCTCAAATTACTCGTCGTATGCGTCGCCACGCGGCATATCGACAAAAGGGACTTGAGAAACAAAGAACTCAGCGTTCTAATCTCCATGTCTCAAACAAATGGGTCGAAAAAGAAAGACCCGACCAATTCGTTGCTGTTCATATGGTTGGCAAAACCAGAAAACGCTAGAAGTCAGCAACCAAAATCAGTGTTAGACGTCCGGTGACTCGCAGCGTCTCCCGGACACGAACACATCTAGAAGAATCCTCCACTCCTCCAAGCCAAGGACACCGGAGTAACCACTCTTCAGATTCTTCATCCAGAAGAATGAGCCCCAGCTCTGTCACCAGGACAATTTCTTCGTTTGAATCCCGAGGGATGAATGTCTTGGCTACAAGTTCCGAGCAGCCTCCACAGCATGATGACGTAACTGTACGCATCCAGCAGTTGGAGCAAGGACAACAAAGAATTGAGGCTCTGATGGAAAACCTTATTCTCACGCTACAGCGTCCACCACCTAACAACCAAACTCCTCCGAATCATGAAGATGACGAGGACAATGCAGAAAACAATGAGTCTCGCGCCCTTACCAGAAAGGACGCAGACGATATCCTCGCGAAAGCAAAAGAAGAGGATACATTTAAGGAACATGGGATCAAACCACCCTACCCTTTATGGATGGACTCGGTTCCGTTCCCTGCAAAATTCAAACAACGTACTCTCCAGACATATACGGGGAAAGGTTCGGCCAGACAGCATGTCATCCATTTCAAGATCCTGACGGGAGCCATTGCGGATCAAGATGCCCTCAAGATTCGCCTTTTTGCAAGTACCCTAAAAGGTACAATTTTTGATTGGTACTCCACTCTGCTGGAGAACTCCATCCAGAACTGGGCTATGCTAGAGACACGCTTCCTGACCCACTTCCAAGGTGAGGATCATCCCGTTACTATGGCTCAGCTCTGCAGCCTAAAACAGGGAGAGAATGAGTTAACATACGACTTCATTCACAAGTGGAAGGCAATGGCGTACAAATGCTCAGATGTACTGCCACAAGCGTCGCTAGTTGACATCTGCTGTAACAATATGAGAGCAAAAATTCGCTCCATGATCATCGGCAACAAATCAAAGAACCTGGGAGAACTTCTCGAAGCTTCCATGGAAGCTGAAATGGTGATCAAAGACCTCAATTGTCAGAAATCATCAAAGAAAGAGCCGACTGCTGTTACAACCTCAAAATCAAAGAAAAAGGAGGTTCTCAATGTGCAGACTAAATCAGCTCCTCAGCAGCCAAAGAAACCTGAAAACAAAACTGCAGGTAAAAGACCTGAACTCTCTGATGCCTTCAAAGAACGTGTAGAAATATCCGTTCGATGAAGATGTTGAAGAAATCTTTGAGGCTCTCCTAGCAAATGGCAAACTCATTTTGCCATAGCCCAAAAGACAGGGAGATGTTGGCAAAACCAATGATCCCCGATACTGTCCATACCATCAGATGATCTCACATCCTCTCAATCAATGCTTCGTTGTGAGAGAGAAGATCAATGAGATGTGGAAAAACGGAGTCATAACCTTTGATAAAAACTATGGCCCCGCCTCTGTCAACATGGTTTCGTGTCGGCAAACTTCAAAGTCACCGAAGGAGAAGATCACTGCTTCATTCAAGGTGATAAAAATGGCTCAAGCGTCCCAAGAATTGGTTCCCTATCCAACATCAGATGGACAACTTATATGGGTGCATCCCGATCTCCTAGAAGATAAAAATTGGGAGATCGTCAAAACAAAGCCGACCGATCAGCAGCTAAGGCAAGCCAAGAGACAACTCTGCAAGCTCAAATAGCAGCAGAAGTCTCAACCAAAACAAGAAGTCCTTGAAAAAGCAGAAACTTCTTCCACTGCTTCACTAGGGACGACGGAATAATCTCTTCCTAAAACTTCAAAGGCGGTAAGAAAATTCACCTTGATGATTTCATGCCACCTCTATACAAAAATGAAAATGTGCAGGGGGCATCATACTCTTGCAACTCGGTAGTTGGATTCTCCATGAATGGATACGAGTCCAGTGATACTGCCAGTGATATCGTTAAGTGGGAAGAATCCCTTGAAACAGGAGAATACCTCTCCGACGAGGAATGGATTCCCGAGTCTCATCTTATGCCAGTAATCTGGTATAACCCATTACAGCCACAAGGATCCTAGTCCGATGATGAAGAAGACCAGGACCCTGTTCAAGAAAATGCTGTCGATCCAGCACCAACCAATGTTCCGGTGGAACCCAACATGGGCGAACCACAAGGAGCAGTTGACGAAGAAGATTTGGACCCTATGCCTGATCTTGAGGAATATGCAAGAATCTTGCAACATCTTGCTATAGAGCAGAAGCAGGATCGCATCAATGATCTTCGTCATGATCCAGAACCAGAATTCCCTGAAAATCAACGGGAACTTTCTCCCTTAACTCCTGAAAATGAAGAAAAACAATTGGATCGATGATCCTCTTACATCTGAGGATGAGTCTGATTCCCAACAGTCTGTACTAGGGGCATCTCCTGTCGGGATGACCAGCAATGCGATAGCTCAAGACGATAGTGCCTCTGAAGCTTCCGAATACACATACACCCCAACCGGTAATGTATCATCTGGAGCTACATCTTCTCAGGTGACTTCCACTGAGATATCATCCTCTCAGCCCTCGTCTCCTGAAGCTGTGACATCGGAACTCAAGCCTCTCCCGATTGATCATCTTGAAGAAACTCCTGCCAATGAAATCTTCTTCATTGAAAGCCCAGTTGATTGGTCCCAGATGCCCAATCTCATAGACGATGTCTGGACTAATATAGAAAGGTTGTCGGATGTTGTTCAGGACTTGTTCCCGGAAATTGCTCCGTGCAACACAATTACTGAAGACACCAATGCTGTTACAGAGACATCTTCAGTAAAAAGGATCAACCCCTTGATCTTGAGAGTGATCTTCCAAAAGGAGACCAGTCTCTAAAAGCTCTTGAAGTTGGTAGAGGTACCCGTTCTGGCCGGGATTACCACAAAAATTACAACCAACCTTCTTCTTCTTATGTAAATCCTTCGGGAAAACAAGTTGTAAGCGCCCCAAGTGGCAATAATAATGAAAATGCAGGCCCGAAGGAGGCTTTCAAGTACGACTTGATTGAGCACTTCAAACACATACCTGCACGTCTGCACATCCTTGACTTATTACGAATGTCTCCACAAACTCGTGATAGTCTCATTTCAGAACTACAAAGGCTGGATGCGGATGTCGACAAACACGCCCCACAAGTCCTACAAATTGAAATGGACTACAGGGTCAAAAAATCAAATACTCCCCCAAAGGGAGAAAAGAAGAAAACTGAGGGATCAGGCAATGAATGCCTCTCGGTACAAAAAGCAGAAAGTGCAACAATTGCCTTCGACAAGGATGACCTCCTACTAGGCGAGACAAAGCACAACCGACCCTTGTACTTTACGGGGTACGTCAAAGAAATGCCAGTACACAGAGTTCAGATCGATCCAGGTTCTGCACTCAACCTCATTTCTACTTCGGCACTCGAAGAGCTGGGCATCCCACCTAGCAAGCTGAGTCACACGTCCGTATCCATCTTCGGATAAGACGACAGCGCTCAAAGGCCTATCGGCAAAATCAGGTTTAAATTGCAAATCGGTGATCTTATTTCTGAAGTCACTGTGTATGCAATAAGGACCCCTTCATGTTACAATATACTCCTTGGACGCCCCTGGATACATGACAATGGTGTCGTTCCTTCAAATCTACATCAGTGCATCAAGTTCGTTGGCAACGATGGCTTGATACATCGAGTGTTCGCAGACAAAAGGCCCTTCAAAGGCAGAGATGTCCATTTTGCAGATGCTCAAATGTATAAAGATGGAAAAGAAGAACAGGAGGAAAAAACAATTCACTTTGCCGACAATCTCCAGAAAGATAAAGGCAAGGCTCCTCAGCAATCACCGGAGGAAAACAAACCCTCCACCAAACTCGAAGTAAGCGGTCAAGCTCCCTTCGTCGTCTCCTTCAAATCTCCAAAGCCTTTGGTAATCACTACCAAAGTAAAGAAGACAAAACAAAAGGCTGGGGACAAGTTCACTATCTCCTTTGTGTCTATTATGCATGACACAGACTCAGAATCAGAGTCAGAAGATGACACAGCATCAAGCCAAGCTGATACTCTGCGAGATCAGCCCGCTCTCACTGCATTGGAGGCACCTGCAGACATAGAAGATCCTACGTCTGCTTCCTTTATTATTCCGGCAACTTTGCCAGAAGAAAAAATGATTTACTTCCACAGATCAGGAGCATCTCCACTGAACTCTCTGCTTGAACCTTTCCAAAATGAAGGTATGCTTCAGCTATCCCTGTATAGTCCGACGGCACAAGCTATCATGAAGAAAATGGGCTATGACGCTCAAAATCCGACTGGTTTGGGAGGTGGCCGTGGTATTCTCACACCATTGGAACCCACCCTGACCAAAAGTCAACTAGAAGATTGGAAAATCCACCTTCATAAAGGCAAGTCTTCATATGGATTGGGGTATAATCCTACCGCTCCTATGAGACAGTTGACACCATGGCTACAAAGTCGTTTTACCGACCAAGCCTCAACATCTCATGAAGACATCGGTATCCCTGGATATCTCTTTGAGGAGTCACTCGTCAAGGGTCCAGAAAGCTCCTCCAATTGCTATAATTTCTCTGATGATAAAAAGAAATTGCTCGATGACATAGACGCGCGGTTCTCTAACCCAGAAGAACCATTGTCTCCAAAAGAAGTACCCTACTTCAACCCAATTCCAGCAAATGATTAGGACCATCTCATTGCGAGCCTTGAGAATGACACTGATCAAGAAGATCCATGGACAGAAACAGAGCCTCAGTCTGAAAATTTCTCTGGCACTCTAGAAGGTCTTGTTGAGTTGGAATCCTCCAAAAATACTGTGGAGGAACCACCTTCAAACCTTCCAACAGAAGACCCTGTTCAAAAGATAGACTTGGGAACACCTGATAATCCACATCCTGTATTCATAAGCAAGAATATAAAGGATGATGAGTTACCCGAGTATATCTCTTTTCTTCGTGAGTTCGTTGATTGCTTTGCATGGTCTTACGCCGAAATGCCTGGCTTAGATCCCAAAGTAGCAGTCCATAAGCTCAACTTGCAAAAAGAAATCAAGCCTGTCAAACAAGGCCAAAGAAGATTCCGTCCCGACGTGATGGACAAAATTGAACAAGAAGTTCAGAAACTCAAAAACGTTGGCTTCATCCGCGAGGAACAGCATCCTGAATGGTTGGCCAGCATCTTCCCCGTGACAAAGAAAAATGGGTAGATAAGGGTATGTATCGACTACAGAGACCTGAATAATGCATGTCCTAAAGATGAATTCCCGCTCCCCATACCAGAGGTGATGATTGACAACATCTATGGGTTCGAGCGAATGACATTTATGGATGGATTCTCTGGCTACAATCAGATAAAGATGCATCCTGAAAATGAAAGGCATACGTCATTTCGCACACCATTTGGCGTATACTGCTACACTGGCATGCCATTTGGTCTGAAAAATGTAGGTGCAACATATTAGAGGGCTATGATGAAACTATCCCAAGATATGCAGCACAAGACGGTCGAATGCTATGTTGACGACCTCGTCATCAAAAGCAGAAGAAAAGAATACCATCTCGATGATCTTCGAGAAGTCTTCCTCCGACTTCGCAAACACAAATTGCGGATGAATCCACTAAAATGCTTTTTCGTTGTATCATCGGGTAAGTTTGTCGGATTCATAGTGCGGAAAGCTGGAATAGAACTTGACCTCACTAAAGTCAAGACTATCATGGAAATGCCATCTCCAAGAACTCTAAGAGAATTAAAAGGGCTTCAAGGAAGGTTTGCATACATCCGACGGTTCATCTCCAATCTGTTAGGGAAGTGCCGTCCATTTTCTCGCTTAATGAAGAAAGGCATGGACATTGTCTGGGATGCTAAATGTGAAAATGCATTTCAAGACATCAAGGCATACCTCACCAAACCTCTAGTGCTGGCTGCCCCCACAACTGGAAAGCCATTTATCTTATACACAAGAGCTCTCGACCACTCTTTGGGTGCTTTGCTCACACAAGAAAACGACGACGGAAAAGAAGCTGCTCTATATTACCTTAGCCGCATGTTGGTAGGTGCAGAGCATCGCTACTCTCCAGTCGAAAAAGAATGCCTTGCAGTGATGTTTGCCGTACAAAAGCTGCGTCACTATCTGCTGTCCAACACAGTCTACCTGATTTCGAGGATCAACCTCCTAAAGGTCCTTGTCATAAAAGCAGGTGCTCTCAATGCCCAACTGGCAAAATGGTCCATCCTTCTATCACAGTTTGATATTAGGTATGTACCACAAAAAGTGATCAAAGGCCAAGCTTTAGCAGACTTCCTCGCAGAGCATCCATTGCCTAATGATTCTCCACTCAGGGATGATCTCCCAGACAAATTTGTCTACAATGTGGAAACTTCCTTATCAAATGCTTCCTGGGATATGTACTTTGACTGTGCAACCAGGACAAACGAAAAATGAAAGCAAATATCGGGAATCGGCATCCTCTTTGTCAGCCCCAACAAATACATGATTCCACACGCCTTCTCGCTACTGGAACCATGTTCAAACAATGCAGCTGAGTACCAAGCCCTGATTGTAGGATTGAAACTCGCCCTCGAATCCGGCATCACCATGTTGGAAGCTTTTGGGGACTCTCAACTGATCGTCAACCAAATGAATCAGAAATATGAAGTCAGGAAGCCTGATTTGCTACCTTACTACAACAAGGCGCAGTCGCTTCGACAAAAATTTAACATCTGTCACATCACCCACATCCTCAGAGGTGAAAACATCCGTGCAGATACCCTGGCTGGACTCGCCGCATCCATGGCAATCCAAAAAGGGGAACACATGCAAATCACAGTGTGTCAAAGAAGGATTTTCCCTCCTCTCAACACACACCGAGCAGTTGCTGAATGCCACCAAGTGGTTGGAAGTCGGATGTCCATCCTCAAACCTCCGTTTGGCGACTGGAGAGATCCGTTCATTGATTACATCATGTTCGGAATCCTACCTGAAGATCCAAAAGAGCGGATAAGCATCCAAAGACGAGCCCTGAACTTTCATTTGGATATACCTTCAAAAGCACTTTACAGAAAATCCTTCAACGGAGTATTCCTACGCTGCTTGTCACAACAAGAGGCTGAGGAAACTCTCAAAGAAGTGCATACTGGTCTTTGTGGAGCCCATCAGGCTGGTCCTAAGCTCTACAACCAGATAAAAAGGCTAGGTTATTATTGGCCTACCATGGTAGCTGATGCAATACAATTTGCCAAGCACTGCAAAAAATGCCAGATTCACGGAGATTATGTCCACATGCCTCCAGAATGGCTACATCCAACAGCAATCTCATGGCCTTCGAAGCCTGAGGTATGGACATCATAGGTCTTATTTCTCCCCCATCAAGCAAAGGTCATCGCTTCATCTTCGCCGCTACGGATTATTTCTCCAAGTGGTCAGAAGCATTTGCACTCAGCGAAATGAAGACCTCATCAGTCCTTCAATTCTTGCGCACCAACATTATTTGTCGCTTCGGCATACCTAAAAGATTCATCCATGATAACGGACCACAATTCCGGGATCACAGATTCTACAGGTTTTGCGACAAGTACAAAATCCAAAGTTGTCATTCGACTCCATATAATCCAGTAGCGAACGGACTAGCAAAAGCGTTCAACAAGACGCTCTGCAAAATTCTCAAGAAAATGGTCTCTAGTCATAAAAGAGACTGGGGCGACAAACTACCAGAAGCTTTGTGGGCCTATCGAACCACCGTTCGAGGACCAAACCATAGCACACCATTCTCTTTGGTCTATGGATGCGAAGCTATTGTCCCTTTGGAAGTACAAATCCTTCCTTAAGGGTATCTTTGCAAAATGACATGATGCAAGAAAGCAATGTCAAATTGAGACTCCAAGAGCTGGATAATCTCGATGAAAGACGACTCGAAGCTCTACAAAGCATTGAGTTGTACCAAGCACGCATGGCAGGATTTTTCGAAAAGAAGGTCAGGCAACGCGCCTACAAAAAGGGTGACTTGGTTCTTACAGTAAAAAGACCCATAGTCTTTGCCCACAAATCCAAAGGCAAATTTGAACCAAAATGGGAGGGACCCTTCGCCATCGACAAAGTCTTCTCCAATGGCGCATACGCTCTTCTAAACATGGAAGGAGACAGATGTATGCTGCCCATCAACGGCAAGTTCTTGAAGCGGTACTACCCTTGAAGACTTCCCCAAACGGGTCAGAGCGATATCTACACGGCCAAAGCCTATTTACAAGGTACTTGCTCGTCAAACCCACCCCTTTTGAAATTTTCATCTTTATGTTGAAGTTTCCAAAAAAAAAACTTTCAAAACAATGCTTACTTTCATCGTTTCATTGTTAAAAAAAAAAAAAAAAAACCAAAAAACTAGAAGGATGCGAACCCCATTCGATACTTCCAAAAACCCGAAAAACCGCAAGGAAGCGAACCTCATTCGATACTTGCAAAACCTCAGATCGTGGAGAAGCAACATACCGGTTGATATCCACCACCCAAATTTCAAAAATCGTGGAGAAGCAATATTCCAATTGATATCCACAACCCAAATTTCAAAAAATCATGGAGAAGCAACATACCAGTTGATATCCACAACCCAAAATTTCAAATGGTTCGAGAAAACCTCAAATTTCAAAAAATCACAGGGAAACGACATCAAGTCAGTACTCGCAAAACCAAAAGTTTTGGGAAAAGCAGGGAAGCGACGCTTAGTCAATATTTGCATCCCAATCCGCGATGAAGAGACATTCCATCGATACTCGCAAACCCAGCCCGCGAGGAAGTGACATTCCATCAATACTCACAAAACAGAATGAGCAAGGAAGCGACATTCCATCGATACTTGCAAGACCATTCAGCGGGGAGGCGACACTTAGTCAATACCTGCATTTCGAAAACCAAATCCGGCTATAAACGCCAAAAAGCGGCTATAAACGCCAAAATCCGGCTATAAACGTCAAATTCGGCTATAAATGCCAAAACCAAAAAAAAAAACCCGGCTATAAACGCCAAAATCCGGCTATAAATGCCAAAACAAAAAAAAATTCGGCTATAAACGCCAAAATCGGTTTTCATGCCAACAAAACAAAAACTTGGTTTTCAAAAATCTGGCTCTTATGCCAAAACAAAACAAAACAAAATCTGGCTATAAACGCCAAAAAGCGGCTGTAAATGCCAAAATCCGGCTATAAACGCCAAAAATCGGCTATAAACACCAAAATCCAGCTAAAAACGCCAAAAAGTGGCTATAAACGCCAAAATCCGGCTATAAATGCCAAATTCGGCTATAAATGCCAAAACAAAAAAAAAACTTAGGCTTTCATGCCATCTTAAAATACGGCTCCTATGCCATTCCAAAAATCGGCTTTCTCGCCATCCAAAAACTTTGGCTTTCACGCCATCAAAAAAAAAAACTTTGGCTCTCATGCCACAAACAAAAACTTTGGCTTTCATGCTACAAACAAAAACTTTGGCTTTCATGCCACAAACAAAATTTTGGCTTTCATGCCACAAACAAAAACTTTGGCTCTCATGCCACAAAAAAAAAAAAAAACTTTGGCTCTCATCCCACAAACAAAAACTTTGGCTTTCATGCCACAAACAAAAACTTTGGCTTTCATGCCACAAACAAAATTTTGGCTTTCATGCCACAAACAAAAACTTTGCCTCTCATGCCACAAAAAAAAAAAAAAACTTTGGCTCTCATGCCACAAACAAAAACTTTGGCTTTCATGCCACAAACAAAATTTTGGCTTTCATGTCACAAACAAAAACTTTGCCTTTCATGCCACAAACAAAATCAGCTTTCATGCCATAAACAAAAAACTTTGGCTTTCATGCTACAAAAAAAAAAAAAAAAAAAAAATACTTTGGCACTAATGCCATCTCAAAATTTTTGGCTCCCATGCCGCAAAACAAATTTTGGCTCTTACGCCACAAAATTAGGCTTTCATGCCATCCAAAATTTCGGTTTTCAAACCATCAAAAACTAGGCTTTTCGCCACAAAATTGGCTTTCATGCCCAAAACAACCCTTTGACAAAAGATTTTCACAAAATGACAACCTTTTGATCAAATTCTTAAACAAGCATTCCCGCCAACTTTTGCTCAAATTTGTTTTCATAAAAAAAAATGATTAAAGTGAAAGGAAGGGGATACAAAATATAGTACGAAAACTGTTTATACATGGAGGTACCAAAAAAAAAGAGGAAGGAAAAAGAGTTTGTTACAACTCAGGTGCTCAAACCGACACGGTCTTCAACCAAAGGTTCAACTCCTCAAGCAGACCCTTGGCCTTAACTTCCAAAGTTTTTAGGCCACGCATCTTCAGAATGTCCCCATAAAACGCGACAGAATGTCATGACCCATCTGCAGCACGAGGAAGTTCTTCCCAGAGGACCTGCCACTGCTCAGGCTCCTGAGTCTTCCTCTGGACATTACCTTCAGCTTCCTCAACCTGGCGAATGAGAGTCCCCTCCTTGTCACGAGCCTCCACAATGGCGGTCTATTTGGCAGCAGCTTCTTCCTCCAAAAGCTCAAGACGCTGCCTAGCCTCGACAACCTCCTTATCAAGGCGGTCCAAGTCTTGCTTCAGCCCCATGATGGATAACTCGGTAACGTTCTTCTCCCGAACGATCTGCCTCCGAGTCTTCGTGACCTCAGTCAGCTCAGCTTTGACTCTGCTGGAAGGTTTTATGAACATCTCATCAAAGAACTCACCATCTGGGAAAGTCTTGGTCTCAGTCCATTTGTTCCCCAAGGTAATGATCTCCTTAACAAAATCCTTGGCGCTTGCGATGTCCAGACCGACTTCTTTGCTATTAGCAAGGATGTCCTGCACATGCTTGATCATGCCAAAACCAGCTTCCAAATGACCTGAAGAGAGAGTCTCAACCCATGAGCTCAAAACAGTCTTCAACACCTTCCTTGCATATTGAAGGTGTGGTGCAGATGAGGATTCGCCATGCTCTGGTGCCCGACTGCCCACGTCATGCTCCATTGGAAGAGTAATCAATAAACTCTTTCCAACGAAAGAAGCTGACTCATTAAAGGAAGCAGAAGCCCCCACTCCTGGATCAGCAGCAGGTATCCCCTGTTCTGACTCTAAAGAAGACGGAGGAATCTCTCCTGCTGCTCCACAATCTGTTGAAAAAATACAAAAAGTGATTCGGGAACGGCTGTTCCTCTAGCCAAACGAATCATAAAGGGATCTTCGTCCTGTGCAACTCCCAAACAATGGAAGCTAGGACAGTGGTATACATACCACGAATAGAAGATGTGGGCAGAAAATACCTTGTTCATGGGAAGCCCAAGCCGAACCAGGAAAGCAGCAGCCTGAAGTTCGGTACACAAATAGGAGTAAAGAGCAGGTACCAAAGCCAGCCGCTCTCCAAACGCCATCTGACAAGCCGGAAAAATACAGTGCGGCCTGATGTGAGTTCCATCTCCTCCAGCAAAAACAGCCTCACCTAGCCAGTAAGTGAGGTAAATAGCAAGATCTCTCCGCAACGCAATGTCAGGACAAATGGCATCCGTGCTTGCGAAGAACTTCTTTAAATCTTCTCGCATAGCAGCGATCTTCTTCAAATTTGATGCTTTAGCCCTAGCATCTTGGGCCATGCCATCAGAAGAATCCCCGCTGTCAAAAAAGTTGGAGCTGCAACTTCTCCAACTGCTGCATCTAACTTTCGAGCCCTCATTCTCCTTCAAAAAATCATAGAAGGCGACGAGCTAAAAGTATACAAGCCTGAACTCCTCAGACTGCTCCTCAAGGACGCTGTCAATAGGCATAAACTCCTCGTAGAGTTTCCCAAGGATAGGCAATCCGGTGATGGCGCTCAGTTCCTTCAAAGAAAAACCAATCTCACCATTCGTCACAATGAAGGTGTTGGTTTGTGGAAGGAATGACTCCAGCATGGCCATGAAAACCTCATCGGAGAAAACAACGGTTTGCCGAAAAGCGCGAACCGCATCAAAAATTTCGACCTCCCCAGAACGGCCTCGCCAATCCTCAAGGTGTGATCAGTCCATGACTCCCAGCTCGAGTCGGCACTGAAACGGCCACGAAGTCGAAAAGGCTTCACCCAATTGCTGCCGTCACCCCGAAAAACACCAAGGCCCACCGGTCTCAAATCAACCGATGGATGATCAAAACCTTGGTAGCCACTGGCTGGCATCAACATGTCCATACGGACAGGTGGCTTCTCTGTAAGACCGAAAAGGCCGCCAACAAAAATCCTGGTCTTGATCACACTGGTCCTCTTCACCCAGCTCGGAGGATCTTCCCTCTTAGGGCACGTGGGAGAAAGGCTCAGGATCGAGATGGTCCGATCGAAAGTCGATCGGGTGAAAATAGTTCTCTCCTCACCATCTGCTGTGTAAGAGAACTGAAAACATCTCCTTTGGTATGTCAAGTCGTCGGGAACTGCATCACTGAAGAAGAAGGTAGGCTTGAGCACAACGCTCTGATCGTCCGTAACCCAAGGACGGCTGCTTACCATGATCTTATAGAATTCCTCATCTTTGAGAGCGATCAATCGCTGTCTCATCTCATCACGATTGAGGGAATCACACTCTTCCAAGTATTCTCAACAAACTAGACCTTCTCCCAAGCCTACTGAATGGCCGCATTGGAAGATCTAGCAGACCAACGAGGTGCGACAGTAACAGGACCTTTACCCTTGTTCGTTCTAGAAGAACTACCTGCAAAAGATGGAAGAGAAAAGATCAATCAACATCAAAATGACAGAATTCTGCTACAAAAATTCTAGCAAAATTTTGACATGGTTCCAGGGCAATTCCAAAGAAAGGAAAATACTCCGAAAAAGACAGGAAGCCTGAAGATGAGCTCAACATCGCTGTGAGCTCATAGTCAGTGGAGAATTCTCAAAGAAGGTTCGAACTCAACATCGCTGCGAGAACGAGCCAATCTCATCAAACTTCCTCAAAATCTGGAAAAGAGCTCAACATTGCTGCGAGCTTCAGAATCCAAAAATTGCAAACTTCCTCAAAATCCAGCAAGACCAAGAAAAAGCTCAACATCGCTGCGAGCTCAAATCCCAATACTTGCAAAAGATTTTCAGGTATGCATCATCATACTTCCAAATCCATTTACAAAATCATGCATAAAAAAATATCATCTTGCATTAGATGCTAGGAAAACCTTGACCAAAGTTTGACCAATTCCAACCCAATTTGGTCAAAACCAATCAAACTTTGTCCAAGTCAAAAATCATGTTGGCTTGACCTAGAGACTCTAGCCTTCTATCTTGATGCATCAAACAAAAAAAAATGCATACATATTGAAATTGCATAGCCTCATTATCATGGTGAGCAAACAAAGAAAAGAAAAAAAAGGAAAAAATCTCAGCAAAAAAAAATAAAAAATTTGCTGGCCCACTGCCACGTGGCAGGCTGTCCGTACAGCCAAGAAAAACAGAAAAAAAAAAAAAACAAACAACAAAAAAAAATAAAAAGGAAACAAAAATGCTGAAAAAAAAGGGAGGAAATCAGCCTGGGAAAAAAAAACAAAAATAGAAAAAAAAAATCAGCGTGTGAAAGAAAAAAAAAATGAAAACCGTGAAAAGAAGAAAAAAAGAGGAGAAGAAGCACGAAAAAAAAAAAACAAAAAGAGAAAAACGTGCTTGAAGAAAAAAAAAAGAAGGGAAAGGAAAGAAAAAGAAAATAAAGAAACTACTTCTACAATGGAGATTCTTGTGGAGAAAGAAAAACTTACTTGAAGCCATTGATGGAGAAGAAGAAGAAAAGCTTGGAGATCCTTGAAGAAGAGAAAGCACTTCCTATCTTGGAGAGCACTCTTGAAGATTTCTTGCAAAAAGAAAGCAATGGAGTAAAAGAAACAACCCTCTTGCTTTTATAGAAGAGAGCAAGCCAAAAGAGGAAACAAGGAGAAAAGAAAGGAGGTAAGTGCTAAAATTTAGCTACTTTCCAAAAAGAAAGATATTTTGAGAGAATCTTTCCACAAAAGGAGGAAACTTGAGAAATTCTCTCCAAATAAGGATATTTTTAGATATTCTCTACACAAAAGAGATATTTTTAGATATTCTTTACAAATAGACACCATATGAGATCTAGGCCATCTCCAAAGCCTAAGGTCCCATGGGTTAGCCCATATGAGCCAGGTTTGACCACCTAGGCACTAAAAGTGGCTTTTAGTCAAAATATTCCTCTTACCAAGAGCAAAAAAAAAAAAAAAAAGAAAAGAGCAAAAAAAAGTCCCATGCCTCTTTTGAGTTGATGGGACCATTCAAAAAAAAGAGATAAGAAAGTCTCATGAGTTTCCAAAAATCAAACCATCCAACCTCATGAACCAAATTGAGCCAAAATCTTGAAATTGACATTTCACAAAACCAGATTCCGGTCCCCTAGCTCGCCACATACAGCTTGTTAGGTCACAAGACCAAAACCAAAATCAAAATCCAAACCAAACCCAAAACAAAAAACCCCAAATCTGACCCCCTGATGGAACGCGCTCCGAGGCGCCGTGGGGCGGCTACCGGGGTCGGCGGAACGTGGGAGTCCGTCGGGTCCGGCCCTTTCGCGCCCTGGCGGGCCTGAAGCGTGCATCAACATTTTTTTTGGGTGGGTGTGCCAGATTTTCTATTTTACTTGGAATTGCAAGTGGTAATCCGGAGATCAACCTTCGCAAGTAAAAAGGAAATCAACTTCTTTCAAGTTTTCCATTGCGCATATATTTAAGAAAAGAGACATTTTCTTAGTTTGCCGTGAAAGGCGATTTTGTTTGGCATTTATAGCCGATTTTGGCGTTTATAGCCGATTTACAATTCTCATCAATAATGAAAAAGACAAGAGTTGTGATTTTTGTCTCTTTTAGAAAAATACAAACTACAATGAAAAGCAAGAAAAGGAAGATCTAACTTTTCAGGAGATTGTGGGGGGCTCGTTCAGATTGACGGTCGCAAGCCATGTATGGGCTTCGCCATCATCCATGCAGATGAGAACAGAAGATGCTCTTGATTCGCTTGGCTTGGCTATAACCTCAGATTTTTAGAAGACAAAGACCAAGAGAAGGTCCTATGTCCAATAAAAAGCTAAGTAGACGGGCTGAAAAGCCACGTCTAAGCCATTGGAGGCAGCAGGAGAAGGCAAGGACCTTGGGGGGGGGGGGGGGGGGTACCCCCCAAGGGACTTTTGTCACCTTGTAGTGGTGGCCGGTGTAGAACTTCAGCAGAGTTTTTCTCTCTTTTTCTTTCTCTCAGATTTCTGGATCGTGGTGCTTTGGAAGTGATCTCCGATTGATCGATCCGGATTTCAATGGAATGCTCTCCTATTTATAGGCTTTTGGTAGCCATTTAGGAGAGTTTATGGGCTTTAATGGCTTTAATGGGAGGAGTTACAAGATTTATTTCTTTGATTTTGTAACTCCTTCTTCCTTGAATCTGATTGGCCGATGGAGATTAAGGGCTTTTAATCACCTTAATTACCATAATGGGAGGAGTTTCATGGGTTAAATGCCATGACTCAATTGACTTGTAACTCCCAAATGCTTGCTTCTGATTGGGCCGTCCAAAGAAATGAATTAATGACTGCAATAAAGCTAGTCAATTAACCACATTAATTGGTCGCCGAGCAGTCGAAGAGTCGCGGGCCGTGCCGTGTCTTCTGGAATTCTTCTGGCGATGATCATCGATGGATCTTCATGCTGATCGACATCGGATGAACATGTAACTTCAGACAGTGATAGCTAAGAGCGGGCCGGTGACATCTGTCCCGTCGATTTTTCGATCGATCGGGCGGAAAGTACACTTTTTTGGTCGACCGGTTGGCGATCAATGTTGATTTTGGTACTTTTGGAGGTTGACCCGTGATTTTGACGGATGTCGGCGGACATGAGTCAATTTCAAGCACTAAAAATCACATTTTCAGGAAACCACAGGGGCCAAAGTGCGCGAAACGCGAAAAAGGACGGAAAAACGGGTCACCGGCGAAAAATCCGGTGACCCGGACTTCCATGGCCGCCGGCGACCATGGGCCATGGTCGCAGGGGCCTGCGACCCTGGGGGAATTTTCCCCTTCGGAGCCCGTTTTGCGGTCGTTTTGAGGTCTTTTTCGTCGCCGTTTTCTTCTGTATTTTTCCTGACATTTCTTCTCATTTATTGGCTTGATTTCCCTGTAGAAAACTTGATGAGAATCCTTGCATTTTTAGAGTGCAAAGTTTCTAATTTTCCGGGAAAGCCGAAGACTTTGTCGCGTAGAGCTGCTGATTTTCCGCCAGAAGCTGAAACTTGGTCAAACGATGTCGGAATGACCTGAAATTTGAGGTGAAGCCTCCTGAGCAATAAATAAGACCAACCATAGGCTTTTGTTTGAGTTTTGAAGCCGTTTGGGGTCCCGTCGATGCTTCACTTGATTTTGCTGCGGGGAAAATGCCGAGCTTTGATATGTGGCCAAACGATGTCCGATTGACCTGAAATTTGACGGGGAGCCTATTGGAGTCATTTTGAGATGTTCCATGGGCTCCGTTTTGGATGTCATGGTCCCGGGTTGCTCCGCCGCCGGTAGGCTTGATTTTCTCTCGGAGCATCGAAACCTGGTCAAACGTTGTCAGAATGACCTGAAATTTGACGTGCAGCCTTTTGGAAGCATGTTGAAGCCACTCATGCACTTGGTTTGATGAGCGAAGGCTTCGGTGGTTCCCACCGCCGGGAGGCTTGATTTTGCTGCTCGAGCATTGATGGAGGGTCAAACGTTGTCGGTTTGACTTGAAATTTGGCATGGAGCCCTTTTGAGACATGCTGGAGTCATCCGTAGGCTCTGATCGAAGTTTTGACGTCTCCGATGATGTCGCCGCCGGGAGCGCCATTTTAGCTGTCGGAGAAGCGAAGTTAGGCCAAATGATTCTGAAATGGCCCGAAACTTCATGTGTACTCTTCTCTTGGCTATCTTGAAGGATCTTGCAGTTTTTATTTGATTCTGACAAGATTTGATTTTTTGGAGAAATTGCATTGCCTATTTATGGCAGGCTGCGACTTCATGCAGTTTTCTTGATGTTGAAGAGGCAAAGTGACATTTTTGGTGTCAACACCCCCCAACCTGCCACATACAGCTTGTTGGGTCACAAGGTCAAAATCAAAAATCAAACCCTGACCCCCTAACTTGCCACATACAGCTTGTTAGGTCACAAGGTCAAAAACCAAAATCCAAAACCCAAATCCAAATACCCCACGTCATTTTCAAAACTTTGCCTTGAGATGGTATGTGATCCCTCTCACTACCATAAAATTTCCCCGGAAACTCAGAAGGCTATTCAAAAAAAAAAAGCTCAAGACTCTTGGTCAAGTTGGAATCTCTCTTCCAAGTTTCTCTTCGAGGCACATCGACTCCAAAAAGCTACTCGTCGCTGTACCTCGAGGGGGCATTTGTTGACACCAAAAAAGTCAATATGTCTCCTCAACATAAGAAGTCTCGTGAAGCTGCATCCTGCTACAAAACAGGTAAAACTACTTCAAGCATCAGATTTTGTCAGAATCAGACAGAAACTGAAAGATCCTTCAAGACAGCCAAAAGAGGGGTACACCTGAGGTTTCGGGCCATTCCGACATCGTTTGGCCTAACTTCACTGCTCCGATAGCTAAACAAGCGCTCCCGGCGGCAACATCATCGAAGACACCAAAACTTCGATCAGAGCCTATAGATGACTCCAGAATGTCTCCAAAGGGCTCTATGCCAAATTTCAAGTCAAACCGACAACGTTTGACCCTCCATCAATGCTCGAACAGCAAAATCAAGCCTCCCGGCGGCGAAAACCATCGAAGCCATCACTCATCAAACAAAATACATGAGTGGCTTCTACATGCTTCCAAGAGGCTACAGGTCAAATTTCAGGTCATTCCGACAACGTTTGACCAGGTTTCGACGCTCCGAGAGAAAATCAAGCCTACCGGCGGCGGAGAAACCCGGGACCATGACATTCAAAACGGAGCTGATGGAACGTCTCAAAATGACTCCAATAGGCTCCTCGTCAAATTTCGGGTCATTCCGACAACGTTTGACCAGGTTTCGATGCTCCGAGAGAAAATCAAGCCTACCGGCGGAGGAGAAACCCGGGGCCATGACATCCAAAACGGAGCTGATGGAACGTCTCAAAATGACTCCAATAGGCTCCCCGTAAAATTTCAGGTCAATCGGACATCGTTTGACCACATATCAAAGCTTTGTATTTTCCCCGCAGCAAAATCAAGTCAAGCATCGATGGGACTCCAAACGGCTTCAAAACTCAAAGAAAAGCTCATGGTTGGTCCTATCCACCGCTCAAGAAGCCTCACCTCGATTTTCAGGTCATTCCGACATCGTTTGACCTAGTTTCGACGCTTGACGGAAAATCGGATACAAAGTCTTCAGCTTTCCCGGAAAATTGGAAACTTTGTGCTCCGATTTCGCGCGGGTTCTCGTCAAGATTTCTTCGAGAAAATCAAGTCAATAATTGAGCAAAGATGTCAAGAAAAATACAGAAGAAAGAATGAACGAAAAAGACGGAAAAACGGCCAAAAACGACGCTCGGCGACCAAACGGGCCAAAGCCCTATTGTTGCCGGCGACCCTGCAAATCCGGGTCGCCGGATTTTGTACCAAAAGCCCCGTTTTTCGATCCTTTTCGCGTTTTCGGGTGTTCCTGCCTCTGTGATTTTCTGAAAATCCAATGTTTGATGCTTGAAAACAACTGATCTTCACCGACATCTCGGATCCGCTGTCGAAAGCATGAAATCATCACCGATCGCTCCAAGATCGCCAACCGGCTGACCAAGAAAGTACACTTTCTGTCCGACCGATCGTGAAATCGACAAGACAGATGTCACCGGCCCACCAACATCAATCAATGTCTGAGATTGCACTGCAATCCAACATCAAACAATGCTTGAATCCACCTGTGATGATGCAAGAAGAATCTCAAAAGACGCGGCGCGGCCCGCGACTCTTCACATGCCTTGGCGACCACTTAATGACGTTAATTGACCCGTTTATGACAACTTAATGCGGTCGTTAACTCATTATTTTGGACGGCCCAATCAGATTCAAGCATTTGGGAGTTACAAATCCAAGCAATCATGGCATTAAACCCATGAAACTCCCATCATCATGAAGCATAAAGGCAATTAAAAGCCCACTACCTTCATCGGCCAATCGCAAGCCATGAAAAAGGAGTTACAAAATCAACTTGTAACTCCTCATCAATGCTCTCATCATGGCTATCAATGCCCATAACCACCCTATGGCTACCAAAAGCCTATAAAAGGAGATCCATTTCCAAGAGAGAGACATCAATCATCATCGACATCTATCGACAAAAGGATCATCGACATCTATCGACTTGAAATTCTGCACTTCTCCCAAAGAAATCCAGACGAAGTCCTGCTGCACTGCCGCAAAGAACACCACAAGGTGATCAACGTCCCTTGGGGGGCCACCCCCCCAAGGTCACCTCCTTCTCCAACATGGCCTAAACGTGGCTTTTCAGCCCGTTTACTCGGTTTTTCATTGGATATAGGACCTTCTCTTGGTCCTTGTCCTTTAAAAAACTGAGGTTAGGAGCCAAGCCAAAGAATCAAAGCATCACGTGTTCTCATTTGAAGGACGATGGCGAAGTCCATACATGACTTGCGACCGTCGATCTCAACGTGTCCGTCCCCACAATCTCCTGAGAAGTTAGATCCCTTTTCTTACTTTTCTATTGTTGTTTGTATTTCTTAAAGAGACAAAAAGAAATCACAATTCTTGTCTTTCACATTTGATGAGTTTTGTAAAATCGCCTTTCACGGCAAAATCGCCTTTTACAACAAACAAACAAAAACGCCTCATACGGCATTCTAAAAAAACAAACTTGTCTCTTTTCTTAATATTAATGAAATTTGAAAAGTTAGAAAAAAGGATTGATTTCCTTTCCACTTGTGAAGGTGAATCTCCGGATTATCACCATTCCAAATTCCAAGTAGAAAGTAAATATGGCATACCCGTACAAAAAAATGTTGATGCCCGAGATTTTCCCTCCTCCGCAGAGACCCAGGTCAGCCCCCGGGGTGCGGAAGGAGAGGACGGAAGATTTCTTTCGGGTCCATGACCATGGAACTTGGGTGGGAATCTCTTCCTGAACTTCTCAACCAGTTCATTCAGGTCATATTCTTTGGCCTGTGGCTGGCCCACTTTCTGCACTACCTCAAGAATCTGAGCTTGGAACACTACCTGGTCCTCATTCTGTTTATGGCTTTGCTCAGCCATATCCTTCTAGGACTGGATGAAGGCTGCCATGAACTGATGAAATTGATTATCTGGGCCATTCTGAGAGGAACTACCCTCTGGTGGTGGCACACTACTGGATCGAGTGGATCTACCAGCCATAATCCTGTAAAACATTCAAAGGAAATTCCAATATGCCCCAAGATAACATCACAATGCTAGAAATAAAACTAAAAGATCAACTTACTGACTAATGGGATCCTCACACGCGTCCTATGGTTTCTAAAATTTTTACCCTGAGGAACCATCCACTGCTCTGATACCATTTTGTCACGTCCCCCGAATCCGATTAAGAATAAACCGGATCCGGAGAGTGAATTTTTAGGATTAATTAAAAATTTTGTCCTTTGGACCCACGGATCGTAAGTCCGCTGTGAGGATATTACATTTTAGACCTCATATAAGTCTAGGCATATGGAATATCAGTCAATGAATAATAACTTCTTATTAAATTAAAAGTTGCAAGAATGAATAATTAAAAACTACTGAAGGAGTTAAAGTAATTTATTACATTGGCCAATCCCAATAAACAAGGCCAATAAAAATAAAACAAAGTCAATGAAAGAAAGGTCCAACGAGAGAAATAAATAAAGGAATATATCTAATGAAGTCCATGTGATTCTCTCTCGTGTCGAGAGTGATGACGCTACTCTACGTCATTGGCACGCCACTCGCGTTCCTCCTCGACTGGTTGGAGATCCTCTGGGATCTCCTCACCGGTCTGCTCCTCAATAGTAGTAGTAACCACCTGAGGTGTCTGCACACTAAGGAATAGTGTCAACGACATGTTGAGCAATAGATAAGCATAGCATAATAAACATGACATGCATCAAATATAGAGTAATAACAAGTACACATCATATGAACACAAGGAAAGCAAGTCTAGGCATAAAGCAAGAATAATGATCGATAGAAATCATAATAGGAATCCTAACAACCATCTAACAATAACCATTATCATGCAATGCAAGACAAGAACAAGAGGGAGACTCCGAGGATGTCCAATGCCACCTCCCGGGGTACCAGTAACAATCCCAATCTGGACTACTGATACCAAAGTCCGGCTACAGTAGGATCCTAGCTCTCGGTCCTGGGAATAGCAGCACGGTCCAATGCCCGCTCCCAGCCATTCAACGCCATGGACGCCGTCCAAAGCCGACTGCCCATCCAGACAACCGAGTAACCGGTTCGTCAATAAACCCCAAACTGCAGATGGCCATGATATGCAAACAATAATAAAGTGGTTTTGACACAAGGACAAACAAGACAAGCAAGTCTGGCTAGTTCAATGTATCAGACACGATCATAGGGATTATCTCATTCAAAGCAATACCATACAAGCAAACCACATAATAATCCCTTTCATTGCTAGCCAGTCATGTTCATCAATACAAGACAAGGTTCCTATGATACATTCTAAGTTAGGTCCAAGCATAAATTCTATAAGAGTTTATGTTTCATAATTAGTTAAGTGTTTTGTGCTAAAAGAGTATACAAGGAATAATATCAACGGATAGAATTCACAAGTCAAGCGGGAATTACAATCCAACCTAGGCAAGTGGTGTCATCCCTGTATTCCACATGTTCTAGCAGAGTATGTGTGGAAATTGAATCAACGATGCTTTTAGGAAAATTCCTTGGTGTGCAATCATGTTAAGCATCTAATGAAACAATTCTATACGCATTCGGTTAAATCATGTGCAATACACGAATACCTAGACAACCCATCGAAGCACACCAAGCCACGTGCTACGATTTTAACCCCATTAATGGTCAAATGAGTGTGGGTGCATGGCTTCCAACATCTAAGGTCCAAACCTAAGTTATTAGTCTCATTTACAATAAAACATGAGCTGATACAATAATCTGAATATTTACATCACTTCCCGACCTCCGATCGTGATGAAACTAGAACCATTGGATTCTACATCTCGAGAGCTTTCCAACGGTATATTACATATAGAATTCCAATAGTCGGATTAAAAGTTATGCATTGCCGAAGTTTACCTGTGCTGTCAAAAAAAGGCAGTCCGATTGATTGGTCTGAAATCAGCCACAGTTAAGTAACAGTGCCGATCAATCGGACTGCAGGTCCGATCGATCGGAACTGCAACCTGAACCCCGAAAATGGCCGAAAACTGGTTTTTCTTGCCCTTTTTCCTCCGGCCAATCCATAGCTAACCTGCATACAATGAGCCACCATGCTCCTCAATCATCACATTCATCATTTCCATCATCTTCAACAATTTAAACACAACCTATAACTACCAATTACAATCTTTTATTTAACCAAAAACCCCTTAAAACCCATTCTAGCATATCATCTCAATCAATAACCAACGGGCTTGGAATTAAGGTAATTCTAACAAGAAAACATAGCCAATCAAATAGAAATAAACATACATGCTTAAAAATACAATGCAGATCTACTTGCCTCAACCAAGAAGATGATAGAATTTGGGCAAAACTCGAGGAGAAGCCTTTCTACCCCAAAATCCACGATCTAACCCGATAAAACGAAATCTAGGAAGCCAAGAAGAAGATAGAAAGGAAAAGAATTAAGATCAAACCTAAATCTAACCAAAGAGAATATGAATGAAAAGATGAAAGTATGAGAATGCTTACCAAATTGATACCAGAAGCAAGAGGAGATCGAGAGAATGAGAACTAGCGGATCGGATCTTCAAATTGATCTCTCTAGGCTAGAGATCTGGCTTGAGAAAGGAAGAAGAAGAAGAATGGGGCTGCAGTTGCTTTCATTCAGTTATAGAGAATAATGAGAGAGATTAGGGTTAATCTCGTTTAAGAAGAAGATATGGAGGAAAAGACCAGATCGGATCTTCAAATTGATCTCTCTAGGCTAGAGATCTGGCTTGAGAAAGGAAGAAGAAGAAGAATGGGGCTGCAGTTGCTTTCATTCAGTTACAGAGAATAATGAGAGAGATTAGGGTTAATCTCGTTTAAGAAGAAGATATGGAGGAAAAGACCAAAGTTGCCCTTTAAGTGGGTCCGGTGAAAGAATGGACCACTTGAAGGGTTTGTAGTTGTCGGATCACGATGAGTCAAGAGACAAAAATGATCAGTGCGACGAAACCTTTCCAACGAACCCATAAATCACGGCATTTGGAATATTTTGGAAAAACACTCAATTTTCCCTAAATAGCAAACACCCCCCTGCTATCAACAAACGAACTCGGAATCACACGAAACTTCGCAGATACTATTCTAATGCTAAAAGAAACTCGCTCATGATCTAAACCCACTTAAATATCCAAAATACAATTAATAAAATAATTATCAACAAAACGGGTCAATGGGCCTGTTGTTGGGCCCAACTGACCCAGTAAGGTCGCGGACCTTACAACTGTTACATCTAAAAAGAACATTTGGTCCCCCAAATGCCTAAACATACCTCTTCAGGAAAAAGATAAGGACACGCCTTCTGTATCTGGTCCTTCAGCTCCCACGTAGCCTCCTCCGCACTATGATGCTCCCACTGTACCTTGACCCATTGGATTGTCTTGGTACGTAACACTACCTCCTTGGTGTCAATGATCTGTGCCGGACGCTCCACATAGGTTGCATCCGCCTGTAATTGAAGTGGCTCATGCTGCAACACGTGAGTGGGATCTGGAATATACTTCCGAAGCATCGAAACATGGAAAACGTCGTGCACACCGGCTAACTCTGGCGGCAGTATCAAACGATAGGCCACATCTCCAATCCTACTCTTGACCTCAAACGGTCCTACAAACCTCTTGGCAAGTTTCCCTTTCTGCCCAAATCTGACAACACCTCTCATTGGAGACACTTTCAGGAATACCATATCCCCAACTTGGAATTCCAAAGGTCTCCGTCTCTTATCTACATAGCTCTTCTGACGATCCCATGATTCCTTCATTCTCATCTGAACAATCCGAACTTTCTCACTAGAATCAGCAATCTCTGAGGGGCCATGAAAACTCCGAACTTCTACTTCCTCCCAACATGCCGGAGTTCTGCATCTTCGTCCATACAATGCCTCAAATGGTCCATACCAATACTTGAATGATAACTGTTATTGTAGGCAAACTCACACAGAGGCAAACTCTCATCCCAACTCTCCTTGAAATCTAATACACATGCCCTGAGGAGATCTTCCAACGTCTGAATAGTACGCTCTGACTGTCCATCTGTCTGAGGGTGGTAAGCTGTACTGAATTTCAACTGAGTACCCATCTTTTGGGGAGTATTTGATTTTTTGATCCTGTAGTCCATTTCAATTGGTAGGACTTGTGGGGCGTGTTTGTCGACATCCACATTCAGCCTTTGTAATTCTGAAATTAGACTATCACGAGTTTGTGGACACATTCATAATAAGTCAAGGATATGCAGACGTGCAGGTATGTGTTTGAAGTGCTTGATCAAGTCCTAATTGAAAGCCTCCTTCGGGCCTGCATTTTCATTATTATTGCCACTTGGGGCGCTTACAACTTGATTTCCCGAAGGATTTACATAAGAAGAAGAAGGTTGGTTGTAATTTTTGTGGTAATCCCGGCCAGAATGGGTACCTCTACCAACTTCAAGAGCTTCTAGAGAAGGGTCTTCTTTTGGAAGATAACTCTCAGGATGAAGGGGTTGATCCTTTGTTGAAGACGTCTCTATAACAGCATTGGTGTCTTCAGTAATTGTGTTGCACGGAGCAGTTTCTAGGAACAAGTCCTGAACAGCATCCGACAACCTGTCTTTATTAGTCTAGACATTGTCTATGAGATCGGGTATCTGGGACCAATCGACTGGGCTTTCATTGAAGAAGATTTCATTGGTAGGAGTTTGTTCGGGATGATCAACCGGGAGAGGCTTGAGTTTCGATGTCATAGCTTTAGGAGACGAGGGTTGTTGACACCAAAAAAGTCACTATGTCTCTTCAACATCAAGAAGCCTCGTGAAGCTGCATCTTGCTAAAAATAGGCAAGGCTAGTTCAAGCATCAGATTTTGTCAGAATTAGACAGAAATTGAAAGATCCTTCAAGACAGCCAAAAGAGGGGTACACCTGAGGTTTCGAGCCATTCCGACATCATTTGGCCCAACTTCACTGCTCCGATAGCTAAACAAGCGCTCCCGACTGTGACATCATCGAAGACACCAAAACTTCGATCAGAGCCTACGGATGACTCCAGAATGTCTTCAAAGGGATCCATGCCAAATTTCAAGTCAAACCGACAATGTTTGACCCTCCATCAACGCTCAAGCAACAAAATCAAGCCTCTCGGTGGTGGGAACCACAAAAGCCATCACTCATCAAACAAATTACATGAGTGGCTTCAACATGCCTCCAAAGGGCTGCATGTCGAATTTCAGGTCATTCCGACAACGTTTGACCAGGTTTCGATGCTCCGAGAGAAAATCAAGCCTACCGGCGGCGGAGCAACCCGGAACCATGACATCCAAAACGGAGCCCATGGAACGGTCCAAAATGACTCCAATAGGCTCCTCGTCAAATTTCAGGTTAATCGGACATCGTTTGACCACATATCAAAGCTCGGCATTTTCCACGCAACAAAATCAAGTCAAGCACCGATGGGACCCCAAACGGCTTCAAAACTCAAATAAAAGCTCATGGTTGGTCCTATCCACTGCTCAAGAAGCTTCACCTCAATTTTCAGGTCATTCTGACATCGTTTGACCTAGTTTCAACGCTTGACGGAAAATCGGCTACAAAGTCTTCGGCTTTCCAGAAAAATGGGAGACTTTGTGCTCCGATTTCGCGCGGGTTCTCGTCAAGATTTCTCCAAGAAAATCAAGTCAATAATTGAGGAAAAATGTCAAGAAAAATATAGAAGAAAAATGGAACGAAAAAGATGGAAAAACGGCCGAAAACGACGCTCGGCGACCAAACGGGCCAAAGCCTTATGGTCGCCGGATTTTGCACCAAAAGCCCCGTTTTTCGATCCTTTTCGCATTTCGGGTGTTCTCGCCTCTGTGATTTTCTGAAAATCCAATGTTTGATTCTTGAAAACGACTGATCTTCTCCGACATCTCGGATCCACCGTCAAAAGCATGAAATCATCACCGATCGCCTTAAGATCGCCAACCGGCTGACCAAGAAAGTGCACTTTCTGTCCGACCGATCGTGAAATCGACAAGACAGATGTCACCGGCCCACCAATATCAATCAATGTCTGAGATTGCACTGCAATCCGACATCAAACAATGCGTGGATCCACCTATGACGATCATAAGAAGAATCTCAAAAGGCGCAGCGCGGCCCGCGACTCTTCACATGCCTTGGCAACCACTTAATGACGTTAATTGACCCGTTTATGATAACTTAATGCGGTCATTAACTCATTATTTTGGACGGCCCAATCAGATTCAAGCATTTGGGAGTTACAAATCCAAGCAATCATGGCATTTAACCCATGAAACTCCCATCATCATGAAGCTTAAAGGGAATTAAAAGCCCACTACCTTCATCGGCCAATCACAAGCCATGAAAAAGGAGTTACAAAATCAACTTGTAATTCCTCATCAATTCTCTCATCATGGCTATCAATGCTCATAATCACCTCATGGCTATCAAAGGCCTATAAAAGGAGATCCATTTCCAAGAGAGAGAGGATAATCATCGACACATCTATCGGCAAATCGATACACACATCGACTTGAAGTTCTGCATTTCTCCCAAAGAAATATAGACGAAGTCCTGCTGCTCTGTTGCAAGAAGCACCACAAGGTGATCAACGTCCCTTGGGGGGGCCATCCCCCAAGGTTCCTTCCTTCTCCAACATGGCCTAAACGTGGCTTTTCAGCCTATTTACTTGGTTTTTCATTGGATATAGGACCTCCTCTTGGTCCTTGTTCTTTAAATGACTGAGGTTAGGAGCCAAGCCGAAGAATCAAAGCATCAACCGTTCTCATTTGAAGGACGATGGCGAAGTCCATACATGATTTGCGACCGTCGATCTCAACGTGTCCCCACAATCTCCTGAGAAGTTAGATCCCTTTTCTTACTTTTCTGTTGTAGTTTGTATTTCTTAAAGAGACAAAAAGAAATCACAATTTTTGTCTTTCATATTTGATGAGTTTTGTAAAATCGCATTTCACGGTAAAATTGCCTTTCACGGTAAACAAACAAAAAACCGCCTCCTACGACATTCTAAAAAAAAACAAACTTGTCTCTTTTCTTAATATTTATGCAATTTGAAAAGTAAGAAAAAATGATTGATTTCCTTTCTATTTGTGAAGGTGAATCTCCGGATGATCACCATTCCAAATTCCAAGTAGAAAGTAAATATGGCACACCCGTACAAAAATGTTGATACCCGCGATTTTCCCTCCTCTGCCGAGACCCAGGTCAGCCCCCGGGGTGCGGAAGGAGAGGACGGAAGATTCTCGAGGGTCCATCGAGTTGGCATACCCGGTGGGACCTCGTTGACTTGAGAACGTGATGCTTTGATCCCTTGGCTCCTTTCTAGTTGGTGGCCTATGTTGCATTTTGCATCTAAAAAAAAAACATGAGATGGGATTTCAATTGTTCTTTCTCACTTCAAAAAAAAAAAAAAAAACAAATCTGATCTCCTTTTCTTAAAAACTCAACTTTGAGAAATTTTGATCTTTCCCTCTTCGAACTTGATAGCTCACAGAAATGTTCGCAGCTATCGTTCATATCGGGGATTGGGCCATCTTTTCTCTTTGATGAGTCCAATTGGGATTTCAAAAAAAAAAAAAAAAAAACACCTTCATTTCAAATTCTTTGAAAAAAAACTGATCTCTCTTTCTCAAGATTCAACTTTGAGAAATCTTGATCCTCTCCTCCTTGAACTTGATAGCTCACAGAAATGTTTGCAGCTATCGTTCATATCGGGGATTGGGCCATCTTTTCTCTTTGATGAGTTCAATTGGGATTTCAAAAAAAAAAAAATTATAATTTCAAAAAAATAAGAATTAGTTTTCTTTTTTTTTGGTTCAAAATTGAGAAATCTTGGTTCTTTCCCTTTCGGATTTAACGCTCGCAGAAATGTTGAGTTGTGGTTCGGATTGGAACACCACTTGTTCTCTTTAATGAGCTCATTAGAAATCTTTCAAAACAAAAAAAAAAAAAAACCACTAAGGTTGCATCAATTGCGCTCTTTGACTAAAGTGGATTCAAGAAAAGCCTTGTCCAAAGTGTGGAGACAGCTAGACTGTTCGAGGCAAGGGTCCTCCAAACGGGTTCATTAAGTAATCCTACCCTTACCTGGGGGCTAATCTATCTACTAAGGTTTCATAAGATCGAATTGGAAACCTATGTGCATTTTTCAAAAAAAAAAAAGAAAGAAAAACTACCGTCATTTTTTAGTTCAGAATCGAGAAATCTTGGTTCTTTCCCTTTCGGATTTAACGCTCGCAGAAATGTTGAGTTGTGGTTCGGATTGGAATACCATTTGCTCTCTTTGATGAATTTAATCTTGACCTTTCAAAAAAAAAGAAAAAAAAAACTTCCGTCAATACTGGATTCACATTTGAGAAACTCTGGTCCCTTTCTCTTTCGGATTTAACGCTCGCAGAAATGTTAAGTTATGATTCGGATTGGAATACCAGTTGCTCTCCTTTATGAACCCAAATTTGACCTTTTAAAAAAAATCCCATCTCGTGTCCTTCCCAAGGATGCGATTTGTAACATTTGTGCCTAGCGGTGCTAGTACGCCCTTTCGGGTCTACTGTATTCGCGACCAACACATTTGTATCTCCAACCTTATATCATTTTACCTCGAGTGAGCCTTGCTTCTCGGTAATTTGAATTAAGGTCTACAATTGCTTCTAGCAGTCACTGGAATGCTCACTCTGAGCCTATCATACTTGCATTTTAGAACAATTGTATCCTCTATGGCTTTTTGCCTTCTTCATCGTCCTTGGGTTGGGCCATGTCCCCTCAAGTGATTTAAAAAGACAAAACCATAGCTGTTCTCCATTTATGATCACCATATTCTTGTGATTACTAATGGATTTGGTCTTGTTTCAGAAGTTTTCCAAAACTAACAATGGCAGCTTCATTAACCATCACTTTCGATGAGAACAAGTACCAGCTTATGCTTCAAGACAAGCAAAACAAGCATAAGCACCCTGCCAGTTGCCGAAGCGTCATCTCCCTCAACAACTCTCCAAACACCGGGTCAACTTCAACTCCCCGGACCATCGTCTTCGAGTCACTGGGACCATTCCCACTCCCTGCAGAAGACACTATACTTGCCAAGAAACAGAAAACCGCCCTGCAACGTGTCACTAACACAGCACCAAGGGCGAACAACAAGAAGCCTGAAGCCCGTGGCGCTCCCACGAAGCCTCAACCCATAAGAAACCAGGTTTACCTCAAAACCTGGTCCCCGAGATCTTCACCAAAGCAACGGAGGTCCCGAACATCTGCAAAGCCAGCATACCTGGCCCCTCTCAAGGAGAATCGGTTCTACCCTCTCTCTTATAAGAAAGAGGAAAAACCTACCCTCCACCCAAAAAACAAACAAAATCATCATGAGCCGGCTTGCTCCTACAAGCCCAAAATAAAATCCTGCATTGTTAGGCCTACGATAAAACATGCTGAAGCCTGCACTCCTGCGAGTCAACCCTTCATCTCAACAGGGGCCGAGCTCGCAAAATTCAAATCTTCACTGCGACAGACAAAGGACCGCGTCCAGATTCTATCCTTGCCAAGCTTCAAAGAAGACAAACTCGGCTGCTGCGCACAAGGGACTACATCCTTCATCTCCAGAGCCCGGCCAGAGCTGACTGAAGCTCAAATTGCTCGTCGTATGCGTCGCCGTGCAGCATATCGACAAAAGGGACTTGAGAAACAAAGAACCTAGCGTTCTAATCTCCATGTCTCAAATAAATGGGTCGAAAAAGAAAGACCCGACCAATTCGTTGCTGCTCATATGGTTGGCAAAACCAAAAAACGCGAGAAGTCAGCTACCAAAATCAATGTTAGACGCCGGTGACTCGCAGCGTCTCCCGGACACGAACATATCTAGAAGAATCCTCCACTCCTCCAAGCCAAGGACACCGGAGTAACCACTCCTTAGATTCTTCATCCAGAAGAATGAGCCCCAGCTCAGTCACCGGGATGATTTCTTCATTCGAATCCCGAGGGATGAACGTCTTGGCTACAAGTTCTGAGCCGCCTCCACAGCATGATGATGTAACTGCACGTATCCAGCAGTTGGACCAAGGACAACAGAGAATCGAGGCTCTGATGGAAAACCTTATTCTCACTCTACAACGTCCACCACCTAACAACCAAACCCCTCCGAATCATGAAGATGACGAGGGCAATGCAGAAAACAATGAGTCTCGCGCCCTTACCAAAAAGGACGTGGACGATATCCTCACAAAAGGAAAAGAAGAGGATACATTGAAGGAACATGGGATCAAGCCACCCTCCCCTCTATGGATGGACTTGGTTCCGTTCCCTGCAAAATTCAAGCAACCTACTCTCCAGACAGCATGTCATCCATTTCAAGATCCTGACGGGAGCCATTGCGGATCAAGATGCCCTCAAGATTCGCCTCTTTGCAAGTACCCTAAAAGGTACAGCCTTTGATTGGTACTCCACTCTACCGAAGAACTCCATTCAGAACTGGGCTATGCTGGAGACACGCTTCCTGACCCACTTCCAAGGTGAGGATCATCCTGTTACTATGGCTCAACTCTGCAGCCTAAAACAGGGAGAGAATGAGTCAACATACGACTTCATTCACAAATGGAAGGCAATGACGTATAAATGCTCAGATGTACTGCCACAAGCGTCGCTAGTCGACATCTGCCGTAACAATATGAGAGCAAAAATTCACTCCATGATCATTGGCAACAAATCAAAGAACCTGGGAGAACTTCTCGAAGCTTCCATGGAAGCTGAAATGGTGATCAAAGACCTCAACAGTCAGAAATCATCAAAGAAAGAGCCGACTGCTGTTACAACCTCAAAACCAAAGAAAAAGGAGGTTCTCAATGTGCAGACCAAGTCAGCTCCTCAGCAGCCAAAGAAAACTGAAAACAAAACTACAGGTAAAAGGCCTGAACTCTCCAACGCCTTCAAAGAACGAGTAGAAAAGAAATATCCGTTCGATGAAGATGTTGAAGAAATCTTTGAAGCTCTCCTAGCAAATGACAAACTTACTTTGCCAGAGCCCAAAAGACCGGGAGATGTTGGCAAAACCAATGATCCTCGATATTGTCCATACCATCAGATGATCTCACATCCTCTCAATCAATGCTTTGTTGTGAGAGAGAAGATCAATGAGATGTGGAAAAACGGAGTCATAACTTTTGATAAAAACTACGGCTCCACTTCTGTCAACATGGTGTCATGTCAGCAAGTTTCAAAATCACCGAAGAAGAAGACCACTACTTCATTCAAGGTGATTAAAATGGCTCAAGCGTCCCAAGAATTGGTTCCCTATCCAACACCAGATGGACAACCTATATGGGTGCATCCCGATCTCCTAGATGATGAAAATTGGGAGATCGTCAAAACAAAGCCGACCGCTCAGCAGCGAAGGCAAGCCAAGAGACAACTCCGCAAGCTCAAACAGCAGCAGAAGTCTCAACCAAAACAAGAAGTCCTTGAAAAAGCAGAAACTTCTTCCACTGCTTCACTAGGGACGACGGAAGAATCTCTTCCCAAAACTACAAAGGCGGTAAGAAAATTCACCCTTGATGATTTCATGCCACCTCTATACAAAAATGAAAATGTGCAGGGGTCATCATACTCTTGCAACTCGGTAGTTGGATTCTTCATGAATGGATACGAGTCCAGTGATACTGCCAGTGATATAGATGAGTGGGAAGAATCCCTTGAAACAGGAGAATACCTCTCCGACGAGGAATGGATTCCCGAGTCTCATCTTATGCCAGTAATCTAGTATAACCCATTACAGCCACAAGGATCCTGGTCCGATGACGAAGAAGACCAGGACCTTGTTCAAGAAAATGCAGTCGATCCAGCACCAAACAATGCTCCGGTGGAACCCAAAATTGGTGAACCACAAGGAGCAGATGACGAAGAAGATTTGGCTCATATGCCTGATCATGAGGAATATGCAAGAATCTTGCAACATCTTGCCATAGAGCAGGAGCAGGATCGCATCAATGATCTTCGTCATGATCCAGAACTGGAATTCCCTGAAAATCAACGGGAACTTTCTCCCTTAACTTCTGAAAATGGAGAAAACAGTTGGATCGATGATCCTCTTACATCCGAGGATGAGTCCAATTCCCAACAGTCTACACTGGGGGCATTTCCTGTCAGGACAAGCTGCAATGCGATAGCTCAAAACGATAGTGCCTCTGAAGCTTCCGAAGACACGTACACCCCAACCGGTAATGTATCATCTGGAGCTACATCTTCTCAGGTGCCTTCCACTGAGATATCATCCTCTCAGCCCTCGTCTCCTAAAGCTGTGACATCAGAACTCAAGCCTCTCCCAATTGATCATCTTGAAGAAACTCGTGCCAATGAAATCTTCTTCATCGAAAGCCCAGTCGATTGGTCCCAGATGCCCGATCTCATAGATGATGTCTGAACTAATACAGAAAGGTTGTCGGATGCTGTTCAGGATTTGTTCCCGGAAATTGCTCCGTGCAACACAATCACTGAAGACGCCAATGCTATTACAGAAACGTCTTTAGCAAATGACAAGGATCAACCCCTTGATCCTGAGAGTGATCTTCCAAAAGAAGACCAGTCTCTAGAGGCTTTCGAAGTTGGTAGAGGTACCCGTTCTGGCCGGGATTACCACAAAAATTACAACCAACCTTCTTCTTCTTATGTAAATCCTTCGGGAAATCAAGTTGTAAGCTCCCCAAGTGGCAATAATAATGAAAATGCAAGCCCGAAGGAGGCTTTCAAGTACGACTTGATTGAGCACTTCAAACACATACCTTCACGTCCGCACATCCTTGACTTATTATGAATGTCTCCACAAACTCGTAATAGTCTCATTTCAGAATTACAAAGGCTGAATGCGGATGTCGACAAACATGCCGCACAAGTCCTACAAATTGAAATGGACTACAGGGTCAAAAAATCAAATACTCCCCCAAAGGGAGAAAAGAAAAAAACTGAGGGATCAAGTAATGAATGCCTCTCGGTACAAAAAGCAGCAAGTGCAACAATTGCCTTCGACAAGGATGACCTCCTGCTAGGCGAGACAAAGGACAACTGACCCTTGTACTTTATGGGGTACGTCAAAGAAATGCCAGTCCACAGAGTTCAGATCGATCCAGGTTTTGCACTCAACCTTATTTCTACTTCGGCACTCAAAGAACTAGGCATCCCACATAGCAAGCTGAGTCACACGTCTATATCCATCTTCGGATATGACGGCAGCGCTCAAAGGCCTATCGGCAAAATCAGGTTCAAATTGCAAATCGGTGATCTTATTTCTGAAGTCACTGTGTACGCAATAAGGACCCCTTCATGTTACAATATACTCCTTCGACGCCCCTGGATACATGACAATGGTGTAGTCCCTTCAACTCTACATCAGTGCATCTAGTTCGTTGGCAACGATGGCTTGATACATCGAGTGTTCGCAGATAAAAAGCCCTTCAAAGGCAGAGATGTCCATTTTGCAGATGCTCAAATGTATAAAGATGGAAAAAAAGAACAGGAGGAAAAAACAATTCACTTTGCTGACAATCTCCAGAAAGATAAAGGCAAGGCTCCTCAGCAATCACCGGAGGTAAACAAACCCTCCACCAAACTCGAACTAAGCGGTCAAGCTCCCTTCGTCGTCTCCTTCAAATCTCCAAAGCCTTTGGCAATCACTACCAAAGTAAAGAAGACAAAACAAAAGGCTGGGGGCAAGTTCACTGTCTCCTTTGTGTCTATTATGCATGACACAGACTCGGAGTCAGAGTCAGAAGATGACACAGCATCAAGCCAAGCTGATACTCAGCGAGATCAGCCCCCTCTCAATCCATTGGAGACACTTGCTGACATAGAAGATCCTACGTCTGCTTCCTTTGTTGTCCCGGCAACTTCGCCAAAAGAAAAAGCAATCTTCTTCCACAGATCAGGAGCATCTCCACTGAACTCTTTGCTTGAACCTTTCCAAAATAAAGGTATGCCTCAGCTATCCCTGTATAGTCCAATGGCATAAGCTATCATGAAGAAAATGGGCTATGACGCTCAAAATCCGACTGGTTTGGGAGGTGGCCGTGGTATTCTCACACCATTGGAACCCACCCTAACCAAAAGTCAACCAGAAGATTGGAAAATCCACCTTCACAAAGGCAAGTCTTCATATGGGTTGGGGTATGATCCTGCCGCTCCTATGAGACAATTGACACCATGGCTGCAAAGTCGCTTTGCCGACCAAGCCTCAACATCTCATGAAGAAATTGATATCCCTGGATATCTCTTTGAGGAGTCACTCGTCAAGGGTTCAGAAAGCTCCTCCAATTGCTATAAGTTCTCTTATGATAAAGAGGAATTGCCAGATGACACAGACGAGCGGTTCTCTGAGCCAGAAGAATCATCGTCTCCAAAAGAAGTACCCTACTTCAACCCAGTTCTAGCAAATGATTGGGACCATCTCATTGCAAGCCTTGAGAAGCACACTGATCAAGAAGATCCATGGACAAAAATAGAGCATCAGTCTGAAAATGTCTCTGGTACTCCAGAAGGTCTTGTTGAGTTGGAAGCCTCTGAAAATACTGTAGAGGAACCACCTTCAAACCTTCCGACAGAAGACCCTATTCAAAAGATAAACTTGGGAACACCTGATAACCCACGTCCTGTATTCATAAGCAAGAATATAAAGGATGATGAGTTACCCGAGTATATCTCTTTTCTTCGTGAGTTCGTTGATTGCTTTGCATGGTCTTATACTGAAATGCCTGGCTTAGATCCCAAAGTAGCAGTCCACAAGCTCAATTTGTAAAAAGAAATCAAGCCTGTCAAGCAAGGCCAAAGAAGATTCCGTCCTGACGTGATGGACAAAATCGAACAAGAAGTTCAGAAACTCAAAAATGTTGGCTTCATCCACGGGAACAGCATCCTAAATGGTTGGCCGACATCGTCCCCGTGACGAAGAAAAATGGACAGATAAGGGTCTGTATCGACTACAGAGACCTGAATAATGCATGCCCCAAAGATGAATTCCCGCTCCCCATACCAGAGGTGATAATTGACAACACCTATGGGTTCGAGCGAATGACATTCATGGATGGATTCTCTGGCTACAATCAGATAAAGATGCATCCTGAAGATGAAAGGCATACATCATTTCACACACCATTTGGCGTGTATTGCTATGATGAGGGCTATGATGAAAATATTCCAAGATATGCATCATAAGACGGTCGAATGCTATGTTGATGACCTCGCCATCAAAAGCAGAAGAAAGGAAGACCATCTCGACGATCTTCGAGAAATCTTCCTCCGACTTCGCAAACACAAATTGCGGATGAATCCACTAAAGTGCTTCTTCGGTGTCTCATCGGGTAAGTTTCTCAGATTCATAGTACGGAAAGCTGGAATAGAACTTGACCCTACCAAAGCCAAAGCTATCCTGGAAATGCCATCTCCCAGAACCCTAAGAGAATTAAAAGGGCTTCAAGGAATGTTGGCCTACATTCGACGGTTCATCTCCAATCTCTCAGGGAAGTGTCGTCCATTCTCTCGCCTGATGAAGAAAGGCGTAGACTTTGTCTGGGATGCTGAATGTGAAAATACATTTCAAGACATCAAAGCATACCTCACCAAACCTCCAGTACTGGCTGCCCCCACAACTGGAAAACCATTTATCTTGTACACAAGAGCTCTCGACCACTCTTTGGGTGCTCTGCTCGCAAGAAAACGACGATGGAAAAGAAGCCGCTCTATATTACCTTAGCCGCATGTTGGTAGGTGCAGAGCATAGCTACTCCCTAGTCGAAAAAGAATGCCTTGCAGTGATGTTTGCCGTACAAAAGCTACATCACTATCTGTTGTCGAACACAGTCTACCTGATTTCGAGGATCAACCTTTTAAAGGTCCTTGTCACAAAAGTAGGTTCTCTCAATGCTCGACTGGCAAAATGGTCAATTCTTCTATCACAGTTTGAAATTAAGTATGTACCACAAAAAGCAATCAAAGGCCAAGCTCTAGCAGACTTTCTCGCAGAGCATCCATTGCCTAAAGATTCTGCACTCAGGGATGATCTCCCAGACGAATTTGTCTACAACGTGGAAACTTCCTTATCAAATGCTTCCTTATCAAATGCAACCAGGACAAATGAAAAAGGAAAGCAAATATCGGGAATCGGCATCTTCTTTGTTAACCCCGATAAATACATGATTCCACACGCCTTCTCGCTATTGGAACCATGTTCAAACAATGCAGCTGAGTACTAAGCCCTGATTGTAGGATTGGAACTCCCCCTCGAATCCGGCATCACCATGTTGGAAGCTTTTGGGGACTTTCAACTGATCGTCAATCAGATGAATTAGAAATATGAAGTCAGGAAGCCTGATTTGCTACCTTACTACAATAAGGCGCAGTCGCTTCAACAAAAATTCAACATCTGTCACGTCACCCACATCCTCAGAGGTGAAAACATCCGTGCAGATGCCCTGGCTGGACTCGCCGCATCCATGGCAATCCAAGAAGGGGAAAACATGCAAGTCACAGTGTGTCAAAGAAGGATTCTCCCTCCTCTCAACACACACCAAGCAGTTGCTGAATGCCACCAAGTGGTTGGAAGTCGGATGTCCATCCTCAAACCTCCGATTGGCGACTGGAGAGATCCATTCATTGATTACATCATGTTCAGAATCCTACCTGAAGATCCAAAAGAGCGGGTAAGCATCCAAAGACAAGCCCCGAACTTTCATTTGGATATACCTTCAAAAGCACTTTATAGAAAATCCTTCAACGGAGTACTCCTACTCTGCTTGTCACAACAAGAGGCTGAGGAAACTCTCAAAGAAGTACATGCTGGTCTTTGTGGAGCCCATCAGGCTGGTCCTAAGCTCTACAACCAGATAAAAAGGTTAGGTTATTATTGGCCTACCATGGTAGCTGATGCAATACAATTTGCCAAGCACTACCAAAAATGCAAGATTCACGGAGATTATATCCACATGCCTACAGAATGGCTACATTCAACAGCAATCTCGTGGCCTTTCGAAGCCTGGGGTGTGGACATCATAGGTCCTATCTCTCCCCCATCAAGCAAAGGTCATCGCTTCATCTTCACCGCTACGGATTATTTCTCCAAGTGGTCAGAAGCATTTGCGCTCAGCGAAATAAAGACCTCATCAGTCCTTCAGTTCTTGCGCACCAACATTATTTGTCGCTTCGGCATACCTAAAAGATTCGTCAATGATAACGGACTACAATTCCGGGATCACAGATTCTACAGGTTCTGCGACAAGTACAAAATCCAAAATTGTCCTTCGACTCTATATAATCCAGCAGCGAACGGACTAGCAGAAGTCTTCGACAAGACACTCTGCAAATTTCTCAAGAAAATGGTCTCTAGTCATCAAAGAGACTGGGGCGACAAACTACCAGAAGCTTTGTGGGCCTATCGAATCACCGTTCGAGGACCAACCCATAGCACACCATTCTCTTTGGTCTATGGATGTGAAGCTGTTGTCCCTTTGGAAGTACAAATTCCTTCCTTAAGGGTATCTTTGCAAAATGACATGACGCAAGAAAACAATGTCAAATTGAGACTCTAAGAGCTGGATAATCTCGATGAAAGACGACTCGAAGCTCTACAAAGCATTGAGTTGTACCAAGCACGCATGGCAGGATCTTTCGACAAGAAGGTCAGGCAACGCGCCTACAAAAAGGGTGACTTGGTTCTTGTAGTATAAAGACCCATAGTCTTTGCCCACAAATCTAAAGGCAAATTTGAACCAAAATGGGAGGGACCCTTCGTCATCGACAAAGTCTTCTCCAACGGCGCATACGCTCTTCTAAACATGGAAGGAGACAGATGTATGCTGCCCATCAACGGCAAGTTCTTGAAGCTGTACTACCCTTGAAGACTTCCCCAAACGGGTCAGAGCGATATCTACACGGCCAAAGCCTATTTCCAAGGTACTTGCTCGTCAAACCCACCCCTTTTGAAATTTTCATGTTTATGTTGAAGTTTCCAAAAAAAAAAACTCTTTTAAAACAATGCTTACTTTTATCGTTTCATTGTTCAAAAAAAAAATCAAAATCCAAAAAGTCCAAGTTTAGGAGCCTCTTCCCAGACTTGACCAAAATTTTAGATCCTTGAACCCAAAAATTCATGGTTTGAAACAAAAACCAGGACTCAGGAAGTTTCACCCTAGTTCGCCCCGGCTTTTACAACCAAAATGGTTTTAAGTCAAAATTTATGACCCTCGTGTCTTTAAACAAAAAAAATGGTTTTTTAGAAACCGCGGGGAAGCGACACTTAGTCGATACTCGCAAAACCCAAAAGCCGGAAGGATGCGAACCCCATTCGATACTTCCAAAACCCAAAAAACGGAAGGATACGAACCCCATTCAGTACTTCCAAAACCCAAAAAAGCGGAAGGATGCGAACCCCATTCGATACTTCCAAAACCCAAAAAACGGAAGGATGCGAACCCCATTCGATACTTCCAAAACCCAAAAAAATGGAAGGATGCGAACCCCATTCGATACTTCCAAAACCCAAAAATCGCAAGGAAGCGAACCCCATTTGATACTTGCAAAACCTCAAAATTTTAAAATCGTGGAGACGCAATATTCCAGTTGCTATCCACAACCCAAATTTCAAATGGTTCAAGAAAACCTCAAATTTCAAAAATCACGGGGAAACGATATCAAGTCAGTACTCGCAAAACCAAAAATTTTGGGAAAAGCAGGGAAGCGACGCTTAGTCGATATTTGCACCCCAATCCGTGAGGAAGCGACATTCCATAGATACTCGCAAACACAGCCCGCGAGGAAGTGACATTCCATCGATACTCACAAACCGAATGAGTAAGGAAGCGACATTCCATCGATACTTGCAAGACCATTCAGCAGGGAGGCGACATTTAGTCGATACCTACATTTTGAAAACCAAATCCGGCTATAAAACGCCAAAATTCGGCTATTAACGCCAAATTAGGCTATAAATGCAAAACAAAAAAAAAATCCGGCTATAAATGCCAAAACAAAAAAAATTCGGCTATAAATGCCAAAATTGGCTTTCATGCCAACAAACCAAAAACTTGGTTTTAAAAAATCTGGCTTCCATGCCAAAACAAAACAAACAACAAAGAAAGCAAAATTCGGCTATAAACGCCAAAATCCGGCTATAAACGGCAAAAAGCGGCTATAAACGCCAAAATCCGGCTATAAACGCCAAATTCGGCTATAAATGCCAAAACAAAAAAAAATTCGGCTATAAACGCCAAAATCGGCTTTCATGCCAACAAAACAAAACTTGGTTTTCAAAAATCTGGCTCCTATAACAAAACAAAAAAAAAACTTCGGCTTTCATGCCATCTTAAAATTCGGCTCCTATGCCATTCCAAAAATCGGCTTTCACGCCATCCAAAAACTTTGGCTCTCATGCCACAAACAAAATTTTTGGCTCTTATGCCACAAACAAAATTTGGCTCCCATGCCACAAAATCAAATTCGGCTTCTATGCCAGTCCAAAATTCGGCTTTCATGCCATCTCAAAAACTTTGGCTCTAATGCCATCTCAAATTTTTTGGCTCCCATGCCGGAAAACAAATTTTGGCTCTTACGCCACAAAATTAGGCTTCCATGTCACCTAAAATTCGGTTTTCAAGCCATCAAAAAAAAAAAAAAAACAGGCTTTTAGCCGCAAAAATTGGCTTTCATGCCCAAAACAACCCTTTGACAAAAGATTTCACAAAATGACAACCTTTTGATCAAATTCAAAACAAACATTCCCATCAGCTTTTACTCAGATTTGTTTTCATCAAAAAATGATTTAAGTAAAAAGAAGGGGATACCAAAAATATAGTACCAAAATTGTTTATACATGGAGGTACCAAAAAAAAAAAAAGAAGAAGAAGAAAAGAGTTTGTTATAACTCAGGAGCTCAATCTAGCATGGTCTTCAACCAAAGGTTCAACTCCTCAAGCAGACCCTTGGCCTTAACCTCCAAAGTTTTTAGGCCACCCTTCTTCAAAATGTTCCCATAAAACGCGGCCGAATGCCGCGACCCATCTGCAGCACGAGGAAGTTCTTCCCAGAGGACTTGCCACTGCTCATGCTCCTGAATCTTCCTCCGTACATTGCCTTCAGCTTCCTCAACCTAGCGAATGAGAGTCCCCTCCTTGTCACGAGACTCCACTATGGCGGTCCATTTGGCAGCAGCTTCTTCCTCCAAAAGCTCAAGACGCTGCCTAGCCTCGACAACCTCCTTATCAAGGCGGTCCAAGTCTTGCTTCAGCCCCATGATGGATAACTCGGTAACGTTCTTCTCCCGAACGATCTGCCTCCAAGTCTTAGTGACCTCAGTCAACTCAGCTTTGACTTTGCCGGATGGTTTTATAAACATCTCATCAAAGAAGTCACCATCTGGGAAACTCTTGGTCTTAGTCCATTTGTTCCCCAGGGCGATGATTTCCTCAACAAAGTCTTTGGCGCTTGCGATGTCCAGACCGACTTCTTTGCTATTAGCAAGGATATCTTGCACGTGCTTGATCATGCCAAAACCAGCTTCCAAATGACCTGAAGAGAGAGTCTCAACCCATAAGCTCAAGACAGTCTTCAACACCTTCCTTGCATACTGAAGGTGCGGTGCAGATGAGTATTCGCCATGCTCTAGTGCCCGACTGCCCATGTCATGTTCCATTGGAAGAGTAATCAATAAACTCTTTCCAACTGAAGAAGCTGACTCATTGAAGGAAGCAAAAGCCCCCACTTCTGGATCAGCAGCAGGTACCCCCTGTTCTAGCTCCGAGGAAGACGGAGGAACCTCTCCTGTTGCTCCACAATCTGCCAAGGAAAGGACAAAAGGTATGAATATAATCTCGTCAAAAAAAATATATCAAGATTATTATTGCAAAAATACCTGCTTCGACGACTGGCGGAGTACTCTCTGCCTCTCTGAGCTCATCTGAAGCATCGTCAAAAGTTGCGTCCATGGATGGCTCGAAATCGTCAGAATCCTCTAGCAAGTCAAGAAAACAAAAGCTACATGTTAGCAAATGACCAGCACAAACAAAAAAGAAGAAAAAAAAAGAAGCCAAAGCAATCATACCAGATGAAGGTTCTGGAACCACTCCAGAGTCCTTGGGCTCTTCCTCAGATGCCACGACTGGATCCGTTATTGCCTCATCGGCCGGAACCTCGGGCATCACCAGGTCATCATCCTCTGCCAAAAGAAAGAAAGCAGCGGATTAAAAACAAAAAATCTATTACAAGAGAAAAGAAGAAACAAAAGAAAGAAAGAGGATCATACCAGCTGTCTCCTCTTCTCTTCTTCTTTTCTCCGGAGGCTCCCCAGCATCCTCAGACACCTCCTCAACAATGGTGAGAGGAACTTCAATATCAGAAGGACTATCGTGCCGTTTCATGTTACGACGCTATCCTCTCTTCCTCTTGCTTCGGCGGGTCAATCTGCTTGACGATCCTGCCCCACCATCAACATCAGGCCTTTCATTAGAGTCCTCACTGGATGGTCTACTCTTCTCGGTAGACTCCATGGAAGCCTTCGTATACTCTGCCTGTATCATAGGATCGATTTCGACCTCCTCCTCTTCCAGCTGTCTCAAGACCTCACCAGGAATCCCTTGTACAGCTCCTGATCTGATGACGTCCTGCTCATTGAGAAAGCCTAACTTATGCTTCTCTCCAGAAAGGAAGGTCAAAACTTCCTCCCGGCGGACACCATCTGATTTGCTAAAACCCTTCCCAGGAGACTGCTTGACATCGAGCTCTTTCTTGGAAAGCCCCCGGTACACTGAAAAGCTCTCCACGAACCACTTCGTGAAGCCAGCAGTCCGAAAAGTGGGCAGCTCAGGATAGCAAATCATGGCGGTAGTGTCGTCTGCACTGTAAAAGGCCCATGCATTTCTCCCATCCTGCAAACCTCCAAAACGCTTCACCATGCTCGAAGGCGCTCCAACAACGCCTTGAGAGAACCCAAGCTACAATGCAAAACGCGAAGGGACATACGGCTGGATATCGACGAAAAGATGTCTGCGGTTCACCATCGTACCAACCCATATGTTGAAGAGCCATCTCTTCTCCGCGTCTGTCAAAGCATAATGTCTTCCCGACCCTGCCCTGGTCGAATCACGGGAGACACCAAAGTCAAAAGCCTTCTTCCGCAAACCCGGAGAATGCTTCACTGAAGACTGCCCAATCTCGACGTCCCTAAATCGTAGGATCCTTAAACCGGCAGACAAAAGTGTTTCGGGAACGGCTGTCCCTTTAGTCAATCTCATCAAACTTCCGCAAAATCTGGAAAAGACCTCAACATTGCTGCGAGCTTCAGAATCCAAAAATTGTAAACTTCCTCAAAATCCAGCAAGACCGAGAAAGAGCTCAACATCGCTGCGAGCTCAAAATCCTGATACTTGCAAAAGATTCTTAAGAATGCATCATCATACTTCCAAGTCCATTTACAAAATCATGCATCAAAAAATATCATCATGCATTAGATGCTAGGAAAACCTTGACCAAAGTTTGACCAATTCCAACCCAATTTGGTCAAAACCAATCAAACTTTGTCCAAGTCAAAAATCATGTTGGCTTGACCTAGAGACTCTAGCCTTCTATCTTGATGCATCAAAAAAAGAAAATGCATACATATTGAAATTGCATAGCCTCATTATCATGGTGAGCAAACAAAGAAAAGAAAAAAAAAGAGAGAAAAAAAATCTCAGCAAAAAAAAAAAAAAAAAAAAATTTTGGCCCATAGGCCGTGGCCCACTGCCACGTGGCAGGCTGTCCGTACAGCCAAGAAAAATAGAAAAAATAAATAAAAAAAACTCTAAAAAAAAATACTTGTACAATGGAGATTCTTGTGGAGAAAGAAAAACTTACTTGAAGCCATTGATGGAGAAGAAGAAGAAAAGCTTGGAGCCCTTGGAGCAAAAGCACTTCTTATCTTGGAGTGCACTCTTGAAGATTTCTTGCAAAAAGAAAGCAATGGAGCAAAAGAAACAACCCTCTTGCTTTTATAGAAGAGAGCAAGCCAAAAGAGGAAACAAGGAGAAAGAAAAGAGGTAAGTACTAAAGTTTAGCTACTTTCCCAAAAAGAGAGATATTTTAAGAAAATCTTTCCAAGTAAGAATATTTTTAGATATTTTCTACACAAAAGAGATATTTTTAGATATTCTCTACAAATATTATACCATGTGAGATCGAGGCCATCTTCAAAGCCTAAGGTCCCATGGGTTAGCTCATATGAGCCAGGTTTGACCACCTAGGCACTAAAAGTGGCTTTTAGTCAAAATATTCCTCTTACCAAGAGCAAAAAAAAAAAAAAAGAAAAAAAAAGAGCAAAAAAGTCCCATGCCTCTTTTGAGTCGATGGGACCATTCAAAAAAAGAGACAAGAAAACCTCATGAATTTCCAGAAATCAAACCATCCAACCTCATGAACCAAATTGAGCCAAAATCTTGAAATTGACATTTCACAAAACCAAATTTCGATCCCCTAGCTCGCTACATACAGCTTGTTAGGTCACAAGACCAAAACCAAAATCAAAATCCAAAACAAACTAAAACCAAAAAACCAAATTTGAACCCCCAACCTGCCACATACAGCTTGTTGGGTCACAAGGTCAAAATCAAAATCAAACCCCGACCCCCTAACTTACCACATACAGCTTGTTAGGTCACAAAGTCAAAAACAAAACCCAAAATCCAAATACCTCATGTCATTTTCAAAACTTTGCCTTGAAATGGTGTGTGATCCCCCTCACTACCATAAAATTTCCCCAGAAACTCAGAAGGCTATCAGAAAAAAAAAAAAAAAAGCTCAAAACTCTTGGTCAAGTTGGAATCTCTCCTCCAAGTTTTTCTTCGAGACACATCGACTCCAAAAAGCTACTCGTCGCTGTACCTCGAGGGGGCATTTGTTGACACCAAAAAAGTCACTACGTCTCCTCAACATCAAGAAGCCTCGTGAAGCTGCATCCTGCTAAAAATAGACAAGGCTAATTCAAGCATCAGATTTTTTCAGAATCAGACAGAAACTGAAAGATCCTTCAAGACAGCCAAAAGAGGGGTACACCTGAGGTTTCGGGCCATTGCGACATCGTTTGGCCCAACTTCACTGCTCTGATAGCTAAACAAGCGCTCCCGGCGGCGACATCATTGAAGACACCAAAACTTCGATCAGAGCCTACGGATGACTCAAGAATGTCTTCAAAGGGCTCCATGCCAAATTTCAAGTCAAACCGACAATGTTTGACCCTCCATCAACGCTCGAGTAGGAAAATCAAGCCTCCCGACGGTGGAAACCACAGAAGCCATCACTCATCAAACAAAGTACATGAGTGGCTTCAACATGACTCCAAAGGGCTACACGTCGAATTTCAGGTCATTCCGACAACGTTTAACCACGTTTCGATGCTCCGAGAGAAAATCAAGCCTACCGGCGGCGGAGCAACCCGGGACCATGACATCCAAAACGGAGCCCATGGAACGTCCCAAAATGACTCCAATAGGCTCCTCGTCAAATTTCAGGTTAATCGGACATCATTTGACCACATATCAAAGCTCGGCATTTTCCCCGCAGCAAAATCAAGTCAAGCATCGATGGGATCCCAAACGGCTTCAAAACTCAAATAAAAGCTCATGGTTGGTCCTATCCACTGCTCAAGAAGCTTCACCTCAATTTTCAGGTCATTCCGACATCGTTTGACCTAGTTTCGACTCTTGACGGAAAATCGGCTACAAAGTCTTCGATTTTCCCGAAAAATGGGAAACTTTGTGCTCCGATTTCGCGCTGGTTCTCGTCAAGATTTCTCCAAGAAAATCAAGTCAATAATTGAGGAAAAATGTCAAGAAAAATACAGAAGAAAAAAGGAACGAAAAAGACGGAAAAACGGCCGAAAACAACGCTCGGCGACCAAACGGGCCAAAGCCCTATGGTCTCCGGCGATCGTGGTCCAAGGTCGCCAGTGACCCTGGTCCAAGGTCGCCTGCGACCCTGGGCCAGGGTCACCGGTGACCCTGCAAATCCGGGTCGCCAGATTTTGCACCAAAAGCCCCGTTTTTCGATCCTTTTCGCGTTTCGGGTGTTCCTGCCTCTGTGATTTTCTGAAAATCCAATGTTTGATGCTTGAAAATGATTGATCTTCATCGACATCTCGGATCCACCGTCAAAAGCATGAAATCATGACCGATCGCCTCAAGATCACCAACCGGCTGACCAAGAAAGTGCACTTTCTATCCGACCGATCATGAAATCGACAAGACAGATGTCACCGGCCCACCAACATCAATCAATGTCTGAGATTGCACTGCAATCCGACATCAAACAATGCGTGAATCCACCTGTGATGATCGCAAGAATAATCTCAAAAGGCGCAGCGCGGCCCACGACTCTTCACATGCCTTGGCAACCACTTAATGACGTTAATTGGCCCGTTTAAGACAACTTAATGCGGTCATTAACTCATTATTTTGGACGGCCCAATCAAATTCAAGCATTTGGGAGTTACAAATCCAAGCAATCATGGCATTTAACCCATGAAACTCCCATCATCATGAAGCTTAAAGGGATTTAAAAGCCCACTACCTTCATCGGCCAATCACAAGCCATGAAAAAGGAGTTACAAAATCAACTTGTAACTCCTCATCAATTCTCTTATCATGGCTATCAATGCTCATAATCACCTCATGGCTATCAAAGGCCTATAAAAGGAGATCCATTTCCAAGAGAGAGAGGATAATCATCGACACATCTATCGGCAAATCGATACACACATCGACTTGAAGTTCTGCATTTCTCCCAAAGAAATCCAGACGAAGTCCGGCTGCTCTGCTGCAAGAAGCACCACAAGGTGATCAACGTCCCTTGGGGAGGCCATCCCCCAAGGTTCCCTCCTTTTCCAACATGGCCTAAACGCGGCTTTTCAGCCCGTTTACTTGGTTTTTCATTGGATATAGGACCTTCTCTTGGTCCTTGTCCTTTAAAAAACTGAGGTTAGGAGCCAAGCCGAAGAATCAAAGCATCAACCGTTCTCATTTGAAGGACGATGGCGAAGTCCATACAGGACTTGCGGCCGTCGATCTCAACGTGTCCCCACAATCTCCTGAGAAGTTGGATCCCTTTTCTTACTTTTCTATTGTAGTTTGTATTTCTTAAAGAGACAAAAAGAAATCACAATTCTTGTCTTTCATATTTGATGAGTTTTCTAAAATCGCCTTTCACAGCAAAATCGCCTTTCACGGCGAACAAACAAAAAAACGCCTCCTGCGGCATTCTCAAAAAAACAAACTTGTCTCTTTTTTTAATATTTATGCAATTTGAAAAGTTAGAAAAAAGGATTGATTTCCTATCTATTTGTGAAGGTGAATCTCCGGATTATCATCATTCCAAATTCCAAGTAGAAAGTAAATATGGTATACCCGTACAAAAATGTTGATACCCACGATTTTCCCTCCTCCACCGAGACCCAGGTCAGCCCCCGGGGTGCGGAAGGAGAGGACGAAAGATTCCCGAGGGTCCATCAAGGGCTAAGAGGATGATATCTCAGTGGAAGTCACCTGAGAAGATGTAGCTCCGGATGATACATTACCGGTTGGGGTGTACGTGTCTTCGGAAGCTTCAGAGGCACTATCGTCCTGAACTATCGCATTGCAGGTCATCCGGACAGGAGATGCCCCCAGTGCAGACTGTTGGGAATCAGACTCATCCTCATATGTAAGAGGATCATCGATCCAACTGTTTTCTCCATTTTCAGGAGTTAAGGGAGAAAGTTCCCGTTGATTTTCAGGGAATTCTAGTTCTGGATCATGACAAAGATCATTGATGCGATCCTGCTCCTGCTCTATGGTAAGATGTTGCAAGATTCTTGCATATTTCTCAAGATCAGGCATAGGAGCCAAATCTTCTTCGTCATCTGCTCCTTGTGTTTCGCCCATGTTGGGTTCCACCGGAGCATTGGTTGGTGCTGGATTGACAACATTTTCTTGAACAGCATCCTGGTCTTCTTAATCATCAGACCAAGAACTTTGTGGCTGTAATGGGTTATACCAGATTACTGGTATAAGATGAGACTCGGGAATCCATTCCTCGTCGGAGAGGTATTCTCCTGTTTCAAGGGATTCTTCCCACTCATCGATATCACTGGCAGTGTCACTGGACTCGTATCCATTCATGGAGAATCCAATTACCGAGTTACAAGAGTATGATGCCCCCTGTACATTTTCATTTTTGTATAGAGGTGGCATGAAATCATCAAGGGTGAATTTTCTTACCGCCTTCGAAGTTTTGGGAAGGGATTCTTCCGTCGCCCCTAGTGAAGCAGTGGAAGAGGTTTCTACCTTTTCAAGGACTTCTTGTTGTGGTTGAGACTTCTGCTGCTGTTTGAGCTTACGGAGTTATCTCTTGGCTTGCCTTCGCTGTTGAGCGGTCGGCTTTGTTTTTACGATCTCCCAATTTTCTTCTTCTAGGAGATCGGGATGCACCCATATAGGTTGTCCATCTGATGTTGGATAAGGAATCAACTCTTGGGATGCTTGAGCCATTTTAATCACCTTGAATGAAGTAGTGGTCTTTTTCTTCGGTGACTTTGAAGTTTGCCGACATGACACCATGTTGACAGAGGCGGGGCCATAGTTTTTTTCAAAGGTTATGACTCCGTTTTTCCACATCTCATTGATCTTCTCTCTCACAACAAAGCATTGATTGAGAGGATGTGAGATCATCTGATGGTATGGACAGTATCGGGGATCATTGGTTTTGCCAACATCTCCCGGTCTTTTGGGCTCTGGCAAAGGGAGTTTACCATTTGCTAGGAGAGCCTCAAAGATTTCTTCAATATCTTCATCGAACGGATATTTCTTTTCTACACGTTCTTTGAAGGCATCGGAGAGTTCAGGCGTTTTACCTGCAGTTTTGTTTTCAGCTTTCTTTGGCTGCTGAGGAGCTAACTTGGTCTGCACATTGAGAACCTCCTTTTTCTTTGGTTTTGAGGTTGTAACAGCAGTCGGCTCTTTCTTTGATGATTTCTGACTGTTGAGGTCTTTAATCACCATTTCAGCTTCGATGGAAGCTTTGAGAAGTTCTCCCAGGTTCTTTGATTTGTTGCCGATGATCATGGAGCGAATTTTTGCTCTCATATTGTTACGGCAGATGTCGACTAGCGACGCTTGTGGCAGTACATCTGAGCATTTGTACGCCATTGCCTTCCACTTGTGAATGAAGTCATATGTTGACTCATTCTCTCCCTGTTTTAGGCTGCAGAGCTGAGCCATAGTAACAGGATGATCCTCACCTTGGAAGTGGGTCAGGAAGTGTGTCTCCAGCATAGCCCAGTTCTGGATGGAGTTCTCCGGTAGAGTGGAGTACCAATCAAAGGATGTACCTTTTAGGGTGCTTGCAAAGAGGTGAATCTTGAGGGCATCTTGATCCGCAATGGCTCCCGTCAGGATCTTGAAATGGATGACATGCTGTCTGGCCGAACCTTTCCCCGTATATGTCTGGAGAGTAGGTTGCTTGAATTTTGCAGGGAACGGAACCGAGTCCATCCATAAAGGGTAGGGTGGCTTGATCTCATGTTCCTTCAATGTATCCTCTTCTTTTGCTTTTGCGAGGATATCGTCTACGTCCTTTTTGGTAAGGGCGCGTGACTCATTGTTTTCTGCATTGCCCTCGTCATCTTCATGATTCAGAGGGGTTTGATTGTTAGGTGGTGGACGCTGTAGAGTGAGAATAAGGTTTTCCATCAGAGCCTCAATTCTCTGTTGTCCTTGCTCCAACTGCTGGATGCGTGAAGTTACATCATCATGTTATGGAGGCGGCTCAGAACTTGTAGCCAAGACGTTCATCCGTCGGGATTCGAACGAAGAAATCGTCCTGGTGACTGAGTTGGGGTTCATTCTTCTGGATGAAGAATCTGAGGAGTGGTTACTCCGGTGTCCTTGGCTTGGAGGAGTGGAGGATTCTTCTAGATGTGTTCGTGTCTGGGAGACGCTACGAGTCACCGGACGTCTAACACTGATTTTGGTTGCTGACTTCCGGCGTTTTCTGGTTTTGCCAACCATATGAACAGCAACGAATTGGTCGGGTCTTTCTTTTTCGACCCATTTGTTTGAGACATGGAGATTAGAACGCTGGGTTCTTTGTTTCTCAAGTGTCTTTTGTTGATATGCTGCACGGTGATGCATACGACGAGCAATTTGAGCTTCAGTCAGCTCTGGCTGGGCTCTGGCGATGAAGGATGTAGTCCCTAGTGCGCCGCAGCCGAGTTTGTCTTCTTTGAAGCTGGGCAAGGACAGAATCTGGACGCGGTCCTTTGTCTGTCGCAGTGAAGACTTGAATTTTGGGAGCTCGGCCCCTGTTGAGATGAAGGGTCGACTCGCAGGAGTGCAGGCTTCAGCATGTTTTTGCGTAGGCCTAACATAACAATGCAAGATTTGATTTTGGGCTTGTAGGAGCAAGCCGGCTCATGATGATTTTGTTTGTTTTTTGGGTGGAGGCTAGGTTTCTCCTTTTTCATGTAAGAGAGAAGGTAGAATCGATTCTCCTTGAGAGGGGCCAGGTATGCTGGCTTTGCAGATGTTCGGGACCTCCGTTGCTTTGGTGAAGATGTCGGGGACTAAGTTTTGGGGTAAACCTGGTTTCTTGTGGGTTGAGGCTTCGCAGGATCGCGATGGGCTTTAGGCTTCTTGTTGTTCGCCCTTGGTGCCATGTTAGTGACACGTTGCGGGGCGATTTTCTGCTTCTTGGCAGGTATGGTGTCTTCTGCCGGGAGTGAGAATGGTCCCAGTGACCCGAAGACGATGGTCTGGGGAGTTGAAGTTGACCCGGTGTTTGGAGAGTTGTCGAGGGAGATGACGCTTCAGCAACTGGCAGGGCGCTTATGCTTGTTTTGCTTGTCTTGAAGCATAAGCTGGTACTTGTTCTCATCGAAAGTGATGGTTAATGAAGCTACCATTGTTAGTTTTGGAAAACTTCTAAAACAAGACCAAATCCATTAGTAATCACAAGAATATGGTGATCCTAAATGGAGAACAACTATGGTTTTGTCTTTGCAAATCACTTGAGGGGACATGGCCCAGCCCAAGGACGATGAAGAAGACAAAAAGCCATAGAGGATACAATTGTTTTAAAATGCAAGTATGGTAGGCTCAGAGTGAGCATTCCAGTGACTGCTAGAAGCAATTGTAGACCTTAAATCAAATTACCGAGAAGCAATGCTCACTCGAGGTAAAATGATATAAGGTTGGAGATACAAATGTGTCGGTCGCGAATACAGTAGACCCGAAAGGGCGTACTAGCACCACTAGGCACAAATGTTGCAAATCACATCCTTGAGAAGGACACAAGATGGGATTTTTTTTTGAAATGTCAGATTTGGGTTCATAAAGGAGAGCAAATGGTATTCCACTCCGAACCACAACTCAACATTTCTGCGAGAGTTAAATCCGAAAGAGAAAGAACCAAGATTTCTCAATTCTAAATTCAAAAGTGACGGAAGTTTTTTTTTTTTTTTTTTTTGAAGGTTTAAGATTGAATTCATCAAAGAGAGCAAATGGCGTTCCAATCCGAACCACAACTCAACATTTCTGCGAGCGTTAAATCCGAAAGGGAAAAAACCAAAATTTCTCAATTCTAAACTCAAAAAGTGATTTTTTTTAAAGTTTAAGATTGAATTCATCAAAGAGAGCAAATGGTGTTCCAATCCGAACCACGACTCAACATTTCTGTGAGCGTTAAATCTGAAAGGGAAAGAACCAAGATTTCTCAATTCTGAACTCAAAAAGTGAAGAATTTTTCTTTTTTTTTGTCTTTTTTTTTTGAATAATGCACATAGGTTTCCAATTCGATCTTATGAAACCTTAGTAGATAGATTAGCCTCCAGGTAAGGGTAAGATTACTTAATGAACCCGTTTGGAGGACCCTTGCCTCGAACAGTCTACCTGTCTCCACACTCTGGACAAGGCTTTTCTTGAGTCCACCTTAGTCAAAGAGCGCAATTGATGCAACCTTAGTGTGTTTTTTTTTTTTTTTTTTTGGTTTTGAAAGATTTCTAATGAACTCATTAAAGAGAACAAGTGGTGTTCCAATCCGAACCACAACTCAACATTTCTGCGAGTGTTAAATCCAAAAGGGAAAGAACCAAGATTTCTCAATTTTGAGCCCAAAAGAAAGAAAACTGATTTCTTTTTTAAATTATAATTTTTTTTTGAAAGCCCAGTTGGACTCATCAAAGAGAAAAGATGGCCCAATCCCCGATATGAACGATAGCTGCAAACATTTCTGTGAGCTATCACGTTCAAAGAGGAGATGATCAAAATTTCTCAAAGTTGAATCTTGAGAAAGAGAGATCATTTTTTTTTTTAAAGAATTTGAAATGAAGGTGTTTTTTCTCTTGAAATCCCAATTGGACTCATCAAAGAGAAAAGATGGCCCAATCCCCGATATGAACGATAGCTGCGAACATTTCTTTGAGCTATCAAGTTCGAAGAGGGAAAGATCAAAATTTCTCAAAGTTGAGTTTTTAAGAAAAAGAGATCAGATTTGTTTTTTTTTATTTTGAAGTGAGAAAGAACAATTGAAATCCCATCTCATGTTTTTTTTTAGATGCAAAATGCAACATAGGCCACCAACTAGAAAGGAGCCAAGGGATCAAAGCATCACGTTCTCAAGCCAATGAGTCCCACCAGGTATGCCAACTTGATGGACCCTCAGAAATCTTCCGTCCTCTCCTTCCGCACCCCGGGGGTTGACCTGGGTCTCGACGGAGGAGGGAAAATCGCGGGTATCAACATTTTTGTACGGGTATGCCAGATTTACTTTCTACTTGGAATTTGGAATGGTGATGATTCGGAGATTCACCTTCACAAGTGGAAAGGAATTCAATCCTTTTTTCTAACTTTTCAAATTGCATAAATATTATGAAAGGAGACAAGTTTGTTTTTTGAGAATGCCATAGGAGGCGTTTTTGTTTGTTTGCCGTGAAAGGCGATTTTACAAAACTCATCAAATATGAAAGAGAAGAATTGTGATTTCTTTTTGTCTCTTTAAGAAATACAAACTACAATAGAAAAGTAAGAAAATGGATCTAACTTCTCAGGAGATTGTGGGGACACGTTGAGATCGACGGTCGCAAGTCATGTATGGACTTCGCCATCGTCCTTCAAATGAGAACATGTGATGCTTTGATTCTTTGGCTTGGCTCCTAACCTCGGTTTTTTAAAGGACAAGGACCAAGAGGAGGTCCTATATCCAATGAAAAACCAAGTAAAAGAGCTGAAAAGCCGCGTTTAGGCCATGTTGGAGAAGGAGTAGACCTTGGGGGGGTGGCCCCCCAAGGGACGTTGATCACCTTGTGGTGCTTCCGGGAGCAAAGCAGTAGGGCTTCGTCTCTCTCTTGAATTTTCTGGATTTTCAGAGCTTGGGATTGCACTTAGGATTCTCTTTTTTTCTTTTCCTTGGAACTCACCTCTTTTTATAGGCTTTTGGTAGCCATGAGGTGATTATGGGCATTAATAGCCATGATGAGAGATTTGATGAGGAGTTACAAGTTGATTTTGTAACTCCTTTTTCATGGCTTGTGATTGGCCGATGAAGGTAGTGGGCATTTAATTCCCTTTAAGCTTCATGATGATGGGAGTTTCATGGGTTAAATGCCATGATTGCTTGGATTTGTAACTCCCAAATGCTTGAATTTGATTGGGCCATCCAAAATAATGAGTTAATAACCGCATTAAGTTGTCATAAACGGGTCAATTAACGTCATTAAGTGGTCGCCAAGGCACGGGAAGAGTCGCGGGCCGCGCTGCGTCTTTTGAGATTCTTCTTGCGATCATCACAGGTGGATCCACACATTGTTTGATGCTGGATTGCATGTAATTTCAAACATTGGTTGATGTTGGTGGGCCGGTGACATCTATCTTGTCGATTTCACGATCGGTCGGACAGAAAGTGCACTTTCTTGGTCAGTCGGTTGGCGATCTTGAGGCGATCGGTGATGATTTCATGCTTTTGACGGCGGATCCAAGATGTCAGTGAAGATCAGTCGTTTTCAAGCATCAAACATTGGATTTTCAGAAAATCATAGAGGCAGGAATGCTCGAAACGCGAAAAAGATCGAAAAACGGGCAATTTGGTGCAAAATCCGGCGACCCGGATTTTCTGCCGTGGGTGCATGGTCGCCCGGCGACCTTGGGCCAGGGCCGCCGGCGACCCTTTTCGGTCGCCGAGCTTCGTTTTCGGCCGTTTTTCCGTCTTTTTTGTTCCTTCTTTCTTCTGTATTTTTCTTGACATTGTTCCTCAATTATTGACTTGGTTTTCTTGGAGAAAACATGAAGAGAGCCCGCGCAAAACCGGAACACAAAATTTCCCATTTTTCGGGAAAGCCGAAGACTTTGTAGCCGATTTTACGCTAAGAGTCGAAACTAGGTCAAACGATGTCAGAATGACCTGAAAATTGAGGTGAAGCTTCTTGAACAGTGGATAGGACCAACCATGAGCTTTTATTTGAGTTCTGAAGCCGTTTGGGGTTCCATCGATGCTTGACTTGATTTTGGTGCGGGGAAAATGCCGAGCTTTGATATGTCGTCAAACGATGTCCGATTGACCTGAAATTTGACGAGGAGCCGATTGGAGTCATTTTGAGACGTTCCATCAGCTCCGTTTTGGATGTCATGGTCCCGGGTTGCTCCGCCACCGGTAGGCCTGATTTTCTCTCGGAGCATCGAAACCTAGTCAAGCGTTGTCGGAATATCCTGAAATTCGACGTGAAGCCCTTTGGAGGCATGTTGAAGCCACTCATGTACTTTGTTTGATGAGTGATGGCTTCTATGGTTCCCACCGCTGATGGACCCGCAAGAAATCTTCCGTCCTCTCCTTCCGAACCCCGGGGGCTGACCTGGGTCTCGGCGGAGGAGGGAAAATCTCGGGCATCAACATTTTTTTGTACGGGTATGCCAGATTTATTTTCTACTTGGAATTTGGAATGGTGATAATCCGGAGATTCACCTTCACAAGTGGAAAGGAAATCAATCCTTTTTTCTAACTTTTCAAATTGCATTAATATTAAGAAAAGAGACAAGTTCGTTTTTTTAGAATGCCGTAGGAGGCGTTTTTGTTTGTTTGCCGTAAAAGGCGACTTTGCCGTGAAAGGCGATTTTACAAAACTCTTCAAATGTGAAAGACAAGAATTGTGATTTCTTTTTGTCTCTTTAAGAAGTACAAACTACAATAGAAAAGTAAGAAAAGGGATCTAACTTCTCACGAGATTGTGGGGACACGTTGAAATCGACGGTCGCAAGTCATGTATGGACTTCGCCATCGTCCTTCAAATGAGAACAGGTGATGCTTTGATTCTTTGGCTTGGCTCCTAACCTCAGTTTTTTAAAGGACAAGGACCAAGAGAAGGTCCTATATCCAATGAAAAACCGAGTAAACGGGCTGAAAAGCCGCGTTTAGGCCATGTTGGAGAAGGAGGTGACCTTGGGGGGGGAGGGTGGCCCCCCAAGGGACGTTGATCACCTTGTGGTGTTCTTTGCAGCAGAGCAGCAGGACTTCGTCTGGATTTCTTTGGGAGAAGTGTAGAATTTCAAGTCGATAGATGTCGATAATCCCTCTCTTTCTTGGAAATGGATCTCCTTTTATAAGCTTTTGGTAGCCATCGGGTGGTTATGGGCATTGATAGCCATGATGAGAGCATTGATGAGGAGTTACAAGTTGATTTTGTAACTCCTTTTTCATGGCTTGTGATTGGCCGATAAAGGTAGTGGGCTTTTAATTGCCTTTATGCTTCATGATGATGGGGGTTTCATGGGTTTAATGCCATGATTGCTTGGATTTGTAACTCCCAAATGCTTGAATTTGATTGGGCCGTCCAAAATAATGAGTTAATGACCGCATTAAGTTGTCATAAACGGGTCAATTAACGTCATTAAGTGGTCGCCAAGGCATGTAAAGAGTCGCGGGCCGTGCCGTCTCTTTTGAGATTCTTCTTGCGATCTTCACAGGTGGATCCACGCATTGTTTGATGTCGGATTGCAGTGCAATCTCAGACATTGATTGATGTTGGTGGGCCGGTGACATCTGTCTTGTCGATTTCACGATCGGTCGGACAGAAAGTGCACTTTTTTGGTCAGCCGGTTGGCGATCTTGGAGCGATCGGTGATGATTTCATGCTTTCGACGGCGGATCTGAGATGTCGGTGAAGATCAGTCGTTTTCAAGCATCAAACATTGGATTTTCAGAAAATCACAGAGGCATGAACACCCGAAACGCGAAAAGGATCGAAAATCGGACGTTTTGGTGCAAAATCCGGCGACCCGGATTTGCAGGGTCGCCGGGTGACCATGCACCCAGGGTCGCCGGCAACTTTGGACCAGGGTCACCGGCAACCTTGGGCGAAGGTCGCCGGCGACCATAGGGCTTTGGCCCGTTTGGTCGCCGAGGGTCGTTTTCGGCCGTTTTTTCATCTTTTTCGTTCCTTCTTTCTTCTGTATTTTTCTTGACATTTTTCCTCAATTATTGACTTGATTTTCTCGGAGAAATCTTGAAGAGAACCAGCGCGAAATCGGAGCACAAAGTTTCCCATTTTCTGAGAAAGCCGAAGACTTTGTAGCCGATTTTCCGTCAAGCGTCGAAACTAGGTCAAACGATGTCGGAATAACCTGAAAATTGAGGTGAGGCTTCTTGAGCAGTGGATAGGACCAACCATGATCTTTTATTTGAGTTTTGAAGCCGTTTGGGGTCCCATCGATGCTTGACTTGATTTTACTGTGGGGAAAATGCCGAGCTTTGATATGTGGTCAAACGATGTCCGATTGACCTGAAATTTGACGGGGAGCCTATTGGAGTCATTTTGAGACATTCCATCAGCTCCGTTTTGGATTTCATGGTCTAGGGTTGCTCCGCCGCCGGTAGGCTTGATTTTCTCTCGGAGCATCGAAACCTGGTCAAACGTTGTCGGAATGACCTGAAATTTGACGTGCAGCCTCTTGGAAGCATGTTGAAGCCACTCATGTATTTTGTTTGATGAGTGATGGCTTCGATGTTTTTCGCCGTCGGGAGGCTTGATTTTACTGTTCGAGCATTGATGGAGGGTCAAACGTTGTAGGTTTGACTTGAAATTTGGCATAGAGCCCTTTGGAGACATTCTGGAGTCATCCGTACACTCTGATCAAAGTTTTGACGTCTTTGATGATGTCGCCGCCGGGAGCGCTTCTTTATCTATCGGAGCACTGAAGTTAGGCCAAACGATGTCGGAATGGCCCGAAACCTCAGGTGTACCCCTCTTTTGGCTGGCTTGAAAGATCCTTCAGTTTCTGTCTGATTCTGACAAAATCTGATGCTTGAAGTAGCCTTGCCTATTTTTAGCAGGATGCAGCTTCACAAGGCTTCTTATGTTGAGGAGACATATTGACTTTTTTGGTGTCAACAAATGCCCCCTCGAGGTACAGCGACGAGTAGCCTTTTGGAGTCAATGTGCCTCGTAGAGAAACTTGGAGGAGAGATTCCAACTTGACCAAGAGTCTTGAGCATTTTTTTTTTTTTTTTGAATAGCCTTCTGAGTTTCCGGGGAAATTTTATGGTAGTGAGAGGGATCACATACCATCTCAAGGCAAAGTTTTGAAAATGACATGGGGTATTTCGATTTTGGGATTTGGATTTTGGGTTTTGACCTTGTGACCTAACAAGCTGTATGTGGCAAGTTAGGGGGTCAGGGTTTGATTTTGATTTTGACCTTGTGACCTAACAAGTTGTATGTGGCAGGTTGGGGAGTCAGATTTGGGTTTTTGGTTTTGGTTTGGTTTGGATTTTGATTTTGGTTTTGGTCTTGTGACCTAACAAGCTGTATGTGGCGAGCTAGGGGACCGAAATTTGATTTTGTGAAATGTCAATTTCAAGATTTTGGCTCAATTTGGTTCATGAGGTTAGATGGTTTGGTTTTTCGACACTCATGAAACTTTCTTTTCTCTTTTTTTTGAATGGTCCCATCAACTCAAAAGAGGCATGGGACTTTTTTTGCTCTTTTCTTCTTTTTTTTTTTGCTCTTGGTAAGAGGAATATTTTGACTAAAAGCCACTTTTAGTGCCTAGGTGGTCAAACCTGGCTCATATGGGTTAACCCATCGGACCTTAGGCTTTGGAGATGGCCTAGATCTCATATGGTGTCATATTTGTAAAGAATATCTAAAAATATCTCTTTTGTGTAGAGAATATCTAAAAATATCCTTACTTGGAGAGAATTTCTCAAGTTTTCTTTCTGTGGAAAGATTCTCTCAAAATATCTTTCTTTTTGGGAAAGTTGCTAAATTTTAGCACTTACCTCCTTTCTTTTCTCCTTGTTTCCTCTTTTGGCTTGCTCTCTTCTATAAAAGCAAGAGGGTTGTTTCTTTTGCTCCATTGCTTTCTTTTTGCAAGAAATCTTCAAGAGTGCTCTCCAATATAAGAAGTGCTCTCTCTTCTTCAAGGATTTCCAAGCTTTTCTTCTTCTTCTCCATCAATGGCTTCAAGTAAGTTTTTCTTTCTCCACAAGAATCTCCATTGTAGAAGTAGTTTCTTAATTTTCTTTTTCTTTCCTTTCCCTTCTTTTTTTTTTCTTCAAGCACGTTTTTCTTTATTTTTTTTTTCGTGCTTCTTCTCCTCTTTTTTTTCTTCTTTTCACGGTTTTCTTTTTTTTTTTTTTTTCTTTCACACGCTGATTTTTTTTTTCTGTTTCTGTTTTTTTTTTCCACGCTGATTTCCTCCCCTTTTTTTTCAGCGTTTTTGCTTCCTTTTTTTTTTCTGCTGCTTGTTTTTTTTTTTTTTTTTCTGTTTTTCTTGGCTGTAAGGACAACCTACCACGTGGCAGTGGGCCACGGCCTGTGGGCCAGCAATTTTTTTTTTTTACTGAGATGTTTTTTTTCTTTTCTTTGTTTGCTCACCATGATAATGAGGCTATGCAATTTCAATATGTATGCATTTTTTTTTGTTTGATGCATCAAGATAGAAGGCTAGAGTCTCTAGGTCAAGCCAACATGATTTTTGACTTGGACAAAGTTTGATTGGTTTTGACCAAATTGGGTTGGAATTGGTCAAACTTTGGTCAAGGTTTTCCTAGCATCTAATGCATGATGATATTTTTTTATGCATGATTTTGTAAATGGATTTGGAAGTATGATAATGCATACCTGAAAATCTTTTGCAAGTATTGGGATTTGAGCTCGCAGCGATGTTGAGCTTTTTCTTGGTCTTGCTGGATTTTGAGGAAGTTTGCAATTTTTGGATTCTGAAGCTCGCAGCAATGTTGAGCTCTTTTCCAGATTTTGCGGAAGTTTGATGAGATTGGCTCGTTCTCGCAGCGATGTTGAGTTCGAACCTTCTTTGAGAATTCTCCACTGACTATGAGCTCGCAGCAATGTTGAGCTCATCTTCAGGCTTCCTGTCTTTTTCGGAGTATTTTCCTTTCTTTGGAATTGCCCCGGAACCATTTCAAAATTTTGCTAGAATTTTTGTAGCAGAATTCTGTCATTTTGATGTTAATTGATCTTTTCTCTTCCATCTTTTGCAGGTAGTTCTTCTAGAACGAACAAGGGTAAAGGTCCTGTTACTGACGCAGCTTGTCGGTCTGCTAGATCTTCCAATGCGGCCGTTCAGCAGGCTTGGGAGAAGGTCCAGTTTGTTGAGAAGAACTTGGAAGAGTGCGATTCCTTCAATCGTGATGAGATGAGACAGCGATTGATCGCTCTCAAAGATGAGGAGTTCTACAAGATCATGGTAAGCAGCCGTCCTTGGGTTACGGACGATCAGATCGTTGTGCTCAAGCCTACCTTCTTCTCCGGTGATGCAGTCCCTGACGACTTGACATACCAAAGGAGATGTTTTCAGTTCCCTTACACAGCAGATGGTGAGGAGAGAACTATTTCTACCCGGTCGACTTTCGTTCGGACCATCTCGATCCTGAGCCTTTCTCCCACGTGCCCTAAGAGGGAAGATCCTCCGAGCTGGGTGAAGAGGACCAGTGTGATCAAGACAGGGGTTTTTGTTGGCGGACCTTCCGGTTTTGCAGAGAAGTCGCCTGTCCGTATGGACATGTTGATGCCAGCCAGTGGCTACCAAGGTTCTGATAATCCATCGGTTGATTTGAGACCGGTGGGCCTTGGTGTTTTTCGAGGTGACGGCAGCAATTGGGTGAAGCCTTTTCGACTTCGTGGCCGTTTCAGTGCTGACTCGAGCTGGGAGTCATGGACTGATCACACCCTGAGGATTGGCGAGGCCGTTCTTCGTGAGGCCGAGATTTTTGATGCGGTTCGCGCTTTTCGGTAAACCGTCGTTTTCTTCGATGAGGCTTTCATGGCCATGCTGGAGTCATTCCTTCCACAAATCAACACCTTCATTGTGACGAATGGTGAGATTGGTTTTTCTTTGAAAGAACTGAGCACCATCACCGGATTGCCTATCCTCGGCAAACTCTATGAGGAGTTTATGCCTATTGACAGCGTCCTTGAGGAGCAATCTGAGGAGTTTAGGCTTGTGTACTTTCAGCTCGTCGCCTTCTATGATTTTTTTAAGGAGAAGGAGGGCTCGAAAGTTAGGTGCAGTAGTTGGAGAAGTTGCAGCTCCAACTTTTTTGACAGTGGGGATTCTTCTGATGGCATGGCCCAAGATGCTAGGGCTAAAACATCAAGTTTGAAAAAGATTGCTGCTATGCGAGAAGATTTAAAGAGGTTCTTCGCAAGCACAAATGCCATTGAGTTTCGGAGAGATCTCGCTGTTTACCTCACTTACTGGCTGGGTGAGGCTGTTTTTGTTGGAGAAGATGGAACGCACATCAGGCCGCACTGTATTTTTCCGGCTTGTCAGATGGCGTTTGGAGAGCGGTTGTCTTTGGTACCTGCTCTTTAATCCTATATGTGTACCGAACTTCAGGCTGCTGCTTTCCTAGTTCGGGTTGGGCTTCCCATGAATAGGGTGTTTTCTGCCCATATCTTCTATTCGTGGTATGTATACCACTGTCCTAGCTTCCATTGTTTGGGAGTTGCACAGGACGAAGATCCCTTTATGATTCGTTTGGCTAGAGGGACAGCCGTTCCCGAATCACTTTGATCTGCCCGTTTGAGGATCCGACAATTTAGGGACGTAGAGATTGGGCAGTCTTCAGTGAAGCTTTCTCCGAGTTTGCGGAAGAAGGCTTTTGATTTTGGTGTCTCCCGTGATTCGACCAGGGCAGGGTCGGGAAGACACTATGCTTTGACAGACGCGGAGAAGAGATGGCTCTTCAACATACGGGTTGGTACGATGGTGTACCGCAGACATCTTTTCGTCGATATCCAGCCGTATGTCCCTTCGCGTTTTGCATTGCAGCTTGGCTTCTCTCAAGGCGTTGTTGGAGCGCCTTCGAGCATGGTGAAGCGTTTTGGAGGTTTGCAGGATGGGAGAAATGCATGGGCTTTTTATAGTGCAGAGAACACTACTGCCATGATTTCCTATCCTGAGCTGCCCACTTTCCGGACTGCTGGTTTCACGAAGTGGTTCGTGGAGAGCTTCTCAGTGTACCGGGGGCTTTCCAAGAAAGAGCTCAATGTCAAGCAGTCTCCTGGGAAGGGTCTTAGCAAATCAGATGGTGTCCGCCGGGAGGAAGTTTTGACCATCCTTTCTGGAGAGAGGCATAAGATAGGCTTTCTCAATGAGCAGGACATCATCAGACTAGGAGCTGCACAAGGAATTCCTGGTGAGGTCTTGAGACAGCTAGAGGAGGAGGAGGCGGAGATCGATGCTATGATACAGGCAGAGCATACGAAGGCTTCCATGGAGTCTACTGAGAAAAGTGGACCATCCAGTGAGGACTCTTGTGAGAGGCCTGACGTTGATAGTGGGGTAGGATCGTCAAGCAGATTGACCCGCCGAGGCAAGAGGAGGAGAGGACAACGCCGTAACATGAGACGGCACGATAGTCCTTCTGATGTTGAAGTTCCTCTCACCATTGCTGAGGAGGTGTCTAAGGATGCTGACGAGCCTCCGGGGAAAAGAAGCAGAGAAGAGGAGACAGCTGGTATGATCCTCTTTCTTTCTTTTGTTTCTTCTTTTCTCTTGTAAGAGATTTTTTTGTTTTTAATCCCCTGCTTTCTTTCTTTTGGCAGAGGACGATGACCTAGTGATGCCCGAGGTTCCAGCCAATGAGGCAATGACGGATCCCGTCGTGGCATCTGAGGAAGAGCCCAGGGACTCTGGAGTGATTCCAGAACCTTCACCTGGTATGATTGCCTTGGCTTCTTTTTTTTTTTTCTTCTTTTTGTTTGTGCTTTTGCTAACATGTAGCCTTTGTTTTCTTGACTTGCCAGAGGATTCTAACGATTTCAGCCATCCATGGACGCAACTTTTGATGATGCGTTGGATGAGCTCAGAGAGGCAGAGAGTACTCCGCCAGTCGTCGAAGCAGGTATTTTTTGCAATAATAATCTTGATATATATATTTTTTTTTACGAGATTATATTCATACCTTTTTGTCTTTTTTCGACAAATTGTGGAGCAGCAGGAGAGGTTCCTCCGTCTTCTTCAGAGCCAGAACAGGGGATACCTGCGGCTGATGCAGAAGTAGGGGCTTCTTCTGCTTCCAATGAGTCAGCTTCTTCCGTTGGAAAGAGTTTATTGATTACTCTTCCAATGGAGCATGACATGGGCCGTCGGGCACCAGAGCATGGCGAATACTCATCTGCACCGCACCTTCAGTATGCAAGGAAGGTGTTGAAGACTGTCTTGAGCTCATGGGTTGAGACTCTTTCTTCAGGTCATTTGGAAGCTGGTTTTGGCATGATCAAGCATGTGCAGGACATCCTCGCTGATAGCAAAGAGGTCGGTCTGGACATCGCAAGCGCCAAGGATTTTGTTAAGGAATCATCACCTTGGGGAACAAATGGACTGAGACCAAGAATTTCCCAGATGGTGACTTCTTTGATGAGATGTTCATAAAACCATCCAGCAGAGTCAAAGCTGAGCTGACTGAGGTCACGAAGGCTCGGAGGCAGATCATTCGGGAGAAGAACGTTACCGAGTTATCCATCATGGGGCTGAAGCAAGACTTGGACCGCCTTGATAAGGAGGTTGTCGAGGCTAGGCAGCGTCTTGAGCTTTTGGAGGAAGAAGCTACTGCCAAATGGACCGCCATTGTGGAGGCTCGTGACAAGGAGGGGACTCTCATTCGCCAAGTTGAGGAAGCTGAAGGTAATTTCTGGAGGAAGACTAAGGAGCATGAGCAGTGGCAGGTCCTCTGGGAAGAACTTCCTCGTGCTGCAGATGGGTCACGGCATTCGGCCGCGTTTTATGGGGACATTTTGAAGAAGTCTGGGGAAAAAACTTTGGAAGTTAAGGCCAAGGGTCTGCTTCAGGAGTTGAACCTTTGGTTGAAGACCATGTCGGTTTGAGCTCCTGAGTTGTAACAAACTCTTTTTCCTTCTTTTTTTTTTTTGGTACCTCCATGTATAAACAGTTTTGGTACTATATTTTTGTATCCCCTTCCTTTCACTTAAATCATTTTTTTTTTTTATGAAAACAAATTCGAGCAAAAGTTGGCAGGAATATTTGTTTAAGAATTTGATCAAAAGGTTGTCATTTTGTGAAAATCTTTTGTCAAAGGGTTGTTTTGGGCATGAAAGCCAATTTTGTGGCAAAAAGCCTGGTTTTTTATGGTTTGAAAACCGAAATTTTGGATGGCATGAAAGCCTAATTTTGTCTGTGGCATGGGAGCCAAATTTGTTTGTGGCATGAGAGCCAAAGTTTTTTGGATGGCGTCAAAGCCGAATTTCATTTTGTGGCATGGGAGCCAAATTTTGTTTGTGGCATGAGAGCCAAAGTTTTTGGATGGCGTGAAAGCCGATTTTGGCGTTTATAGCCGGATTTTTTTGTTTTGGAATTTATAGCCGGATTTGGTTTTCAAAATGCAGGTATCGACTAAGTGTCGCCTCCCCGCTGAATGGTCTTGCAAGTATCGATGGAATGTCGCTTCCTTGCTCATTCGGTTTTGCGAGTATTGATGGAATGTCACTTCCTCGCGGGCTGGGTTTGCGAGTATTGATGGAATGTCGCTTCTTCGCGGATTAGGGTGCAAATATCGACTAAGTGTCGCTTCCCTGCTTTTCCCAAAACTTTTAGTTTTGCGAGTACTGACTTGATGTCGTTTCCCCGCGATTTTTAAAATTTGAGGTTTTCTCGAACCATTTGAAATTTTGGGTTGTGGATATCAACTGGTATGTTGTTTCTCCATGATTTTTTGAAATTTGGGTTGTGGATATCAATTGGAATATTGCTTCTCCACGATTTTTGAAATTTGGGTTATGGATATCAACTGGTATGTTGCTTCTCCACGATCTGAGGTTTTGCAAGTATCGAATGGGGTTCGCTTCCTTGCTGTTTTTTGGATTTTTTGAAGTATCGAATGGGGTTCGCATCCTTCCGGTTTTTTGGTTTTTTTTTTTCTGAACAATGAAACGATGAAAGTAAGCATTGTTTTGAAAGTTTTTTTTTTTTTTTTTGTTTGGAAACTTCAACATAAAGATGAAAATTTCAAAAGGGGTGGGTTTGACGAGCAAGTACCTTGGAAATAGGCTTTGGCCGTATAGATATCGCTCTGACCCGTTTGGGGAAGTCTTCAAGGGTAGTACTGCTTCAAGAACTTGCCGTTGATGGGTAGCATACATCTGTCTCCTTCCATGTTTAGAAGAGCGTATGCGCCATTGGAGAAGACTTTGTCGATGACGAAGGGTCCCTCCCATTTTGGTTCAAATTTGCCTTTGGATTTGTGGGCAAAGACTATGGGTCTTTTTACTGCAAGAACCAAGTCACCCTTTTTGTAGGCGCATTGCCTGACCTTCTTGTCGAAAGATCCTGCCATGCGTGCTTGGTACAACTCAATGCTTTGTAGAGCTTCGAGTCGTCTTTCATCGAGATTATCTAGCTCTTGGAGTCTCAATTTGACATTGCTTTCTTGCGTCATGTCATTTTGCAAAGATACCCTTAAGGAAGGAATTTGTACTTCCAAAGGGACAACAGCTTCGCATCCATAGACCAAAGAGAATGGTGTGCTATGGGTTGGTCCTCAAACGGTAGTTCGATAGGCCCACAAAACTTCTGGTAGTTTGTCGCCCCAGTCTCTTTTATGACTAGAGACCATTTTCTTGAGAATTTTGCAGAGCGTCTTGTTGAAGGCTTTTGCTAGCTCGTTCGCTGCTGGATTATATGGAGTCGAAGGACAACTTTGGATTTTGTACTTGTCGCAAAACCTGTAGAATCTGTGATCCCGGAATTATGGTCCGTTATCATGGACGAATCTTTTAGGTATGCCGAAGCGACAAATAATGTTGGTGTGCCAGAATTGAAGGACTGATGAGGTCTTCATTTCGCTGAGCGCAAATGCTTCTGACCACTTGGAGAAATAATCCGTAGCGGCAAAGATGAAGCGATGACCTTTGCTTGATGGGGGAGAAATAGGACCTATGATGTCCATACCCCAGGCTTCGAAAGGCCATGAGATTGCTGTTGGATGTAGCCATTCCGGAGGCATGAGGATATAATCTCCGTGAATCTGGCATTTTTTGCAGTGCTTGGCAAATTGTATTGCATCAGCTACCATGGTAGGCCAATAATAACCTAGCCTTTTTATCTGGTTGTAGAGCTTAGGACCAGCCTGATGGGCTCCACAAAGACCATCATGCACTTCTTTGAGAGTTTCCTCAGCCTTTTGTTGTGACAAGCAGCGTAGGAATATTCTGTTGAAGGATTTTCTGTAAAGTGCTTTTGAAGGTATATCCAAATGAAAGTTCGGGGCTCGTCTTTGGATGCTTACCCACTCTTTTGGATCTTCAGGTAGGATTCCGAACATGATGTAATCAATGAACGGATCTCTCCAATCGCCAATCGGAGGTTTGAGGATGGACATCCGACTTGCAACCACTTGGTGGCATTCAGCAACTGCTTGGTGTATGTTGAGAGGAGGGAGAATCCTTCTTTGACACACTGTGATTTGCATGTGTTCCCCCTTTTGGATTGCCATGGATGCGGCGAGTCTAGCCAGGGCATCTGCACGGATGTTTTCACCTCTGAGGATGTGGGTGATGTGACAGATGTTGAATTTTTGTCGAAGCGACTGCGCCTTGTTGTAGTAAGGTAGCAAATCAGGCTTCCTGACTTCATATTTCTGATTCATCTGGTTGACGATCAGTTGAGAGTCCCCAAAAGCTTCCAACATGGTGATGCCCGATTCGAGGGCGAGTTCCAATCCTACAATCAGGGCTTGGTACTCAACTGCATTGTTTGAACATGGTTCCAGTAGCGAGAAGGCGTGTGGAATCATGTATTTGTCGGGGCTGAAAAAGAAGATGCCAATTCCCGATATTTGCTTTCCTTTTTCATTTGTCCTGGTTGCACCGTCAAAGTACATGTCCCAGGAAGCATTTGATAAGGAAGTTTCCACATTGTAGATAAATTCGTCTGGGAGATCATCCCTGAGTGGAGAATCTTTAGGCAATGGATGCTCTGCGAGAAAGTCTACTAGAGCTTGGCCTTTGATCGCTTTTTGTGGTATATACCTAATATCAAACTGTGATAGAAGGATGGACCATTTTGCCAGTCGGGCATTGAGAGCACCTGCTTTTGTGACAAGGACCTTTAGGAGGTTGATACTCGAAATCAGGTAGACTGTGTTCGACAGCAGATAGTGACGCAGCTTTTGTACAGCGAACATTTCTGCAAGGCATTCTTTTTCGACTGGGGAGTAGCGATGCTCTGCACCTACCATCATGCGGCTAAAGGTAATATAGAGCAGCTTCTTTTCCGTCGTCGTTTTCTTGTGCGAGCAGAACACCCAAAGAGTGGTCGAGAGCTCTTGTGTACAAGATAAATAGTTTTCCAGTTGTGGGGGTAGCCAGCACTAGAGGTTTGGTGAGGTATGCTTTGATGTCTTGAAATGCATTTTCACATTCAGCATCCCAGACAAAGTCGACACCTTTCTTCATCAAGCGAGAGAATGGACGGCACTTCCCTGACAGATTGGAGATGAACCATCGAATGTAGGCCAACCTTCCTTGAAGCCCTTTTAATTCTCTTAGGGTTCTGGGAGATGGCATTTCCAGGATAGCCTTGACTTTGATAGGGTCAAGTTCTATTCCAGCTTTCCGTACTATGAATCCGAGAAACTTACCCGATGAGACACCGAAGAAGCACTTTAGTGGATTCATCCGTAATTTGTGTTTGCGAAGTCGGAGGAAGACTTTTCGAAGATCGTCAAGATGGTCTTCTTTTCTTCTGCTTTTGATGGCGAGGTCGTCAACATAGCATTCGACCGTTTTGTGCTGCATATCTTGGAATATTTTCATCATAGCTCTCTGATATGTTGCACCTGCATTTTTCATACCAAATGGCATGACAGTGTAGCAATATACGCCAAATGGTGTGCGAAATGACGTATGCCTTTCATCTTCAGGATGCATCTTTATCTGATTGTAGCCAGAGAATCCATCCATGAATGTCATTCGCTCGAACCCATAGGTGTTGTCAATCATCACCTCTGGTATGGGGAGCGGGAATTCATCTTTAGGACATGCATTATTTAGGTCTCTGTATTCGATACAGACCCTTATCTGCCCATTTTTCTTTGTCACGGGGACGATGTTGGCCAACCATTTAGGATGCTATTCCTCGCGGATGAAGCCAACGTTTTTCAGTTTCTGAACTTCTTATTCAATTTTGTCCATCACGTCGGGACGGAATCTTCTTTGGCCTTGTTTGACAGGCTTGATTTCTTTTTGCAAGTTGAGCTTGTGGACTGCTACTTTGGGATCTAAGCCAGGCATTTCGGCATAAGACCATGCAAAGCAATCAACGAACTCACGAAGAAAAGAGATATACTCGGGTAACTCATCATCCTTTAAATTCTTGCTTATGAATACAGGACGTGGGTTATCAGGTGTTCGCAAGTCTATCTTTTGTACAGGGTCTTCTGTCGGAAGGTTTGAAGGTGGTTCTTCCACAATATTTTCGGAGGCTTCCAACTCAACAAGACCTTCTGGAGTGCCAGAGAAATTTTCAGACTGAGGCTCTTTTTCTGTCCATGGATCTTCTTGATCAGTGTCCTTCTCAAGGCTCGCAATGAGATGGTCCCAATCATTTGCTGGAATTGGGTTGAAGTAGGGTATTTCTTTTGGAGACGATGGTTCTTCTGGGTCAGAGAACCGCGCGTCTATGTCATCGGGCAATTCCTCTTTATCATCGGAGAAATTATAGCAATTGGAGGAGCTTTCTGAACCCTTGACGAGTGACTCCTCAAAAAGATATCCAGGGATATCGATGTCTTCATGAGATGTTGAGGCTTGGTCGGTAAAACGACTTTGTAGCCATGGTGTCAACTGTCTCATTGGAGCGGTAGGATCATACCCCAATCCATATGAAGACTTGCCTTTGTTAAGGTGGATTTTCTAATCTTCTGGTTGACTTTTGGTCAGGGTGGGTTCCAATGGTGTGAGAATACCACGGCCACCTCCCAAACCAGTCGGATTTTGAGCGTCATAGCCCATTTTCTTCATGATAGCTTGTGCCGTCGGACTATACAGGGATAGTTGAAGCATACCTTTGTTTTGGAAAGGTTCAAGCAGAGAGTTCAGTGGAGATGCTCCTGATCTGTGGAAGTAAATCACTTTTTCTTCTCGCGAAGTTGCCGGAATAACAAAGGAAGCAGACGTAGGATCTTCTATGTCTGCAGGTGCCTCCAATGGAGTGAGAGCGGGCTGATCTCGCAAAGTATCAGCTTGGCTTGATGCTGTGTCATCTTCTGACTCTGATTCTGAGTCTGTGTCATGCATAATAGACACGAAGGAGACAGTGAACTTGCCCCCAGCCTTTTGTTTTGTCTTCTTTACTTTGGTAGTAATTACCAAAGGCTTTGGAGATTTGAAGGAGACGACAAAGGGAGCTTGACCGCTTACTTCGAGTTTGGTGGAGGGTTTGTTTACCTCCGGTGATTGCTGAGGAGCCTTCCTTTATCTTTCTGGAGACTGTCGGCAAAGTGAATTGTTTTTTCCTCCTGTTCTTCTTTTCCATCTTTATACATTTAAGCATCTGCAAAATGGACATCTCTGCCTTTGAAGGGCTTTTTGTCTGCAAACAGTCGATGTATCAAGCCATCGTTGCCAACAAACTTGATGCACTGATGTAGAGTTGAAGGGACGACACCGTTGTCATGTATCGAGGGGCATCCAAGGAGTACATTGTAGCATGAAGGGGTCCTTATTGCATACACAGTGACTTCAGAAATTAGATCACCGATTTGCAATTTGAACCTGATTTTGCCTATAGGCCTTTGAGAATTGCTGTCATATCCGAAGATGGATACGGACGTTTAACTCAGCTTGCTAGGTGGGATGCCCAGCTCTTCGAGTGCTGAAGTAGAAGTGAGGTTGAGTGCAGAACCTGGATCGATCTGAACTCTATGTACTGGCATTTCTTTGACGTACCCCGTAAAGAACAAGGGTTAGTTGTGCTTTGTCTCACCTAGCAGGAGGTCATCCTTGTCGAAGGCAATTGTTGCACTTGCTGCTTTTTGTACCGAGAGGCATTCATTGCCTGATCCCTCAGTTTTCTTCTTTTCTCCCTTTGGGGGAGTATTTGATTTTTTGACCCTGTAGTCCATTTCAATTTGTAGGACTTGTGGGGCGTGTTTGTCGACATCCGCATTTAGCCTTTGTACTTCTGAAATGAGACTATCACGAGTTTGTGGAGACATTCGTAATAAGTCAAGGATGTGCAGACGTGCAGGTATGTGTTTGAAGTGCTCAATCAAGTCGTACTTGAAAGCCTCCTTCGGGCCTGCATTTTCATTATTATTGCCACTTGGGGTGCTTACAACTTGTTTTCCCGAAGGATTTACATAAGAAGAAGAAGGTTGGTTGTAATTTTTGTGGTAATCCCGGCCAGAACGGGTACCTCTACCAACTTCAAGAGCTTCTAGAGACTGGTCTTCTTTTGGAAGATCACTCTTAGGATCAAGGGGTTGATCATTTGCTGAAGACGGCTCTGTAACAGCATTGGTGTCTTCAGTAATTGTGTTGCACGGAGTAATTTCCGGGAACAAGTCCTGAACAGCATCCGATAACATTTCTGTATTAGTCCAGACATCGTCTATGAGATCGGGCATCTGGGACCAATCGACTGGGCTTTCAATGAAGAAGATTTCATTGGCAGGAGTTTCTTCAAGATGATCAATCGGGAAAGGCTTGAGTTCCGATGTCACAGCTTCAGGAGACGAGGGCTGAGAGGATGATATCTCAGTGGAAGTCACCTGAGAAGATGTAGCTGCAGATGATACATTACCGGTTGGGGTGTATGTGTCTTCGGAAGCTTCAGAGGCACTATCGTCTGGAGCTATCGCATTGCAGGTCATCCTGACAGGAGATGCCCCCAGTGCAGACTGTTGGGAATCGGACTCATCCTCAGATGTAAGAGGATCATCGATCCGATTGTTTTCTCCATTTTCAGGAGTTAAGGGAGAAAGTTCCCGTTGATTTTCAAGGAATTCCGGTTCTGGATCATGACGAAGATCATTGATGCGATCCTGCTTCTGCTTTATAGGAAGATGTTGCAAGATTCTTGCATATTCCTAAAGATCAGGCATAGGGGCCAAATCTTCTTCGTCATATGCTCCTTGTGGTTCGCCCATGTTGGGTTCCACCGGAACATTGGTTGGTGCTGGATCGACAGCATTTTCTTGAACAGGGTCCTGGTCTTCTTCATCATCGGACCAGGACCCTTATGGCTGTAATGGGTTATACTAGATTACTGGCATAAGATGAGACTCGGGAATCCATTCCTCGTCGGAGAGGTATTCTCCTGTTTCAAGGGATTCTTACTGCCTTTGAAGTTTTGAGAAGAGATTCTTTCGTCGTCCCTAGTGAAGCAGTGGAAGAAGTTTCTGCTTTTTCAAGGACTTCTTGTTTTGGTTGAGACTTCTGCTGTTGTTTGAGCTTGCGTAGTTGTCTCTTGGCTTGCCTTCGCTGCTGAGCGGTCGGCTTTGTTTTGACGATCTCCCAATTTTCATCTTCTAATAGATCGGGATGCACCCATATAGGTTATCCATCTGATGTTGGATAGGGAACCAATTCTTGGGACGCTTGAGCCATTTTTATCACCCTGAATGAAGTAGTGATCTTCTCCTTCGGTGACTTTGAAGTTTGCCGACACGACACCATGTTGACAGAAGCGGGGCCATAGTTTTTATCAAAGGTTATGACTCCGTTTTTCCACATCTCATTGATCTTCTCTCTCACAACGAAGCATTGATTGAGAGGATGTGAGATCATCTGATGGTATGGACAGTATTGGGGATCATTGGTTTTGCCAACATCTCTCGGTCTTTTGGGCTTTGGCAAAATGAGTTTGCCATTTGCTAGGAGAGCCTCAAAGGTTTCTTCAACATCTTCATCGAACGGATATTTCTTTTCTACACGTTCTTTGAAGGCATCAGAGAGTTTAGGTCTTTTACCAGCAGTTTTGTTTTCAGGTTTCTTTGGCTGCTGAGGAGCTGATTTAGTCTGCACATTGAGAACCTCCTTTTTCTTTGGTTTTGAGGTTGTAACAGCAGTCGGCTCTTTCTTTGATGATTTCTGACGTTGAGGTCTTTGATCACCATTTCAGCTTCCATGGAAGCTTCGAGAAGTTCCCCCAGGTTCTTTGATTTGTTGCCAATGATCATGGAGCGAATTTTTACTCTCATATTGTTACGACAAATGTCGATTAGCGACGCTTGTGGCAGTACATCTGAGCATTTGTACGCCATTGCCTTCCACTTGTGAATGAAGTCGTATGTTGACTCATTCTCTCCCTGTTTTAGGCTGCAGAGCTGAGCCATAGTAACGGGATGATCCTCACCTTGGAAGTGGGTCAGGAAGCGTGTCTCTAGCATAGCCCAGTTCTGGATGGAGTTCTCCGGCAGAGTGGAGTACCAATCAAAGGCTGTACCTTTTAGGGTACTTGCAAAGAGGCGAATCTTGAGAGCATCTTGATCCGCAATGGCTCCCGTCAGGATCTTGAAATGGATGACATGCTGTCTGGCCGAACCTTTCCCCGCAATGAAGACTTGAATTTTGCGAGCTCGGCCCCTGTTGAGATGAAGGCTCGAGTCACAAGAGTGCAGGCTTCAGCATGTTTCTGCGTAGGCCTAACAATGCAGGATTTAATTTTGGGCTTGTAGGAGCAAGCAGGCTCATGATGATTTTGTTTGTTTTTTGGGTGGAGGCTAGGTTTCTCCTCTTTCATGTAAGAGAGAGGGTAGAACTGATTCTCCTTGAGAGGGCCAAGTATGCTGGCTTTGTAGATGTTCGGGACCTCCGTTGCTTTGGTGAAGATCTCGGGGACCAGGTTTTGAGGTAAACCTGGTTTCTTGTGGGTTGAGGCTTCGTGGGAACGCCATGGGCTTCAGGCTTCTTGGTGTTCGCCCTTGGTGCCATGTTAGTGACACGTTGTGGGGCGGTTTTCTGCTTCTTGGCAGGTACAGTGTCTTCTGCGGGAAGTGAGAATGGTCCCAGCGATCCGAAGACGATGGTCCGGGGAGTTGAAGTTGACCCGGTGTTTGGAGAGTTGTCGAGGGAGATGACGCTTCGGCAACTGGCAGGGCGCTTATGCTTGTTTTGCTTGTCTTGAAGCATAAGTTGGTACTTGTTCTCATCGAAAGTGATGGTTAATGAAGCTGCCATTGTTAGTTTTGGAAAACTTCTGAAACAAGACCAAATCCATTAGTAATCACAAGAATATGGTGATCGTAAATGGAGAACAACTATGGTTTTGTCTTTTCAAATCGCTTGAGGGGACATGGCCCAACCCAAGGACGATGAAGAAGGCAAAAAGCCATAGAGGATACAATTGTTATAAAATGCGAGTATGGTAGGCTCAGAGTGAGTGTTCCAGTGACTGCTAGAAGTAATTGTAGACCTTAATTCAAATTACTGAGAAGCAAGGCTCACTCGAGGTAAAATGATATAAGGTTGGAGATACAAATGTGTCGGTCACGAATACAGTAGATCCGAAAGGGCGCACTAGCACCGCTACGCACAAATGTTGCAAATCGCATCCTTGGGAAGGACACGAGATAGGATTTTTTTTTAAAGGTCAAATTTGGATTCATAAAGGAGAGCAAATGGTGTTCCAATCCGAATGAAGGCTCAACATTTCTGCGAGCGCTAAATTTAGAAGGGAAGGAACCAGATTTCCCGGATGTGAATCCAATGATGACGGGAGTTTTTTTTTTTTTTTTTGAAGGGTCAAGATTGAATTCATCAAAGAGAGCAAATGGTGTTCCGTTCCGAACAAAGGCTCAACATTTCTGCGAGCGCTAAATCCGAAAGGGAGGGAACCAAAATTTCTCAACTCTAAACTCAAAAGTGACGGAAGTTTTTTTTTTTTTGAAGATTTTTTTTTTTGAAGATGCACATAGGTTTCCAATTCGATCTTATGAAACCTTGGTAGATAGATCAGCCCCCAGGTAAGGGTAGGATTACTTAATGAACCCGTTTGGAGGACCCTTGCCTCGAACAGTCTAGCTGTCTCCACACTCTAAACAAGGCTTTTCTTAAATCCACTTTGGTCAAAGAACGCAATTGGTGGAACCTCAGTGTTTTTTTTTCTTTTGAAAGATTTCTAATGAACTCATCAAAGAGAACAAGTGGTGTTCCAATCCGAACCACAACTCAACATTTCTGCGAGCGTTAAATCTGAAAGGGAAAGAACCAAGATTTCTCAATTTTGAGCCCAAAAGAAAGAAAACTGATTTTTTTTTAAATTTAATTTTTTTTTTGAAATCCTAATTGGACTCATCAAAGAGAATAGATGGCCCAATCCCCGATATGAACGATAGATGTGAACATTTCTGTGAGCTATCAAGTTCAAAGAGGAGAGGATCAAAATTTCTCAAAGTTGAATCTTGAGAAAGAAAGATCATTTTTTTTTTTTTGAATTTGAAATGAAGGTGTTTTTTTTTTCTTGAAATCCCAATTGGACTCATCAAAGAGAAAAGATGGCCCAATCCCCGATATGAACGATAGCTGCGAACATTTCTGTGAGCTATCAAGTTCGAAGAGGGGAAAGATCAAAATTTCTCAAAGTTGAGTTTTTAAGAAAAGGAAATCAGATTTGTTGTTTTTTTTTTTGAAGTGAGAAATAAATATTGAAATCGCATCTCATGTTTTTTTTTTTTAGATGCAAAATGCAACATAGGCCACCAACTAGAAATGAGCCAAGGGATCAAAGCATCACGTTCCCAAGTCAACGGGTCCCACCGGGTGTGCCAACTTGAAGGACCTGAAAGAAATCTTCCGTCCTCTCCTTCCGCACCCCGGGGGCTGACCTGGGTCTCGGCGGAGGAGGGAAAATCTCGGGCATCAACATTTTTTTGTACGGGTATGCCAGATTTACTTTCTACTTGGAATTTGGAATGGTGATAATCTGGAGATTCACCTTCACAAGTGGAAAGGAAATCAATCCTTTTTTCTAACTTTTCAAATTGCATTAATATGAAGAAAAGAGACAAGTTTGTTTTTTTAGAAAGCCGTAGGAGGCGTTTTTGTTTGTTTGCCGTAAAAGGCAACTTTGCCGTGAAAGGCGATTTTACAAAACTCTTCAAATGTGAAAGATAAGAATTGTGATTTCTTTTTGTCTCTTTAAGAAATACAAACTACAATAAAAAAGTAAGAAAAGGGATCTAACTTCTCAGGAGACTGTGGGGACACGTTGAGATCGACGGTCGCAAGTCATGTATGGACTTCGCCGTCGTCCTTCAAATGAGAACATGTGATGCTTTGATTCTGTGGCTTGGCTCCTAACCTCAGTTTTTTAAAGGACAAAGACCAAGAGAAGGTCCTATATCCAATGAAAAACCGAGTAAACGGGCTGAAAAGCCGCGTTTAGGCCATTTTGGAGAAGGAGGTGACCTTGGGGGGGGGGGGGGGGGGGGGGGGGGGGGGGGGGTGGCCCCCCAAGGGACGTTGATCACCTTGTAGTGTTCTTTGCAGCAGAGCAGCAAGACTTCGTCTGGATTTCTTTGGGAGAAGTGCAGAATTTCAAGTCGATAGATGTCGATAATCCCTCTCTCTCTTGGAAATGGATATCCTTTTATAGGCTTTTGGTAGTCATGGGGTGGTTATGGGCATTGATAGCCATGATGAGAGCATTGATGAGGAGTTACAAGTTGATTTTGTAACTCCTTTTTCATGGCTTGTGATTGGCCGATGAAGGTAGTGGGCTTTTAATCGCCTTTATGCTTCATGATGAGGGGAGTTTCATGGGTTTAATGCCATGATTGTTTGGATTTGTAACTCCCAAATGCTTGAATCTGATTGGGCCGTCCAAAATAATGAGTTAATGACCGCATTAAGTTGTCATAAACGGGTCAATTAACATCATTAAGTGGTCGCCAAGGCATGTGAAGAGTAGCGGGCCGTGCCTCGTCTTTTGAGATTCTTCTTGCGATCATCACAGGTGGATCTACGCATTGTTTGATGTCGGATTGCAGTGCAATCTCAGACATTGATTGATGTTGGTGCGCCGGTGACATCTGTCTTGTCGATTTCACTATCGGTCGGACAGAAAGTGCACTTTCTTGGTCACCCAGTTGGCGATCTTGGAGCGATCGGTGATGATTTCATGCTTTCGACAACGGATCCGAGATGTCGGTGAAGATCAGTAGTTTTCAAGCATCAAACATTGGATTTTCAAAAATCAGAAAGGCAGGAGCACCCGAAACGCGAAAAGGATCGAAAATCGGACGTTTTGGTGCAAAATCCGGCGACCCGGATTTGCAGGGTCGCTGGGCGACCATGCACCCAGGGTCGCCGGCGACCATAGGGCTTTGACCCGTTTGGTCACCGAGCATTGTTTTCAGCCGTTTTTCCGTCTTTTTCGTTCCTTCTTTCTTCTATATTTTTCTTGACATTTTTCCTCAATTATTGACTTGATCTTTTCAGAGAAATCTTGACGAGAACCCGCGTGAAATCGGAGCACAAAGTTTCCCATTTTCTGGGAAAGCCGAAGACTTTGTAGCCGATTTTCCGTCAAGCGTCGAAACTAGGTCAAACGATGTCGGAATGACCTCAAAATTGAGGTGAGGCTTCTTGAGCAGTGGATAGGATCAACCATGAGCTTTTATTTGAGTTTTGAAGCCGTTTGGGGTCCCATTGATGCTTGACTTGTTTTTGCTGTGGGGAAAATGCCGAGCTTTGATATGTGGTCAACGATGTCCGATTGACCTGAAATTTGACGGGGAGCCTATTGGAGTCATTTTGAGACGTTCCATCAGCTCCGTTTTAGATGTCATGGTCCCGGGTTGCTCCGCCGCCGGTAGGCTTGATTTTCTCTCGGAGCATCGAAACCTGGTCAAACGTTGTCGGAATGACCTGAAATTTGACGTGCTGCCTCTTGGAAGCATGTTGAAGCCACTCGTGTATTTTGTTTGATGAGTGATGGCTTCGATGTTTTTCTCCGCCGGGAGGCTTGATTTTGCTGTTCGAGAATTGATGGAGGGTCAAGCGTTGTCGGTTTGACTTGAAATTTGGCATAGAGCCCTTTGGAGACATTCTGGAGTCATCCGTAGGCTCTGATCAAAGTTTTGATGTCTTTGATGATGTTTGCCGCCGGGAGCACTTGTTTAGCTGTCGGAGCAGTGAAGTTGGGCCAAACGATGTCGGAATGGCCCGAAACCTCAGGTGTACTGTCGTGACCCCGGACCGAGGCCTCCGGGCCCGCGACTGCGCGGCGGTATGATTAACTACCGCAAAACACACCGTTGCTTTTAGTTTTCCCACAGGTTTCCGCGATGAGGATCCCAAGACACGGCTCTAGCTCACACGAATGGATATGCGGAAGCGTGTAGCAAAACATGTCACACAAATCTTGAACAATGAGATACAAAGAAAATTATAATATCAAGACTCGGTATCAAAAGAGAATGTCAACATAGCATTCCTACCATGATTAAGTTTCAACATTTAAACAAAGTATTTTTACTTTCAATTACAAAGCCTTGAGAGGCCAACAGAGGCCAATACAACTATTACAATCCCAAAAAGAATAACCCGAACTAGGCGAAACGAGAATCAAGATCCAGACCGGCGTCTAGATGACGTCGTTGGGCTGCCACTCGTGTGCTGGGGGTAGCTCAATAGCCTCCCCCGGGCACTCCTCGTCAAGCGTAAACTCTCCTGCACCTGGACATCAAAATAATGAGCATCAAACACGACGGTTTGGCAAATAAACAATTTCGGCTTGAATATAAGAAATAATGCAAAAATAGTTCAATACTTAAATACACGTCTCAAGTTTACGAAACTAGCATGAATACTTATAATATCATGAAAAGATAAATCCACATTGAGCTCATCCTTTCTCCGTCATACATGATGACAAGAGCAAGCACGCACGACAAGCACGACACGAAAAAACACGATCCCACGCCACGCATGGTAGACGGGGTATCCGGCCGCGGAACCGGATCACAAACACGCACGATGTGTAATATAACATACGACTAGTCTGCAGACAGTCCACATGTTTAAGGACCCCCAGGTAGTGGATCAAGCTAAAAGGGCAGTCCAAGCTCAGTGGTATTCACTTATATCATGAATGCACAAAACACGGCAATACACGTTTGAGAACACGACAAAACAAGAGGGAGATCATTTATAAAACACAACACGACGAGACTAGCAAAATAGCATAATATTAATGCTTAGCAAACTTAAGAAATGATTCCCTTTTTTATTCTTGAAACACATCTTAAATACAAATTCATACTTGAAAATCAAACGAGAACACGATGATGCATGAGGCATCAAAACAAAGTGCAAACAAAGTCCATCAAGCTTAGGCTAAGACTGTTCATTGACCTTAGCGAAGTTGAAACCCAAATGTTAGAAATTTACATAGTTTGATGTCCCCAAAGGTAAGGTACATTTTGGAGTTCCAATTTACACAATGTCAATTAAAAGTCTAAAGCATAGTCTAGTTTTCATCCCCGCAAAAATCCTTCAAAAATAGTACTTTCTGTAACTGTCGGTCTGGGTTAAGCATCTCTACCGATAGAGCTGCCGGTTTAAGCATCTCTACCGGTAGAACTACCGATTTAAGCATCTCTACCGGTAGAACTTCCGATAGACCAAGGGTTCTCAATTTCCTCAACTCTCTGCCAAAATTCGAGCCACTTCTACCAGTAGAACTTCCGGTTTAAGCACCTCTATCGGTAGAACTTCCGATAGACTAAGGGTTTTCAATTTTCCTCAATTCTCTGCCAAAATTCGAGCCACTTCTACCTGTAGAACTTCCGGTTTAAGCACCTCTACCGGTAGAACTTCCGGTAGAACTTATGAAGTTCAATTTTTTTCACACTTCTCTCCCTTCTTCACTTCCACATTTTCACCACCTGTACTCCCCAAACCTACATGCTTTCCAAGGGATGATTTCCACACAAAAATCCACTCCCATTTCAATCAAAACGTCAAAAATCACAAACCCATTTACATTCAAATCATGTATTACTAACTTATAAGGTATTCCATTGAAAAACATGCTTCCATTCAAGACAAAACTTCTAGATCAGGTAGAGTAATTAGCTACTATGCTTAGCAAGATTAAACAAGCTAAAAGAGATTAATAACATGAAAGAAAAGACAAGCTTTATGACGAAACAATATTTCCAATGTAAAATGCCCTAAAACTTGCAATGTATTAGGAAGAACTAAAACGTTTACTTGCCTTAGCCCAATGTCAAGCAAAACTTCACAAAAATCAACATTAAGGGTGGCTCCACGAAATCTACACAAAATCCCCAAAAGAAAGCACGCAAAAATCACCATTTTGGCCACTACAAACCCCCATTTCGAAAATGGGTTTGAAATCATGATAAACAAGCTCTAGGTGAGTTAAAGAACATCAAATGGAAAGAATGAAGGAAAACACCAACCTTGAGCTAGCTAAACAAGGAGAAAGGAGGTTGAAGATGATGAATAGTGCAATGGTTTGGCTCCAGAAACACTCCAGACGAAGCTTGAGAAGAGAGGAAGAGAATGGCAGAGTCGGATCGGAGATTGGAGCTCTCTAGCTAGATGATTTCTAAGGGAGAAGACCAAGGAGAAAACTCTTCTCTTCTTCACTCTAGGGCAAGCACAGTTGCAGGAAATGGGAAAAGAATGGAGGAGAGAGAGTAAGAGACTATAAATAGTGTCTGGAAGTGGGTCCCCTAAGCAGTGGAACTAGAAACGCTTAAAACATGGTCTTGTGGACCCCGGATGGAATCGACGAAGAAGAACAAAATGATCGTCGAAAAATCTAGTTTCGAAAAAGTATAATTTTGACATAGTTTCACGACTTCAAAAATTGTGCCCAGATTTAGCATGAAATGACAGATTTACCCTTATTGGGCCAAAACTTGGGTTTCTGGGCCTCAAATGCATGCAGGTTAAAAACGAAAGTTGTCACAAATAATAAAACCATTCAAGACAAATAAAAATCACAATCATAGCAAAGATCTAGAACAAGAACCCATTCTTACTCGTGTACTCAGGGCGTCCCTGAGCGTGTCTGACTCATACTAAACGTCCTCAAAATTTCCAAAGCTATGATCCAGACTAAATCTAATCACCTTCTAACCTAACTAATACTAAGACTCACTTAAGACTAAGCACTCACTTAATTAGTACTAATCGAGTTGGCCTGGGTTAGGGTCTAACATGTACCCCTCTTTTGGCTGCCTTAAAGGATCTTTCAGTTTCTGTCTGATTCTGACAAAATCTGATGCTTGAAGTAGCCTTGCCTATTTTTAGCAGAATGCAGCTTCAAGAGGCTTCTTGATGTTGAGGAGACATAGTGACTTTTTTGGTGTCAACAATGAGATAGTGTGATTTGTCTGGATCATCAGAATGGAGATTTTGGATCAATGTGCTGGTACATTGGATGTATTGAAGGACCATGAGAAGCACCTTATGGAATTCCGTCTCAATAATAAGGTATGCTCTCATAATTCCCTAGCAATAGGCTCTCAATCCCGAGACATTGATGAACTCAAGTTTCTATCTATTCATTTGCTTTGAGTCACCAATGAGTGAGGCCAACTATAGGTCAACACCTCGGTGTCTTGGGTATGTGGTAGTAGGACTGTGGGAACATTAAATGATCAAGATGGAATCTATCTCTATTATCCCCCTGTGCTAATTAATGGATTTGTCATTAGTAAGCGCGTACCCATCTCGATTAAGAGTTAATTGGATGGTACTGATGATCATAGTGATTAATTGGGGCTCAAGGATAATAAGATGTAGAACTAAGATTGGAAGAGACAGATTTATTCCAATTGATCCATGGATATTGATAGAGGGGCCTACTTGTGGTAATTGGGAAGTTTATGGTCTTCATTGTAATTTATTCCTAAGACTGGAGTGCAATTGCATTTATATAGTGGTGTTATTTGCAATTAATTGTGGGCCCGGATTGCACATGAGATGTGGGGTCACGTGTCCCAGTTGGAGCCAGCTTTCTAAGGAGTCCCTACTGGTCACCATGCTAGCCCAAGTTATTAGAAAAATACTAATTATAGTAGAACTCTAAAAGGAAATAGAAAGTTACTATTTCTATTAGAAGTGAGACTTCTAATAGTGGTAATAGTAAGTTACTAATTATAATAGAAGTGAGACTTCTATTTTAGAAAGAAGAGAGTTACTAATTGTTAGAGAAGTAAGAGTTCTATTTCAATTAGATAATAAAGAAGAAAAGCTTGCTTTTAGCAATATATAGAGGACATAAGAGGTCTTGGACGTCCCATGCAAAATCCTACATAGGGATTCACGCCCATGCCTTTTGTGCAAGAGTTGCACATGTTTTGTCTTCTCTCTTCCCTCTTCTAGTTCTCTTCTAGTTTCCTTGAGAGTTTTCTCTTGGAGATCCCACCCATCTTCTTAAGAAAAGAGAATCTGATAAGGGTCATAGCGTGGAAGATCAAAAGGTGTTGGAGATTCCTATTTGATAAGTGAAAGAGTTTCATCATCAAATAAAAACGCAAATTCTCCATTAGAGCACAACCGAGCTCCAAAGGTATAATCTGCTTCGTTGTATGTTGTAGTTTTTATGGATACTTGTTGGCTGCTTGTTTCTCTCTTTTAGATAGTTTTATTTACTGTACATGATCTTGAGATTGAGGGTTATGCATCCTGGATTGGGTTTTAGGCCTTATGGGTACTTGATCCTTGTATCAAGTGGGTCAAAAGTTTTGAAAATCTATCTACGAGGACCACCTACTTCCAACACCTGGAACCCGAAATCTGAAGAATAAAAAGCGTGAAAAACCCATAGGCAGCCCCTCCTTATATAAGTTAGTGTCCTGGTTTCAAAAGAGGTCGGAATCCCACTTGGGCAAACTCCTAGTGGCGCCCAAGTCCCCCCTACTTTCCAATTTCGTCTTGCAAAGGACTACCTCGCATAACCGCCTCAAAGAATCCTAAACCAAGTAGGAGAGATGTTGGCACCAAAAATGTCACTTTGCCTCTTCAAGCCACATGAAGCCGCAGCCTACCAAAATAGGCAATGCTGCTTCCAAAAAACCAAATCTTGTCAGAATCAAACAAAAACTGCAAGATCCTTCAAGATAGCCAAGAGAAGAGTACACATGAAGTTTCGGGCCATTTCGACAACATTTGGCCTAACTTCACTTCTCCGACAGCTAAACAGGAGCTCTCGGCGGCGACAGCATCGGAGACATCAAATTCCCGATCAGAGCCTGTGGATGATCTCAAAATGCATCCAAAAGGCTCCACGTCAAGTTCCAAGTCAAACCGACAACGTTTGACCCTACATCAACCCTCAAGCAGCTAGATCAAGCCTCTCGGCGGTGAAAACCACCGAAACCATTACTCATCAAACAGAGCATATGGGCAGCTTCAAAATGCTTACAAAGGGCTATACGTCAAGTTTCAGGTCATTTCGACAACATTTGACCAGACTTTGACTCTCGGAAGCCAAATCAGGCCTCACGGCGGCAGAGCTCCCCGGGACCATGGTTTCCAAGACAGAGCCTGTGGATCATCTCAAAATGACTCCAATAGGTTCCCTGTCAAAATTCAAGTCAATCGGACATCGGTTGACCGCACATCAAAACGCGACATCTACCTCGCGGCAGAATCAAGCCTACTGGCGACGGGACCCCATACGGCTTCAAAACTCAAACAAAAGCCTATGGTTGGTCTTATTTATTGCTCAGGAGGCTCCACCTCAAATTTCAGGTCATTCGGACATCGTTTGACCTAGTTTCAGCTTCTGACGGAAAATCGGCAACCCTGCGCGACAAAGTCTTCGGCTTTCCTGGAAAATTGGAAACTTTGCAACCCAAATTGCAAGGATTCTCATCAATTTTTCTACAAGGGAATAAGGCCAACAAATGAGCAAAAATGTCAAAGAAAAATACAGAAGAAAAAACGAAGGAAAAAGACCTCAAAAGGACCGCAAAACGGGCTCCGAAGGGGAAAATTCCCCCAGGGTCGCAGACCCCCGCGACCCTGGCCCAAGGTCGCAGGCCCCTGCGACCCTGGAAGCCCGGAATCTCCGGTTTCGCCCCGGGAGCTCCGTTTTCCGTCGTTTTTCGCGATTCGAAGCTTCCAACCCCTGGGACTTTCCAAAATTCATACTTTTGAGGCGCCAAATCCTCCGACATCCGTCAAAATCACGGGTCAACCTCCAAAAGTATCAAAATCAACATTGATCGCCAACCGGTCGACCAAAAAAGTGTGCTTTCCGCCCGATCGATCGAAAAATCGACAGGACAGATGTCACCGGCCCGCTCTTAGCTATGAATGTCTGAAGTTACATGTTCATCCGATGTCGATCAGCATGAAGATCCATCGATGATCATCGCCAGAAGAATTCCAGAAGACACGGCACGGCCCGCGACTCTTCGATTGCTCGGCGACCAATTAATGTGGTTAATTGACTAGCTTTATTGCAGTCATTAATTCATTTCTTTGGACGGCCCAATCAGAAGCAAGCATCCAGGAGTTACAAATCAATTAAGTCATGGCATTCAAGCCATGAAACTCCTCCCATTATGGTAATTAAGGTGATTAAAAGCCCTTAATCTCCATCGGCCAATCAGATTCAAGGAAAAAGGAGTTACAAAATCAAGAAATAAATCTTGTAACTCCTCCCATTAAAGCCATTAAAGCCCATAAACTCTCCTAATGGCTACCAAGAGCCTATAAATAGGAGAGCTTTCCAAGAAGAAAGAGATCGGAAAGAATCCAGAGCTCGTATCCAGAAGAGAATCGAATCCAGACGGATCAAACACAGAAAATCCAGAGAAAGAAAAGGAGAGAAAAACTCTGCTGAAGTTCTGCACCGGCCACCACTACAAGGTGACAAAAGTCCCTTGGGGGGTACCTCCCCCCCAAGGTCCTTCGCCTTCTCCTCCTGCTTCCAAACGGCTTAGACGTGGCTTTTCAGCCCATCTACTTAGCTTTTTATTGGACATAGGACCTCCTCTTGGTCTTTGTCCTCTAAAAATCTGAGGTTATAGCCAAGCCAAGCGAATCAAGAGCATGCACTGTTCTCATCTGCATAGATGATGGCGAACACATGGCTTGCGACCGTCAATCTGAACGAGTCCCCCACAATCTCCTGAAAAGTTAGATCCTCCTTTTCTTGCTTTTCATTGTAGTTTGTATTTTTCTAAAAGAGACAAAAATCACAACTCTTGTCTTTCATTATTGATGAGAATTGTAAATCGGCTATAAACGCCAAAATCGGCTATAAATGCCAAACAAAATCGCCTTTCACGGCAAACCAAGAAAATGTCTCTTTTCTTAAATATTTGTGCAATGGAAAACTTGAAAGAAGTTGATTTCCTTTTTACTTGCGAAGGTTGATCTCCGGATTACCACTTGCAATTCCAAGTAAAATAGAAAATCTGGCACACCCATACAAAGAAATGTTGATGCACGCTTCAGCCCCCCGGGCACGAAAGGGCCGGACGCGACGGACTCCCACGTCCGCCGACCCCAGTAGCACCCTCGGCAGGAGCGCGTTCCATCAAGCTGGCACACCCGGTGGGACTCGTTCATTTGAGAACACGATGCTTTGGAAATGAAATATTTGCATACCATATTTTTGCTCTATGCTTATACTTCTTCTCCAGATTCCTTGGCTACTTTCTAGTTGGTGGCCTATGTTGGATTTCGCATCTAAAAAAACCGAGATGGGATTTTTTGGAAATTTCTAATTCTTCGAATTTATTTCCACTCTTTCTCTTTTAAAAAAAAATAAAAATAAAAAAAAATCAAATTTCTCGTTTTGGATTCAAAATTGAGAAACTTTGATCCTCTCCTATGGTTCGTGTGCTCGCGGAAATCGTTGAGCCTGTTCGAAATGGGATTTGGGCCATCGTTTCTCTTCGATGAATCTGTCAGGGATAAATAAAAAATAAAAAAAATCAAATTTCTCGTTTTGGATTCAAAATTGAGAAACTTTGATCCTTTCTCTTCTGGGCATGTGTGCTCGCGGAAATCGTTGAGCCCGTGTTCGGATCGGGGATTGGGCCATCGTTTCTCTTCGATGAGTCAGTCAGGGATCTAAAAAAAAAATTAAATAAATAAATAAAAAGATATAGACCACTAAGGTTAAACCAATTGCGTTCTTTGATCACGATTGATTCAAGAAAAGCCTTGTCCAGAGTGTGGAGACAGCTTGACTGTTCTAGGCAAGGGTCCTCCAAACGGGTTCATTAAGTAATCCTACCCTTACCTGGGGGCAATTCTATCAATTGAGGTTTCATAAGACCGGGTTAGGAGGCCTATGTGTACTCTCTCGTCTTTAAATCTTAAAAAATTAAAAAAAATCAAAAATAAAAAAAATAAAAAAAAATATTTTCAAAAAAAAATCTTAAACAAAAAAATCAAAATTAAAAATAAAAAAACAATAAATAAAAAAGATTTTCAAAAAAAATCTTAAACAAAAAAAATCAAAATTAAAAATAAATAAAATAAAAAGATTTTCAAAAAAAAAAATCATAAACAAAAAAAAATCAAAATCAAAATAAAAAAATAATAAAAAATAAAAAAAAATATTTTCAAAAAAAATCTTAAAGAAAAAAAAATATAAATAAAATAAAAAAAAAGATTTAAAAAATAAAAAATCTTCAAAAAAAAAACTCTCGTCATTTTAGATTCAGATCCGAGAAATTGTGGTTCCTTCCCTTCTGGGTACTGGTGCTCGCGGAAATCGTTGAGCCCGTATTCGGATCGAAATACCATCTGCTCTCTTTGATGAATCCAATCTTGACATTTCAAAAAAAAAAAAAAAGAGAATCCCATCTCATGGATGCGATCTCCAACATTTGTGCATAGCGGTACTAGTACGCCCTTTCAGGGTCTACTGTATCTGTGACCGGCACATTTGTAACTCCTACCTTATATTCTTCTTATCTCGAGCAAGCTCCGCTTCTCGATAAGTCGAATTTAGGTATACAATTGCTTCTAGCAGTCATTGGAACGCTCATTTCGAGCCTACCATGCTTGCAACCAGAACAATTGTACCCTCTATGGCTTTTTGCCTTCTTCATATTGCTTGGGTCATGTCCCTTGAGCGATTTGAAAAAACAAAATCATAGAATTCCCCATTTATGATCATCATATTCTTGTGATTACTAATAGATGTGGTCTTGTTTCAGAAATTTTGAAACTAACAATGGCAGCTTCACTGATCATCACCTTCGATGAAAACAAGCACCAGCTCATGCTTCAACAGAAGCAAACCGAGCGCACTTACAAGCGCCCTGTTAGCTGCCGAAGCACCAACTCCCTCAGCAACTCTCTGAACTCCGGGTCTATCTCGACTCCCCGGACCATCGTCTTCGGGACACTGGGACCATTCCCAGTTCCCGAAGAAGAAACTGCTCCTGCCAAAAGGCAGAAGGTCGCCTCGCAACGTGTCACTACTGTGACACCAAAGGCAACTGCCGAGAAGCAGAAGATCGCCCCTCAACGTGTCACTTCTGTGACACCAAGGGCGAACCCCAAGAATACTAAAACCTGCGGCATCCCCGCGAAACCTCAACCAACAACCAACCAGGTCTACCCTAAGACTTGGTCTCCAAGACCTTCCCCAAAACAAAGAAGGTCTCAAACCTCCACCAAGCCAGCATACCTGGCCCCACTCAAAGAGAACCAGTTCTACCCTCTTGCCTACATGAAAGAGGAGAGACCCATCTCCAACTTGACTCCCAAGTCAACCCAGCATGAACCGGCTTGCTCCCACAAGCCCAAAATCAGATCATGCATCACTAGGCCTCTACAAGCACCTGCCAAGGCCTACACTCCTTCAGTTCGACCCTTCATCTCTACAGGGGCCGAACTCGAAAGGTTCAAAGCTTCACTACAACAGGCAAAGGACCGGGTCCGCATCCTGTCCTTGCCCAATTACAAAGAAGACAAGCTCGGCTGCTGCGCCCAAGGGAGTACATCCTTCATTGTTAAAGCCCAGCCAGAGCTGACTGAAGCTCAAATCGCTCGTCGAGCACTCCGCCGTGCGTCATATCGACAAAAGAGACTAGAGAAGCAACGGACCCAGCCTCCTACACTTCAAGTCTCCCACAAATGGGTCGAAAAAGAAAGACCCGACCAAGTTGCTGCCGTCCATATGGTTGGAAAAACCAGAAGATGCCAAAAGTCAGCATCAAAAATCCATGTCCGACGTCCGGTGACCCGTAGCGTCACCAGGACACGAAGACATCCCGAAGAATCTCCTGCCCCTTCAAGCCAAGGACGGGAGAGTAATCCTTCATCAAGCTCCTCATAAAAAAGAATGAACCCCAGCTCAGTCACCAGGACGGTTTCTTCGATTGAATCCCGAGGAATGAACGTCCTGGTTACAAATTCTGAGCCACCACCTCAGATCCACCTCAAGATGATGCGCTCACACGCATCCAGCAGTTGGAACAAGGCCAGCAGAGGATTGAAACTCTGATGGAAAACCTTCTCCTTGTTGTCCAAAATCAGGTGAACAATGAGCCTCCTCCGAATCATCGCAATAACGAGGAAAATTGGGAAGAAAATGAGTCACGTGCCCTTACCAAAAAGGACGTAGACAGTATCCTCGCCAAAGCAAAAGAAGAGGATATACTCAAGGAACATGGGATCAAGCCACCATATCCTTTATGGATGGACTCGGTCCCGTTCCCCACAAAATTCAAACATCCTACTCTCCAAACATATACGGGGAAAGGATCAGCCAGACAGCACGTCATCCACTTCAAGATTTTGACGGGAGCTATCGCGGATCAAGATGCACTCAAGATTCGCCTCTTTGCAAGTACCCTAAAAGGTACGGCCTTCGATTGGTACTCCACTCTTCCGGAGGACTCCATCCAAAATTGGGCCATGCTAGAGACACGCTTCCTGACTCACTTCAAAGGTGAGGATCATCCCGCTACTATGGCTCAGCTTTGTAGCCTGAAGCAGGGGGAGAATGAGTCAACATACGACTTCATTCACAAGTGGAAAGCAATGGCGTACAAATGCTCAGATGTACTGCCACAAGCGTCGCTAGTCGACATCTGCCGAAACAACATGAGAGCTAGAATCCACTCCATGATCATCGGCAACAAATCAAAAAAAACCTGGGAGAACTCCTGGAAGCTTCTATGGAAGCTGAAACGGTGATTAAAGACCTCAACAGTCAGAAGTCATCAAGAAAAGAGCCAACCGCCATTGTAACCTCTAAACCAAAGAAAAAAGAGGTCCTCAATGTGCAAACCAAGTCAGCTCCTCAGCAACCAAAGAAAGCTGAAAACAGAGCTGCAGGTAAGAGACCTGAACTCTCTGATGCCTTCAAAGAGTGAGTAGAAAAGAAATACCCGTTCGATGAAGATGTTGACGAAATCTTCGGGGCTCTCGTGGCAAACGGCAAGCTCACCTTGCCTGAACCCAAAAGACCGGGCGATGTTGGCAAAACCAACGATCCTCAGTACTGTCCATACCACCAGATGGTCTCGCATCCTCTCAATCAATGCTTTGTTGTGAGAGAGAAGATAAACGAGATGTGGAAAAATGGAGTCATCACCTGTGACAAAAACTATGGGTCTGCCTCCGTCAACATGGTGTCACGTGGACAAACACCAAAATCACCAGAAATGAAGATCACTACTTCCTTCAAGGTGATAAAAATAATTCAAACGTCCGAAGTGTTGGTTCCTTACCCGACACCAGACGGACAACCCATATGGGTACATCCCGATCTCCTGGAAGATGAAAACTGGGAGATCGTAAAAACAAAGCCAACAGCTCAACAGCGAAGGCAGGCTAGGAAACATCTCCTCAGGCTCAAATGGCAAGAGAAGACCCAGCCAAAACAAGGCAGAGGCCTCCTCTACCACTTCACTCGGGGCAACAGAAACGTCTTCCAGAGACTTCAAAGGCGGTAAGAAACTTCACTCTCAGTGATTTCATGCCACCTCGATTCAAAAAAGAAGCTATGCAGGGGGCATCATACTCTTGCAACTCGGTAGTTGGATTCTCCATTGATGGATACGAGTCCAGCGACACCGACGATGGATTCGAGCCCAACTACACCGGCGAGTGGGAGGAATCTCTTGAAACAGGAGAGTATCTCTCCGACGAAGAATGGGTTCCTGAAACTCACCTTATGCTAGTAATCTGGTATAACCCCTTACAGCCACAAGGATCCTGGTCTGATGATGAGGAAGACCAAGAGGCTGTACAAGAAAATGATGTTGAGCCAGCACCCGTCGTTGCTCCAGTGGAAATCAACCATGTTGAGCCACAAAGAGCAGACGAAGAAGAAGATTTGGCTCCCATGCCTGATCTTGAAGAATATGCGAGGATCTTGCAGCATCTCGCTCTAGAACAAGAGCAAGACCGCGTCAACGAGATTCCTCACAATCCAGAGCCGGAAGTCTCTGAAGTCCACCAGGTACCTCCTCCCTCAACTCCTGAAAATGGAGAAAATTGCTGGGTAGACGATTCTCTTACATCTGAGGATGAGTCTGACTCCGAGCAGACAACGTCTCCTTTAAGAGCTGCCTGTAATGTGATAATTCGGGATTATAGCTCTTTCGATGCATCATCTGATGAGATCACTTACACACCGGCGACACCTAGCACCATATCTTCTGGGGCTACCTCGTCTCGCGTGACTTTCACAGAGATGACACCCTCTCAGGCTTCGTCCCCTGAGACTGTGACTTCAAAACTCACGCTCTTCCCGACTCATCATCATGAAGAAAACCCAACTTGGGATGATGGATGGGTCAACGAAGAAGAAAAGCTGATGGATGCTGTTCAGGACTCGCTCCCGGAAAATGCTCCATGCAACACAATCACTGAGGATGGCAATTCTGCTGCAGACGCATCCTCAGTAAATGAGAAATGACAGCCTCTTGATCCTGAGGACAATCTTCCAAGCGAAGACCCTTCTCAAGAAGCTCTCGAAGTTGGTAGAGGCACCCGCTCGTGCCGGGACTACCACAAAAATTACAACCAATCTTCCTTTACTTATGTAAATCCTTCGGGAAAAGATGTTGTAAGCGCCCCCAGTGGCAACAATGATGAACGTGCAGGCCCTAAGGAGGCTTTCAAGTATGATTTGATCGAGCACTTCAAACACATACCTGCACGACTGCACATCCTGGATTTATTACAAATGTCTCCACGCACTCGTGATAATCTCATCTCAGAATTACAAAAACTGAATGAGGATGTCGACAAACATGCCCCGCAAGTCCTCCAAATTGAAATGGACTACCGGGTCAAAAACTCTGAAACTTCCTCAAAGGGAGAAAAGAAAACTGAGGGATCATGCATTGAATGCCTCTCGGTGCAAAAAGCAGCCAGTGCAACCATCGCCTTCACAAAGGACGACCTCCTACTTGGCGAAGCAAGGCACAACCGACCCCTGTACTTCACAGGGTACATCAAGGAAATGCCTATACACAGAGTTCAGGTCGACCCAGGTTCTGTACTCAACCTCATCTCCACTTCGGCTCTCGAAGAGTTGGGCATCCCACCCAGCAAGCTAAGCCACACATCTGTATCTATCTTTGGATACGATGGGAGTACTCAAAGGCCTATCTGCAAAATCAGGTTCAAATTGCAAATCGGTGATCTTATCTCTGAAGTCACTGTGTATACAATAAAAAACCCCTTCATGCTACAACATCCTTCTAGGACGCCCCTGGATACATGAGAATGGTGTTGTCCCTTCAACTCTACATCAATGCATCAAGTTCGTCGGCGACGACGGCATGGTACATCGAGTGTTTGCGGACAGAAGACCCTTCAAAGGTAAAGAAGTCCACTTCGCAGACTCCCAAATGTATGAAGGCGAAAAAGAAGAAAAAGAGGAAATAACACCCTTTGCTGAAAATCTCCAGAAAGATAAAGGCAAGGCTCCTCAAAAATCACCGGAAGAAAACAAACACTCCGGTAAATCCGAAGAGAGCAGTCAACCTCCCTTCGTTATCTCCCTCAAATCTTCAAAACCTTTGGTCATCACAACCAGAGTGAAGAAGGCAAAGCAAAAGCCTGGGGGCAAATTTGTTGTCTCTTTCGTGTCTATCAAGCAAGACACGGATTAGGACTCAGAGCCAGAAGACGACACCTCGTCAAGCCAAGCTGACACTCAACAAGTTCAGCCTGCTCTCACTCCGATAAAGACACCTGCTGACGTAGAAGATCCTACGTATGCTTCCTTTGTTGTTCCGGCAACATCACCAAAGAAAAAGCCGATCTTCTTCCATAGATCGGACGCTTCTTCATCAAACTCCATGCTGGAACCTTTCCAAAATGAAGGTATGCCTCAGCTATCTCTGTATAGTCCTGTGGCACAAGTAATTTTGAAGAAAATAGGCTATGACGCTCAAAACCCAGTCGGTTTGGGAGAAAGACGCGGTATTCTCACGCCATTGGGGCCCGCCTTGACCAAAAGCCAGCTGGAAGATTGGAGACTCTACGGTCATGTAGAAAAGTCTTCACATGGGTTAGGGTATGATCCCGACACTCCTCTGAGACAGTTGACACAAAAGCTTAAAAGTCGTTTTACCGACCAAGCCTCAACATCTCAAGTCCATGAAGACATCGATCTCCCTGGATATCTCTTTAAAGAGTTACCTGACAAAGATCCAGGAGGCTCATCCAATTGGTACGATTTCTCTGATGATAAAGAGGAATCGTCCGATTATACAGACTTGTGCTATTCTGACCCAGAAGAGCCCTCGTCTCCAAAAGAAGTACCTTACTTCGACCCAGTTTCAACAGGCGATTGGGACCATCTCATAGCAAGCCTTGAGAAGATCACCAATCAAGAAGACCCGTGGAAAGGAACAAACCCTCGGTCTACAAATGCCCTTGGAATCCCAGAAGGTTTCGTTGAGCTGGAAGCCTCCGAAAATATTGTGGAGGAACCACCTTCGAACCTTCTAACAGAAGATCCTGTTGAAAAGATAGACTTGGGAACACCAGATAACCCACGTCCTGTATTCATAAGCAAGAATATAAAGGATGATGAGTTACCCGAGTATATCGCTTTTCTTCGTGAGTTCGTTGATTGCTTTGCATGGTCCTACGCTGAAATGCCTGGTTTAGACCCCAAAGTAGCAGTCCACAAACTTAATCTTCAAGAAGAAATCAAGCCTGTCAAACAAGGCCAAAGAAGATTCCTTCCAGATGTGATGGATAAAATTGAACAAGAAGTTCAAAAGCTCAAAAGCGTCGGCTTCATCCGTGAGGAACAACATCCAGAATGGTTGGCCAACATTGTCCCCGTGACAAAGAAAACTGGGCAGATCAGGGTCTATATTGACTATAGAGACCTGAATGGCGCTTGCCCTAAAGATGAATTCCCGTTCCCCATATCGGAGGTGATGATTGACAATACCTGCGGATTCGAGTGAATGACATTCATGGATGGCTTCTCTGGTTACAATCAGATAAAGATGCATCCCGAGAATGAAAAACACACATCATTTCGGACTCCATTTGGTGTATATTGCTATACTGTTATGCCATTTGGTCTGAAAAATGCTGGTGCCACATATCAGAGGGCTATGATGAAAATATTCCAAGATATGCAACACAAGACGGTCGAATGTTACGTTGATGACCTCGCCGTCAAAAGCAAAAGAAAAGAAGACCATCTCAAAGATCTTCGAGAAGTCTTCCTCCGACTTCGCAAACATAAACTGCGGATGAATTCTCTGAAATGCTTCTTCGGCGTCTCGTCGGGTAAGTTCCTTGGATTCCTAGTTCGGAAAGCCGGAATAGAACTTGACCCCATCAAAGTCAAGGCTATTCTAGAAATGCCCCCTCCAAGAACCTTAAGGGAACTAAAAGGGCTTCAAGGGAGATTGACCTACATCAGACGGTTCATCTCTAATCTTTCGGGGAAGTGTCGTCCATTCTCTCGATTGATGAAAAAGGGTGTAAACTTTATCTGGGATGCTGACTGTGAAGCCGCATTTCAAGATATCAAGTCATACCTAACCAAACCTCCAGTGTTAGCTGCTCCTACCACTGGGAAACCATTCATCTTGTACACAAGAGCCCTTGATCACTCTCTGGGTGCTCTGCTTGCACAAGAAAATGATGAAAGAAAAGAAGCTGCTCTATACTACCTCAGCCGCATGCTAGTAGGTGCAGAGCATCGCTACTCTCCAGTCGAAAAGGAATGCCTTGCAGTGATGTTCGCCGTACAAAAGCTACGTCACTATCTGCTTTCTAACACAGTCTACCTGGTCTCGAGGATCAACCTCTTGAAGGTCCTTGTCACAAAGGCAGGTTCTCTCAATGCCCAACTGGCAAAATGGTCCGTCCTCTTGTCACAATTTGATATTAGGTATGTACCACAAAAAGCAATCAAAGGCCAAGCTCTAGCAGACTTTCTCGCAGAGCATCCATTGCCTAAAGATTCTCCACTCAGAGATGATCTCCCAGACGAACCTGTCTACAACGTGGAGACTTCCTCACCAAATGCCTCCTGGGACATGTACTTTGACGGTGCAACCAGGACAAATGAAATAAGAAAGCTGATCTCGGGAGTTGGCATCCTCTTTGTTAGCCCCGACAAATACATGATTCCACACGCTTTCTCGCTACTGGAACCATGCACAAACAATGCAGCTGAATACCAAGCTCTGATCCTAGGATTGGAACTCGCCATTGAATCCGGTATCACTATGCTGGAAGTCTTTGGAGACTCTCAACTGATCGTCAACCAGATGAATCAGATATATGAAGTCAGGAAGCCCGATCTGCTGCCTTATTACAACAAGGTACAATCGCTTCTGCAAAAGTTTGACATCTGTCACATCACCCACATTCGTAGAGGTGAAAACATCCGTGCAGATGCCCTGGCCGAACTTGCCGCATCAATGGTGATCCAGGAAGGGGAAAACATGCAAATCACAGTGTGCGAGAGAAGGATCCTCCCTCCTCTTAACACACACCAAGCAGTTGCTGAATGCCACCGAGTGGTTGGAAGTCGGATCTCTATCCTTCAACCTTCAATCGGCAACTGGAGGGATCCGTTCATTGATTACACTATGTTCGGAATCCTACCTGAAGATCCAAAAGAACGGGTAAGCATCCAAAGGCGAGCCCCAAACTTTCATTTGGATATTCCTTCAAAAATCCTCTACAGGAAATCCTTCAACGGAGTACTTCTACGCTGCTTGTCACAACAAGAGGCCGAAGAAACACTTAAAGAAGTTCATGCTGGTCTTTGTGGAGCCCATCGGCAGGTCCTATGCTCTATGATCAGATAAAAAGGTTAGGTTACTATTGGCCTACCATGGTAGCTGATGCAATGCAATTTGCCAAACGCTGCCAGCTATGCCAAGTTCACGGAGATTACATTCACATGCCTCCGGAATGGCTACACCCTACAGCAATCTCGTGGCCTTTCGAAGCCTGGGGTATGGACATCATAGGTCCTATTTCTCCCCCTTCAAGCAAAGGTCATCGCTTCATCTTCGCCGCAACGGATTATTTTTCCAAGTGGTCAGAAGCATTTGCGTTCAACGAAATGAAGACCTCATCAGTCCTTCAATTCCTACGCACCAACATCATTTGTCGTTTCGGCATACCTAAAAGATTCGTCCATGATAACGGACCACAATTCCGGGATCATCGATTCTACAGGTTCTGCGACAAATACAAAATTCAAAGCTGTGCTTCGACTCCATACAATCCGGCAGCAAACGGATTAGCAGAAGCCTTCAACAAGACACTCTGCAAAATCCTCAAGAAAATGGTCTCTAGTCACAAAAGAGACTAGAGCGACAAGATGTCTGAAGCCTTGTGGGCCTATCGAACCACCGTTCGAGGACCAACCCATAGCACACCATTCTCCTTGGTCTATGGATGCGAAGCTGTCGTGCCCCTAGAGGTACAAATTCCTTCTCTGAGGGTATCTCTACAAAATGACATGACTCAAGAAAGCAATGTCAAATTGCGACTGCATGAGCTGGACAATCTCGACGAGAGATGGCTCGAAGCTCGACAAAGCATTGAACTTTACCAAGCACGGATGGCAGGATCTTTTGACAAAAAGGTCAGGCAACGCGCCTACAAAAAGGGTGACTTGGTTCTTGCGGTAAAAAGACCAATGGTCTTCGCTCACAAGTCCAAAGGCAAGTTTGAGCCAAAATGGGAGGGACCCTACGTCATCGACAAGGTCTTCTCCAACGGCGCATATGCCCTCCTAAACATGGAAGGCGACAGGTGTATGCTGCCCATCAATGGTAAGTTCTTAAAGCGGTACTACCCTTGAAGACTTACCCAACTGGGTAAGAGCAATGCCTGCACGGCAAAAGCCTATTTTCAGGTACTTGCTCATCAAACCCACTCCTTTAGAATTTTCATATCAAAATGTCGAAATTTCTAAAGAAACTAAAAAAACAATGCTTACTTTTATCGTTTCATTGTTAAAAAAAAAATTTCCAAGTTTAGGAGCCCCTCCCTGTCTTGACCAAAATTTTCGATCCTTGAACCCAAAATTCATGGTTTGAAATGAAAATCCGGATTCAAGGATTTCCACCCTAGTCCACCCTGCCTTTTACCGCCAAATGGTTTTAGGTCAAAATTTACGACCCTCGTGTCTTTAAACCAAAAAAAAGGTTTTTCAAAAAAAAAACCACGGGGAAGCGACACTTAGTCGATACTCGCACCCATCGGAAGAATACGAACCACGTTCAACACTTCCAAACTCGCAGGGAAGCGACATTTCGTCAATACTTGCAAACCCAAACAAAAAAAAACTGTGGAGACGCAACATATCGGTTGATATCCACAACCCAAATTTCAAAAAAAAGGGCTTCGAAAAAACCTAAAACCGTGGAGACGCAACATATCAGTTGATATCCACAACCCAAAGGTTCGAAAAGACCGCAAATTTCAAAAATCAAGGGGAAAACGACATCAAGTCAGTACCCGCAAAACAAAATTTTTGAAAAGCAAGGATGCGAGATTCCATCGATACTTGCACCCAAATCCGCGAGGAGGCGAAATTCCATCGATACTCGCAACCGAATGAGCAAGGATACGACATTCCATCGATACTTGCAAGACCATTCAGCAGGGAGGCGACTCTTAGTCGATACTTGCATTTTTGAAAACCAAAAACCTGGCTCTTTTGCCAAAACCGGCTATCAATGCCACCAAATCGGCTATAAATGCCACAAAAAAAAAAAAACCTAACTCTCATGTCAAAACCGGCTATAAATGCCACAAACCGGCTATCAATGCCACAAAAATTGGCTTTCACGCCGACAAACCAAAACTTGGCTTTCAAAAAACCTGGCTATCAATGCCACCAAACCGGCTATAAATGCCACAAATTGGCTATCAATGCCACCAAACTGGCTGTAAATGCCACAAAAATCCGGCTTTCATGCCAAATTCATTTCCCCTACCAAAACAATCATTCGACAAAAGATTTTCACAAAATGACAAAGCTTTTGATCAAATCCCATTTAGCAATTACTTTCATCACAAAAAGATTTAAGTGAGCGTAGGGAAAACAAAAAAAAAAGTAACTTTTGTAGAATGAGTACTTGCAAAGAGTACCAAAAATACATGTGGTACCAAAAAAAAAAGTGTTCACAAGCACTGCAAAAAAAAAGTACCAAAAAAAATATATATATACGTGTGGTACCAAAAGAAAGAAGAGTAGTTTCTGCTACAAAAAAAAAAAAAAAATCAGGAGCTCAGCCAAAAATGGTCTCCAGCCAAAGCTTCAGCTCCTCAAGCAAACTTTTGGCCTCAGCCGTCAGAGTTTCCAAGGCACGCTTCTTCAGGAACTTGCCATGAGATGCTGGCGAATGCCGTAACCCTTCTTTTACACCGGGAAGCTTTTCCCCAGCAGTTTGCCATTGTTCGTTTTCTAGAGTCCTCCTCTTGAGAACTTGACCGGCATCTGCAACCCTGCGAATCAGAGCACTCTCCCTGTCACGAGCCTCTGTTATAGTAGCCAACTTGGCAGCGACTTGCGCCTTCAAATGCTCAAGACGTTTCCTGGCCTCCTCAACTTCCCTATCAAGGACATTAAGGTCATGCCTCAATCCGATGATGGCTAGCTCTTCCAAGTTCTTCTCCCGAACTAGCTGCTTCTTGCTTTGTGTAGCCTCATTCAGGTCAGACTTAGCCTTATCAGCAGGGTCCAAGAACATCTCCTTGAAGAATTGGTCGTTAAGGAAATCCATGGTCTCAAACCACTTGTCACCCAGTGCAATGATCCTATCAACGATCGCCCTGACACCTGTGACATCCAGACCAACCTCTTCGGTATCAATGAGAATCTCCTGTACATGTGGGATCATGCCAAATCCGGCATCCAAGTGTCCAGAAAAGAGAGTCTCGATCCAAGAACTCAAAACCCGAGCCAGCACCTTCTTTGCAAATTGAAGAGATGAACTGGATGAAGATTCACCCTTCTCCATTGATCGGCTGCTCATGTCATGTCCCATTGGAAGAGTAACAAAAGAACTCTTTCCACTTGGAGCCACTGGAGAAGGAATCTCAGCACGAGGTATCTCCTCTATCGCGTCAGAACTGGTTATAGGAGTCTCTACCTCCGGATCGACCTCTGGCATCCCTTGCTCTGGTTCTGAAGAAAGCGATGGACTCTCTTCTGTCACTTCAAAACCTGCAAATGAAACACAAAAAGGTATGAATATGATCCTGTTAAAAAAAATCATCAGGGTCATCACTACAAAGTACCTTCTTTGACGACTGGCGGAACACTCTCTTCCTCCATGAACTCATCGGAAGCATCATCAACATTTGCATCCATTGATGGTTCAAAGTCATCGGAATCCTGTGGCAAGTCAGCTGACAAGAAAAATGTTAGCAAATCAAGTCGCAGGCAAAAAAAAAAAAAAGAGAAAGTGCAAAAAAAAAAAAAGAAAAGGAAGCACGAAAAAAAAAAAAGAATAAGAATTGCGAGCCCCATGAGCTTCCAAAAATCAAACCATCCAGCCTCATATACCAAATTGAGCAAACATCTTGAAATTGACATTTCACCAAAAATCAAATCCTGGTCCCCTAACCTGCCACATACAGCTTGTTAGGTCACAAGACCAAAACCAAAAATCAAATCCTGGTCCCCTATCCTGCCACATATAGCTTGTTAGGTCACAAGACCAAAACCAAAAACCAAATCATGATCCCCCAACTTGCCACATACAGCTTGTTGGGTCACAAGGTCAAAACCAAAACCCGACCCCCTAACCTGCCACATACAGCTTGTTAGGTCACAAGGTCAAAAACAAAAACCCAAATCCACATCCCTGATGTCATCTTCAAAACTTTGCCTCGAGATGGTGTGTGATTCCTTTCACTACCATAAAATTCCCCTGGAAGCTCAAAAGGCCACTCTACAAAAAAAAAAAAAAAAAAATGCTCAAAGACTCTTGGTCAAGACAGAGACTCTCCTTTAAGATTCTCTTCGAGGCACATCGACTACAAAGGTTAAACAACTCGTCGTTGTACCTCGAGGGGGCATTTGTTGGCACTAAAAATGTCACTTTGCCTCTTCAAGCCACATGAAGCCGCAGCCTACCAAAATAGGCAATGCTGCTTCCAAAAAACCAAATCTTGTCAGAATCAAACAAAAACTGCAAGATCCTTCAAGATAGCCAAGAGAAGAGTACACATGAAGTTTCGGGCCATTTCGACAACATTTGGCCTAACTTCACTTCTCCGACAGCTAAACAGGAGCTCTCGGCGGCGACAGCATCGGAGACATCAAATTCCCGATCAGAGCCTGTGGATGATCTCAAAATGCATCCAAAAGGCTCCACATCAAGTTCCAAGTCAAACCGACAACGTTTGACCCTACATCAACCCTCAAGCAGCTAAATCAAGCCTCTCGGCGGCGAATACCACCGAAACCATTACTCATCAAACAGAGCACATGGGCAGCTTCAAAATGCTTACAAAGGGCTACACGTCAAGTTTCAGGTCATTTCGACAACATTTGACCAGACTTTGACTCTCGGAAGCCAAATCAGGCCTCTCGGCGGCGGAGCTCCCCGGGACCATGGTTTCCAAGACAGAGCCTGTGGATCATCTCAAAATGACTCCAATAGGTTCCCTGTCAAAATTCAAGTCAATCGGACATCGGTTGACCGCACATCAAAGCAAGACATCTACCTCGCGGCAGAATCAAGTCTACTGGCGACGGGATCCCATACGGCTTCAAAACTCAAACAAAAGCCTATGGTTGGTCTTATTTATTGCTCAGGAGGCTCCACCCCAAATTTCAGGTCATTCGGACGTCGTTTGACTCAGTTTCAGCTTCTGACGGAAAATCGGCAACCCTGCGCGACAAAGTCTTCGGCTTTCTTGGAAAATTGGAAACTTTGCAACCCAAATTGCAAGGTTTCTCATCAATTTTTCTACAAGGGAATAAGGCCAACAAATGAGCAAAAATGTCAAAGAAAAATACAGAAGAAAAAACGAAGGAAAAAGACCTCAAAAGGACCGCAAAACGGGCTCCGAAGGGGAAAATTCCCCCAGGGTCGCAGGCCCCTGCGACCCTGGGCCAAGGTCACAGGCCCCTGCTACCCTGGAAGCCCGGAATCTCCGGTTTTGCCCCGGGAGCTCCGTTTTCCGTTGTTTTTCGCGATTTGAAGCTTCCAACCCCTGGGACTTTCCAAAATTCATACTTTTGAGGCGCCAAATCCTCCGACATCCGTCAAAATCACGGGTCAACCTCCAAAAGTATCAAAATCAACATTGATCGCCAACCGGTCGACCAAAAAAGTGTGCTTTCCGCCCGATCGATCGAAAAATCGACAGGACAAATGTCACCGGCCCGCTCTTAGCTATCAATGTCTGAAGTTACATGTTCATCCGATGTCGATCAGCATGAAGATCCATCGATGATCATCACCAGAAGAATTCCAGAAGACAAGGCACGGCCCGCGACTCTTCGACTGCTCGGCGACCAATAATGTGGTTAATTGACTAGCTTTATTGCAGTCATTAATTCATTTCTTTGGACGGCCCAATCAGAAGCAAGCATCCAGGAGTTACAAATCAATTAAGTCATGGCATTCAAGCCATGAAACTCCTCCCATTATGGTAATTAAGGTGATTAAAAGCCCTTAATCTCCATCGGCCAATCAGATTCAAGGAAAAAGGAGTTACAAAATCAAGAAATAAATCTTGTAACTCCTCCCATTAAAGCCATTAAAGCCCATAAACTCTCCTAATGGCTACCAAGAGCCTATAAATAGGAGAGCTTTCCAAGAAGAAAGAGATCGGAAAGAATCCAGAGCTCGTATCCAGAAGAGAATCGAATCCAGACGGATCAAACACAGAAAATCCAGAGAAAGAAAAGGAGAGAAAAACTCTGCTGAAGTTCTGCACCGGCCACCACTACAAGGTGACAAAAGTCCCTTCGGGGGTACCTCCCCCCCAAGGTCCTTCGCCTTCTCCTCCTGCTTCCAAATGGCTTAGACGTGGCTTTTCAGCCCGTCTACTTAGCTTTTTATTGGACATAGGACCTCCTCTTGGTCTTTGTCCTCTAAAAATCTGAGGTTATAGCCAAGCCAAGCGAATCAAGAGCATCCACTGTTCTCATCTGCATGGATGATGGCGAAGCCCACACATGGCTTGCGACCGTCAATCTGAACGAGTCCCCCACAATCTCCTGAAAAGTTAGATCCTCCTTTTCTTGCTTTTCATTGTAGTTTGTATTTTTCTAAAAGAGACAAAAATCACAACTCTTGTCTTTCATTATTGATGAGAATTGTAAATCGGCTATAAACGCCAAAATCGGCTATAAATGCCAAACAAAATCGCCTTTCACGGCAAACCAAGAAAATGTCTCTTTTCTTAAATATTTGTGCAATGGAAAACTTGAAAGAAGTTGATTTCCTTTTTACTTGCGAAGGTTGATCTCCGGATTACCACTTGCAATTCCAAGTAAAATAGAAAATCTGGCACACCCACACAAAGAAATGTTGATGCACGCTTCAGCCCCCCGGGCGCGAAAGGGCCGGACCCGACGGACTCCCACGTCCGCCGACCCCGGTAGCACCCTCGGCAGGAGCGCGTTCCATCAAGAGACTACTTAGGCGCACATAGAGGTGCGCCTGAGTACACAGGAACACATGGGCGCCCCTCCATGTGTGCCCAACCGTATCTATTAACTCGGGGAACCCCACAATGCATGGATTTGAGACCTGACTCTCTAATGATTAGTAATCAAAACAAAGAAAAACAACAACGAACAATGATAAAAACAAAAAAAAGAGTAATAAAAGAAACTGAGTGGTAAAAAAAAAACCTCGCACCGAGCATCACCCTTTCATGTGGAAACTCATTGTATACACTTCAGTCCCTTCATGCATACATTGTACATTGCATCCCATGTCATCTCCGTCAATGAAATTAGAATTGTTACTTCTGCAAATTATAAAACTGAGTACTAACAGACAAAAATGTAGAATCTTTTCGTGTTTCTTCACTATAGATTTCCGACCAAAAAATGAGAACACCAAAGGTAATTCAAGCACGTTGATAGAGGTGAATGGCACGAATTTCAGCAAATGAACAATAAAAGAAAGCAGTAATGATCCCCATGGTCGGATTTACGGAAAGCTCTCGAGGTAAGTACACCTAACTAAAGATTTTCATGATTTTACCTCACGTTTGGAAATTGAGTCGCGTAGGCGTCCCTCAAGCGCCTATAATTGGTACGGCAACCATAATACCGTGCTATCACGAATTGTGGTGTTTGCCGACTCAAATCTTGACATTGAAGAATGGAATCCGTGTAACTCGAAGCTCTCCATGATAAGCATGAAATGATGATCGAATCTATCCCTGGTCCTCATCTAAGCTTGGGTGAAGACCAAGATCCCTAGAGAGTGACGGTTGTATCGTTGAACATCTTCCATTGATTTAGATTTTTCGATGCATGCATGAGTTTCAAAATAAAATCTCTTTAGAAAATAATAATAATAATACATCTCATTCTCACATGCACCTCACACCATTGCTTGAACTATGTTTATGATTGCCTTCAAGATCTCCATTATTGTTAGTTAGTTTTAACTATCCTTTGAGCATTCAACCGTGGATGAAAGTCAAAAGACATTATATATGACAAATTGAAATAAGCTCTATTGCAAGAACAAATGAAACTCTAATAGTGATCTAGCCAATCGAAAGATCGACTTCTAATTCAGACCACCGGGGCACAGTTCCAACCATCATCCTAAATTAAACAACCGGGGCACAGTTCCTAACCCGCTACGTGGCAATACCACGGGCACCGAGGCACATGTCTCATATTTCCAATCAAATCAGTAGGCACATAACTTCTTTTTTTTCTATTTCCCCTAAATCAGAATTGATCCTAGAAAAGTGAACCTCACCTTTAAAACGAGTTTGCAATTGCATACATCCGTAGGTGGACACTCCCATGAGCTCAAAAGCTCCCGTGAGTCATGAGTGGTGTGTCTACTTTCTTTGGAGCATAACTCTTCACGTGTTGCTCTCTAAAGAGGGGCATACTGTAGACACCTCATCTGGCCCCCTACGATAGCCTTAAACACCTGTCATATATAACGGTACCCCAATTTCACCCATAATTGAATGGTCAATGGCATAATTCAGATTAATTAATGAAGATGAAGATGCTTGTTGATAATTTTAGACTCTGTTCAACAATCTCAAGAAATTCGTGAGCAAAAAGGCCGAATCGCATCGAGATCTCAAGTCCAACCCACTACTCATACAAGGAATGGACTACAAAACTATCCAAGCCCCTTTCAGACTACATAGAACACACTTAGGTTGTTTTTAGGGAGATTACTCTTAGTTTGCCTAAGTACGATATGACTAGCATGAATTAAGAGGCTAGTATCGTTGATCTAGATATCCCTACTTTTTCCCAACTTCTAATCATTATAATGTATGGACCAAAAGATTCTACGTTCTGAGAGCTTTCTGACGATATGTGGAACGTCCAAATTCAACAAACGGATCAAAAGATAAGGCCGTCGGAAGATTACCCTGTCGACCCCCACAAGAAACACACCTGGGCGCCCCTCTAGGTACGCCCAGGTCCTGGGTTACCCTAGAAACACACTTGGGTGTGTCCCACTCTACTCTTCATAGTTCTGACCCAATCTCAGCCCAAAAACAGTCTGAAACCAAGCCCCAAACACTTTTGACCCAAAAGATGACATGGGCGCACACCTAAAATCCACTTGGGTGCACTAGGAGTGCACCCATGGCCCCAGTCACTTTGGAAATGCACATGGGCACCCCCACAGGTGTGCCCAAGCCCAATTTCCACTGTTTTAGTCCGAATTTGATCCGAAAACAACCCGAATCGAACCTTAAGCCCACTTGACACTAAAAGGATACCTGGGCGCACCTATGTGTGCGCTCAAGTCCCAAAATCCACTTGGGCGCCACCCTATGTGCGCCCAAGTCCCCAGAAAACCTAAATTTACCTTGGTTTACATGAAGCCTCTAGAAACTCATGCAAATAGCAAACCTAACCCCTTTTGCACGCCAAAACCTCTATATAAGGATCTCTTATACCATTCTACGAGAGAAGGCTGCCAGAAAGAGAAAAATAGAAGAAAAGGAAGAGAAATAGAGTAGCAACCATAGAAAGAGCCTTAGATCTAAAAGAAAGGAGAAGAAGGAGCATTCTGGTTCTTCAAGATCAGCAATGGAGAAAGCTTCCAAAGGCTATGGGTTCGTGCGAGAACTTCGATCTAGAACTTGAAAGATGCAATCCAAATCGGTATTCTCAGATCTAGTTTTCTTAGTAAATATCTATCATCATTAGTAGTTAGAAACATGCTTAAGATCATGCATACACTGTAGATCTGTATTAATAGTAGTATTCTTGTAGTAGATCTGATATTTAACAATCATTCATTATTAGTAACATGCTTGGGATCATTCGTAGTCTGTAGATCTGCATCATTTTCATCATCCCGAACTCGTAATTAGAATAAATCTTGCATCCATCTCCTTTTCATTGGGAAAAATCCGAATATGAAAGAGAAAAGTGCAGAAAATCACTTGGGCGCCACTGTCTTTGGAATAGCGTTCTGACCTCGGTTGACATCTTGCTTGCATTTTGTCTTTCAAATCCGGATTTCTCTTCATATAAGTTGATATTAGGACTTCGGATCTTTAACTTTGTATTCAAAATCACGCGAAAAACATAAAAGAAAAACCAAGAAAGAAAGAAAGCACAGAAAAGCACTTGGGTGCCCCTACAGGTGCGCCCAAGTCCAAAGTTAAGGTTTCGACCCTGATTTTCTGTTTCGCGTGCATTTTGCTTCTTAGATCCGAGTCCGTCATCATATGAGTTAATATCCAGGCCTTCAGATTTGTAAAAAGCATTGGAAGAGTTGGAAGAGGTCCAAACATATTGCTGAAAAAAGAGGGAAAAGTGCATAAAAGCACTTGGGCGCCACTCTGGGTGCGCCCAAGTCTTTGAAGTGAGCTTTTGGCCCTGGTTTCCATTTCGTGTGTATTTTGCTTCTTAGATCTGAGTGCATCCTCCTGCGAATTAAGATCAAAGCTTTCGGATCTGTGAGGAGCATCGAAAGAATTGAAAAAGGGTTAAATATTATTGCTAGAAAGGAAGAAAAAGAGAAAAAAAGAAACACAGAGGTACTTGGGCGCCATTGTGGGTGCGCCCACAATGGCGCCCAAGTCCCTACAAAGGGATCCATCCCCCGAATCTTAGTCCTCGCGCTATTATTTTCAAATCCGGAAGTTTTAATATTAATAATTCATACCAGGACCCTGCATTGAGTCACAAATTGTTAGAAATCGCGCTGGAATATCGCTGGATATCAGAAATACCTCATAACCAGCAGGGAGTTGACTTGGGCACCACTATGTGTGCGCCCAAGTACTGAAAGACACCTGGGCACCCCTGTGTGTGCCCCCAAGTCCCCAGTTTGTCTTCCGGCCTGCATTTTCCACATTTTTCATATCATTTAATTTGTTGTTCCATGTTTCTGATGATTTCAATTGACTGCTGAACTTCTAGACTTCGATCTATTAAATCATCAATATTTTAGGTTAGGTTATATCGCATAAAAATACCAAAAAACAAAAAAAAAATCATAAAACCTAAAACTCTTCCCTTCTCATCTTATTCTTTAGTAATTAGAGAAGAGAACCCAAAAACAAAAAAAAAAAAAAAAAGAAGTTTAAAAGAAATAGAAACCTCCAAAAAAAGGAAAGAGAGTAGATACCAAGTAGATGAGCCTAGGTTATTGCATTTGCGCCTAAGCAAATTAGTATACTTAAAAAATAATACTTAATTAAAACACCTTGGTACCTTGGATCGATGGTGCAACATGATGGAGGGATTGTTACTGATGTAAGTTACAGGATTCAGGCCGGGTGGACCAAATGGAGGAGTGCTTCGGGGGTCTTGTGTGATCGGAAAGTCCCCCTCAGGGTTAAAGGAAAGTATTATAAGGTGGCGGTAAGACCAACACTGTTATATGGATCAGAGTGTTGGGCAGTAAAGCATAATCATGTTAAGAAGATGGAAGTTGCGGAGATGAGAATGATAAGATGGATGTGCGGGATCACAAGGAGAGATAGGATTAGGAATGAGGAGATTAGGGGCAAAGTAGGAATAGCACCGATTGGAGATAAAATGAGAGAAAATCGACTAAGATGGTTTGGCCATGTTAGAAGGCGTCCAATGGAAGCACCTGTTAAAAGGTGTGAAGGCATAGAGATTGCCAGGAGTAGGAGAGGGAGAGGGAGACCCAAGAGAAGTTGGAAAGAAACTATTAAACATGACCTTGCCTACATGGATCTAACGGAGGACATGGCCCTAAACAGATTTGATTGGCATCGTCAAATCCATATAGCCGACCCCACCTAGTGGGAAAAGGCTTGGTTTGGTTTGGTTTAGTTTGGTAAAACACCTAATCCAACATAAATTAAAAACACCTAATTAAAACATCTAAATCAATCTTAATTAAAACCATTAACCTAAACCCTAATTTTCAAACCCCAATTAAAACTATAATTTAAACCTTAATTAAAATCCCTAATTTTAACCCTTAATTAAAAACCTTTAAGCAAAACCTAATTAATAAACCTTCAATTTAAAAACCTAATTAACAAACCTTTAATTTAAAACCATAATTAACGAAACTTTAATCCTAATTAATAAACCTAAATAAATCAAAACCCCTAATTAATCCGAATCCTAATTAATAAGCTTGCTCAACAAACCTATAATTGAAACCTTAATCAAATTTTAGTGATCGTAATCACCAATCCCTAATTAAGACCCCAGTCAAAACTTAATTAAAACAATAGACAAGTCATAACCAGAGGATTAAAAACATCCCTCAACTAAGAAACGAGTTAGAATACTCGAAACCAACCTAAGAATACATTTGATCCCATCAGACGTGTAGCTATCCAATAGCCAGATACCTGGATGCCACCACAAGTGCACCCAAGTCACTCCTAAACACCTGGGCGCCCATATGGGTGCGCCCAACCCCCTGGTCTGACCCTGGAACGCGCTTTGGTTGCGTTTCAACTCCCGAACTTGAACCATTGCCACACTTAAGATTTATAGACTCAAAACCAATCCAGGATACAGGGTTATTGGTATAGATCACCCGAAACTCTAAATTCAAGTGAATGAATCCCGAGAATAAACGAAACACGTGAACCGAGCACTTGGGAGCAACCACAAGTGCGCCCAAGTCACCTTGGAAACATAGGCGCCCATGTAGGTGCGCCCAACTCTATTTCCATTCCTTGGGATCACCGAACCCCTACTCACTTTCAATCTCGACCCAAATCACTATCCTAGAACCACCATGGAACTAATAACAGCCTTGAAATCAAAAATTTAATCAACTTAGACCTATATGGAACCTCGAATCAAGCCAGAATGCTAAAAGAACATAAGATCACCATTCGGGCACCACTGCTGGTGCGCTCAAGTGAATGTAATCACTTAGGCTCCCACACAGGTGTGCCCAAGTCCTCTGTCAAATCCGAGTTGTGAACTCTAGTTGTGTTTTGAATTCCGGACTTAATATTATTAAAACAAACAAAACCAAAACATAAAACAACATCAGAACAGAAACTTACACTTAACAAAACTCCCCGAATTCCAAAATTAACATTGATACCGTCGTCATTAGCCAAATCACACAGAATTTGGTACTTGGGTGCCACTGCCTGTGCGCCCAAGTCACCAAGAGGACCTAGGCGCACAGGCAGTGGCGCCCAAGTCACCAAGAGGACCTAGGCGCCACCACAGGTGCGCCCAAGTCCTCCGTTAGCCCCGTTTCGCTGATTTAGATATCTTTTCACCTCTCGAATTAAAACCCAAAACTCTAGAACCTTAAATACATTAATCAAAACCCTAATCCACCCTCAGCCTAATTCTAAATCAACATATAATTTGAATCAAGCCAACCTCATCACCATTAGCAAAGCCACACAGGACTTGGTACTTGGGTGCCACTGCCTGTGCGCCTAAGTCACCAAGAGGACCTAGGCGCCACCACAAGTGCGCCCAAGTCCTCCGCACCCCCTGTGTTGCTGAATTCGACATCTTTTCATTATTTGAATTAAAACCTGAAACTCCAGAACCTTTAATAACTTAAACAGAACCTTAAGACACCTCTAATCCATCCCTAAACAACGCACATGTTGACACCAAAAATGTCACTTTGCCTCTCCAAATCAAGAAAGCTGCATGAAGTCGCAACCTGCCATAAATAGGCAATGCAACTTCTCCAAAAAATCAAATCTTGTCAGAATCAAACAAAAACTGCAAGATCCTTCAAGATAGCCAAGAGAAGAGTACACATGAAGTTTCGGGCCATTTCAGAATCATTTGGCCTAACTTCGCTTCTCCGTTAGCTAAAATGGCGCTCCCGGCGGCGACATCATCGGAGACGTCAAAACTTCGATCAGAGCCTACAGATGACTCCAGCATGTCCCAAAAGGGCTCCATGCCAAATTTCAAGTCAAACCGACAACGTTTGACCCTCCATCAATGCTCGAGCAGCAAAATCAAGCCTCTCGGTGGCGGGAACCACCGAAGCCTTCGCTCATCAAACCAAGTGCATGAGTGGCTTCAACATGCTTCCAAAAGGCTGCACGTCAAATTTCAGGTCATTCTGACAACGTTTGACCAGGTTTCGATGCTCCGAGAGAAAATCAAGCCTACCGGCGGCGGAGCAACCCGGGACCATGACATCCAAAACGGAGCCCATGGAACGTCTCAAAATGACTCCAATAGGCTCCCCGTCAAATTTCAGGTCAATCGGACATCGTTTGACCACATATCAAAGCTCGGCATTTTCCCCGCAGCAAAATCAAGTGAAGCATCGACGGGACCCCAAACGGCTTCAAAACTCAAACAAAAACCTATGGTTGGTCTTATTTATTGCTCAGGAGGCTCCACCTCAAATTTCAGGTCATTCCGACATCGTTTGACCAAGTTTCAGCTTCTGGCAGAAAATCAGCAGCTTTACGCGACAAAGTCTTCGGCTTTCCCGGAAAATTGGAAACTTTGCACTCTAAAAATGCAAGGATTCTCATCAGGTTTTCTACAGGGAAATCAAGCCAATAAATGAGAAGAAATGTCAAGAAAAATACATAAGAAAACGGCGACGAAAAAGACCTCAAAACGACCGCAAAACGGGCTCCGAAGGGGAAAAATCCCCCAGGGTCGCAGACCCCTGCGACCATGGAGGTCCGGGTCACCGGATTTTCCGCCGGTGACCCGTTTTTTCCGTTTTTTTTCGCGTTTCGCGCACTTTGGCCCCTGTGGTTTCCTGAAAATGTGATTTTTAGTGCTTTAAATTGATTCATATCCGACGACATCTCGGATCCGCCGTCAAAAGCATAAAATCATCATTGATCGCTCCAAGATCGTCAACCGGCTGACCAAGAAAGTGCATTTTCTGTCCGACCGATCGAGAAATCGACAAGACAGATGTCACCGGCCCGCTCTTAGCTATCAATGTCTGAAGTTACATGTTCATCCGATGTCGATCAGCATGTAGATCCATCGATGATCATCGCCAGAAGAGTTCCAGAAGACACGGCACGGCCCGCGACTCTTCGACTGCTCAGCGACCAATTGATGTGGTTAATTGACTAACTTTATTATGGTCATTAATTCATTTCTTTGGACGGCCCAATCAGAAGCAAGCATTTGGGAGTTACAAGTCAATTGATTCATGGCATTTAAACCATGAAACTCCTCCCATTATGGTAATTAAGGTGATTAAAAGCCCTTAATCTCCATCGGCCAATCAGATTCAAGGAAAAAGGAGTTACAAAATCAAGAAATAAATCTTGTAACTCCTCCCATTAAAGCCATTAAGGCTCATAAACCCTCCTAAATGGCTACCAAAAGCCTATAAATAGGAGAGCATTCCATTGAAATCGGGATCGGAAAAAAAAAGGAGAAAATTAGGATCAGAGAAAAGATCAGAAAAAAAGATCAGAAAGAGATCAGAGAGAAAGAAAAAAGAGAGAAAACTCTGCTGAAGTTCTGCACCGGCCACCACTACAAGGTGACAAAAGCCCCTTGGGGGGGCATCCCCCCCCAAGGTCCTTGCCTTCTCCTGCTGCCTCCAATGGCTTAGACGTGGCTTTTCAGCCCGTCTACTTAGCTTTTTATTGGACATAGGACCTTCTCTTGGTCTTTGTCCTCTAAAAACCTGAGGTTATAGCCAAGCCAAGCGAATCAAGAGCATCTTCTGTTCTCATCTGCATGGATGATGGCGAAGCCCATACATGGCTTGCGACCGTCAATCTGAACGAGTCCCCCACAATCTCCTGAAAAGTTAGATCTTCCTTTTCTTGCTTTTCATTGTAATTTGTATTTTTCTAAAGAGACAAAAATCACAACTCTTGTCTTTCATTATTGATAAGAATTGTAAATAGGCTATAAACGCCAAAATCGGCTATAAATGCCAAACAAAATCGCCTTTCACGGCAAACCAAGAAAATGTCTCTTTTCTTAAATATTTGTGCAATGGAAAACTTGAAAGAAGTTGATTTCCTTTTTACTTGCGAAGGTTGATCTCCGGATTACCACTTGCAATTCCAAGTAAAATAGAAAATCTGGCACACCCACATAAAAGAAATGTTGATGCACGCTTCAGGCCCGCCAGGGCGCGAAAGGGCCGGACCCGACGGACTCCCACGTTCCGCCGACCCCGGTAGCCGCCCCGCGGCTCCTCGGAGCGCGTTCCATCAAGCTGGCACACCCGGTGGGACTCATTCATTTGAGAACACGGTGCTTGGAAATGAAATATTTGCATACCATATTTTTGCTCTATGCTTATACTTCTTCTCCAGATTCCTTGGCTACTTTCTAGCTGGTGGCCTATGTTGGATTTTGCATCCTAAAAAAAAAATGAGATGGGATTTTTGGAAATTTCTACTTCTTTAAGTTTGTTTCCACTCTTTCTCTTTGCAAAAAAAAATAATCAGTTTTCTTAGTTTGAATTCAAAATTGAGAAACTTTGATCCTATCCTATCGTTCTTTGGTGCTTGCAGAAATGTTGAGCCCGTTCGACTAAGGTTTTGGGCCATCGTTTCTCTTCGATGAGTTCATTAGAGATTTCAAAAAAAAAAATAAATAAAAAAATCAGTTTTCTTAGTTTGAATTCAAAATTGAGAAACTTTGATCCTATCCTATCGTTCTTTGGTGCTTGCAGAAATGTTGAGCCCGTTCGACTAAGGTTTTGGACCATCGTTTCTCTTCGATGAGTTCATTAGAGATTTCAAAAAATAAAAATAAAAAATAAAAAAAAATCAGTTTTCTTAGTTTGGATTCAAAATTGAGAAACTTTGATCCTATCCTATCGTTCTTTGGTGCTTGCAGAAATGTTGAGCCCGTTCGACTAAGGTTTTGGACCATCGTTTCTCTTCGATGAGTTCATTAGAGATTTCAAAAAAAAAATAAATAAATAAAAAAATCAGCTTTCTTAGTTTGGATTCAAAATTGAGAAACCTTGATCCTATCCTATCGTTCTTTGGTGCTTGCAGAAATGTTGAGCCCGTTCGACTAAGGTTTTGGGCCATCGTTTCTCTTCGATGAGTCTATTTGGGATTTTTATAAAAAAAAAAAGGACATAGACCACTAAGGTTAAACCAATTGCGTTCTTTGATCACGATTGATTCAAGAAAAGCCTTGTCCAGAGTGTGGAGACAGCTTGACTGTTCTAGGCAAGGGTCCTCCAAACGGGTTCATTAAGTAATCCTACCCTTACCTGGGGGCAATTCTATCAATTGAGGTTTCATAAGACCGGGTTAGGAGGCCTATGTGTACTCTCTCGTCTTTAAATCTTAAAAAAATTAAAATCAAAATAAAAAAAAATAAAAAAAAAGATTTTCAAAAAAAAAATCTTAAAAAAAAAAACAAAAAAACAAAAATTTTCAAAAAAAAATAAAATAAAAAAAATATATAAAAAAATATTTAAAAAAAAATAAAAATAAATAAAATAAAAAAATCATTTCAAAAAAAATCTCCAAAAACTCGTCACTTTTGGATTCAGATTCGAGAAATTGTGGTCTCTTCCCTTCTGAGTACTGGCGCTCGCGGAAATCGTTGAGCCCGTATTTGAATCGGAATGCCACCTGCTCTCTTTGACGAATCCATTTCTAACATTTCAAAACAAAGAATCCCATCTCATGGATGCGATCTCCAACATTTGTGCCTAGCAATACTGGTACGCCCTTTCAGGGTCTACTGTATCTGTGACCGGCACATTTGTAACTCCTACCTTATATTCTTCTTATCTCGAGCAAGCCCTGCTTCTCGATAAGTCGAATTTAGGTTTACAATTGCTTCTAGCAGTCACTGGAACGCTCATTCTGGGCTCACCATACTTGCTGTCAGAACAATTGTACCATCTATGGCTTTTTGCCTTCTTCATGTCGGTTGGGTCATATCCCTTGAGCGATTTGAAAAGACAACCATAGAAATTCCCATTTATGATCATTATATTCTTGTGATTACTAATGATGTGGTCTTGTTTCAGAACTTTTTCGAAACTAACAATGGCAGCCTTAACCATTATCTTCGATGAAGACAAGCACCAACTCATGCTTCAACAGAAGCAAAGCGCGCGCACTCATAAGCGCCCTGTCAGCTGCCGAAGCGTTAACTCGCTCGGCAACTCTCTGAACTCAGGGTCGACCTCGACTCCCCGGACCATCGTCTTCGGGACACTGGGACCATTCCCACTTCCCGAAGAACAAGCTGCGCCTGCTAAAAAGCAGAAGATCGCCTCTCAACGTGTCACTCACGTGACACCAAAGGCGAGCGCCCAAAAGCCCGAAGCCCGCGGCACCCCCGCGAAACCTCGACCCACAAACAACCAGGTCTATCCCAAGACGTGGTCTCCAAGACCTTCCCCAAAACAAAGGAGGTCTCAAACCTCCACCAAGCCAGCATACCTGGCCCCACTCAAGGAGAACCAGTTCTACCCTCTTGCCTACATGAAAGAGGAGAGACCCATCTCCAACCTGACTCCCAAGTCGACCCAGCATGAACCGGCTTGCTCCCACAAGCCCAGAATCAGATCACGCATCACCAGGCCTCTCCAAGCACCTGCTAAGGCCTACACTCCTTCAGTTCGACCCTTCATCTCTACAGGGGCCGAACTCGAAAGGTTCAAAGCTTCGCTGCAACAGGCAAAGGACCGGGTCCGGATCCTGTCCTTGCCCAGCTACAAAGAAGACAGGCTCGGCTGCTGCGCCCGAGGGAGCACATCCTTCATCGTCAGAGCCCAGCCAGAGCTGACTGAAGCTCAAATCGCTCGTCGAGCACGCCGCCGTGCTTCATATCGACAAAAGAGACTAGAGAAGCAACGGACCCAGCCTCCTACACTTCAAGTCTCCCACAAATGGGTCGAAAAAGAAAGACCCGACCAAGTTGCTGCCGTCCATATGGTTGGAAAAACCAGAAGACGCCAAAGGTCAGCATCAAAAATCCATGTCCGACGTCCGGTGACCCGTAGCATCACCAGGACACAAAGACATCCTGAAGAATCTCCTGCCCCTTCCAGCCAAGGACGGGAGAGTAATCCTTCATCAAGCTCTTCATCAAAAAGAATGAGCCCCAGTTCGGTCACCAGGACGATTTCTTCGTTCGAATCCCGAGGGATGAACGTCTTGGCTACAAGTTCTGAGCCGCCACCTCAGAATCCACCTCGAGATGATGCGCTCACACGCATTCAGCAGTTGGAACAAGGCCAGCAGAGGATTGAAACTCTGATGGAAAACCTTCTCCTTGTCGTCCAAAATCAGGTGAACAATGAGCCTCCTCCGAATCATGCCAATAACGAGGAAAATGGAGAAGAAAATGAGTCACGCGCCCTTACCAAAAAGGACGTAGACAGTATCCTCGCCAAAGCAAAAGAAGAGGATATACTCAAAGAGCATGGGATCAAGCCACCATATCCTTTATGGATGGACTCGGTCCCGTTCCCCACAAAATTCAAACATCCTACTCTCCAAACATATACGGGGAAAGGATCGGCCAGACAGCACGTCATCCACTTCAAGATCTTGACGGGAGCTATCGCGGATCAAGATGCACTCAAGATTCGCCTCTTTGCAAGTACCCTAAAAGGTACGGCCTTCGATTGGTACTCCACTCTGCCGGAGAACTCCATTCAGAACTGGGCTATGCTGGAGACACGCTTCCTGACCCACTTCCAAGGTGAGGATCATCCTGTTACTATGGCTCAGCTCTGCAGCCTAAAACAGGGAGAGAATGAGTCAACTTATGACTTCATTCACAAGTGGAAAGCAATGGCGTACAAATGCTCAGATGTACTGCCACAAGCGTCGCTAGTCGACATCTGCCGTAACAATATGAGAGCAAAAATACGCTCCATGATCATCGGCAACAAATCAAAAAACCTGGGAGAACTCCTGGAAGCTTCTATGGAAGCTGAAACGGTGATTAAAGACCTCAACAGTCAGAAGTCATCAAGAAAAGAGCCAACCGCCATTGCAACCTCTAAACCAAAGAAGAAAGAGGTCCTTAATGTGCAAACCAAGTCAGCTCCTCAGCAACCAAAGAAAGCTGAAAATAGAGCTGCAGGTAAGAGACCTGAACTCTCTGATGCCTTCAAAGAGCGAGTAGAAAAGAAATACCCGTTCGATGAAGATGTTGACGAAATCTTCGAGGCTCTCGTGGCAAACGGCAAGCTCACCTTGCCTGAACCCAAAAGACCGGGCGATGTTGGCAAAACCAATGATCCTCGGTACAGTCCATACCACCAGATGGTCTCGCATCCTCTCAATCAATGCTTTGTTGTGAGAGAGAAGATAAACGAGATGTGGAAAAACGGAGTCATCACCTTTGACAAAAACTATGGGACTGCCTCCGTCAACATGGTGTCACATGGACAAACACCAAAATCACCGAAGAAGAAGATCACTACTTCCTTCAAGGTGATAAAAAGAATTCAAACGTCCGAAGTGTTGGTTCCTTGCCCGACACCAGACGGACAACCCATATGGGTACATCCCGATCTCCTGGAAGATGAAAATTGGGAGATCGTCAAAACAAAGCCGACCGCTCAGCAGCGAAGGCAAGCCAAGAAACATCTCCTCAAGCTCAAACGGCAAGAGAAGACCCAGCCAAAACAAGAAGTCCATGAAAAGGCAGAGGCCTCCTCTACCACTTCACTCGGGGCAACAGAAACGTCCCTTCCAGAGACTTCAAAGGCGGTAAGAAACTTCACTCTCAGTGATTTCATGCCACCTCAATTCAAAAAAGAAGCCATGCAGGGGGCATCATACTCTTGCAACTCGGTAGTTGGATTCTCCATTGATGGATACGAGTCCAGCGACACCGACGATGGATTCGAGCCCAACTACACCGATGAGTGGGAGGAATCTCTTGAAACAGGAGAATATCTCTCCGATGAAGAATGGGTTCCTGAAACTCACCTTATGCCAGTAATCTGGTATAACCCCTTGCAACCACAAGGATCCTGGTCTGATGATGAAGAAGACCAAGAGGCTGCACAAGAAGATGCTGTTAACCCAGCACCTGTCATTGCTCCAGTGGAAATCAACTATGTTGAGCCACACGGAGAAGACGAAGAAGAGGATCTGGCTCCCATGCCTGATCTTGAAGAATATGCAAAGATCTTGCAGCGTCTCGCTCTAGAACAAGAGCAAGACCGCGTCAACGAGATTCCTCACAATCCAGAGCCGGAAGTCCCTGAAGCCCATCAGGTACCTCCTCCCTCAACTCCTGAAAATGGAGAACATTGCTGGATTGACGATCCTCTTACATCCGAGGATGAGTCTGACTCCGAGCAGGCAACATCTTCTATCAGAGCTTCCTGTAATGTAATATATCAGGACTATAGCTCTTCTGAAGCATCGTCTGATGAGATTACCTACACTCCGACGACGCCTAGCAATGTATCCTCTGGAGCTACCTCGTCTCACGTGACTTTCACAGAGATGGCACCCTCTCAGGTTTCTTCCCCTGAGACTGTGACTTCAGGATACACATTCTTTCCGACTCATCATCATGAAGAAAACCCAACTTGGGGTGATGGATGGGTCAACGAAGAAGAAAAGCTGCTCGATGCTGTTCAGGACTTGCTCCCGGAAAATGCTCCGTGCAACACAATCACTGAGGATGGCAACTCTGCTGCAGATACATCCCCAGTAGATGAAAAACGACAGCCTCTTGATCCTGAAGACAATCTTCCAAACGAAGATCCTTCTCAAGAAGCTCTCGAAGTTGGTAGAGGCACCCGTTCGGGCCGGGACTACCACAAAAATTACAACCAATCTTCCTTTACTTATGTAAATCCTTCGGGAAAAGATGTTGTAAGCGCCCCCAGTGGCAACAATGATGAACATGCAGGCCCTAAGGAGGCTTTCAAGTATGACTTGGTTGAGCACTTCAAACACATACCTGCACGTCTTCACATCCTGGATTTATTACGAATGTCTCCACGCACTCGTGATAATCTCATCTCAGAATTACAAAAACTGAATGAGGATGTCGACAAACATGCCCCGCAAGTCCTCCAAATTGAAATGGACTACCGGGTCAAAAACTCTGAAACTTCCTCAAAGGGAGAAAAGAAAACTGAGGGATCATGCATCCAATGCCTCTCGGTTCAAAAGGCAGCCAGTGCAACCATCGCCTTCACTAAGGAAGACCTCCTACTTGGCGAAGCAAGGCACAACCGACCCCTGTACTTCACAGGGTACATCAAAGAAATGCCGATACATAGAGTTCAGATCGACCCAGGTTCTGCACTCAACCTTATCTCCACTTCGGCTCTTGAAGAGTTGGGCATCCCACCCAGCAAGCTAAGCCACACATCTGTATCTATCTTTGGATACGATGGGAGCACTCAAAGGCCTATCGGCAAAATCAGGTTCAAATTGCAAATCGGTGATCTTATCTCTGAGGTCACTGTGTATGCAATAAAAACCCCCTCATGCTACAACATCCTTCTCGGACGTCCTTGGATACACGAGAATGGTGTTGTTCCTTCAACTCTACATCAATGCATCAAGTTTGTCGGCAACGACGGCATGGTACATCGAGTCTTTGCTGACAGGAAACCCTTCAAAGGTAAAGAAGTCCACTTCGCAGACTCCCAGATGTATGAAGGAGAAAAAGAAGAAGAGGAAATAGCACCCCCTGCTGAAAATCTCCAGAAAGATAAAGGCAAGGCTCCTCAAAAATCACCGGAAGAAAACAAACCCTCCGGCAAATTAGAAGAGAGTAGTCAATCTCCCTTCGTTATCTCCCTCAAGAATTCAAAACCTTTGGTCATCACGACTAAAGTGAAGAAGGCGAAACAAAAGCCTGGGGGCAAATTTGTTGTCTCTCTCGTGTCTATCATGAAAGACACAGACTCGGACTCAGAGCCAGAAGACGATGCATCGTCAAGCCTAGCTGACACTCAGCAAGTTCAGCCTGCTCTCACTCCGATGGAGACACCTGCTGATGTAGAAGATCCTACGTCTGCTACCTTTGTTGTTCCGGCAACATCACCAAAGCAAAGGCCGATCTTCTTCCATAGATCGGACGCTTCTTCATCAAATTCCCTGCTGGAACCTTTCCAAAATGAAGGTATGCCTCAGCTATCTTTATATAGTCCTGTGGCACAAGCAATTATGAAGAAAATGGGCTATGACGCTCAAAACCCAGTCGGTTTGGGAGAAAGACGCGGTATTCTCACGCCATTGGAGCCCGCCTTGACCAAAAGCCAGCTGGAAGATTGGAGACTCTACGGTCATGTAGAAAAGTCTTCATATGGGTTAGGGTATGATCCCGACACTCCTCTGAGACAGTTGACACAAAGGCTTAAAAGTCGTTTTACCGACCAAGCCTCAACATCTAAAGTCTACGAAGACATCAATCTCCCTGGAAATCTCTTTAAAGAGTTACCTGACAAAGATCCAGGAAGCTCATCCAATTGGTATGATTTCTCTGATGATAAAGAGGAATCGTCCGATAATACAGACTTGTGGCATCCTGACCCAGAAGAACCCTCATCTCCAAAAGAAATACCAGACTCAACAGGCGATTGGGACTATCTCATAGCAAGCCTTGAGGAGATCACCAATCAAGAAAATCCATGGAAAGGAACAGAGCCTTGGTCTGGTAATGCAGTTGAAACTCCAGAAGGTTTCGTTGAGTTGGAAGCCTCCGAAAATATTGTGGAGGAACCACCTTCGAACCTTCCGACAGAAGATCCTGTTCAAAAGATAAACTTGGGAACACCTGATAACCCACGTCCTGTATTCATAAGTAAGAATATAAAGGATGATGAGTTACCCGAGTATATCGCTTTTCTTCGTGAGTTCGTTGATTGCTTTGCATGGTCCTATGCTGAAATGCCTGGTTTAGACCCCGAAGTAGCGGTCCACAAACTCAATCTTCAAGAAGAAGTCAAGCCTGTCAAACAAGGCCAAAGAAGATTCCGTCCAGATGTGATGGATAAAATTGAACAAGAAGTTCAAAAGCTCAAAAGCGTCGGCTTCATCCGTGAGGAACAACATCCAGAATGGTTGGCCAACATTGTCCCCGTGACAAAGAAAACTGGGCAGATCAAAGTTTGTATTGACTATAGAGACTTGAATGGCGCTTGCCCTAAAGATGAATTCCCGCTCCCCATACCGGAGGTGATGATTGACAATACCTGCGGATTCGAGCGAATGACATTCATGGATGGCTTCTCTGGTTACAATCAGATAAAGATGCATCCCGAGAATGAAAAACACACTTCATTTCGGACTCCATTTGGCGTGTATTGCTACACTGTCATGCCATTTGGTCTGAAAAATACTGGTGCCACATATCAGAGGGCTATGATGAAAATATTCCAAGATATGCAGCACAGGACGGTCGAATGTTACGTTGATGACCTCGCCGTCAAAAGCAGAAGAAAAGAAGACCATCTCAAAGATCTTCGGGAAGTCTTCCTCCGACTTCGTAAACACAAACTGCGGATGAATCCTCTAAAATGCTTCTTCGGCGTCTCGTCGGGTAAGTTTCTCGGATTCCTTGTTCGGAAAGCTGGAATAGAACTTGACCCCATAAAAGTCAAGGCTATTCTAGAAATGCCCTCTCCAAGAACCCTAAGGGAACTAAAAGGGCTTCAAGGGAGATTGGCCTACATCAGACGGTTCATCTCCAATCTTTCGGGGAAATGCCGTCCATTCTCTCGATTGATGAAAAAAGGTGTAGACTTTGTCTGGGATGCCGACTGCGAAGCCGCATTTCAAGATATCAAGTCATACCTGACCAAACCTCCAGTGTTAGCTGCCCCTGCCACTGGAAAACCATTCATCTTGTACACAAGAGCTCTTGATCATTATGTAGGCGCTCTGCTTGCACAAGAGAATGGTGAGGGAAAAGAAGCTGCTCTATACTACCTCAGCCGCATGCTAGTAGGCGCAGAGCATCGCTACTCTCCAGTCGAAAAAGAATGCCTTGCAGTGATGTTCGCCGTACAAAAGCTACGTCACTACTTGCTTTCCAACACAGTCTACCTGGTCTCGAGGATCAACCTCTTGAAGGTCCTTGTCACGAAGGCCGGTTCTCTCAATGCCCGACTGGCAAAATGGTCCATCCTCTTGTCACAATTTGATATTAGGTATGTGCCACAAAAAGCAATCAAAGGCCAAGCTCTAGCAGATTTCCTCGCAGAGCATCCATTGCCTAAAGATTCACCACTCAGTGATGATCTCCCAGACGAACCTGTCTACAACGTGGAGACTTCCTCACCAAATGCCTCCTGGGACATGTACTTTGACGGTGCAACCAAGACAAATGAAAACAGAAAGCTGATCTCGGGAGTTGGCATCCTCTTTGTTAGCCCCGACAAATGCATGATTCCACACGCTTTCTCGCTACTGGAACCATGCACAAACAATGCAGCTGAATACCAAACTCTGATCCTAGGATTGGAACTCGCCATCGAATCCGGTATCACTATGCTGGAAGTCTTTGGAGACTCTCAACTGATCGTCAACCAGATGAATCAGAAATATGAAGTTAGGAAGCCTGATCTGCTGCCTTATTACAACAAGGCACAATCGCTTCTGCAAAAGTTTGACATCTGCAACATCACCCACATTCGTAGAGGTGAAAATATCCGTGCAGATGCCCTGGCCGGACTTGCCGCATCAATGGCGATCCAGGAAGGGGAAAACATGCAAATTACAGTGTACGAGAGAAGGATCCTCCCTCCTCTTAACACACACCAAACAGTTGCTGAATGCCACCGAGTGGTTGGAAGTCGGATCTCTATCCTTCAACCTTCAATCGGCGACTGGAGGGATCCGTTCATTGATTACACTATCTTCGGAATCCTACCTGAAGATCCAAAAGAACGGGTAAGCATTCAAAGGCGAACCCCAAACTTTCATTTGGATATCCCTTCAAAGATCCTTTACAGGAAATCCTTCAACGGAGTACTTCTACGCTGCTTGTCACAACAAGAGGCCGAAGAAACACTTAAAGAAGTTCATGCTGGTCTTTGTGGAGCCCATCAGGCAGGTCCTAAGCTCTATGATCAGATAAAAAGGTTAGGTTACTATTGGCCTACCATGGTTGCTGATGCAATGCAATTTGCCAAACGTTGCCAGCTATGCCAAGTTCATGGAGATTACATTCACATGCCTCCGGAATGGCTGCATCCTACAGCAATCTCATGGCCTTTCGAAGCATGGGGCATGGACATCATAGGTCCTATCTCTCCCCCTTCAAGCAAAGGTCATCGCTTCATCTTCGCCGCAACGGATTATTTCTCCAAGTGGTCAGAAGCATTTGCGTTCAACGAAATGAAGACCTCATCAGTTCTTCAGTTCCTGCGCACCAACATCATTTGTCGTTTCGGCATACCCAAGAGATTCGTCCATGATAACGGACCACAATTCCGGGATCATCGATTCTACAGGTTTTGCGACAAATACAAAATCCAAAGCTGTCCTTCGACTCCATACAATCCGGCAGCAAACGGATTAGCAGAAGCCTTCAACAAGACACTCTGCAAAATCCTCAAGAAAATGGTCTCTAGTCACAAAAGAGACTGGAGCGATAAACTGTCTGAAGCTTTGTGGGCCTATCGAACCACCGTTCGAGGACCAACCCATAGCACACCATTCTCCTTGGTCTATGGATGCGAAGCTGTCGTGCCCCTAGAGGTACAAATTCCTTCTCTGAGGGTATCTCTACAAAATGACATGACTCAAGAAAGCAATGTCAAATTGCGACTCCATGAGCTGGACAATCTCGACGAGAGACGGCTCGAAGCTCGACAAAGCATTGAACTTTACCAAGCACGCATGGCAGGATCTTTTGACAAAAGGGTCCGGCAACGCGCCTACAAAAAGAGTGACTTGGTTCTTGCGGTAAAAAGACCAATGGTCTTCGCACACAAATCCAAAGGCAAATTTGAACCAAAATGGGAGGGACCCTACGTCATCGACAAAGTCTTCTCCAACGGCGCATATGCCCTCCTAAACATCGAAGGCGACAGATGTATGCTGCCTATCAACGGCAAGTTCTTGAAGCGGTACTACCCTTGAAGACTTACCCAACTGGGTAAGAGCAATGCCTGTATGGCCAAAACCTGTTCTCAGGTACTCGCTCGTCAAACCCACTCTCTTTAGAATTTTCATTTCAAATGTCAAAATTTCTAGAGATTCAAAAACAATGCTTACTTTCATTGTTTCATTGTTCAAAAACAAAAAAAAATCCAAGTTTAGGAGCCTCTCCCTGACTTGACCAAAACTTTCGATCCTTGAACCAAAATTCATGGTTTGAAACAAAAATCCGGATTCAGGGATTTCTACCCTAGTCCACCTTACCTTTTACCGCCAAATGGTTCCAGGTCAAAATTTACGACCCTCGTGTCTTTAAACAAAAAAAAAATGGTTTTTCAAAAATCGTGGGGAAACGACATCAAAGTCAGTACCCGCAAAACAAAAATTTTGAGAAAAAGCAAGGATGCGACATTCCATCGATACTTGCACCCAAAATCGCAGGGAAGCGACATTTCGTCGATACTTGTAAAATCCAAAAATCGTGGAGAAGCAACAAACCAGTTGATATCCACAACCCAAATTTCAAAGGTTCGAGAAAACCTAAAATCGTGGAGAAGCAACAAACCAGTTGATATCCACAACCCAATTTCAAAAATCGTGGAGATGCAACATACCAGTTGCTATCCACAACCAAAATTACAAATGGTTCGAGAAAACCTCAAATTTCAAAAATCGCGGAGAAACGACATCAAGTCAGTACCCGCAAAACCAAAAGTCTTGGGAAAAGCAGGGAAGCGACGCTTAGTCGATATTTGCACCCCAATTCGCGAGGAAGCGACGTTCCATCGATACTTGCAAAACCTAACCCGCGAGGAAGTGACATTCCATCAATACTCGCAAAACCGAATGAGCAAGGAAGCGACATTCCATCGATACTTGCAAGACCATTCAGCGGGGAGGCGACATTTAGTCTATACCTGCATTTTGAAAACCAAAACTCGGCTATAAATGCCAAAATCAGGCTATAAATGCCAAAACAAAAATTTCCGGCTATAAATGCCAAAACCGGCTTTCATGCCAATAAAACAAAACTTGGTTTTCAAAAAAACTCGGCTACAAATGCCACACACAAAAAAAAAAAAACCTGACTCTCATGTCAAAACCGGCTATAAATGCCACAAATTGGCTAACAATGCCACCAAACCGGCTATAAATGCCACCAATTGGCTATCAATGCCACCAAACTGGCTGTAAATGCCACAAAAATCCGGCTTTCATGCCAAATTCGTTTCCCCTACCAAAACAACCATTTGACAAAAGATTTTCACAAAATGACAAAGCTTTTGATCAAATCCCATTTAGCAATTGCTTTCATCACAAAAAGATTTGAGTGAGCGTAGGGAACAACAAAAAAAAAGGTACCAAAAAATACATGTGGTACCAAAGCAAAAAAAAAAATAGAAAGTGTTCACAAGCACTACAAAAAAAAAAAGAAAAGTACCAAAAAAAATACATGTGGTACCAAAAAAAAGAAAGTGTTCACAAGCACTACAAAAAAAAGAGTACCAAAAAATATGGTACCAAAAAAAAGAAGAATGGTTTCTGCTATAAAAAATCAGGAGCTTAGCCAAAAATGGTCTCCAGCCAAAGCTTCAGCTCCTCAAGCAAAATTTTGGCCTCAGCCGTCAGAGTTTCCAAGGCACGCTTCTTCAGGAACTTGCCATGAGATGCTGGCGAATGCCGTAACCCTTCTTTTACACCGGGAAGCTCTTCCCCAGCAGTTTGCCATCGTTCGTTTTCTAGAGTCCTCCGCTCGAGAACTTGACCGGCATCTGCAACCCTGCGGATCAGAGTACTCTCCCTGTCACGAGCCTCTATTATAGCAGCCCACTTCGCATCGACTTGTGCCTTCAAATGCTCAAGACGTTTCCTGGCCTCCTCAACTTCCCTATCAAGGACGTTAAGGTCATGCCTCAATCCGATGATGGCTAGCTCTTCCTTGTTCTTCTCCCGAACTAGCTGCTTCTTGCTTTGTGTAGCCTCATTCAGGTCAGACTTAGCCTTATCAGCAGGGTTCAAGAACATCTCCTTGAAGAATTGGTCGTCAGGGAAACCCATGGTCTCAAACCACTTGTCACCCAGTGCAATGATCCTATCAACGATCGCCCTGGCACCTGTGACATCCAGACCAACCTCTTCGGTGTCGGTCAGAATCTCCTGTACATGTGGGATCATGCCAAATCCTGCCTCCAAGTGTCCAGAAAGGAGAGTCTTGACCCAAGAACTCAAAACCCGAGCCAGCACCTTCTTCGCAAATTGAAGAGACGAACTGGATGAAGATTCAACCTTCTCCGCTGATCGGCTGCTCATGTCATGTCCCATTGGAAGAGTAACAAAAGAACTCTTTTCACTTGGAGCCACTGGAGAGGGAATCTCAACACGAGGCATCTCCTCAATCATGTCTGAACTGGTCTCTACCTCCGGATCGACCTCTGGCATCCCTTGCTCTGGTTCTGAAGAAAGCGATGGACTCTCTTCTGTCACTTCAAAACCTGCAAATGAAACACAAAAAGGTATGAATATGATCATGTTCAAAAAAAAAATCATCAGGGTCATCACTACAAAGTACCTTCTTCGACGACTGGCGGAACACTCTCTTCCTCCATGAACTCATCAGAAGCATCATCGACATTTGCATCCATTGATGGTTCAAAGTCATCGGAATCCTGTGGCAAGTCAGCTGACAAGAAAAAAATGTTAGCAAATCAAGTCGCAGGCAAAGAAAAGAGAAAGCGAAAGAAGTTATACCAATTGGAGATTCCGGAGTCATTCCAGAGTCCCTCGGTTCTTCTTCAGATACCATAACCGGCTCCATCACCGCCTCATCGGTTGGAACCTCAGGCATCGGCAAGTCTTCATCCTCTGCTAAAAAAAAAAAAGAAGCAGCAGCAGGGTGAGAAAACAAATCAGAACATGGAAAGCCCCATGAAAGAAGTAGAAAAGGAAAAGGAGGAATCATACCTTCACCGATGGTCTCTTCTTCCCGAATCCTCTTCTCCGGAGGTTCGTCAGCTTCCCCTGGCACCTCCTCATTGACAGTGAGAGGGACTTCCACATTAGGAGAGTCTTCGTCCCGCCCCATGTGACGCTGACTCCTCCTCCTCTTCTTACCTCTACGGGTTCGCTTCCTAGAAGAACCCGCCCCACTATCAGAGTCAGGTTTCTCACTTGACTCCTCACTGGATGGTCTGCTCTCGCCAGTAGACTCCACGGAAGCTCGTCTCTGTGCCGCTTGCATCCAAGCGTCGAGCTCAGCTTCCTCCTGTTCTAGCTGCTCCAAAGCCTCATCAGGTACTTCCCGAACAGCTTCAGAACCAATGACGCCCTGGTCACCGAGAAAGCCTATCTTGTGCTTCTCTCCAGAAAGGAAGGCCCAAACTTCCTCTCGCCGGACGCCATCCGACTTCCCAATGCCTTTTCCAGAAGACAGCTTTACATCAAGCTCCTTCTTGGAAAGCCCCCGATATGCCAAAAAGCTCTCCGCGAACCACTTCGTGAAGCCGGCAGTTCGGAAAGTCGACAGCTCAGGATAAGAAATCGTGGCAGTAGTGTCTTCAGCACTATAGAAAGCCCATGCATTGCTGCCATCCTGCAAACCCCCAAAACGCTTCACCATACTCGAAGGCGCTCCAACAACGCCTTGAGAGAAGCCCAACTGAAGCGCAAAGCGAGAAGGTACATACGGCTGGATGTCGACGAAAAGATGTCTACGGTACACCATCGTGCCGACTCGTATGCTGAAAAGCCACTCCTTCTCTGCATTGGTCAAAGAGTAATGCCTTCCCGACCCTGCTCTGGTAGAGTCTCGGGAGGCACCAAAATCAAAAGCCTTCTTCCGCAACTCCGGAGAAAGCTTAACTGAAGACTGCCCCATCTCGACGACCCTGAACCGTCGGATCCTCATGCGGGCAAACAAAAGTGATTCAGATACGGCTTTTCCCTTAGCCAATCGAATCATCAGAGGATCATCATCCTGTGCAGCACCCAGCTGGTGGAAGCCAGGACAGTGGTATACAAACCACGAATAAAAGATATGGGCTGAAAATACCCTATTCATAGGGAGCCTAAGCCGAACCAAGAAAGCAGCAGCCTGCAGTTCGGTACACAGGTAGGAGTAAAGAGCGGGCACCAAAGCAAGCCGCTCTCCAAACGCCATCTGACAAGCCGGAAAAATACAATGCGGCCTGATGTGCGTCCCATCTCCACCAGCAAACACAGCCTCACCTAGCCAATAAGTGAGGTAAACAGCAAGATCTCTCCGCAGTGCAATGTCAGAATAAAGGGCATCTGTGCTCGCGAAGAAACCCTTCAACTCTTCCTGCATGGCCAAAGTCTTCTTCCTGTCTTCCCGGGTCATGCTATCAGGAGACTCTTTGCTGTCAAAGAAGTTGAAGAATGAAGAGCCATAACTCTTCCAACTGCTGGATCTGACTTTCGAGCCCTCCTTAAAAAAATCATAGAAGGCGACGAGCTGGAAGTATAGGAGCCTGAATTCCTCTGACTGCTCCTCAAGGACGCTGTCAATCGGTATGAACTCCTCGTAGAGTTTGCCAAGGATGGGCAATCCAGTAATAGCACTTAACTCCTTCAGAGAAAAACCAATCTCACCGTTCGTAACAGCGAAGGTATTGGTCTGAGGGAGGAAAGACTCCAACATAGCCATGAAGGCATCATCGGAAAAAGTCACGGTCTCCCTAAAAGCGCGGACCGCGTCAAAAATCCCGGCTTCCTTCAAAACGGCGCCCCCAATCAGCAAGGTGTGGTCAGTCCATGACTTCCAATCGGAGTCAACATTGAAACGGCCACGAAGTCGAAAAGGCTTCACCCAAGTACTGCCGTCACCGCTGAAAACGCCAAGGCCCACCGGTCTCAAATCGATCGACGGATAATCAGAGCCCTGGTAGCCGCTGGCTGGCATCAACATGTCCATACGGACAGGTGGCTTCTCCGCATATCCGGAGGGTCCACCAACAAAAACCCCGGTCTTGATCACACTGGTCCTCTTCACCCAGCTCGGAGGATCTTCCCTCTTAGAGCACGTGGGAGCAAGGCTCATGATCGAGATGGTACGATCAAAAGAAGACCGGGTAGAAACAGTCTTCTCTTCACCATCTGCTGTGTAAGAGAACTGAAAACATCTCCTTTGGTATGTCAAGTCGTCAGGGACTGCATCTCCAAAGAAGAAGGTAGGCTTGGGTAAAACCCTCAGATCGTCCATAACCCAAGGACGGTTGCTTACCATGATCTTATAGAATTCCTCATTCTTGAGAGCGATCAATCGCTGTCTCATCTCATCGCGATTGAGGGAATCGCACTCTTCCAAATTCTTCTCAACAAACTGGACCTTCTCCCAGGCTTGCTGAACGGCCACATTGGAAGATCTAGCAGATCGACGAGGTACGCTTGTAACAGGCTCTTTACCCTTATTCGCTCTGGAGGAACCACCTGCAAAGGTTGGAAAAGAAAAAGATCGTCATCAAAATGACAGGATTTCGCTAAAAAAAAAAAAAGGGGGTCACTTTGTCCCACCAAAAATCTGGCGAAATTTTGGCATGACTCCGGGGCAATTCCGAAGAAAAGGGAAATACCCCGAAAGAAATAGAAAGTTTGAAGATGGCCTCAACATTGCTGCGGGCTCCGAAACTCCAAACTTTCGAAACCTCAAAATCTCCGCAAAATCAAGAAGGGCTCAACATCGCTGCGAGCTCCAAATTCCCAAATTTGCAAAGATTTTCAGGTATGCTATCATGCTCAATCTACAAAAGGTACATGCATGAACATCTAGATTTGCATAAAAACGCATTATCATGATGAGCTAAAAAAAAAAAAAAAAGAAACTTTCTCAAAAAAAAAGGGAGAAAGAAAAGGAAAAAAAAAAGAAACTTTCTCAAAAAAAAAAAGGGAGAAAGAAAAGAAAAAAAAAAAGAAACTTTCTCAAAAAAAAAGGGAGAAAGAAAAGAAAAAAAAAAAAAGAGAAACTTTCAAAAAAAAAAAAAAAATAGGCCACGTGGCCGTACGGACCAGATCCGTACGGATCTGTCCGTACGGCCCACAAACAAAAAAAAAAAAAAGAGAAAAGAAGAAAAAAAACGTGTGAAAAAAAAACAAAAGAAGAAATCACGTGGAAAAAAAAAGAAGAAGAAGAATAGAAAGAAAAAAAAAACAAGAAGAAAGAAAAAAAAAAAAGAGAAGAGAAATTTTTTTTTTCCATCCTACATAGAGTTTTCTTGAAAGAAAAAAGAGAGAAAACTTACTTGAAGCCATTGATGGAGAAGAAGAAGGAAAAAGCTTGAAGATCCTTGAAGAAGAAAAGCTCTTGGCCTTGGAGCTCTCTTGAGATTGTTGCAAAAGAAAGCAATAAGAGCAAGAGATCCTACCCTCCTTGCTTTTATAAAAGAGAGCAAATCAAAGAAGTAAACAAAAAAGAAAGGTAAGTGTTACTAATTAGTAACCTTACCAAAAGAGAAGGAATTAGAAAGATTCTTTCCCAAAAAGAAAGATGTCTTTGAGAGATTTTCTCCCAAAATCAATCAATGAGAGACTCTCTCCAACAAAATAGGATATTGAAGATTCTTTCCCAAAAAGAAAGATACCTTGAGATATTCTCTCCCAAATTAAGGGAATATGAGAGATTCTCTCCCATAAAGCTATTTTTAGATATTCTCTATCCAAATGAGATATCTTTAGATATTCTTTACAAAAATGACCCCACATGAAATCTAAGCCATCCTAAAAAGCTTAAGGTCCCATGGGCTAGCCCATATGAGCCAGGTTTGACCACCTAGGCACTAAAAAAAAAAAAAAAAAAAAAATGGGCTTTTAGTCAGAAAAAATCCCTCTTACCAAGAGCATACAAAAATGGTTCCATGCCTCTTTTGAGTTGATTGAACCATACAAAAAAATTCCAAGCCCCATGAGCTTCCAAAAATCAAACCATCCAGCCTCATAAACCAAATTGAGCCAAAATCTTGAAATTGACATTCCACAAAAAAAAAAAAAATCCAAACCACTCCAATGGACCCACACAGTCCCAAAGAGTGACCAAAAACCAAATCCTGGTCCCCTAACTTGCCACATACAGCTTGTTAGGTCACAAGACCAAAACCAAAAACCAAATCATGATCCCCCAACTTGCCGCATACAGCTTGTTGGGTCACAAGGTCAAAACCAAAACCCGATCCCCTAACCTGCCATATATAGCTGGTTAGGTCACAAGATCAAAAACAGAAACCCAAATCCACATCCCTGATGTCATCTTCAAAACTTTGCCTCGAGATGGTGTGTGATTCCTTTCACTACCATAAAATTCCCCTGGAAGCTCAAAGGCTACTCTACCAAAGGAAAGATTGCTCAAAGACTCTTGGTCAAGACTCAAGCTCTCCTTCAAAAATCTCTTCGAGGCACATCGACTACAAAAGTCAAGCAACTCGTCGCTGTACCTCGAGGGGGCATTTGTTGACACCAAAAATGTCACTTTGCCTCTCCAAATCAAGAAAGCTGCATGAAGTCGCAACCTGCCATAAATAGGCAATGCAACTTCTCCAAAAAATCAAATCTTGTCAGAATCAAACAAAAACTGCAAGATCCTTCAAGATAGCCAAGAGAAGAGTACACATGAAGTTTCGGGCCATTTCAGAATCATTTGGCCTAACTTCGCTTCTCCGTTAGCTAAAATGGCGCTCCCGGCGGCGACATCATCTGAGACGTCAAAACTTCGATCAGAGCCTACAGATGACTCCAGCATGTCCCAAAAGGGCTCCATGCCAAATTTCAAGTCAAAGCGACAACGTTTGACCCTCCATCAATGCTCGAGCAGCAAAATCAAGCCTCTCGGCGGCGGGAACCACCGAAGCCTTCGCTCATCAAACCAAGTGCATGAGTGGCTTCAACATGCTTCCAAAAGGCTGCACGTCAAATTTCAGGTCATTCTGACAACGTTTGACCAGGTTTCGATGCTCCGAGAGAAAATCAAGCCTACCGGCGGCGGAACAACCCGGGACCATGACATCCAAAACGGAGCCCATGGAACGTCTCAAAATGACTCCAATAGGCTCCCCGTCAAATTTCAGGTCAATCGGACATCGTTTGACCACATATCAAAGCTCGGCATTTTCCCCACAGCAAAATCAAGTGAAGCATCGACGGGACCCCAAACGGCTTCAAAACTCAAACAAAAACCTATGGTTGGTCTTATTTATTGCTCAGGAGGCTCCACCTCAAATTTCAGGTCATTCCGACATCGTTTGACCAAGTTTCAGCTTCTGGCAGAAAATCAGCAGCTTTACGCGACAAAGTCTTCGACTTTCCCGGAAATTTGGAAACTTTGCACTCTAAAATGCAAGGATTCTCATCAGGTTTTCTACAGGGAAATCAAGCCAATAAATGAGAAGAAATGTCAAGAAAAATACAGTTGAAAACGGCGACGAAAAAGACCTCAAAACGACCGCAAAACGGGCTCCGAAGGGGAAAAATCCCCCAGGGTCGCAGACCCCTGCGACCATGGCCCATGGTCGCAGGCCCCTGCGACCATGGCCCATGGTCGCCGGTCCATGGTCGCCGGCGACCATGGAGGTCCGGGTCACCGGATTTTCCGCCGGTGACCCGTTTTTTCCGTTTTTTTTCGCGTTTCGCGCACTTTGGCCCCTGTGGTTTCCTGAAAATGTGATTTTTAGTGCTTTAAATTGACTCATATCCGACGACATCTCGGATCCGCCGTCAAAAGCATAAAATCATCATTGATCGCTCCAAGATCGTCAACCGGCTGACCAAGAAAGTGCACTTTCTGTCCGACCGATCGAGAAATCGACAAGACAGATGTCACCGGCCCGCTCTTAGCTATCAATGTCTGAAGTTACATGTTCATCCGATGTCGATCAGCATGTAGATCCATCGATGATCATCGCCAGAAGAGTTCCAGAAGACACGAAACGGCCCGCGACTCTTCGACTGCTCGGCGACCAATTAATGTGGTTAATTGACTAACTTTATTATGGTCATTAATTCATTTCTTTGGACGGCCCAATCAGAAGCAAGCATTTGGGAGTTACAAGTCAATTGATTCATGGCATTTAAACCATGAAACTACTCCCATTATGGTAATTAAGGTGATTAAAAGCCCTTAATCTCCATCGGCCAATCAGATTCAAGGAAAAAGGAGTTACAAAATCAAGAAATAAATCTTGTAACTCCTCCCATTAAAGCCATTAAGGCTCATAAACCCTCCTAAATGGCTACCAAAAGCCTATAAATAGGAGAGCATTCCATTGAAATCGGGATCGGAAAAAAAAAGGAGAAAATTAGGATCAGAGAAAAGATCAGAAAAAAAGATCAGAAAGAGATCGGAGAGAAAGAAAAAAGAGAGAAAACTCTGCTGAAGTTCTGCACCGGCCACCACTACAAGGTGACAAAAGCCCCTTGGGAGGGCATCCCCCCCCAAGGTCCTTGCCTTCTCCTGCTGCCTCCAATGGCTTAGACGTGGCTTTTCAGCCCGTCTACTTAGCTTTTTATTGGACATAGGACCTTCTCTTGGTCTTTGTCCTCTAAAAACCTGAGGTTATAGCCAAGCCAAGCGAATCAAGAGCATCTTCTGTTCTCATCTGCATGGATGATGGCGAAGCCCATACATGGCTTGCGACCGTCAATCTGAACGAGTCCCCCACAATCTCCTGAAAAGTTAGATCTTCCTTTTCTTGCTTTTCATTGTAATTTGTATTTTTCTAAAGAGACAAAAATCACAACTCTTGTCTTTCATTATTGATAAGAATTGTAAATCGGCTATAAATGCCAAACAAAATCGCCTTTCACGGCAAACCAAGAAAATGTCTCTTTTCTTAAATATTTGTGCAATGGAAAACTTGAAAGAAGTTGATTTCCTTTTTACTTGCGAAGGTTGATCTCCGGATTACCACTTGCAATTCCAAGTAAAATAGAAAATCTGGCACACCCACATAAAAGAAATGTTGATGCACGCTTCAGGCCCACCAGGGCGCGAAAGGGACGGACCCGACGGACTCCCACGTTCCGCCGACCCCGGTAGCCGCCCCGCGGCGCCTCGGAGCGCGTTCCATCAGCACAAACGAACCACAACTCAAAACGAATCAAAACAAACCGAACCAATCAAAACCTTACTCAACAAACTGCTTAGGCGCAGGTGTTGGAAGTAGGTGGGCCTCGTGGACGGATTTTCAAAACTTTTGACCCACTTGACTCAGGGATCAAGTACCCATAAGGCCATAAACCTCCGTCTCATCAATCATGTACATCAATAAAACCTTTTTAAAAGATAGAAATCAAGAACACCATGCAGCCAAAATAACCCACTAATAAATAAAGAAGCAGATTATACCTTTAGAGCCCGGTAGTGCTCTAATGGAGAACAAGACAATTAGCTTTAATCAAGAACTCTTCTTGCAGCAATTAGGATCTCAAAGACCTTGTTGTCTTCCACGCTATGGCTCGCTATCATATCTCTTTTCTCAAGAAGATTGGTGGAAACTTCAAGAGAAAACCCAACTAGAAACTCTAAGGAACTAGAAGAGAAACAAAGGAGAGAAAATTGTGCAATAGCTTGCACAATGAGGGGCTGGGTGTGCCTCTCCAATGGTGGACGTCCAAGGGGGTCAATTCTCCTTTTTATAACCCTTCAAAACTCCTCTTTTCCTATTTGATATAGAAGTCCAACTCCCATTACAAATTAGTCACTTTCTCCCTTTCTAATTACTATAGAAGTCTCACTTCCACAATAATTAGTAAGTTTACTATTACCACTATTAGAAGTCCTACTTCAAATAGAAATAGTAACTTTCTAATTTCTTCCTTTTAGAGTTCAAGTAGGATTAGTATCTTTCTAATAACTTGGACTAGCGTGGGGACCACTAGGGATTCCATAAAAAGCTGGCTCCAATTGGGGCTTCGCAACCCCACATATCATGTACAATACGGGCCCACAGTTAATTGCAAATAGCACCACCATATAAATGCAATTGCACTCCAGTCTTAGGAATAAATTACAAAGAAGACCCTAAACTTCTCAATCACTACAAGTAGGCCCCTCTATCAATATCCATGGATCAATTGGAATAAATCTGTCTCTTCTAATCCTAGATCCATATCTTATTATCCTTGAGCCCCCAATTAATCACAATGATCATTAGTACCATCCAATTAACTCTTAATCGAGATGGGTGTGCACTTACTAATGACAAATCCATTAATAGGCACAAGGAGATAATAGAGATAGATTCCATCTTGACCATTAGATGTTCCCATAGTCATACTACCACGTACCCAAGACACTGAGGTGTTGACCTACAGTCGTTCTCACTCATTGGTGACTCAAAGCAAATAAATAGATAGGAACTTGAGTTCATCAATATCTCGAGATTGAGAGCCTATTGCTAGGGAATTATGAGAACAGACCTTAAACTCAAGACAGTATTCCATAAGGTGCTTCTCATGGTCCTTCAATACATCCAATGTATCAGCACCATGATCCATAATCTTTCATTCTGATGATCGAGACAAATCACACTAACTCATAGTGCTCAAAGTGCTGCAACCTTATCAGATGAGATGCCCAGTCTTATCACTGGTTGTGAAGATATTTAAGTATAAGATTTGTGACACATGTCTCCCATTTATGGATCTCATCCATGCACATATATCACATCTAATATACTAATAGGACCCGGTTCAACTCATGAACCATTATGTCATATGTATTGGTCATGTGCATTAAGTAATAAAAAAAAACCGTTCATGTCATGAAAGGAAAGCATGATTTTATTGATAAATAAAGAAATTAATCAATTTATTACATCAATTGATGGATTGAGTCCATACTGTGTTTGGTAGAGATTAAGGTGGAAAAACTAGAAGGACAAGTGGAAGGGGAAAAAACCCTAACTTAGGTTGGATTTGAGTTGGAAGAAGAAAGAAAAAGAGAAAAGGGTCTCCTTTTACAACAAGTGATAGTGGGCTCCACTACTAGTTAATCTTGTGGGGCTGAAATCATGGCTTTTGAGACCTTGGATGAGTTCGACAAAGAAAGGAAAAATGATCGTCGAAATATCTAGTTTCTAAAACATATATATTTCAAAGGCTTCAGAAATATCAAATTTTGTGTCCAGATTTGGTGTAAAAAGACTGTTTTACCCTCAATCCTAGGAAAGTCGGGTTTCGGGGTTTCGAACGGGCACAGGATCAACATGAAAGTTGGAGAGATTAACGGGATGAGTAAAATGGAATCAAAACACGAATTATTGGAATCTCACATAATTTCCAAGTACACGCAAAGTCACTAAAAGAACCCACAAAGGGTCCCACTAATAACAAAGGCACTCAAAACTCCCCGAAGGTATAGAAAAACTATTCTATTCCCAACTTAACCAAAGTTCACTAATCTCGCATAGAACTAACACACGACTTAATTAGTGCAAATCGAGGTCACTCGGATCGGGGTCTTACATCCTCCACCCCTTAGGGCATTTGGTCCTCCAAATGAAATATACAACTCACCTTAGGTAGTAAATGTGGATACTTCTTCTGAACTTGATCTCGTAGTTCCCACGTTGCTTCTTCTGGTCCATGGTTTTCCCAAAGTACTTTTACCCAATGAATAATCCGTGTCCTCAACTCTTGTTCCTTTGTATCAATGATCTGGACAAGTTTCTCAACATTTGTAGCATCTTCTCAGATTTTCAAAGGTTCATGACGAAGTACATGCGATGCATCGAGGACGCACTTCTTCAACATTGACACATGAAAGACGTTGTGTACGCCGGAGAGTTCGGGTGGTAAGGCTAACTTATAAGTCACATCACCAATTTTGCTCACAATGTCATAAGGTCCAATGTACCTTCTGGATAGTTTGCCTTTCTGCCCAAATCTTAAAGTTCCCCTTGTCGTGACCCCGGACCGGGTTCGGGGAACCAAATCCGGGATCGGGACTGTTTGTGATGAAGCCAATGATGTGATCATATGGAATGATGACCATAATTAAGATATGTTAATGATCAAGCGTACACGGGTTAACAAAAGAACACTCCTTACCCGTGCACGTGATTTCCCACAGGTGTCCGCGGTGAGGATATTCCAACACACATAACCATTTAGTATAATTGCGGAAGCGTATGGTAAATCATGCATGTATTTCATTCCCAAAATATCAAGGCTGATTACATTTGAATACGAGTATCAGAATGAGCAATGTCCTAAAGCATAACCCAAGAGTACATATTCAAATTTAATCAGAAGATCAGTTAATTACAATTCCCAAAAATAGAGGCCAACAAAGGCCAATATACAAAACAGTAACCACCAAAAAACTATCCAAACAATTTCCCCAAAATGTTTCGCAACTCTGCAGCCCGATGTTTACATAACATCGTCAGCACGCCACTCAACTAGCGGCTGCGGTTCTCCGACCGCCTCCTCTGGCTCCTCCTCGGGGAAACCAACAACGGGACCTGAGTACCAAAGCAAAGGGGTCAGACACGACGGTCTGGCAGGTATATAAAAGTAAAAACATTTAATGCTAAAACATTTAGCTTGGAAACAGTTAAACCTGTCTAAATAATATTTTCATGAGTAAATGCATCATTTAGTTAAAAACATATATGCAAGGTAGAACAAGTTAAGGTAACCAAGGAAATCAGGAAACTAGCAAGATGGCAACCACACAAAGCTAAATCCTCTATCACCGAAGTGATAGAGCAAGCAAGTCAAGGCGTTGACCTCAGTCACCGAAGTGAGGAGATACAACGAAATACATATACATAGATACTATATACTAGACATGACCACGGTAGCGAGCCGGGCATCAGGAACCACAGTAGCAATCTGCGGTATCAGGACAAGACCACGGTTAAATAACCGGGTAGCAAGATCCAAACTGCAGTTGGCGGGACAAGAGGGGGATCACCTCGTCAGTAGATCAGACTAACAAGGTGTCCAAGCTTAGTGGTGCCGACTCATAGGTCAAAACATGGAAATCAAGACATGTGTAAAATAAATCAAGTACAAGACTATATTCAGGCAGGACATGGGTGCTCAGGGCACAGCTATCATATCAGGTCTGGCATGTATATCAAAGCTAGCAAAACAGTACAAGTATACTTCCAAGGTTTTCGGGATGATAGATCCCAAATCATCAATTTCGAGAATGACAAGGTAAGGTACCCTTTTGAAAAGCCAAGACAATGTCGGGTTAGAACTAATCCAAGTGAATAGGGATCCCGTATGTCCGTATAATAAAGGAAACTTGGTACTCTTTGAATTTGGGGGACATTCCGGGTTCCTTATACACTATAGTAGCCTCAACGCTTAAATGAATCTCGATGATGTAGTTTCTCTCTCTAACGTACTACCAACAAACACTTCACCTATGCTTCGAACACAATCCCAGGTGAGTGGTGCCCATTGCTCTCAGAAAGGTTCACAAGCAATGGGGTGAAAGCTCCCTTCAATCCTTCTTTATTCATAAAAATTCATGGAATTTCGGTCACCTTGCGGTCAGATGGCGGTTAGCCGCCAGTGGATCCGGCGGTTAACCGCTGGCTGACCGTGAGGCTGACCGTGGAATTGCAGCTCTCTGGAATTGTAACCGCTACATTTCGGTTGGTTGGCGGTTAGCCGTAGATGTATTAGGCGGCTAGCCGCTATCTGACCGCGGAGCTGACCGCGAGATTTCAGCTCTCGGGAAAAGTGACCGTAACTAAGCGGTTGGATGGCGGTTAGCCGTCGATGGACACGGCGGTTAGCCGCTGGCTGACCGCGGAGCTGACCGCCAGTCACGGGAATTTCTTCCCTGGGTTCAGATTCATGTTTTCCCTTTTCCCAAACCCATTCCTTTCATCCCCCATTTGACATCCATACAATCACCAAGAGAAGAAGACAACCATCATCAAAAGGATTCACTTAGGCATTGTACAAAAGATGAACCAAAACTACAATCCATGATTTAAAGACAATAGATGAAACCAAAAGCTAGAAATCATGTTTCAAGACAATGAATGGGTTCAACAACCTCTTTTTAAAACATTAAAGCCACATTGAATGCAAGTAAAAGCTCATCCTAAATGGTACAATAAATACCAACATTTGATCATGGAAATCACTTTTAAAATTAAACATCCACTTGCCTCAAGGTCTCTAAACAAGAAATCCAAGCTCTAATCCACTCTTCCAAGCTAAGTACCAAGCTACAACAAAAACCCCCAAAAACAAACCCTAAAATGGGTCAAACCAAGGAACAAGAAGAAGAAACTCACAATAATGAAGATAGGGCTCTCCCAAGACTAGAAGAACAAGGATCTAAGATATTAGGGAAGGAGCTTACTTGTAAGTTCTTCAAATGGACAAGGTGAGCTCAATGAGGGTCTTGAGTTGAGTAGATCCTTCCACAAATGGTATCAATGCATAGCTCTAGTAGTGAGGAAGTAGAGGGTGAAGTTCAATCTTGATTGGTGTAAGGTTTGGTAGGGACTTGGGATGAGGAAGCAAGAGGAAGAAGAAAGAGAGAAAGAAAACCCTAGGCTGTTCTCATAAGCTTGTGCTGGAAAAAGAGAAATGGAAGAAGAGGGTTCTCTTTATAAAGCAATGGGTGTGGGCTCCACTACTAGGAAAGCTCTTTGGGCTGAAATCGCTAATTTCGGGATCTCGAATGAAATCGACGAAGAAGAGAAAAGTGATCACCGAGATATCTAGTTTCTGAAAAGTACATGTTTCGCGGGTTTCGAGGATATCGAGTGTTGGGCACAGATTTCATGTAAAAAGACTGTTTTGCCCTCAAAGCAAGAAGATCGGGTTTCGGGGTTCCGGACGGGTTCGGGATCAACATGAAAGTTGTAGGGATTAACAAGACGAGTAAAACGGGATAGAAATGCAAATCACCGGAATACGAATAATCCCCCCACTCAATAGTAAAGCCAACCAAAAAGGGAACCCCCAAAGGGTCCCACCAACACAAAGCACTAAAACTCTCCCAAAACCAAATAAGAGCTATTCTAGTCCAAGCTTAGTCAAAAATCACTAATCGAGCTTAGGACTAATACGCAACATAATTAGCACTAATCGAGTCACTCGGGTCGGGGTCTTACACCCCTAGTAGGTGATACCTTCAAGAAAACCTTGTCTCCTTTTTTGAACTGTAAATCCCTTCTGTGAGAGTCTGCATAGCTTTTCTATCTACTCCGGGCTACTTTCAAACGTTCTTGGATCAACTTGACTTTGTCGCTGATTTCACTCACTATGGGTGGTCCATGGAAACTACGAACGCCAACTTCTTCCCAACACACAGGTGTCCTACACCTTCTGCCATACAAAGCCTCGAAAGGTGCCATTCTAATGCTCGAATGGTAATTGTTATTGTAAGCGAACTCATAAAATGGTAAGGTCTCATCCCATTGAGTCTTAAAATCCAATACACAAGCACGGAGCATATCCTCGAGGGTCTGAATTGTTCTCTCTGATTGGCCATCTGTCTATGGGTGATAAGCCGTGCTGAACTGTAGCTTCTTGCCCATGGATTCATGTAATGTCTTCCATAATCTCGAGATGAATCTACTGTCTCTGTCCGATGTGATAGAAACCGGTTGTCCATGCCGACTGACAATCTTATTAACAAACACTCTGTCAAAGGTAGCATGTGCATTTTCTTTCCTGTCCTCATAGGGATGAAGTGAGCTGACTTGGTAAGACGGTCCACAATCACCCATATCGCATTGTTGCCACTGCTGGTTCTTTAAAGTCCCGAAATAAAATCAATGGTAATGTGTTCCCATTTCCATTCCGGAATCTCTAACAGTTACAACAACCCAGGAGGCTTTTGATGTTTTGCCTTTATCAACTGACAAGTCATACACCTGGAGACGAATGCTGAAATCTCTCTCTTCATATTGTTCCACAAAATCTGCCCTTCAAATTCTGATACATCTTCGTACTGCCCAGGTGCATGGAATACTTCGTATTGTGAGCCTCGATCATGATGTCATTTCTCAAATCTTCATTGTTAGGCATGTAAGACCCCGACCCGATTGACCTCGATTAGTGCTAATTACGTTGCGTGTTAGTGCTAAGCTCGATTAGTGATTTTTGACTAAGCATGGACTAGAATAACTCTTTTTTTTATTGTTTTGGGAGAGTTTTAGTGCTTTGTTTGATGGAACGCGCTCCGAGGCGCCGTGGGGCGGCTACCGGGGTCGGCGGAACGTGGGAGTCCGTCGGGTCCGGCCCTTTCGCGCCCTGGCGGGCCTGAAGCGTGCATCAACATTTTTTTTTGGGTGGGTGTGCCAGATTTTCTATTTTACTTGAAATTGCAAGTGGTAATCCGGAGATCAACCTTCGCAAGAAAAAAGGAAATCAACTTCTTTCAAGTTTTCCATTGCACAAATATTTAAGAAAAGAGACATTTTCTTGGTTTGCCGTGAAAGGCGATTTTGTTTGGCATTTATAGCCGATTTTGTGGCGTTTATAGCCGATTTACAATTCTCATCAATAATGAAAGACAAGAGTTGTGATTTTTGTCTCTTTTAGAAAAATACAAACTACAATGAAAAGCAAGAAAAGGAAGATCTAACTTTTCAGGAGATTGTGGGGGACTCGTTCAGATTGACGGTCGCAAGCCATGTGTGGGCTTCGCCGTCATCCATGCAGATGAGAACAGAGGATGCTCTTGATTAGCTTGGCTTGGCTATAACCTCAGATTTTTAGAGGACAAAGACCAAGAGAAGGTCCTATGTCCAATAAAAAGCTAAGTAGACGGGCTGAAAAGCCACATCTAAGCCATTGGAGGCAGCAGGAGAAGGCAAGGACCTTGGGGGGGGTGCCCCCCAAGGGACTTTTGTCACCTTGTAGTGGTGGCCGGTGCAGAACTTCAGCAGAGTTTTTTCTCTCTTTTTTCTTTCTCTGGATATGAGCTCTGGATTCTTTCCGATCGATCGATCTCGATTTTCTGATCTCCATTTCAATGGAATGCTCTCCTATTTATAGGCTCTTGGTAGCCATTTAGGAGGGTTTATGAGCCTTAATGGCTTTAATGGGAGGAGTTACAAGATTTATTTCTTGATTTTGTAACTCCTTTTTCCTTGAATCTGATTGGCCGATGGAGATTAAGGGCTTTTAATAACCTTAATTACCATAATGGGAGGAGTTTCATGGGTTAAATGCCATGAATTAATTGACTTGTAACTCCCAAATGCTTGCTTCTGATTGGGCCGTCCAAAGAAATGAATTAATGACTGCAATAAAGCTAGTCAATTAACCGCATTAAATGGTCGACGAGCAGCCGAAGAGTCGCGGGCCGTGCCGTGTCTTCTGGAATTCTTCTGGCGATGATCATCGATGGATCTTCATGCTGATCGACATCGGATGAACATGTAACTTCAGACATTGATAGCTAAGAGCGGGCCGGTGACATCTGTCTTGTCGATTTCTCGATCGGTCGAACAGAAAGAGCACTTTTTTTTGGTCGACCGGTTGGCGATCTTGGAGCGATCAATGATGATTTTATGCTTTTGGAGGTTGACCCGTGATTTTGACGGATGTCGGAGGATATGAGTCAATTTCAAGCACTAAAAATCACATTTTCAGGAAACCACAGGGGCCAAAGTGCGCGAAACGCGAAAAAAGACGGAAAAACGGGTCACCGGCGGAAAATCCGGTGACCCGGACTTCCATGGTCGCCGGCGACCATGGGCCGGCGACCATGGGCCATGGTCGCAGGGGCCTGCGACCTTGGGGGAATTTTTTCCCTTCGGAGCCCGTTTTGCGGTCGTTTTGAGGTCTTTTTCGTCGCCGTTTTCTTCTGTATTTTTCCTGACATTTCTTCTCATTTATTGGCTTGATTTCCCTGTAGAAAACCTGATGAGAATCCTTGCATTTTTAGAGTGCAAAGTTTCCAATTTTCCGGGAAAGCCGACGACTTTGTCGTGTAGAGCTGCTGATTTTCCGCCAGAAGCTGAAACTTGGTCAAACGATGTCGGAATGACCTGAAATTTGAGGTGAAGCCTCCTGAGCAATAAATAAGACCAACCATAGGCTTTTGTTTGAGTTTTGAAGCCGTTTGGGGTCCCATCGATGCTTCACTTGATTTTGCTGCGGGGAAAATGCCGAGCTTTGATGTGCGGTCAAACGATGTCCGATTGACCTGAAATTTGACAGGGAACCTATTGGAGTCATTTTGAGATGATCCACAGGCTCTGTCTTGGAAACCATGGTCCAGGGGAGCTCCGCCGCCGGGAGGCTTGATTTTCTTTCGGAGCGTCGAAACCTGGTCAAACGTTGTCGGAATGACCTGAAATTCGACGTGTAGCCTTTTGGAAGCATGTTGAAGCCACTCATGCACTTGGTTTGATGAGCGAAGGCTTCGGTGGTTTCCACCGCCGGGAGGCTTGATTTTGCTGCTCGAGCATTGATGGAGGGTCAAACGTTGTCGGTTTGACTTGAAATTTGGCATGGAGCCCTTTTGAGACATGCTGGAGTCATCCGTAGGCTCCGATCGAAGTTTTGACGTCTCCGATGATGTCGCCGCCGGGAGCGCCATTTTAGCTGTCGGAGAAGCGAAGTTAGGCCAAATGATTCTGAAATGGCCCGAAACTTCATGTGTACTCTTCTCTTGGCTATCTTGAAGGATCTTGAAGTTTTTGTTTGATTCTGACAAGATTTGATTTTTTGGAGAAATTGCATTGCCTATTTATGGCAGGTTGCGACTTCATGCAGCTTTCTTGATGTTGAAGAGGCAAAGTGACATTTTTGGTGTCAACAAATGCCCCCTCGAGGTACAGCGACGAGTTGCTTGACTTTTGTAGTCGATGTGCCTCGAAGAGATTTTTGAAGGAGAGCTTGTGTCTTGACCAAGAGTCTTTGAGCAATCCTTCCTTTGGTAGAGTAGCCTTTGAGCTTCCAGGGGAATTTTATGGTAGTGAAAGGAATCACACACCATCTCGAGGCAAAGTTTTGAAGATGACATCAGGGATGTGGATTTGGGTTTCTGTTTTTGATCTTGTGACCTAACCAGCTATATATGGCAGGTTAGGGGATCGGGTTTTGGTTTTGACCTTGTGACCCAACAAGCTGTATGTGGCAAGTTGGGGGATCATGATTTGGTTTTTGGTTTTGGTCTTGTGACCTAACAAGCTGTATGTGGCAAGTTAGGGGACGAGGATTTGGTTTTTGGTCACTCTTTGGGACTGTATGGGTCCATTGGAGTGGTTTGGATTTTTGTGAAATGTCAATTTCAAGATTTTGGCTCAATTTGGTATATGAGGCTGGATGGTTTGATTTTTGGAAGCTCATGGGGCTTGGGATTTTTTTGTATGGTTCAATCAACTCAAAAGAGGCATGGAACCATTATTGTATGCTCTTGGTAAGAGGGATTTTTTTTCCTGACTAAAAGCCCATTTTTTTTTTTTTTTTTTTTTAGTGCCTAGGTGGTCAAACCTGGCTCATATGGGCTAGCCCATGGGACCTTAAGCTTTTTAAGATGGCTTAGATCTCATGTGGGGTCATTTTTGTAAAGAATATCTAAAGATATCTCATTTGGATAGAGAATATCTAAAAATATCTTTATGGGAGAGAATCTCTCATATTCCCTTAATTTGGGAGAGAATATCTCAAGGTATCTTTCTTTTTGGGAAAGAATCTCTAATATCCTTTTTTTTTTGTTGGAGAGAATCTCTCATTTGATTGATTTTGGGAGGAAATCTCTCAAAGACATCTTTCTTTTTGGGAAAGAATCTTTCTAATTCCTTCTCTTTTGGTAAGGTTACTAATTAGTAACACTTACCTTTCTTCTTTGTTTCCTTCTTTGATTTGCTCTCTCCTATAAAAGCAAAGGAAGGTAGGATCTCTTGCTCTTATTGCTTTCTTTTGCAACAATCTCAAGAGAGCTCCAAGACCAAGAGTTTTTCTTCTTCAAGGATCTTCAAGCTTTTTCCTTCTTCTTCTCCATCAATGGCTTCAAGTAAGTTTTCTCTCTTTTTCTTTCAAGAAAACTCCATGTAGAGAATAGGATGGAAAAAAAGTGTCTTCTCTTTTTTTTTTCTTTTTTCTTTTCTTTCTATTCTTCTTCTCTTTTTTTTTTCTTTTTTTTTTCCACGTGATTTCTGTTTTTTTTTTTTTTCACGTGTGTCTCTTTTCTCTCTTTTTTTTTTTTTGTGGGCCGTACGGGCAGATCCGTACGGATCTGGTCCGTACGGCCACGTGGCCTGATTTTTATTTTTTTTTTTCTTTCTCCCTTTTTTTTTTGAGAAAGTTTCTTTTTTTTTTCTTTTTTTTTTTTTTGTTTTTTTTTGCTCATCATGATAATGCGTTTTTATGCAAATCTAGATGTTCATGCATGTACTTTTTGTAGATTGAGCATGATAGCATACCTGAAAATCTTTGCAAATTTGGGAATTTGGAGCTCGCAGCGATGTTGAGCCCTTCTTGATTTTACGGAGATTTTAAGGCTTCGAAAGTTTGTAGTTTCGGAGCTCGCAGCGATGTTGAGCCCATCTTCAAAACTTTCTATTTCTTTCGGGGTATTTCCCTTTTCTTCGGAATTGCCCCGGAACCATGCCAAAATTTCGCCAGATTTTTGGTGGGACAAAGTGATCCTTTTTTCTTTTTAGCGAAATCCTGTCATTTTGATGACGATCTTTTTTCTTTTCCAACCTTTGCAGGTGGTTCCTCCAGAACGAACAAGGGTAAAGAGCCTGTTACAAGCGTACCTCGTCGATCCGCCAGATCTTCTAATATGGCCGTTCAGCAGGCCTGGAGGAGGTATGATTCTTCCTTTTTCTTTTTATGCTTCTTTCATGGGGCTTTCCATGTTCTGATTTGTTTTCTCACCATGCTGCTGCTTTTTTTTAGCAGAGGATGAAGACTTGCCGATGCCTGAGGTTCCGACCGATGAGGCGGTGATGGAGCCGGTTATGGCATCTGAAGAAGAACCGAGGGACTCTGGAATGATTCCAGAATCTCCAATTGGTATAACTTCTTTCGCTTTCTCTTTTTTTTTTTGCCTGCGACTTGATTTGCTAACATTTTTCTTGTCAGCTGACTTGCCACAGGATTCCGATGACTTTGAACCATCAATGGACGCAAATGTTGATGATGCTTCTGATGAGTTCATGGAGGAAGAGAGTGTTCCGCCAATCGTCGAAGAAGGTACTTTGTAGTGATGACCCTGATGATTTTTTTTTTTTTTTGAACAGGATCATATTCATACCATTTTGTGTTTCATTTGCAGGTTTTGAAGTGACAGAAGAGAGTCCATCGCTTTCTTCAGAACCAGAGCAAGGGATGCCAGAGGTCGATCCGGAGGTAGAGACCAGTTCTGACATGATTGAGGAGATGCCTCGTGTTGAGATTCCCTCTCCAGTGGCTCCAAGTGAAAAGAGTTCTTTTGTTACTCTTCCAATGGGACATGACATGAGCAGCCGATCAGCGGAGAAGGGTGAATCTTCATCCAGTTCGTCTCTTCAATTTGCGAAGAAGGTGCTGGCTCGGGTTTTGAGTTCTTGGATCAAGACTCTCCTTTCTGGACACTTGGATGCCGGATTTGGCATGATCCCACATGTACAGGAGATTCTCACTGATACCGAAGAGGTTGGTCTGGATGTCACAGGTGCCAGGGCGATCGTTGATAGGATCATTGCACTGGGTGACAAGTGGTTTGAGACCATGGGTTTCCCTGACGACCAATTCTTCAAGGAGATGTTCTTGGACCCTGCTGATAAGGCTAAGTCTGACCTGAATGAGGCTACACAAAGCAAGAAGCAGCTAGTTCGGGAGAAGAACAAGGAAGAGCTAGCCATCATCGGATTGAGGCATGACCTTAACGTCCTTGATAGGGAAGTTGAGGAGGCCAGGAAACGTCTTGAGCATTTGAAGGCACAAGTCGATGCGAAGTGGGCTGCTATAACAGAGGCTCGTGACAGGGAGAGTACTCTGATTCGCAGGGTTGCAGATGCCGGTCAAGTTCTCGAGAGGAGGACTCTAGAAAACGAACGATGGCAAACTGCTGGGGAAGAGCTTCCCGGTGTAAAAGAAGGGTTACGGCATTCGCCAGCATCTCATGGCAAGTTCCTGAAGAAGCGTGCCTTGGAAACTCTGACGGCTGAGGCCAAAAGTTTGCTTGAGGAGCTGAAGCTTTGGCTGGAGACCATTTTTGGCCGAGCTCCTGATTTTTTATAGCAGAAACCATTCTTCTTTTTTTTGGTACCACATGTATTTTTTGGTACTCTTTTTTTGTAGTGCTTGTGAACACTTTCTTTTTTTTTTGGTACCACATGTATTTTTTTGGTACTTTTCTTTTTTTTTTTTTGTAGTGCTTGTGAACACTTTCTATTTTTTTTTTTTTTTTTTGCTTTGGTACCACATGTATTTTTTTTGGTACCTTTTTTTTTGTGTTCCCTACGCTCACTCAAATCTTTTTGTGATGAAAGCAATTGCTAAATGGGATTTGATCAAAAGCTTTGTCATTTTGTGAAAATCTTTTGTCAAATAATTGTTTTGGCATGGGAGCCTGATTTTGGTTGTGGCGTGAAAGCCGATTTTGAGATGGCATGGAAGCCGAAATTTTATGGCGTAAAAGCCAAAATTTGGGTTGGCATGGAAGCCGAAATTTTGTGGCATTTACAGCCAGTTTGGTGGCATTGATAGCCAATTTGTGGCATTGATAGCTGGTTTGGTGGCATTGATAGCCGGGTTTTTTTGAAAGCCAAGTTTTGGTTTGTCGGCGTGAAAGCCAATTTTTGTGGCATTGATAGCCGGTTTGTAGCATTTATAGCCGGGTTTTGGCGTTTATAGCCAGATTTTGGCATTTATAGCCGAGTTTAGGTTTTCAAAATGCAGGTATCGACCAAATGTCGCCTCCCCGCTGAATGGTCTTGCAAGTATTGATGGAATGTCGCTTCCTTACTCATTCGGTTTTGCGAGTATTGATGGAATGTCACTTCCTCGCGGGTTAGGTTTTGCAAGTATCGATGGAATGTCGCTTCCTCGCGAATTGGGGTGCAAATATCGACTAAGCGTCGCTTCCCTGCTTTTCCCAAGACTTTTGGTTTTGCGGGTACTGACTTGATGTTGTTTCTCCGCGATTTTTGAAATTTGAGGTTTTCTCGAACCATTTGTAATTTTGGGTTGTGGATAGCAACTGGTATGTTGCATCTCCACGATTTTTGAAATTGGGTTGTGGATATCAACTGGTTTGTTGCTTCTCCACGATTTTAGGTTTTCTCGAACCTTTGAAATTTGGGTTGTGGATATCAACTGAAATGTTGTGTCTCCACGATTTTTTAAATTGGGTTGTGGATATCAACTGGTTTGTTGCTTCTCCACGGTTTTTGGATTTTGCAAGTATCGACGAAATGTCGCTTCCCTGCGATTTTGGGTGCAAGTATCGATGGAATGTCGCATCCTTGCTTTTTTTCAAAATTTTTGTTTTGCGGGTACTGACTTTGATGTCGTTTCCCCACGATTTTTGAAAAACCATTTTTTTTTGTTTAAAGACACGAGGGTCATAAATTTTGACCTAGAACCATTTGGCGGTAAAAGGTAAGGTGGACTAGGGTGGAAATCCCTGAATCCGGATTTTTGTTTCAAACCATGAATTTTGGTTCAAGGATCGAAAGTTTTGGTCAAGTCAGGGAGAGGCTCCTAAACTTGGATTTTTTTTTTTTTGTTTATGAACAATGAAACGATGAAAGTAAGCATTGTTTTTGAATCTCTAGAAATTTTGACATTTGATATGAAAATTCTAAAGAGAGTGGGTTTGACGAGCGAGTACCTGAGAACAGGTTTTGGCCATACAGGCATTGCTCTTACCCAGTTGGGTAAGTCTTCAAGGGTAGTACCGCTTCAAGAACTTGCTGTTGATAGGCAGCATACATCTGTCGCCTTCCATGTTTAGGAGGGCATATGCGCCGTTGGAGAAGACCTTGTCGATGACGTAGGGTCCCTCCCATTTTGGTTCAAATTTGCCTTTGGATTTGTGTGCGAAGACCATTGGTCTTTTTACCGCAAGAACCAAGTCACCCTTTTTGTAGGCGCGTTGCCGGACCCTTTTGTCAAAAGATCCTGCCATGCGTGCTTGGTAAAGTTCAATGCTTTGTCGAGCTTCGAGCCGTCTCTCGTCGAGATTGTCCAGCTCATGGAGTCGCAATTTGACATTGCTTTCTTGAGTCATGTCATTTTGTAGAGATACCCTCAGAGAAGGAATTTGTACCTCTAGGGGCACGACAGCTTCGCATCCATAGACCAAGGAGAATGGTGTGCTATGGGTTGGTCCTCGAACGGTGGTTCGATAGGCCCACAAAGCTTCAGACAGTTTATCGCTCCAGTCTCTTTTGTGACTAGAGACCATTTTCTTGAGGATTTTGCAGAGTGTCTTGTTGAAGGCTTCTGCTAATCCGTTTGCTGCCGGATTGTATGGAGTCGAAGGACAGCTTTGGATTTTGTATTTGTCGCAAAACCTGTAGAATCGATGATCCCGGAATTGTGGTCCGTTATCATGGACGAATCTCTTGGGTATGCCGAAACGACAAATGATGTTGGTGCGTAGGAATTGAAGAACTGATGAGGTCTTCATTTCGTTGAACGCAAATGCTTCTGACCACTTGGAGAAATAATCCGTTGCGGTGAAGATGAAGCGATGACCTTTGCTTGAAGGGGGAGAGATAGGACCTATGATGTCCATGCCCCATGCTTCAAAAGGCCATGAGATTGCTGTAGGATGCAACCATTCTGGAGGCATGTGAATGTAGTCTCCATGAACTTGGCATTGTTGGCAGCGCTTAGCAAATTGCATTGCGTCGGGTACCATGGTAGGCCAGTAGTAACCCAACCTTTTGATTTGGTCGTAGAGCTTGGGACCAGCCTGATGAGCTCCACAAAGACCAGCGTGAACTTCTTTGAGTGTTTCTTCAGCTTCTTGTTGTGACAAGCAGCGTAGGAGTACTCCATTGAAGGATTTCCTGTAAAGGATTTTTGAAGGGATATCCAAATGAAAGTTTGGGGCTCGCCTTTGGATGCTTACCCGTTCTTTTGGATCTTCAGGTAGGATTCCGAACATAGTGTAATCAATGAACGGATCCCTCCAGTCGCCGATTGAAGTTTGAAGGATAGAGATCCGACTTCCAACCACTCGGTGGCATTCAGCAACTGCTTGGTGTGTGTTAAGAGGAGGGAGGATCCTTCTCTCATTCACTGTAATTTGCATGTTTTTTCCTTCCTGGATCGCCATTGATGCGGCAAGTCCAGCCAGGGCATCTGCACGGATGTTTTCACCTCTACGAATGTGGGTGATGTGACAGATGTCAAACTTTTGCAGAAGCGATTGTGCCTTGTTGTAATAAGGCAGCAGATCAGGCTTCCTGACTTCATATTTCTGATTCATCTGGTTGACGATCAGTTGAGAGTCTCCAAAGACTTCCAGCATGGTGATACCAGATTCGATGGCAAGTTCCAATCCTAGGATCAGAGCTTGGTATTCAGCTGCATTGTTTGTGCATGGTTCCAGTAGCGAGAAAGCGTGTGGAATCATGCATTTGTCGGGGCTAAGAAAGAGGATGCCAACTCCCGAGATCAGCTTTCTGTTTTCATTTGTCCTGGTTGCACCGTCAAAGTACATGTCCCAGGAGGCATTTGGTGAGGAAGTCTCCACGTTGTAGACAGGTTCGTCTGGGAGATCATCTCTGAGTGGTGAATCTTTAGGCAATGGATGCTCTGCGAGGAAATCTGCTAGAGCTTGGCCTTTGATTGCTTTTTGTGGCACATACCTAATATCAAATTGTGACAAGAGGATGGACCATTTTGCCAGTCGGGCATTGAGAGAACCGGCCTTCGTGACAAGGACCTTCAAGAGGTTGATCCTCGAGACCAGGTAGACTGTGTTGGAAAGCAAGTAGTGACGTAGCTTTTGTACGGCGAACATCACTGCAAGGCATTCTTTTTCGACTGGAGAGTAGCGATGCTTTGCACCTACTAGCATGCGGCTGAGGTAGTATAGAGCAGCTTCTTTTCCCTCACCATTCTCTTGTGCAAGCAGAGCGCCTACAGAATGATCAAGAGCTCTTGTGTACAAGATGAATGGTTTTCCAGTGGCAGGGGCAGCTAACACTGGAGGTTTGGTCAGGTATGACTTGATATCTTGAAATGCGGCTTCGCAGTCGGCATCCCAGACAAAGTCTACACCTTTTTTCATCAATCGAGAGAATGGACGGCATTTCCCAGAAAGATTGGAGATGAACCGTCTGATGTAGGCCAATCTCCCTTGAAGCCCTTTTAGTTCCCTTAGGGTTCTTGGAGAGGGCATTTTTAGAATAGCCTTGACTTTTATGGGGTCAAGTTCTATTCCAGCTTTCCGAACAAGGAATCCGAGAAACTTACCCGACGAGACGCCGAAGAAGCATTTTAGAGGATTCATCCGCAGTTTGTGTTTGCGAAGTCGGAGGAAGACTTCCCGAAGATCTTTGAGATGGTCTTCTTTTCTACTGCTTTTGACGGCGAGGTCATCAACGTAACATTCGACCGTCTTTTGCTGCATATCTTGGAATATTTTCATCATAGCCCTCTGATATGTGGCACCAGCATTTTTCAGACCAAATGGCATGACAGTGTAGCAATACACGCCAAACGGAGTCCGAAATGAAGTGTGTTTTTCATCCTCGGGATGCATCTTTATCTGATTGTAACCAGAGAAGCCATCCATGAATGTCATTCGCTCGAATCCGCAGGTATTGTCAATCATCACCTCCGGTATGGGGAGCGGGAATTCATCTTTAGGGCAAGCGCCATTCAAGTCTCTATAGTCAATACAGACTCTGATCTGCCCAGTTTTCTTTGTCACGGGGACAATATTGGCCAACCACTCTGGATGTTGTTCCTCACGGATGAAGCCAACGCTTTTGAGTTTTTGAACTTCTTGTTCAATTTTATCCATCACATCTGGACGGAATCTTCTTTGGCCTTGTTTGACAGGCTTGATATCTTCTTGAAGATTGAGTTTGTGGACTGCTACTTTGGGGTCTAAACCAGGCATTTCAGCATAGGACCATGCAAAGCAATCAACGAACTCTCGAAGAAAAGCGATATACTCGAGTAACTCATCATCCTTTATATTCTTGCTTATGAATACAGGACGTGGGTTATCAGGTGTTCCCAAGTTTATCTTTTGAACAGGATCTTCTGTCGGAAGGTTCGAAGGTGGTTCCTCCACAATATTTTCGGAGGCTTCCAACTCAACGAAACCTTCTGGAGTTTCAACTGCATTACCAGACCAAGGCTCTGTTCCTTTCCATGGATTTTCTTGATTGGTGATCTCCTCAAGGCTTGCTATGAGATAGTCCCAATCGCCTGTTGAGTCTGGTATTTCTTTTGGAGACGAGGGTTCTTCTGGGTCAGGATGCCACAAGTCTGTATTATCGGACGATTCCTCTTTATCATCAGAGAAATCATACCAATTGGATGAGCTTCCTGGATCTTTGTCAGGTAACTCTTTAAAGAGATATCCAGGGAGATCGATGTCTTCATGGACTTGAGATGTTGAGGCTTGGTCGGTAAAACGACTTTTAAGCTTTTGTGTCAACTGTCTCAGAGGAGTATCAGGATCATATCCTAACCCATATGAAGACTTTTCTACATGACCGTAGAGTCTCCAATCTTCCAGCTGGCTTTTGGTCAAGGCGGGCTCCAATGGCGTGAGAATACCGCGTCTTTCTCCCAAACCGACTGGGTTTTGAGCGTCATAGCCCATTTTCTTCATAATTGCTTGTGCCACAGGACTATATAGAGATAGCTGAGGCATACCTTCATTTTGGAAAGGTTCCAGCATGGAGTTTGATGAAGAAGCATCCGATCTATGGAAGAAGATCGGCCTTTGCTTTGGTGATGTTGCCGGAACAACAAAGGTAGCAGACGTAGGATCTTCTACATCAGCAGGTGTCTCCATCGGAGTGAGAGCAGGCTGAACTTGCTGAGTGTCAGCTTGGCTTGACGATGCATCGTCTTCTGGCTCTGAGTCCGAGTCTGTGTCTTGCATGATAGACACGAGAGAAACAACAAATTTGCCCCCAGACTTTTGTTTCGCCTTCTTCACTTTAGTCGTGATGACCAAAGGTTTTGAAGATTTGAGGGAGATGACGAAGGGACATTGACTACTCTCTTCTAATTTGCCGGAGGGGTTGTTTTCTTCCGGTGATTTTTGAGGGGCCTTGCCTTTATCTTTCTGGAGATTTTCAGCAAGGGGTGCTATTTCCTCTTTTTCTTCTTTTTCGCCTTCATACATTTGGGAGTCTGCGAAGTGGACTTCTTTACCTTTGAAGGGTTTTCTGTCCGCAAAGACACGATGTACCATGCCGTCGTCGCCGACGAACTTGATGCATTGATGTAGAGTTGAAGGGACAACACCGTTCTCGTGTATCCAAGGACGTCCGAGAAGGATGTTGTAGCATGAGGGGGTTTTTATTGCATACACAGTGACCTCAGAGATAAGATCACCGATTTACAATTTGAACCTGATTTTGCCGATAGGCCTTTGAGTGCTCCCATCGTATCCAAAGATAGATACAGATGTGTGGCTTAGCTTGCTGGGTGGGATGCCCAACTCTTCAAGAGCCGAAGTGGAGATAAGGTTGAGTGCAGAACCTGGGTCGATCTGAACTATATGTATCGGCATTTCTTTGATGTACCCTGTGAAGTACAGGGGTCGGTTGTGCCTTGCTTCACCAAGTAGGAGGTCTTCCTTAGTGAAGGCGATGGTTGCACTGGCTGCCTTTTGAACCGAGAGGCATTGGATGCATGATCCCTCAGTTTTCTTTTCTCCCTTTGAGGAAGTTTCAGAGTTTTTGACTCGGTAGTCCATTTCAATTTGGAGGACTTGCGGGGCATGTTTGTCGACATCCTCATTCAGTTTTTGTAATTCTGAGATGAGATTATCACGAGTGCGTGGAGACATTCGTAATAAATCCAGGATGTGAAGACGTGCAGGTATGTGTTTGAAGTGCTCAACCAAGTCATACTTGAAAGCCTCCTTAGGGCCTGCATGTTCATCATTGTTGCCACTGGGGGCGCTTACAACATCTTTTCCCGAAGGATTTACATAAGTAAAGGAAGATTGGTTGTAATTTTTGTGGTAGTCCCGGCCCGAACGGGTGCCTCTACCAACTTCGAGAGCTTCTTGAGAAGGATCTTCGTTTGGAAGATTGTCTTCAGGATCAAGAGGCTATCGTTTTTCATCTACTGGGGATGTATCTGCAGCAAAGTTGTCATCCTCAGTGATTGTGTTGCACGGAGCATTTTCCGGGAGCAAGTCCTGAACAGCATCCAGCAGCTTTTCTTCTTCGTTGACCCATCCATCACCCCAAGTTGGGTTTTCTTCATGATGATGAGTCGGGAAGAATGTGTATCCTGAAGTCACAGTCTCAGGAGAAGAAACCTGAGAGGGTGTCATCTCTGTGAAAGTCACGTGAGACGAGGTAGCTCTAGAGGATACATTGCTAGGCGTCGTCGGAGTGTAGGTGATCTCATCAGATGATGCATCGGAAGAGCTATAATCCTGAATTATCACATTACAGGCAGCTCTTAAAGGAGACGTTGTCTGCTCGGAGTCAGACTCATCCTCGGATGTAAGAGGATCGTCAATCCAGCAATGTTCTCCATTTTCAGGAGTTGAGGGAGGAGGTACCTGATGGGCTTCAGGGACTTCCGGCTCTGGATTGTGAGGAATCTCGTTGACGCGGTCTTGCTCTTGTTCTAGAGCGAGACGCTGCAAGATCCTTGCATATTCTTCAAGATCAGGCATGGGAGCCAGATCCTCTTCTTCGTCTTCTCCGTGTGGCTCAACATAGTTGATTTCCACTGGAGCAACGACAGGTGCTGGGTTAACAGCATCTTCTTGTGCAGTCTCTTGGTCTTCTTCATCATCAGACCAGGATCCTTGTGGTTGCAAGGGGTTATACCAGATTACTGGCATAAGGTGAGTTTCAGGAACCCATTCTTCGTCGGAGAGATACTCTCCTGTTTCAAGAGATTCCTCCCACTCGCCGGTGTAGTTGGGCTCGAATCCATTGTCGGTGTCGCTGGACTCGTATCCATCAATGGAGAATCCAACTACCGAGTTGCAAGAGTATGATGCCCCCTGCATGGCTTCTTTTTTGAATTGAGGTGGCATGAAATCACTGAGAGTGAAGTTTCTTACCGCCTTTGAAGTCTCTGGAAGGGACGTTTCTGTTGCCCCGAGTGAAGTGGTAGAGGAGGCCTCTGCCTTTTCATGGACTTCTTGTTTTGGCTGGGTCTTCTCTTGCCGTTTGAGCTTGAGGAGATGTTTCTTGGCTTGCCTTCGCTGCTGAGCGGTCGGCTTTGTTTTGACGATCTCCCAATTTTCATCTTCCAGGAGATCGGGATGTACCCATATGGGTTGTCCGTCTGGTGTCGGGCAAGGAACCAACACTTCGGACGTTTGAATTCTTTTTATCACCTTAAAGGAAGTAGTGATCTTCTTCTTCGGTGATTTTGGTGTTTGTCCACATGCCACCATGTTGACGGAGGCAGTCCCATAGTTTTTGTCAAAGGTGATGACTCCGTTTTTCCACATCTCGTTTATCTTCTCTCTCACAACAAAGCATTGATTGAGAGGATGCGAGACCATCTGGTGGTATGGACAGTACCGAGGATCATTGGTTTTGCCAACGTCTCCAGGTCTTTTGGGCTCTGGCAAAATGAGTTTGCCATTTGCTAGGAGAGCCTCAAAGATTTCTTCAACGTCTTCATCGAACGGATATTTCTTTTCTACTCGCTCTTTGAAGGCATCAGAGAGTTCAGGAGGAGCTGACTTGGTTTGCACATTAAGGACCTCTTTCTTCTTTGGTTTAGAGGTTGCAATGGCGGTTGGCTCTTTTCTTGATGACTTCTGACTGTTGAGGTCTTTGATCACCATTTCAGCTTCCATGGAAGCTTCGAGGAGTTCCCCCAGGTTCTTTGATTTATTGCCGATGATCATGGAGCGGATTTTAGCTCTCATGTTGTTTCGGCAGATGTCGACTAGCGACGCTTGTGGCAGTACATCTGAGCATTTGTACGCCATTGCTTTCCACTTGTGAATGAAGTCATAAGTTGACTCATTCTCTCCCTGTTTTAGGCTGCAGAGCTGAGCCATAGTAACAGGATGATCCTCACCTTGGAAGTGGGTCAGGAAGCGTGTCTCCAGCATAGCCTAGTTCTGAATGGAGTTCTCCGGCAGAGTGGAGTACCAATCGAAGGCCGTACCTTTTAGGGTACTTGCAAAGAGGCGAATCTTGAGTGCATCTTGATCCGCGATAGCTCCCGTCAAGATCTTGAAGTGGATGATGTGCTGTCTGGCCGATCCTTTCCCCATATATGTTTGGAGAGTAGGATGCTTGAATTTTGTGGGGAACGGGACCGAGTCCATCCATAAAGGATATGGTGGCTTGATCCCATGCTCTTTGAGTATATCCTCTTCTTTAGCTTTGGCGAGGATACTGTCTACGTCCTTTTTGGTGAGGGCACGTGACTCATTTTCTTCTCCATTTCCCTCGTTATTGCTATGATTCGAAGGAGGCTCATTGTTCACCTGATTTTGGACGACAAGGAGAAGGTTTTCCATCAGAGTTTCAATCCTCTGCTGGCCTTGTTCCAACTGCTGGATGCGTGTGAGCGCATCATCTCGAGGTGGATTCTGAGGTGGCGGCTCAGAACTTGTAGCCAAGACGTTCATCCCTCGGGATTCGAACGAAGAAATCATCCTGGTGACCGAGCTGGGGCTCATTCTTTTTTATGAAGAGCTTGATGAAGGATTACTCTCCCGTCCTTGGCTTGAAGGGGCAGGAGATTCTTCGGGATGTCTTTGTGTCCTGGTGACGCTACGGGTCACCGGACGTCGGACATGGATTTTTTATGCTGACCTTTGGCGTCTTCTGGTTTTTCCAACCATATGGACGGCAGCAACTTGGTCGGGTCTTTCTTTTTCGACCCATTTGTGGGAGACTTGAAGTGTAGGAGGCTGGGTCCGTTGCTTCTATAGTCTCTTCTGTCGATATGAAGCACGGCGGCATGCTCGACGAGCGATTTGAGCTTCAGTCAGCTCTGGCTGGGCTCTGACGATGAAGGATGTGCTCCCTCGGGCGCAGCAGCCGAGCCTGTCTTCTTTGTAGCTAGGCAAGGACAGGATCCGGACCCGGTCCTTTGCCTGTTGCAGCGAAGCTTTAAACCTTTCGAGTTCGGTCCCTGTAGAGATGAAGGGTCGAACTGAAGGAGTGTAGGCCTTGGCAGGTGCTTGTAGAGGCCTGGTGATGCATGATCTGATTTTGGGCCTGTAGGAACAAGCCGGCTCATGCTGGGTTGACTTGGGAGTCAGGTTGGAGATGGGTCTGTCCTCTTTCATGTAGGCAAGAGGGTAGAACTGGTTCTCTTTGAGTGGGGCCAGGTATGCTGGCTTGGTGGAAATTTGAGACCTTCTTTGTTTTGGGGAAGGTCTTGGAGACCAAGTCTTGGGATAGACCTGGTTGTTTGTGGGTCGAGGCTTCGCGGGGGTGCCGCGGGCTTCGGGCTTTTGGGCGCTCGCCTTTGGTGTCACGGGAGTGACACGTTGAGAGGCGATCTTCTGCTTTTTAGCAGGCGCAGCTTGTTCTTCGGGAAGTGGGAATGGTCCCAGCGTCCCAAAGAAGATAGTCCGGGGAGTCGAGGTTGACCCGGAGTTCAGAGAGTTGCCGAGGGAGTTGACGCTTCGGCAGCTGACAGGGCGCTTATAGGTGCGCGTACTTTGCTTCTGTTGAAGCATGAGTTGGTGCTTGTTCTCATCGAAGATAATGGTTAAGGCTGCCATTGTTAGTTTCGAAAAAAGTTCTGAAACAAGACCACATCTATTAGTAATCACAAGAATATAATGATCATAAATGGGAATTCCTATGGTTGTCTTTTCAAATCGACTAAGGGATATGACCCAAGCGACATGAAGAAGGCAAAAAGCCATAGATGGTACAATTGTTCTAACAGCAAGTATGGTGAGCTCAGAATGAGCGTTCCAGTGACTGCTAGAAGCAATTGTAAACCTAAATTCGACTTATCGAGAAGCAGGGCTTGCTCGAGATAAGAAGAATATAAGGTAGGAGTTACAAATGCGCCGGTCACAGATACAGTAGACCCTGAAAAGGCGTACCAGTACTGCTATGCACAAATGTTGGAGATCGCATCCATGAGATGGGATTCTTTGTTTTGAAAGGTCAGAAATGGATTCGTCAAAGAGAGCAGGTGGCATTCCGATTCAAATACGGGCTCAACGATTTCCGCGAGCGCCAGTACTCAGAAGGGAAGAGACCACAATTTCTCGAATCTGAATCCAAAAGTGACGAGTTTTTTTTTGAAATGTCAAGATTGGTTCCATCAAGGAGAGCAAATGGTATTCTGATCTGAACACGGTCTCGGCGATTTCCGCGAGCGCCAGTGCTCAGAAAAGAAGAAACCAAAATTTCTCAGATCTGAAATCAAAAGTGACGAGTTTTTGGAGATTTTTTTTTTGAAATGATTTTTTTTATTTTATTATCTTTTTTTATTTTTTTTTAAATATATTTTTATTTATTTTTTTTATTTTTTATTTTGAAAATTTTTGTTTTTTTTTTTTTTTTTTTAAGATTTTTTTTTGAAAATCTTTTTTTTATTTTTTTTTATTTTTTTTTTAATTTTTTAAGATTTAAAGACGAGAGAGTACACATAGGCCTCCTAACCCGGTCTTATGAAACCTCAATTGATAGAATTGCCCCCAGGTAAGGGTAGGATTACTTAATGAATCCGTTTGGAGGACCCTTGCCTAGAACAGTCAAGCTGTCTCCACACTCTGGACAAGGCTTTTCTTGAATCAATCGTGATCAAAGAACGCAATTGGTTTAACCTTAGTGGTCTATGTCCTTCTTTATAAAAAAATCCCAAATAGACTCATCGAAGAGAAACGATGGCCCAAAACCTTAGTCGAACGGGCTCAACATTTCTGCAAGCACCAAAGAACGATAGGATAGGATCAAGGTTTCTCAATTTTGAATCCAAACTAAGAAAGCTGATTTTTTTATTTATTTTTTTTTTTTTTGAAATCTCTAATGAACTCATCGAAGAGAAACGATGGTCCAAAACCTTAGTCGAACGGGCTCAACATTTCTGCAAGCACCAAAGAACGATAGGATATGATCAAAGTTTCTCAATTTTGAATCCAAACTAAGAAAACTTTTTTTTTTTTTTTTTTGAAATCTCTAATGAACTCATCGAAGAGAAACGATGGTCCAAAACCTTAGTCGAACGGGCTCAACATTTCTGCAAGCACCAAAGAATGATAGGATAGGATCAAAGTTTCTCAATTTTGAATTCAAACTAAGAAAACTGATTTTTTTTTTTTTGAAAAGAGAAAGAATGGAAACAAACTCAAAGAAATAGAGATTTCCAAAAAATCCCATCTCATGTTTTTTTAGGATGCAAAATCCAACATAGGCTACCAGCTAGAAAGTAGCCAAGGAATCCGGAAAAGAAGTATAAGCATAGAGCAAAAAGTATGATATGCAAATATTTCATTTCCAAGCACCGTGTTCTCAAATGAACGAGTCCCACCGGGTGTGCCAGCTTGATGGAACGCGCTCCGAGGCGCCGTGGGGCGGCTACCGGGGTCGGCGGAACGTGGGAGTCCGTCGGGTCAGGCCCTTTCGCGCCCTGGCGGGCCTGAAGCGTGCATCAACATTTTTTTTTGGGTGGGTGTGCCAGATTTTCTATTTTACTTGAAATTGCAAGTGGTAATCCGGAGATCAACCTTCGCAAGTAAAAAGGAAATCAACTTCTTTCAAGTTTTCCATTGCACAAATATTTAAGAAAAGAGACATTTTCTTGGTTTGCCGTGAAAGGCGATTTTGTTTGGCATTTATAGCCGATTTTGTGGCGTTTATAGCCGATTTACAATTCTCATCAATAATGAAAGACAAGAGTTGTGATTTTTGTCTCTTTTAGAAAAATACAAACTACAATGAAAAGCAAGGAAAGGAAGATCTAACTTTTCAGGAGATTGTGGGGGACTCGTTCAGATTGACGGTCGCAAGCCATGTGTGGGCTTCGCCGTCATCCATGCAGATGAGAACAGAGGATGCTCTTGATTCGCTTGGCTTGGCTATAACCTCAGATTTTTAGAGGACAAAGACCAAGAGAAGGTCCTATGTCCAATAAAAAGCTAAGTAGACGGGCTGAAAAGCCACGTCTAAGCCATTGGAGGCAGCAGGAGAAGGCAAGGACCTTGGGGGGGGTGCCCCCCAAGGGACTTTTGTCACCTTGTAGTGGTGGCCGGTGCAGAACTTCAGCAGAGTTTTTTCTCTCTTTTTTCTTTCTCTGGATACGAGCTCTGGATTCTTTCCGATCGATCGATCTCGATTTTCTGATCTCCATTTCAATGGAATGCTCTCCTATTTATAGGCTCTTGGTAGCCATTTAGGAGGGTTTATGAGCCTTAATGGCTTTAATGGGAGGAGTTACAAGATTTATTTCTTGATTTTGTAACTCCTTTTTCCTTGAATCTGATTGGCCGATGGAGATTAAGGGCTTTTAATCACCTTAATTACCATAATGGGAGGAGTTTCATGGGTTAAATGCCATGAATTAATTGACTTGTAACTCCCAAATGCTTGCTTCTGATTGGGCCGTCCAAAGAAATGAATTAATGACTGCAATAAAGCTAGTCAATTAACCGCATTAAATGGTCGACGAGCAGCCGAAGAGTCGCGGGCCGTGCCGTGTCTTCTGGAATTCTTCTGGCGATGATCATCGATGGATCTTCATGCTGATCGACATCGGATGAACATGTAACTTCAGACATTGATAGCTAAGAGCGGGCCGGTGACATCTGTCTTGTCGATTTCTCGATCGGTCGAACAGAAAGAGCACTTTTTTTTGGTCGACCGGTTGGCGATCTTGGAGCGATCAATGATGATTTTATGCTTTTGGAGGTTGACCCGTGATTTTGACGGATGTCGGAGGATATGAGTCAATTTCAAGCACTAAAAATCACATTTTCAGGAAACCACAGGGGCCAAAGTGCGCGAAACGCGAAAAAAGACGAAAAAAACGGGTCACCGGCGGAAAATCCGGTGACCCGGACTTCCATGGTCGCCGGCGACCATGGGCCATGGTCGCAGGGGCCTGCGACCTTGGGGGAATTTTTTCCCTTCGGAGCCCGTTTTGCGGTCGTTTTGAGGTCTTTTTCGTCGCCGTTTTCTTCTGTATTTTCCTGACATTTCTTCTCATTTATTGGCTTGATTTCCCTGTAGAAAACCTGATGAGAATCCTTGCATTTTTAGAGTGCAAAGTTTCCAATTTTCCAGGAAAGCCGACGACTTTGTCGTGTAGAGCTGCTGATTTTCCGCCAGAAGCTGAAACTTGGTCAAACGATGTCGGAATGACCTGAAATTTGAGGTGAAGCCTCCTGAGCAATAAATAAGACCAACCATAGGCTTTTGTTTGAGTTTTGAAGCCGTTTGGGGTCCCATCGATGCTTCACTTGATTTTGCTGCGGGGAAAATGCCGAGCTTTGATGTGCGGTCAAACGATGTCCGATTGACCTGAAATTTGACAGGGAACCTATTGGAGTCATTTTGAGATGATCCACAGGCTCTGTCTTAGAAACCATGGTCCCGGGGAGCTCCACCGCCGGTAGGCTTGATTTTCTTTCGGAGCGTCGAAACCTGGTCAAACGTTGTCGGAATGACCTGAAATTCGACGTGCAGCCTTTTGGAAGCATGTTGAAGCCACTCATGCACTTGGTTTGATGAGCGAAGGCTTCGGTGGTTCCCGCCGCCGAGAGGCTTGATTTTGCTGCTCGAGCATTGATGGAGGGTCAAACGTTGTCGGTTTGACTTGAAATTTGGCATGGAGCCCTTTTGAGACATGCTGGAGTCATCCGTAGGCTCTGATCGAAGTTTTGACGTCTCCGATGATGTCGCCGCCGGGAGCGCCATTTTAGCTGTCGGAGAAGCGAAGTTAGGCCAAATGATTCTGAAATGGCCCGAAACTTCATGTGTACTCTTCTCTTGGCTATCTTGAAGGATCTTGCAGTTTTTGTTTGATTCTGACAAGATTTGATTTTTTGGAGAAATTGCATTGCCTATTTATGGCAGGTTGCGACTTCATGCAGCTTTCTTGATGTTGAAGAGGCAAAGTGACATTTTTGGTGTCAACATTGTTGAGGGTTCCCTTATTGGATAGTTTTACTAGTGTTGGGGGATTATTCGTATTCCGGTGATTTGCATTTCTATCCCGTTTTACTCGTATTGTTAATCCCTACAACTTTCATGTTGATCCCGTACCCGTTCGGAACCCCGAAACCCGATTTTCTTGCATTGAGGGCAAAATAGTCTTTTACATAAAATCTGTACGCAAAAGTCGATATCCTCCAAACCCGCGAAACATATACTTTTTAGAAACTAGATCTTTCGACGATCACTTTTCCCTTCTTCGTCGATTTCGTCCGAGGTCCCGAGATTAGTGATTTTAGCCCTTAGAGATTCCCATTGGTGGAGCCCACACCCAACTTGTATAAAAAGGAACCCTTCTCCCTCATTCCCCTTTTTCCAGCACAAACACAAAAGCTAAGGCTTTTTCCTCTTCTTCTTCTTCCTCTTGCTCATCCACCACCAAATCTCCACCAAGCTTGCACTTAGAGTACTAATGGTGATCACCATCTTCTTCCTCCCTACTAGAACTCTCCATTGATGCTATTTGTGGAAGGAAGCCACCCATTTTAGAACTCTTTTGAAGCTCATCTTGCCTTTTGAGGACTTTCCGAGTAAGTTTTCCCTCCCAATCTCTTAGATTTGTGTTTTTCTAGTTTTAGAGGAACCCTATTGTCATTATTGAAGAGTCATTCTTCTTCCTTCATGGTTGACCCATTTTAGGGTTTGGATTTGGGGGTTTTTGTGTAGATTGCATCCTTGGCTTGGAGGAAGAGAGTAATAGCTTGATTTTCTTGCATAGAGACCTTGAGGCAAGTGGATTGAATGGATGTTTTGGTTTTAATGATTTCCATGATATGTAGACTTGATTTATACCTCATTAATGACTTGTTTCCTTGGCATTCAATGATGTTAAATGCTTTTGAAAAGAGTTGGTAGGCCTCTTTATTGTCTTAAACATGATTTCTAGCTTTGTTTCATTGTTGTCTTTAAATCTTGAATGGTAACTTTTGGTTCATCTTTTATACAATGCCTAAGTGAATCCTTGTGACGTTGGTTGTCTTCCTTCTCTTGGTGATTGTATGAATGTCAAATGGAGAATGAAAGGAATTGGTTTGGGGGAAGGGAAGACCTGAATCTGAACCCAGTGAAGAAATTCCCGTGACTGGCGGTCAGCTGGCGGTCGCCCAGCGGCTAGCCGCCTGGTGACTAGCGGCTAACCGAAGCAAGTTCGGTTACGTTTCCAGAAAGCTGTAACCTCATGGTCAGCTCCGCGGTCAGTTAGCGGCTAACCGCCGAATTCATCAGCGGCTAACCGCCGGCCAACCGAATTGTAGCGGTTACAATTCCAGAGAGCTGCAATTCCACGGTCAGCCTCACGGTCAGCCAGTGGTTAACCGCCGGATTCGCTGGCGGCTAACCACCATCTGACCGCAAGGTAACCGAAATTCCCTGAATTCTATGAATAAAAGAGGATTGAAGGGAGCCTCCACCCCATTGCTTGTGAACCTTTCTGAGAGCAATGGACACCGCTCACCTGGGATTGTGTTCGAAGCATAGGTGAAGTGTTTGTTGGTAGTACGTTAGAGAGAGAAACCACATCATCGAGATTCATTTAAGCATTGAGGCTACTATAGTGTATAAGGAACCCGGAATGTCTCCCAAATTCAAAGAGTACCAAGTTTCCTTTATTATACAGACATACGGGATCCCTATTCACCTTGGATTAGTTTTAAACCCCGATATTTTGAAAGTCTATTGCAATTGTTTATTCCAGAAATTTATAAGTTATAATTTATCGATTCCGAAAGCACTGTATTTGTACTTGCACTCTTTTATAGTCCCAAAATGCAGGCCCGACATGATGTGACCCGATATTGAAATGATGTTTGTGCCTTGAGCACCCCGTTTTGCTCGTCTATACGATTTCATCGTAAGTGTTTTATACATGCACGACCTCTTGCATATGACCTATGAGTCGGCACCACTGAGCTTGGATAACCTTGTCAGTCTGATCCACTGACTTGGAGATCCCTTCCCGTCCCGCCAGCTGCAGCATGGATCCCGATACCCGGTTTATTAACCGTGGTCCCGTCCTGATTCCCGGCTCGCTCTGTGGTTCCCGATATCCGGTTCGCTACCGTGATTCCCGACACCCGGTTTGCTACTGCGGTCCAGTCTCGTATTATTGTATATGTATATGTAAATTGGTTGTACCTCCTCACTTCGGTGACTGAGGACAACGCCCGATACTCTCGTCACTTCGGTGATAGAGGATTTAGCTTCTTGTGGATGCCATCTTGATTGTTTCCCGATTTCCTTGATTACCTTACATGTTTTGTGACTGCATACGCGTTTTAATTAAATGATTCATTTACTCCTTGAAAGACATTGTTTTAACAGGTTTGTATGTTTTTCCAATGTAAAGGTTTTTATTATCAAATGTTTATTTCCTTTCACCCACCTGCCAGACCGTCGTGTCTGACCCTTTTGCTTTGGTACTCAGGTCCCGTTGTTGGTTATCCCGAGGAGGAGCCAGAGGAGGCGGTCGGAGAACCGCAACCGCTAGTTGAGTGGCATGCTGACGATGTTATGTAAACATCGGGTTGTCGAGATGCGAAACATTTTGGGGGTGATGGATTTATTTATTTTAGTGGACATCGTTTTGTCTATATTGGCCTTTGTTGGCCTCTATTTTTGGGAGTTGTAACTAAATTATTGTTGATTAAACTTTAACTTGTACTTTTGGGTTACGCTATAGGACATTGCTCATTCTGATACTTGTTATTCAGATGTAATCAGTCTTGTCATTTTGAAAATGATTTATATGCTTGATTTGCCATACGCTTCCGCAATTATACAAAATGTTTAAAGTTGTTGTGAAATCCTCACCGCGGACTCCTGTGGGAAATCATGTGCACGGGTAATAGGTGTTCTTTTATTAACTCGTGTACACCCGGGCATCAAACATACCTCTTCGTAATTACCCTTTTACAGTCCCGATCCCGGATTTGGTCCCCGAACCCGGTCCGGGGTCGTGACAAGGCACGCATAGATGGTCACGATAGTATAAGACTCCATTAACAAAACGAAAATCAGGGCATTCTACTATATGTTCTAAAATCTTGGCCAACTCCGGGTCTTGCAATTGATTATCCTTGATCTTCTGAATGAAGAAAGGCTCAGACACTGACATGTTGGCTAATATCACACCCTTCTTCAGTGGTTGTAGGTCTATCCCTAACTCCTCAAACTGTTCAAAGATACATGTGCCACTTAAATTTGCCATACATACTGATTTTCTGCTCAAGGCATCGGCAACTACATTTGCTTTCCACGGGTGATATTTGATCATAAAATCATAGACTTTGATATATTCCATCCATCTCCTCTACCTCATGTTCAATTCTTTCTGAGAAAACAAGTACTATACGCTACGGTGGTCGGAGTGGACTTCGAACTTTTCTCCATAAAAGTAATGTCTCCACATTTTCAATGCAAAGACAACCGCCGCCAACTTAAGATCATGGGTTGCATAGTTCTTCTCGTGATCTTTCAACTGCCGGGGATCCATAAGCAGCAACCTCTTCATCTTGCATCAACACACATCCAAGTCCAACATTCTAAGCATCAGTAAAAACAGTAAAACAGCTGCTTCTAGATGGTAAAGTAAGGACTGGTGTTGTAGTCAATCTCTTTTTCAGCTCTTGGAAACTAGCCTCACATTGGTCTATCCACACATACGGTACATTATTCCTGGTTAACTTCGTCAGTGGTGACGCAATCGACGAAAATCCTTGCACAAACCTTCGGTAATAGCCTGCCAATCCCAGAAAGCTTCTGATTTCTGACACATTCTTTGATCTTTCACACTTCACTACTGCCTCAATCTTGGATGGATCTACTGACAACTCTTCTTTGGAGATGATGTGCCCCAAAAATGCCTCTTGTTCTAGCCAGAATTCACACTTATTGAGCTTCGCATACAGCTGGTTGTCTTTTAAAAGTTGCAATGCTATCCTTAAGTGCTCTTCATGTTCTTCCTTAGTCTTGGAGTACACCAAAATATCATCAATGAATACCACTACAAACTGATCCAGATATTATGCAAATATCTTATTCATCAACACCATGAATATTGCCAGTGCATTAGTCAATCCAAATGGCATCACAAGGAATTCATAGTGTCCATATCCCGTCCGGAAAGCTATCTTCAGTACATCTAATTCTTAGCTGATGATAACCGGATCTCAAGTCAATCTTCAAAAAATATGAAGCACCTTGCAATTGATCGAACAATTCATCTATCCTTGGCAACAGGTATTTGTTCTTGATGGTTACTTGGTTCAATCTTCGGTAGTCAATGCACATTCTCATCGAACCGTCTTTCTTCTTAACAAACAAAACTGGAGCTCCCCATGGCGGGATACTAGGTCTTACAAAACCTTTGTCTAACAATTCTTGCAATTGTATCTTCAATTCTCCTAATTCTGCCGGAGCCATTCTATAAGGTGCAATAGAAATCGGGGCGGTCCCTGGTAATAGCTCAATGGTGAAATCAATTTCCCTGATGGGTGGCAATCCTAGAACTTCTTGTGGAAAAACATCCGGGAATTCCCAAACAATAGGGATCTCCTCCACCCCTTGGGACCGTTTATCCTCCGTGACAAGCGCCAAATAGGCTTCGCATCCACTTATCAAAAGTCTATCAGCTTTCAATGCCGAGATAAACCCTACACGAGGATTCCTCCTCTCTCGTTGAAAGAATACTCTTGCCGGTGTCTCATCTAATTAGAAGGTGAGGGTCTTATAGAAACAATCCATCGTGGCATGGTACCCTGCCAACCAATCCATCCCTAGGATGATATCGAAGTCATGCATCTCCAATAAAATAAGATCAGTGGGTAATACAACTTCTCCTATCTGAACTGTGCAACCAGGGAAAAAGGTCCTACACATAACTTGCTTGCCTACTGGATTAGCCATAGTCAAAATAAACTCAAGTTCTCCAGCATGCACATCAATAAACTCGAAAAATTTAGGGGATAGAAATGAGTGTATAGAGCCAGGGTCAAATAAAATCCTAGCTTTAATTCCATAAACGAGGAGTGTACCTTCCACCACGTTTCCCGCTGCTTCTGCATCAGCTCTATTGACCACATAAACTTGTACTATTTGTTGTAGCCTGATCAGAGCCAGCTGTTGCCTGCGTTATGGAACATTCCTATTGTGTTACGGGGGTTGCTGATTCTGATTTTGTCCCTGTTGACAGGCCTCTTGCTGTTGCTGCGGTCTATACTGTTGCTGTGGTGCTTGCTGCTGAGGTGGCCTTGCTTGGTTCTAGACAACCGGTGCATTCTATGGTGGTGCCAAATGCAATGCTCCCTGCTGTTACTGATTCTGTCTATGTTGACACCAAAACAAGTCACTTTGCCTCCTCAACATCAAGAACCCACATGAAACTGCATTCTGCTACAAAACAGGCAAAGCTACTTCAAGCTTCAAATCTTGTCATAATCAAACAAAAACTGCAAGATCCTTCAAGACAGCTAAAAGAGGGGCACACATGAAGTTTCAGGCCATTCCGACATCATTTGGTCTAACTTCACTCCTCCGACAGCTAAACAGGCGCTCCCGGCAGCAACAATGTCGAAGACATTAAAACTTCAATCAGAGCATAAGGATGGTTTCAAAATACCTCCAAAGGGCTCCTTGTCAAATTTCAAGTCAAACCGACAACGTTTGATCCTTCATCAACGCTCGAGAGCAGCAAAATCAAGCCTCTCAGTGGCGAGAACTACCGAGGCCATCACTCATCAAATAAAGTACATGAGTGGTTTCAACATGCTTCCAAAGGGCTGCACGTCGAATTTCAGGTCATTCCGACAACGTTTGACCAGACTTCGACGCTCGGAAAGAAAATCAAGCCTACCGACGGCGGAGCCCCCTAGGACCATAACATTCAAATCGGAGCTAATGGATCATCTCTACATGACTCCAATAGGCTCCCTGTCAAGTTTCAGGTCCATCAGACATCGATTGACAGCATATCAAAGCTTGACATCTTCCCTGCAGCAAAATCAAGTCAAGCATCGACGGGACCCCAAACGGCTTCAAAACTCAAATAAAAGCTCATGGTTGGTCCCATCCATTGCTCAAGAAGCTTCACCTCAATTTTCAGGTCATTCCGACATAGTTTGACCTAGTTTCGACTCTTGACGGAAAATCGGCTACAAAGTCTTCGGCGTTCCCGAAAAATGGGAAACATTCTGCTCCGGTTTTGTGCTACTTCTCGTCAAGTTTTCTCCAAGAAAATCAAGTCAACAACTGAGGAATAATTTCAAGAAAAATAAAGTAGAAAAAAGGAACGAAAAAGAAAAAGAAACGGCCGAAAAAAACACTCGGCGACCAAAGGGGACAACGGCCCCATGGTCGCCGACGAACCTGGGTGCATGGTCGTTGGCGACCCTGGAAATTTGGGTCGCCGGATTTTTCGCCGGATGGCCCGTTTTTGATCTTTTCTGCGTTTCGAGAGTTCCTGCCTCTGTGATTTTCTGAAAATCCAATTTTTAATGCTTGAAAATGACTGATCTTCGCCAACATCTCGAATCTGCCGTCAAGAGCATGAAGTCATCACCGATAGCTCCAAGATCGCCAACCGGCTGACCAAGGAAGTACACTTTCTATCCGACCAATCGAGAAATCGACAAGACAGATGTCACCGGCCCGCCAACATCAATTAATGTCTGAAATTGCATCGCAATCCGACATCAAATAGCATATGGAATCATCGGCGATCATCACAAGAAGAATCTCAAAGGACGCAGCGCGGCCCGCGACTCTTCAAATGCCCCGGCGACCACTTAATGTCATTAATTGACCCATTTTATGACAACTTAATGCGGTCATTAACCTATTATTTTGGACGGCCCAATCAGATTCAAGCAAAAGGGAGTTACAAGTCCAAGCAATCATGGCATTAAAACCATGAAACTCCCCTCATCATGGAGATTAAAGGCGATTAAATGCCCATCATTCTCCATCGGCCAATCACAAGCCAAGAAAATGGAGTTACAAAATCAAGAAGTAAAAACTTGTAACTCCTCCCATCATGAAGCATCAATGCCATCGATTCTCTCACCATGGCCATCAATGCCCATAAACCACCTCATGGTTACCAAGACCCTATAAAAGGAGGTCCATTTCAAAGAGAGAGACACTTTACACTTGCTGATTAGTCCTGCTGCTCTGCTGCAAGAGACACCACAAGGTCAACAAAGTCCCTTGTGGGGCCACCCCCCCCCCCCCCCCCCCCAAGGTCCCCTTCTTCTACAACATGGCCTAAACGCGGCTTTTCAGCCCGTTTACTTGGTTTTTCATTGGATATAGGACATCCCCTTGGTCTTTATCCTCTAAGAAACTGAGGTTGGAGCCAAGCCGAAGAATCGAACCATCAAGCGTTCTCATTTGAAGGACGATGGCGAAGTCCACACATGACTTGCGACTGTCGATTTGAACGAGTCCCCGCAATCTCCTGAGAAGTTAGATACATTTTCTTTCTTTTCTATTGTACTTTGTATTTTTTAAAGACACAAAAAAAGTCACAACTCTTGTCTTTCATTTTGATGAGATTTGTAAATCGCCTTTCACGGCAAATTTGCCTTTCATGACACCAAATCGCCTTTCACGGCAAACAAGCAAAAAATCGCCTCTTACGGCATTCAAAACAAAAATTGTCTCTTTTCTTAAATATTTATGCAATTTGAAAAGTTAGAAAGAATGATTGATTTCCTTTCTACTTGTGAAGGTGAATCTCCAGATCATCACCATTCCAAATTCCAAGTAGAATAGAAAATCTGGCATACCCGTACAAAAATGTTGATATCCGCTTTTCCTCCTCCGCAGAAACCCGGCAGCCCCCGGGGCAGAAGGAGAGGACGGAAATCGAGGGTCCATCAAGTTGGCACACCCGGTGGGACCCGTTCACTTGAGAAAATGATGCCTTGATCCCTTGGCTCCTTTCTAGTTGGTGGCCTATGTTGTATCTTGTCTCTAAAAAAACATGAGATGGGATTTTAGTCATTCTTTCTCATTTAAAAAAAAATATGATTTCTTTTTCTTGGATTCAGTTTCGAGAAATTTTGATCCTCTCCTCTTTGAACTTGATAGCTCATAGAAATGTTTGCAGCTATTGTTCGTATCGGGGATTGGGCAATCTTTTCTCTTCGATGAGTTCGATAGAGGTTTTAAAAAAAAAATCTTATTTCAAAAAAAATATCAGTTTTCTCTCTTTTGAATTCAAATTTTAGAAACTTTGGTTTCTCCCTTTCGGATTTAGCGCTCTCAGAAATGTTGAGCCTTTATTCGGATTGGAACACCATTCGCTCTCTTTGATGAGTTCATTAGAAATCTTTCAAAAAGAGTTCAAGAAAAAAAAAACACTAAGGTTGCACCAATTGCGTTCTTTGACCAAAGTGGATCTAAGAAAGGCCTTGTCCAGAGTGTGGAGACAGCTAGACTGTTCAAGGCAAGGGTCCTTCAAACGGGTTCATTAAGTAATTCTATCCTTACCTGGGGGCTGATCTATCTACTAAGGTTTCATAAGATTGAATTGGAAGCCTATGTGCACCTTTCGAAAATCTTCAAAAAAAAAAACCTTTAAAAAAAAAAAAAACCTTCGGTCACTTTTGAGTTCAGAATTGAGAAATCTTGGTTCTTTCCTTTTCGAATTTAGTGCTCGCAGAAATGTTGAGCCTTTGTTCGGATTGGAACACCATTTTCTCTCTTTGATGAATTCAATCTTGACCCTTAAAAAAAAAAAAAAACTTCCGTCATTATAGGATTCACATCCGAGAAATTTTGGTTCCTTCCATTTCGGACTTAGCGCTCGCAAAAATGTTTGAGCCTATGTTCGGATTGGAATACCATTTGCTCTCTTTTATGAACCCAATTTTGACCTTTCAAAAAGAAATCCCATCTCGTGTCCTTTCCAAGGATGCGATTTGCAACATTTGTGCCTAGCGGTGCTAGTACGCCCTTTCGGGTCTATTGTATTCGCGACCGACACATTTGTATCTCCAACCTTATATCATTTTACCTCGAGTGAGCTTTGCTTCTCGGTAATTTGAATTAAGGTCTACAATTGCTTCTAGCAGTCACTGGTACGCTCACCCTGAGCCTACCATACTTGCATTTTAGAACAATTGTATCCTCTATGGCTTTTTGCCTTCTTCATCTTACTTGGGCTGGGCTACGTCCCCTTGAGCGATTTGAAAAGACAAAACCATAGTTGTTCTCCATTTATGATCACCATATTCTTGTGATTACTAATGGATGTGGTCTTGTTTCAGAAGTTTTCCAAAAACTAACAATGGTAGCTTCATTGACCATCACTTTTGATGAGAACAAGTACCAGCTTTTGCTGCAAGACAAGCAAAACAAGTGCACTCATAAGCGCCCTGCTAGTTGCTGAAGCATCATCTCCCTCGACAACTCTCAAAACACCGGGTCAACCTCAACTCCCTGGACCATCGTCTTCGGGTCTCTGGGACCATTCCCATTCCTCGCAGAAGAAACTGTACCTGCCAAGAAGCAGAAAATCGCCCCGTAATGTGTCACTGACATGGCACCAAGGGTGAACACAAAGAAGCCTAAAGCCCGTGGCACTCCCATGAAGCCTCAACCCACAAGAAACGAGGTCTGCCCCAAAACCTGGTCCCCGAGATCTTCACCGAAGCAACGGAGATCCCAAACATTTACAAAGGCGGCATACCTGGCCCCTCTCAAGGAGAACTGATTCTACCCTCTCTCTTACATGAAAGAGGAGAAACCTACCCTCCACCCAAAGAACAAACAAATCCAGCAAGAGCCAGCTTGCTCCTGCAAGCCCAAAATCAAATCCTGCATCGTTAGGCCTCCGTAAAAACCCACTGAAGCCTGCACTGCAGCGAGTCGACCCTTCATCTAAACAGGGGCCGAGCTCACAAAATTCAAAGCCTCACTGCGACAAGCTAAGGACCGCGTCCAGATCTTGTCCATTCCCAGCTTCAAAGAAGACAAACTCGGCTGCTGCGCACGGGGGACTAAATCCTTCATTGCTAAAGCTCAGCCAGAGCTGACTAAAGCTCAAATTGTTCGTCGTATGCGTCGCCGCGCGACATATCGACAAAAGAGACTTGAGAAGCAAAGAACCCAGCATTCTACTCTCCATGTCTCTAACAAATGGGTCGAAAAAGAAAGACCCGACCAAGTCGTTGCTGTCCACATGGTTGGCAAAACCAGAAGACGCCAGAAGTCAGCAACCAAAATTCGTGTCAGACGTCCGGTGACTCGCAGCGTCTCCCGGACACGAACACATCTAGAAGAATCCTCCACTCCTTCAAGCCAAGGACACCGGAGTAACCACTCCTCAGACTCTTCATCCAAAAGATTCAGCCCCAGCTCAGTCACCAGAACGATTTCTTCGTTCGAATCCCGAGGGCTGAACGTCCTGGCTAGAAGTTCTGAGCAGCCTCCACCGCAGGATGACGTAACCACACACATCCAACAATTGGAGCAAGGTCAGCAGAAGATCGAAGCTCTCATGGATAGTCTTCTTTTTGCTTTTCAGCGTCAAGAAAATAATCAAGCCCCTCCGAATCCTCAAGATGACGAGGACAATGCAGAAAACAATGAGTCACGCGCCCTTACCAAAAAGGACGTTGACGATATCCTCGCAAAAACAAAAGAAGAGGATACACTAAAGGAACATTTGATCAAGCCACCCTATCCCCTATGGATGGACTCGGTTCCGTTCCCTGCAAAATTCAAACAACCTACTCTCCAAACATATACGGGGAAAGGTTCAGCCAGACAGCATGTCATCCACTTCAAGATCCTAACGGGAGCTATCGCGGATCAAGATACCCTCAAGATTCGCCTCTTTGCAAGTACCCTAAAAGGTACGGCCTTTGATTGGTACTCCACTCTGCCGGAGAACTCCATCCAAAACTGGGCTATGCTGGAGACACGCTTCTTGACCCACTTCCAAGGTGAAGACCATCCTGTTACTATGGCTCAGCTCTACAGCCTAAAACAGGGAGAGAATGAGTCAACAAACGGCTTCATTCACAAATGGAAGGCAATGGCGTACAAATGCTCAGATGTATTGCCACAAGCGTCGCTAGTCAACATCTACCGTAAAAACATGAGAGCAAGAATCTGTTCCATGATCACTGGCAACAAATCAAAGAACTTGGGAGAACTCCTCGAAGCTTCCATGGAAGCCGAAATGGAGATAAAAGATCTCAAGAGTCAGAAATCATCAAATAAAGAGCCAACCGCCATTACAACCTCCAAACAAAAGAAAAAAGAGGTTTTTAATGTGCAGACCAAGTCAGCTCCTCAGTAGCCAAAGAAAACTGAAAACAAAGCTACAGGTAAAAAACCTGAACTCTTTAATGCCTTCAAAGAACGTGTAGAAAAGAAATGCCCGTTCGATGAAGATGTTGAAGAAATTTTTAGGCTCTCATAGCAAACAGCCCAAAAGACCGGGAGATGTTGGCAAAACCAATGATCCTCGGTATTGTCCATACCACCAAATTGTTAGATTGTAAGGTTTCAATCCATCAGTTGATGTCATAAATTGATTAATTTCTTTATTTATCAATAAAATAATGCTTTTCTTTCATGAGATGAATGTTGTTTTATTACTTTATGCACATGACCAATACATATGACATAATGGTTCATCAGTTGAACCGGGTCCCATTAGTATATTAGATGTGATATATGTGTATGGATGAGATCCACACACGGGAGATATATGTCACAAATCTTATACTTAAAATATCTTCACAACCAGTGATGAGACTGGGCATCTCATTTGATAAGGTTACAACACTTTGATCACTATGAGATAGTGTGATTTGTCTCGATCATCAGAATGGAAGATTCTGGATCAATGTGCTGGTACATTGGATGTATTGAAGGACCATGAGAAGCACCTTATGGGATTCCGTCTCAATAATAAGGTTTGCTCTCATAATTCCCTAGCAATAGGCTCTCAATCCTGATACATTGATGAACTCAAGTTTTTATCTATTCATTTGCTTTGAGTCACCAATGAGTGAGGCCAACTATAGGTCAACACCTCGGTGTCTTGGGTATGTGGTAGTAGGACTGTGGGAACATTGAATGATCAAGATGGAATCTATCTCTATTATTCCCTTGTGCCAATTAATGGATTTGTCATTAGTAAGTGCGCACCCATCTCGATTAAGAGTTAATTGGATGGTACTGATGATCATAGTAATTAATTGGGGCTCAAGGATAATAAATGTGGAACTAATAATGGAAGAGACAGATTTATTTCAATTGATCCATGGATATTGATAGAGGGGCCTACTTGTGGTAATCGGGAAGTTTAGGGTCTTCATTGTAATTTATTCCTAAGACTAGAGTGCAATTGCATTTATATAGTGGTGTTATTTGCAATTAACCGTGGGCCCGGATTGCACATGAGATGTGGGGTCGCGTGTCCCAGTTGGAGCCAGCTTTCTATGGAATCCCTAGTGGTCCCCACGCTAGCCCAAGGTATTAAAAAGATACTAATCCTATTTGAACTCTAAAAGGAAGGAATTAGAAAGTTACTATTTCTATTTGAAGTAGGACTTCTAATAATGGCAATAGTATACTTACTAATTGTTGTGGAAGTAAGACTTCTATTTCAATTAAGAAAAGAGGATACTTGAGAGATTATATAAGGGAACACATCCCTCTTGGACGTCCATCATATTATAGTGAAAAATGTCCCTCCTTTTTGTGCAATAGTTGCACTGCTCTCTTCTCTCTTCCTCTTCTAGTTCCTTAAGGTTTTGAGTTGGGTTTTCTCTTGAAGATTCCACCGATCTTCTTGAGAAGAGATATCTAATTCGGGTCATAGCGTGGAAGGCTAAGAGGTGGTGGAGATTTTGATCTTAGTTTGTAGAAAAGTTCTACATCAACGAAAGTGATCAACTTCTCCATTAAAGCACAACCTTGCTCCTAAGGTATAATCTGCTTCCTTGTATGTTGTGGATTGTAATGGATGCTTGTTCATTTCTATTCTATCTTTTAGATAGTTTTACTTACTGTACATGATCATGAGATTGAGGGTTTTGCATCCTGGATTGGGTTTTTGGCCTTATGGATACTTGATCCTTGAGTCAAGTGGGTCAAAAGTTTTGAAAATCTATCCACGAGGCCCACCTACTTCCAACACTGATGATCTCACATCCTCTCAATCAATGCTTCATCGTGAGAGAAAAGATCAATGAGATGTGGAAAAATGGAGTCATTACCTTTGATAAAAACTACGGCTCCGCCTCTGTCAACATGGTGTCATGTGGGCAAACTTCAAATTCACCGAGGGAGAAGATCACTACTTCATTCAAGGTGATAAAAATGGCTCAAGCGTCCCAAGAGTTAGTTCCCTATCCAACACCAGATGGACAACCCATATGGGTGCATCCCGATCTCCTAGAAGATGAAAAGTGGGAGATCGTCAAAACAAAGCCGACCGCTCAGTAGCGAAGGCAAGCCAAGAGACAACTCCGCAAGCTCAAACAGTAGTAGAAGTCTCAACCAAAACAAGAAGTACCGGAAAAGGCAAAAACCTCTTTCACTGCTTCACTAGGGGCAACGGAAGATTCCCTTCCCAAAGCTTCAAAGGTGGTAAGAAAATTCACCCTTGATGATTTCATGCCACCTCAATACAAAAATGAAACTGCGCAGGGGGCATCATACTCATGCAACTTAGTAGTTGGATTCTCCATGGATGGATACGAGTCCAGTGATACTTCCAGTGATATCGATGAATGGGAAGAATCCCTTGAAACAGGAGAATACCTCTCCGATGAGGAATGGATTCCCGAGTCTCATCTTATGCCAGTAATCTGGTATAACCCATTACAGCCACAAGGATCATGGTCCGATGGTGAAGAAGATCAAGAGGCTGTTCAAGAAAATGCTGTTGATCCAGCACCAATCAATGCTCCAGTGGAACCCAACATTGGTGAACCACAAGGAGCAGATGACGAAGATGATTTGGCTCCTATGCCTGATGTTGAAGAATATGCAAGAATCTTGCAACATCTTGCCATAGAGCAGGAGCAGGATCGCGTCAACAGTCTTCGTCATGATCTAGAACCAGAAATCCCTGAAAATCAACGGGAACTTTCTCCCTCAACTCCTAAAAATGGGGAAAACTGCTGGATCCATGATCCTCTTACATCCGAGGATGAGTTCGATCCCGAACAGTCTACACTAGGGGCATCCTGCAATGCGATAGCTCAGGATATAGTGCCTCTGAAGCTTCCGAAGACACGTACTCCCCAACTGGTAGTATATCTTTCGGAGCTACATCTTCTCAGGTGACTTCCACTGAGATAACATCTTATCGGCCTTCGTCTCCTGAAACTGTGACATTGGAACTCAAGCCTCTTCCGATTGATCATCCTGGAGAAGCTCCTGCCAATGAAGTCTTCTTCAATGAAAATCCAGTCGATTGGTCCCAGATACCCGTTCTCATAGACGATGTCTGGACCGATAAATTACTCGACAAAAAAGAAAAGTTGCTGGACACGGTTCAGGACTTGTTCCCGGAAAATGCTCCATGCAACGCGATCATTGAATACGGCAATGCTGCTACAGAGACGTCTTCAGCAAATGACAAGGATCAATCCATCGATCCTGAGAGTGATCTTCCAAAAGAAGACCCTTCTCTAGAAACCCTTGAAGTTGGTAGAGGTACCCGCTATGGCCACGATTACTACAAAAATTACAACCAACCTTCTTCTTCTTATGTAAATTCTTCGGGAAAGCAAGTTGTAAATGCCCCAAGTGGCAACAATAATGAAAATGTAGGCCCGAGGGAGGCTTTCAAGTACGACTTGATTGAGCACTTCAAACACATACCTGCACGACTGCTCATCATTGACTTATTACGAATGTCTCCACAAACTCGTGATAGTCTCATTTCAGAATTACAAAAGCTGAATGCGGATGTCGACAAACATGCCCCATAAGTCCTACAAATCGAAATGGACTATAGGGTCAAAAAATCAAGTACTTCCTCAAAGGGAGGAAAGAAGAAAGCTGAGGGATCAAGCATTGAATGCCTCTCGGTTCAAAAGACAGCAAGTGCAACAATGGCCTTTGACAAGAATGACCTCCTACTAGGCGAGACAAAGCACAACCAACCTTGTACTTCACGGGGTACGTCAAAGAAATGCCAGTACACAGAGTCCAGATCGATCCAGGTTTTGCACTCAACCTCATCTCTACTTCGGCACTCGAAGAGCTGGGCGTCCCACCTAGCAAGCTGAGTCACACGTATGTATCCATCTTTGGATATGCCGGCAGCGCTCAAAGGCCTATCGGCAAAATCAGGTTCAAATTGCAAATCGATGATCTTATTTTTGAAGTCACTGTATATGCAATAAGGACCCCTTCATGCTATAATATCCTTCTTGGACGCCCCTGGATACATGAAAATGGAGTCGTCCCTTCAACTCTACATTAGTGCATCAAGTTCGTTGGCAATGACGGCTTGATACATCAAGTGTTTGCAGACAAGAAGCCCTTCAAAGGAAAGGATGTCCATTTTGTAGACCCTCAAATGTATAAAGAATGAAAAGAAGAAAAGGAGGAAGAAACAACACACTTTGCCGAAAATCTCCAGAAAGATATAGGCAAGGCTCCTCAGCAATTATCAGAGGTAAACAAACCTTCCACCAAACTCGAAGTAAGCAGTCAAGCTCCCTTTGTTATCTCTCTCGAGACATCAAAACCTTTGGTAATCACCACCAAAGCAAAAAAGATAAAACAAAAGGCTGGGGGCAAGTTCACTGTCTCCTTTGTGTCAATTATGCATGACACAGATTCGGACTCATAGCCAGAAGACGACACAGTGTCAAGCCAAGCTGATACTCAGCAAGATCAGCCCGCTCTCACTCCATTGGAGACACTTGCTGACATAGAAGATCCTACGTCTGCTTCCTTTGTTATTCCGACAATTTAGCCAGAAGAAAAAACAATCTTCTTCCACAGATTGGGAGCATCTCCACCAAATCCTTCGCTGGAACCTTTCGAAAATGAAGGTATGCCTCAGCTATCCCTGTATAGTCCGATGGCACAAGCTTTCATGAAGAAAACGGGCTACGACGCTCAGGATCCGACTGGTTTGGGAGGTGGCCGTGGTATTCTCACACCATTGGAACCTACCCAGACCAAAAGTCAACCAGAAGATTTGAAACTCCACCTTCATAAAGGTAATTCTTCATACGGGTTGGGGTATGATCCTACCGCTCCCATGAGACAATTGATACAAAGGCTGGAAAGTTGTTTTGTCGACCAAGCCTCAACATCTCATGTCCATGAAGACATTGATCTCCCTGAATATCTCTTTCAGGAGTCACCCGTCAAGGATCCAAGAAGCTCCTCTAGTTGGTATAATTTCTCTGACAATGAAAAGGAATTGTCTGATGACACAGACGCGCGGTTTTCTGACCCAGAAGAACCATCGTCTCCAAAAGTAGTACCATACTTCAACCCAGTTCCAACAGGTGATTGGGACCATCTCATTGCAAGTCTTGAGAAGAGTACTGATCAAGAAGACCCATGGATTGAAGCTCTGCGTCAGTCTGTAAATGCCTTCGGAACTTCAGAAGGTCTTATTGAGTTGGAAGCCTCCAAAAATATTGTGGAGGAACCACCTTCAAACCTTCCGCAGAAGATCCTGTTCAAAAGATAGACTTGGGAACACATGATAACCCATGTCCTGTATTCATAAGCAAGAATATAAAGGATGATGAGTTACCCGAGTATATCTCTTTTCTCCGTGAGTTCGTCGATTGTCTTGCATGGTCTTATGCTGAAATGCCCGGCTTAGATCCCAAAGTAGCAGTCCACAAACTCAACTTGCAAAAAGAAACCAAGCCTGTCAAACAAGGCAAAAGAAGATTCCATCCTGACATGATGGACAAAATTGAACAAGAAGTTCAGAAACTCAAAAACGTTGGCTTCATCCGCGAGGAACAGCATCCTGAATGGTTTGCCAACATTGTCCCCGCGAAAAAAAAAAAGGGCAGATAAGGGTCTATATCGATTACAGGGACCTGAATAATGCATGCCCTAAAAATGAATTCCCGCTCCCCACACCAGAGGTGATGATTGACAACACCTGTTGATTTGAGCGAATGACATTCATGGATGGATTCTCTGGCTACAATCAGATAAAGAGGCATCCTGAAGATGAAAGAAATACATCATTTCGGACTCCATTTAGCATGTATTGCTACACTGTCATGCCATTTGGTCTGAAAAATGCAAGTGCAACATATCAGAGGGCTATGATGAAAATATTCCAAGATATGCAGCACAAGACGGTCGAATGCTATGTTGACGACCTCGCCATCAAAAGCAGAAGAAAAGAAGACCATCTCGACGATCTTCGAGTAGTCTTCCTCCAACTTCGCAAACACAAATTGCGGATGAATCCACTAAAAAGCTTCTTCGGTGTCTCATCGGGTAAGTTTCTCGGATTCATAGTACGGAAAGCTGGAATAGAACTTGACCCCACCAAAGTCAAGGCTATCCTGGAAATGCATCCTCCAAGGACCCTAAGAGAATTAAAAGGGCTTCAAGGAAGATTGGCATCCATCCGATGGTTCATCTCCAATCTGTCAGGGAAGTGCCGTCCATTCTCTCACTTGATGAAGAAAGGTGTGGACTTTGTCTGGGATGCTGAATGTGAAACTGCATTTCAAGACATCAAACCATACCTCACCAAACCTCCAGTGTTGGTTGCCCCCACAACTGGAAAACCATTCTTCTTGTACGCAAGAGCTCTCGACCACTCTTTGGGTGCTTTACTCACACAAGAAAACGACGACGAAAAAGAAGCTGCTCTATATTACCTTAGCCACATGTTGGTAGGTGCGGAGCATCGCTACTCCCCAGTCGAAAAAGAATGCCTTACAGTGATGTTTCCCGTACAAAAGCTGCGTCACTACCTGCTGTCCAACACAGTTTACCTAGTTTCAAGGATCAACCTCTTAAAGGTCCTTGTCACAAAAGCAGGTTCTCTCAATGCCCGACTGACAAAATGGTCCATCCGTCTATCACAATTTGATATTAGGTATGTATCACAAAAGGTAATCAAAGGCCAAGCTCTAGCAGACTTTCTCGCAGAGCACCCATTACCTAAAGTTTCTCCACTCAGGGATGATCTCCCAGATGAATTTGTTTACAACGTGGAAACTTCCTTATTAAATGCCTCCTGGGACATGTACTTTGACGGCGCAACCAGGACAAATGAAAAAGGAAAGAAAATATCGGGAATTTACATCCTCTTTGTCAGCCCCGACAAATACATGATTCCACAAGATTTCTCGCTACTGGAACCATGTTCAAACAATGCAGCTGAGTACCAAGCCCTGATTATAGGATTGGAACTCGCCCTCGAATCCGGCATCACCATGCTGGAAGCTTTTGGGAACTCTCAACTGATCGTCAACCAAATGAATCCGAAATTTGAAGTGAAGAAGCCCGATTTGCTGCCTTACTACAACAAGGCGCAGTCACTTCGACAAAAATTCAACATCTGTCACATCACCCACATCCTCAGGTGAAAACATCCACGCAGATGCCCTGGCCGGACTCGCCGCATCTATGGCAATCCAAGAAGGGGAAAACATGCAAATCACAGTGTGTCAAAGAAAGCTTCTCCCACCTCTCAACGCACACCGAGCAGTTGCTGAATGCCACCAAGTGGTTGGAAATCGGATGTCCATCCTCAAACCTCCGATCGGCGACTGGAGGGATCCGTTCATTGATTACATCATGTTTGGAATCCTACCTGAAGATCCAAAAGAGCGGGTAAGCATCCAAAGACGAGTCCCGAACTTTCATTTGGATATTCCTTCAAAAGCACTTTACATAAAATCCTTCAACGGAGTACTTTTACGTTGCTAGTCACTGTTGGAAGTAAGTGGGCCTCGTGGATAGATTTTCAAAACTTTTGACCCACTTGACTCAGGGATCAAGTATCCATAAGGCCAAAAAACCCAATCCAGGATGCATAACCCTCAAACTCTAGATCATGTACAGTAAATTAAAACTATCTAAAAGATAGAACAGAAGCGAACAAGCATCCATAAAAATCTACAACATACAAGGAAGTAGATTATACCTTTGGAGCTCGGTTGTGCTCTAATGGAGAAGTTGATAACTTTCGTTGATGTAGAACTTTTCTACAAACTAAGATCAGAATCTCCAACACCTCTTGGCCTTCCACGCTATGACCCGAATTAGATTTCTCTTCTCAAGAAGATTGGTGGAATCTCTAAGAGAAAACCCAACTCGAAACCCTAAGGAACTAGAAGTGGAAGATAGAAGACAGCAGTGCAACCATTGCACAAAAGGGATGGACGTTTTTCACTCTAATAATGTTGGACGTCCAAGAGGGGTGGATTCCCTTATATAATCTCCCAGGTCTCCTCTTTTCTTAATTGAAATAGAAGTCTTACTTCCACAACAATTAGTAAGTATACTATTATCACGATTAGAAGTCCTACTTCAAATAGAAATAGTAACTTTCTAATTCCTTCCTTTTAGAGTTCGAATAGGATTAGTATCTTTTTAATAACTTGGGCTAGCGTGGGGACCACTAGGGATTCCGTAGAAAGCTGGCTCCAACTGGGACACGCGACCCCACACCTCATGTGCAATCCGGGCCCACAGTTAAATGCAAATAACACCACTATATAAATGCAATTGCACTCCAGTCTTAGGAATAAATTACAATGAAGACCCTAAACTTCCCAATTACCATAAGTAGGCCCCTCTATCAATATCCATGGATCAATTGGAATAAATCTGTCTCTTCCAATCTTAGTTCCACATCTTATTATCCTTGAGCCCCAATTAATCACTATGATCATCAGTACCATCCAATTAACTCTTAATCGAGATGGGTGCGCACTTACTAATGACAAATCCATTAATTGGCACAAGGGGATAATAGAGATAGACTCCATCTTGATCACTCAATGTTCCCAGAGTCCTACTACCACATACCTAAGACACCGAGGTGTTGACCTATAGTTGGCCTCACTCATTGGTGACTCAAAGCAAATGAATAGATAGAAACTTGAGCTCATCAATATCTCAGGATTGAGAGCCTATTGCTAAGGAATTATGAGAGCATACCTTATTATTGAGACGGAATTCCATAAGGTGCTTCTCATGGTCCTTCAATACATCCAATGTACCGGCACATTGATCCAGAATCTTCCATTCTGATGATCGAGACAAATCACACTATCTCATAGTGATCAAAGTGTTGCAACCTCATCAGATGAGATGCCCAGTCTCATCACTGGTTGTGAAGATATTTTAAGTATAAGATTTGTGACATATATCTCCCGTGTGTGGATCTCATCTATACACATATATCACATCTAATATACTAATGGGACCCGGTTAAACTCATGAACCATTATGTCATATGTATTGGTCATGTGCATAAAGTAATAAAATAACATTCATCTCATGAAAGTAAAGAATGATTTTATTGATAAATAAAGAAATTAATAAATTTATGACATCAATTGATGGATTGAGTCCATACAATCTAACAGTCACAATAAGAGGCTGAGGAAACTCTCAAAGAAGTACATGCTGGTCTTTGTGGAGCCCATCGGGCTGGTCCTAAGCTCTACGATCAGATAAAAAGGCTAGGTTATTATTGGCCTACCATGGTAGCTGACGCAATGCGATTTGCTAAGTGTCACGACCCCAAACACGGGGTCCGTGAAGTAATAATTATGTTTCTCCCAAGATCCGCGTGTGTGAGGATTACAAATTCCAACACTTCTGAATATTTAGCGGAAGCTTTCGTGGTGTTGCGACTCGGAGTCCGTGGCCATTGGATTCCGCACCGCACTCAACCCAAGCATATAATCATCTTATCATTGATCCATCTCAGACTGGAATAAACCATCACAATAAAGTACAGAGCTGACAGAGACAGGGTATTACATTCCCATATATGTTCAAGTTACAAATAACAATGTGTATTAATTACAAATCCCAAGAAAAAGGCTAATAGAAGCCATACAAGAAAACAAGCTAATGATCACTACCCATATGTGACGTAATACCGATGTCAAGCTCAATGTCTACATGACATAGCCGACAAACAACCTGAAAACTCATGGCTCCACAGCCAACACGTGCACTCGTCTCGGGTGAAGAAGTCTGGACCTGAGTACCAAAGTAGTGGGTCAGACACGACGGTCTGGCTGGTGGGTGAAAAGATATAACAATATACTGAATGATAAAACATGCAATAAATCATGAATATCTGACAAAAATCCTGTATTCATATAAAACGCGTATAAAGCACGAATATTTGGCAAAGCATGTATTCCTTTAAAGCATGTATAAAACCTGAACATTTCACAAATCGGAAACTCATTTAAAACATGTATAAATAATGAACATTTACTAGAAAATGCATGATCAATATAAAGCAGTACGGGTACCAAGGATCAGGAACTATCAAGATGGCAACCACACAAAGCTAAATCCTCTATCACCGAAGTGATAGAGCAAGCATATCAAGGCGTTGACCTCAGTCACCGAAGTGAGGAGGAACAACGAAATACATATACATATATACTATATACAAGACATGACCACGGTAGCGAGCCGGGCATCAGGAACCACAGTAGCAATCTGCGGTGTCAGGACAAGACCACGGTTAATAAACCGGGTAGCGGGATCCAAGCTGCAGCTGGCGGGACAAGAAGGGATCTCCAAGTCGGTAGATCAGACCGACAAGGTCATCCAAGCTTAGTGGTGCCGACTCATAGGTTATATGCAAGTAACAAAACAAATACATGTATGCATGTTCTCTTTTTGGCTCATGGGCTCGCACTACAAAGCTCTGGCCCCATATTGCCTCAAGTTTTATTCTCAAAATAATAATCCTTTTGGTTCATGGGCTCGCACTACAAAGCTCTGGCCCCATCTTACCTCAAGGTTTTGGCTCATGGGTCATATGCAAGAAATCAACATGTACGAATATAACGGGACTGGATACCCATAGGTTAAATCACATAAATAAAGTCACGTGTAAAACTAATCGAGAGCAGGAATATAACTGGGCAAGACGGGGGTGCTCATAAGCACAAAATCATATCTGTATCGGTCAGGCATGTACAGGCTAACAACAATGTTAAAACATGAATTTCGATACTGTCGGGCAAGTCTATTCATAAAACACGAGATTGAAAGTGTACAAGCGAAATTCGAGTTTAAATAAGACATAATGGATTTCTATACTTTTTCGGGTCAAACGTTGAGGGTCCTAGATTGAAATCAATGTGAATGGGGCCCCGTATGTCTAATTTGAAATAACTGGGTACTCTTTGAGGATTAAGGACATCTCGGATCCCTATGCACATTGACGAGTCAAAGGATCCTTAACGAATCTCCATAATGGGTTTCTCTTCATCCGGACTCCATACCATGCCTTTCAAGTTCTCACATTGCATTGGGGCTCCAAACAATACCTCCCCAAGCTTAAAAACGATGTTTCAAGTCTCAAAGTATTGACAGGTCATATGCAAGAAATCGGGTATGTATAAAACACTTGATGGAATTGTATAAACGAGCAAAATGGGGTGCTCAAGGCACGACTGTCGTATCATATCAAGCATGTCTGTCAAGGCTAGTAAAAACAGTACAAGTACACTTTCAAGGCATTCGGGATTGATAATTCATAACTCATAATTTCGGGAATAAAAAGGTGAACAAGCTTTCGAAATATCGGGACAGAATCGGGGTTCAAGATAACTCAAGGTGGATAGGTATCCCGTATGTCTATTTTTCAGTAAGCACTTGGTACTCCTTGAGTTTAGAGACATTTCGGGCTCCTTACACACCTGAGTAACCTCAACAATTCAACAAATCTCGGTGATGTGGTTTCTCACTCGGACAGGCTTCAATCAAACATTTCATCTTCGTTTCGAACATATTCCAGGTGGAAAGTGCCCATTGCTTTCAGAAAGGTTCACAAGCAAATGGGATGGGAACTCCCTTCATCTCTCTTTATTCCCATAATTCCGGGAATTTTGGTTACCTGGCGGTCACCCGGCGTTTAGCCGCCAATGGATTAGGCGGTTAGCCGTTGGCTGACCGCGGGGCTGACCGCGATTGACCTGACCAAATGTGGCATTCTGGAAATGTAACCGCTTCAGTTCGGTTGGCTAGCGGTTAGCCGCCGATGGACTCGACGGTTAGCCTCTAGCTGACCGCGAAGCTGACCGTAAGGTTACAGCTCTCTGGAAAAGTAACCGGACGCGGTTCGGTTAGCCGCCAGTCACCAGACGGCTAGCCGCTAGGTGACCGTCGGCTGACCGCCAGTTGCGGGAACTCCACAATGCAGTTCAGATTCCAGTCCTCTTTCTCCAATCCATCCCTTTCCCTCTCCAATCACTTATCTGCAATAAAATGAGCTGAAAGCTCCTCCTATTCCACGTTCAACTCTTCTCCAACATCAAAACTTCTACATATCATTATCCAATCACTTCTTCCGTCTTCACCCTCAACCATAAGAGAAGAGAAACTCCACAATCACCAAGATTCATTTAAGCCAAAAACAAGATATAGACAAAGAGTAAAATCCACCATGTTTCCAAAACATTAAATGTACTTCCAAATCAATGTGAATCATAAAGAAAACATGAATAGTGATAATGTGAAACATCATGTATGAAATAGAAAAAAACCGCATTTCTCATAAAACATGTAAATATCAAATCATCCACTTGCCTTGGGTCTCTAATCAAGCAAATCAAGCTCTAAACACTCTTCCAAGCCAAGGCTCCAAGCTACACAAAAACCCCCAAAAAGCAACCCATAAGAACCCTAAAAATGGTAACTCATCAAGGAGAAGGAATGAGTTCAAACAAGCTAGGAAATAGGACCTAGGGGAAAGCCATTGCTCAACAATAGAAGATGGAAAGAGATCCTTACCTCTAAGGCCATTAATCAACAAGAAGGAGCTTGAAATAGGGGCTGCCCACCTTGGTTTCCCACGAAAATGGTGTCAAAAGAGAGAGGAGATGAAGGGGAAGAAGTTGCCGGAGTTCCCTTGTCGGATTGGTGGCTTGGAGGCTTCATTTGAGCAAGAGAAATGGAAGAAAAAGAAGAAGGGGGGGCTGCTGGTACTGTAGCATGGAGTTGCAGCCGATTGGAGTGGAAAATGAGGGAGAAAGAGATGAAGTTGTACTTTTTATAATGGGTGGGTGTGGGGTCCACACTTAAGTAGAACTAGTAATGGAGATTAGAGGGCTTTCCAGACCTCGGATCAAGAAACTTAAAACATGAAAAGTGTCTGGAATAAAATTATCTTTCCAACAAGGTTAATATTGACATACTACCGGGGTCCACATAAAAAGTCAACTGTTTGGTCAAAGGGGTTAAAGAATGGAAAATTTGGGATTTCTGGAAAACTGATTTTAGGAGTTTCGAATGGGCACGGAGTGAACACGAAAGTTGTAGGGAATGGCGAGATTAGTCTAACGAAGCTTAAATGGAAATTTTTGGGAATCATCAAGAATCTCCCCACGCTGACCACGCAAAACAAATGGAACCCTACGGTCATTGTCTAGGTTCACTGGCTCTCAAAACTTCCCAAAGCTAATGAAAAGTCATTCTAACTCAAAAACTCAACCAACAACCACTAAACCCATCGGGAAAACCAAATCACGATTAAAACCACACTAAACCAAGAAATTAGGGGTCGGGTTCTCACATCCTCCCCCCCTTAGAACATTTGGTCCTCCAAATGAACTAAAGAAATTCAAAAACAAGTGAGGACATTAATTCACACTTCGAAAACAAAACCACAAATCAAAACTCCAAAACGGTCCTCTTGAAAGCACCTGAACTCGCTGGGTCGCCCTCGTGGTAGAACCCCTTAGTCAACTATCAACGGTCGCCAAACATTCTTCCACTGGCTCGAATCCGTCACTGTCCTGTCAATCTGACTGCTCAAGGAATTCTCCAACTCTGACTCCTTATAAGTTCAACCAAGTCTCTTGTTTCTAAACACCTTGATACTGAAAATTCTTCGAACCATTTTGTTGACTTCATCGCAACTATCGAAGCTAGTGTCTCACATCCACTGCACAATCTTCAAGGTTAACTCTTGCTAGCTTTAATTCTTTCTGCTCATTGCTCTTGATCCTCAGTACAATATTCGGTCTCTGACACTAACATGTTTGTCCCTTCACTATTCTTTAGTATTTGGAGCTCCGTGCTCACTCTTGCAACTGCTCTGCCAAGTCTACCTTTTCTAATAAAATCCAAAATAACTGATTTCCTGCTCCGTATATCTGTACATTGAAATCCGATGCTCCTCGTGTTGATAAAATCTGCAAAGATCTTCTTCGTCGGGCGATCAAGTAGAGATTCTTCTTGCAGTCAACTCCTTCATTAGTTGCTAAAATCAACTCCAAAAGCTTCTAACCACACAACGACACATCCTGCTGGGTCTACTCCACCACATGGCTGCACTTGTTGAAAATTCAAAAATAATTCTCTGACAAACCCCATCAATTTCTAGGAATCTCTAATTCTGGACATCTCCTTGGAGCTCTACTAATTGAAAACTTGACTCTAAACATTTGCGTTGTTCCTGTCCAACTGTCAATGTCGGTCCAAGAGAATGAAGTTTCTGACTCACTCGGATGTACCGTAACTCTATCTCTGTCGTAAAACACTGCACCTAGTGTCATTCTTCTCCAGGTCTTCCAACCGGCCTCGTACGTAGGCTATGATTCTCCTGTTGTATCTGTACTCTGCTCAAACTGATATTCCAAAAGTCTGTAAAGTTTGCAAGATCTCCTCTATCATAAAACCAGGTAGCAATCCATTATGTACACAGCTCTTTACACCACAGCTGAAAGTTTTCTTCCTATCATTTAACCACACACTAATGCATCCTGCTGATTTTAGGAGTTTCGAATGGGCACGGAGTGAACACGAAAGTTGTAGGGAATGGCGAGATTAGTCTAACGAAGCTTAAATGGAAATTTTTGGGAATCATCAAGAATCTCCCCACGCTGACCACGCAAAACAAATGGAACCCTACGGTCATTGTCTAGGTTCACTGGCTCTCAAAACTTCCCAAAGCTAATGAAAAGTCATTCTAACTCAAAAACTCAACCAACAACCACTAAACCCATCGGGAAAACCAAATCACGATTAAAACCACACTAAACCAAGAAATTAGGGGTCGGGTTCTCACACTAAGCGCTGCCAACAATCCAAATTCATGGAGATTATGTCCACATGCCTCCAGAATGGCTACATCCTACAGCAATCTCATGGCCTTTTGAAGCCTGGGGTATGGACATCATAGGTCCTATCTCTCCCCCATCAAGCAAAGGTCATCGCTTCATCTTCGCCGCTACGGATTATTTCTCCAAGTGGTCAGAAGCATTTGCGCTCAGTGAAATGAAGACCTCATTAATCCTTCAATTCTTGCGCACCAACATTATTTGTCGCTTCGGCATACCTAAAAGATTCGTCCATGATAACGGACCACAATTCCGTGATCACAGATTCTACAGGTTCTGCGACAAGTACAAAATCCAAAGTTGTCCTTCGACTCCATATAATCCTGCAGCAAACGGACTACCAGAAGCCTTCAACAAGATACTCTGTAAAATTCTCAAGAAAATGGTCTCTAGTCACAAAAGAAACTGGGGCGACAAACTACCTGAAGCTTTGTGGGCCTATCGAACCACCGTTCGAGGACCAACCCATAGCACACCATTCGTCTTGGTCTATGGATGCGAAGCTGTTGTCCCTTTGGAAGTACAAATTCCTTCCTTAAGGGTATCTCTGCAAAATAACATAACGCAAGAAAGCAATGTCGAATTTAGACTTCAAGAGCTGGATAATCTCGACGAGAGACGGCTCGAAACTCTACAAAGCATTGAGCTATACTAAGCACGCATCGCAGGATCTTTTGATAAGAAAGTCAGGCAACGCGCCTACAAAAAGGGCGACTTAGTTCTTGCAGTAAAAAGACCCATAGTCTTTGCCTACAATTCCAAAGGCAAATTTGAACCAAAATGGGAGGGACCCTTTGTCATCAACAAAGTCTTCTCCAACGGCGCATACGCTCTTCTAAACATGGAAGGAGACAGATGTATGCTGCCCATCAACGGCAAATTTTTGAAGCGGTACTACCCTTGAATATTCCAACGGGTCAGAGCAATGCCTATACCGCCAAAGCCTATTTCCAGGTACTTGCTCGTCAAACCCACCCTTTTTGAAATTTTCATCTTTATGTTGAAATTTCTAAAAAAAAAAAAAAACTTTCAAAACAATGCTTACTTTTATCGTTCCATTGTTCAAAAAAATCATCAAATCAAATACAAAAAACCAAGTTTAGGAGCCTCTTCCCGGACTTGACCAAAATTTTCGATCCTTGAACCCAAAATTCATGGTTTGAAACAAAAATGAGGACTCAGGAATTTCCACCCTAGTCCTCCCTTGCTTTTACAACCAAAGATGGATTTAAGTCAAAACTTACGACCCTTGTGTCTTTAAAAAAAATACGGTTTTTTGAAACCGCGGGGAAGCGACATTCAGTCGATACTTGCAAAACTCAAAAACCGGAAGGATGCGAACCACATTCGATACTTCCAAAACCCAAAAATCGGAAGGATGCGAACCTCATTCGATACTTCAAAAGCCCAAAAAATCGAGAGGATGCGAACCCCATTCGATACTTCCAAAACCCAAAAAATCGCAAAGAAGTGAAACCCATTCGATACTTGCAAAACCTCAAATTTCAAAAATCGTGGAGACGCAACATTCCAGTTAATAACCACAACCCAAATTTCAAATGGTTCGAGAAAACCTCAAATTTCAAAAATCGTGGAGATGCAACATTCCAGTTGAAATCCACAACCCAAATTTCAAATGGTTCGAGAAAACCTCAAATTTCAAAAATCATGGAAAAGCGACATTCAGTCGATACCCATAAAACCAAAATTTTTGAAAAAAGCAGGGAAGCGACGTTAGTCGATACTTGCACCCGAATCCCCGAGGAAGCGACATTCCATCGATACTCATAAACCGAATAAGCAAGAAAGCGACATTCCATTGATACTTGCAAGACCATTCAGCAGGAAGGCGACATTGGTCGATACCTGCATTTTGAAAACCAAAACCCGGCTATAAATGCCAAAAAAATCAGCTATAAATGCCAAAAAATCCGGCTCTCATGTAAAAAAAAAAAAACAGCTATAAAAGCCAAAAACCTGGCTATAAACGCCAAAAATCGGTTATAAATGCCAAAAAATCGGCTATCAATGCCAAAAACCGGCTTTCATGCCAACAAAACAAAACTTGGTTTTCAAAAAAATATGGCGCCCATGCCAAAAAAGAACAAACAAAACCTAGCTCTCATGCCAATTTAAAATTTTGGCTCTTATACCAATTTGGCTTTCATGCTATTTCAAAAAAAATTCGGCTTCCATGCCACAAAACAAAATCGGCTCCTATGCCACAAAACAAACTTCGGCTCTAATGCCAACTCAAAAAAAAAAAAAAAAAAAAACTTTGGCTTTCATGCCACAAACAAATTTTTTTTTTGGCTTTCATGCCATAACGAAACCTGGCTTTCATAACAAAATCTGGCTTTCATGCCATTTCAAAATTTCGGCTTTCATGCCATTTCAAAATTTAGGCTTTTCATGCCACAAACAAACAAAAACTTCAGCTTCCATGCAAAAAAACAAAAATCGGCTTCCATGCCATCACAAAATTCGGCTTTCACGCCATCTTAAAGTTTTGGCTTTCATGCCACAAACAAATTTTGGTTCTTACGCCACAAAATTCGGCTTCCATGCCATTCCGAAATTTGGTTTTCAAGCCATTAAAAACCAGGCTTTTGCCACAAAAATTGGCTTTCATGCCCAAAAAAACCCTTTGACAAAAGATTTTCACAAAATGACAACCTTTTGATCAAATTCTCAAACAAACATTCCCCATTCAACTCTTGCTTAAATTTGTTTTCATCAAAAAATGATTTAAGTGAAAGGAGGGAATACATGGAGGTACCAAAAAAAAAGAAGAAAAAGGAGTTTGTTACAACTCCGGAGCTCAATCCAACACGGTTTTCAACCAAAGATTCAACTCCTCAAGCAGACCCTTGGCCTTAGCCTCCAAAGTTTTTAGGCCACGCTTCTTCAAAACATTCCAATAAAATACTGCAGAATGCTGCGATCCATCTGCAGCATGAGGAAGTTCTTCCCAGAGAACCTGCCACTCTCATATACCTGAGTCTTCCTCCGAAAATTACTTTCAGCCTCTTTAACCTGGCGAATGAGAGTCCCCTCCTTGGTACGAGCTTCCACAATGGCAGTCCATTTGGCAGCAGCTTCTTCCTCCAAAAACTCAAGACGCAACCTAGCCTCGACAACCTCCTTATCAAGGCAGTTTAGATCTTGGGTTAGCTCGATGATGGCCAACTCGGTAACATTCCTTTCCCGAACGAACTGCTTCCAAGTCTACGAGATCTCAGTCATCTCAGCTTTCACTTTGCTGGAAGGCTCCACAAACATCTCATTAAAGAAGTCACCATCTGGAAAACTCTTGGTCTCAGTCCACTTGTTCCCCAAAGTGATGACTTCATCAATAAAATCCTTGGCGCTTGTAATGTCCAGACCGACTTCTTCGCTATCAGCAAGAATATCCTGCATATGCTTGATCATGCCAAAACCAGCTTCCAAGTGACCTGAAGAGAGAGTCTCGACCCATGAGCTCAAAACACTCTTCAACACCTTCTTTGCATACTGAAGGTGCGGCCCAGATGAGGATTCGCCCTGCTCCGGCGCCCGAATACCCGTCTCATGCCCCCTTGGAGGAGTAATCAATAAACTCTTTCCAATCAAAGAAGCTGACTTGTTAAAAATGGAAGAAGCCCCTACTTCGGGACTGGCTGTAGGTATCCCCTGTTTTGGCCCTGAGGAAGAAGGAGGAACCTCTCCTGTTGCTTCACAATTTGTCAATGAAAAGACAAAAAGGTATGAATATGATCTTGTCAAAAAAAATATATCAAGCTTATTATTACAAAATACCTTCTTCGACGATTGGTGGAATACTTTCTGTCTCTCTAAGCTCATCCGAAGCATCGTCAAAGGTTGCATCCATGGATGGCTCGAAGTCATCGGAATTCTCTGGCAAGTCAGCTAACAAGGAAACAAAGCAACATGTTAGCAAATGGCAGCACAAAAAAAAAAAAAAAACCAAAGAAATTATACCAGGTGAAGGTTCTAAAACCACTCCAGAGTCCCTGGGCTCTTCATCAGATGCAGCGACTGGATCCGTTATCGCCTCATTGGCCGGAACCTCGGGCATCCCCAAATCATCATCCTCTGCCAAAAGAAAGAAAGCAGCGGATCAAAAAAAAATCTCTCATAAAGGAAAAGAAGTGGCAAAAAAGAGAAGGAGGATCATACCAGTAGTCTCCTCTTCTCTGGAGGCTCGTCAGCATCCCCAGGTACCTCCTCAGCAATTGTGAGAGGAACTTCCAAATCAGGAGGACTTTCTTACCGTCTCATATTATAGCGTTGTCCCCTCTTCCTCTTACTTCTATGGGACGATCTGCTCGAAGAACCTGCCCCACTATCAACATCAGGTCTCTCACTAGAGTCCTCATTGGATGGTCTTCTTTTCCCAGTAGACTCCATGGAAGCCTTTGTACGCTCTGCTTGCATCCAAGCATCGATCTCGGCCTCCTCCTCTTCCAGCTGTCTCAAGACCTCACCAGGAATCCCTTGTACAGCTCCTGATCTGATGACGTCCTCCTCATTGAGAAAGCCTATGTTGTGCCTTTCTCCGGAAAGGAAAGCCAAAACGTCCCCTCAACGGACACCATCTGATCTGCCAAGACCCTTCCCAGGAGATTGCTTGACATCAAGCTCCTTCTTGGAAAGCCCCCGATACACTGAGAAGTTCTCCACGAACCATTTCGTGAAGCCAGAAGTCCGGAAAGTGGGCAACTCAAGATAGGAAATCATGGCCTTCATGTCCTCCGCACTGTAAAAAGCCCATGCATTCCTCCCGTCCTGCAAACCTCCAAAATGCTTCACCATGCTCGAAGACGCTCCAACAACGCCTTGAGAGAAGCCAAGCCGCAATCAAAATGCGAAGGGACATACGGCTGGATATCGATAAGAAGATGTCTGCGGTACACCATCGTACCAACCCGTATGTTGAAAAGCCATCTTTTCTCTGCATTTGTCAAAGCATAGTGTCTTCCCGACCCTGCCCTGGTCGAATCACGAGAGTACCAAAATCAAAAGCCTTCTTCCACAAACCTGGAGAAAGCTTCACTGAAGACTACCTAATCTCGACGTCCCTGAACCGTCGGATCCTCAAACGGGCAGACAAAAGAGATTCGGAAACAGCTGTCCCTCTTGCCAAACGAATCATAAAAGGATCTTCGTCCGGTGTAAGTCCCAACTGATGGAGGCTAGGACAGTGGTATACATACCACGAATAGAAGATATGGGCTGAAAATACCCTGTTTATAGGAAGCCTAAGCCGAACCAAGAAAGCAGCAGCCTGCAGTTCGGTACACAAGTATGAGTAAAGAGCAGGTACCAAAGCCAGCCGCTCTCCGAATGCCATCTGACAAGCCGGAAAAATACAATGCGGCCTGATGTGTGTTCCATCTCCTCCAGCAAAAACAGCCTCACCCAACCAATAAGTGAGTTAAACAGCAAGATCTCTCCGCAACGCAATGTCAGAACAAATAGCGTATGTGCTTGCGAAGAACTTCCTTAAATCTTCTCGCATAGCGGAGATCTTCTTCGAACTTGGGTTTTTAGCCCTAGCATCCTGAGCCATACTATCAGAAGACTCCCTGTTGTCAAAAAAGTTGGAGCTAAAACTCTTCCAACTGTTGCACCTTACTTTCGAGCCCTCCTCCTTCAAAAAGTCATAGAAGGCGACAAGCTGAAAGTACAAAAGCCTGAACTCCTCAGACTGCTCCTCAAGGACGCTGTCAATAGGCATGAACTCCTCATAGAGTTTGCCGAGGATAGGCAGCCCGGTGATGGCGCTTAGTTCCTTCAAAGAAAAACCAATCTCACCATTCGTAACAACTAAGGTGTTGGTTTGTGGAAGGAATGACTCCAGCATGGCCATGAAAGCTTCATCGGAGAAAACCATTGTTTGCCGAAAAGTGCGAACAGCGCCAAAAATCTCGACCTCCCACAGAATGGCCTCACCAATCTTCAGGGTGTGATCAGTCCATGATTCCCAGCTTGAGTCAGCACTGAAACGGCCACGAAGTCGAAAAGGCTTCACCCAATTGCTGCCGTCACCCCGAAAGATGCGAAGGCCCACCGGTCTCAAATCGACCGACGGATGATCAGAACCTTGGTAGCCACTAGTTGGCATCAACATGTCCATACGAACAGGCAACTTCTCTGTAAAACCGGAAGGGCTGCTAACAAAAACCCCGGTCTTGATCACACTAGTCCTCTTCACCTAGCTCGGAGGATCCTCCCTCTTAGGGCACGTGTGATGGACCCTCGGGCTTCCGTCCTCTCCTTCCGCACCTCGGGGGCTTGCATAGGTCTCGGCGGAGGAGGGAAATCGCGGGTATCAACTTTTTTGTACGGGTATGCCAGATTTACTATTCTACTTGGAATTTGGAATGGTGATGATCTGGAGATCCACCTTCACAAGTACAAAGGAAATCGATCCTTTTTTCTAACTTTTCAAATTGCATAAATATTAAGAAAAGAGACAAGTTTGTTTTTGAGAATGCCGTATGAGGCGTTTTTTTGTTTGTTTGCTGTGAAAGGCGATTTTACAAAACTCATCAAATATGAAAGACAAGAATTGTGATTTTCTTTTTGTCTCTTTAAAAAATACAAACTACAATAGAAAAGAAAGAAAAGGAATCTAACTTCTCAGGAGATTGTAGGGACACGTTGAGATCGAAGGTCGCAAGTCATGTATGGACTTCGCCATCGTCCTTCAAACGAGAACGGTTGATGCTTTGATTCTTCAGCTTGGCTCCAACCTCAGTTTTTTAAAGGACAAGGACCAAGAGGAGGTCTTATATCCAATGAAAAATCGAGTAAACGAGCTGAAAAGCCGCTTTTAGGCCATGTTGTAGAAGGAGGGGACCTTGGGGGGTGGCCTCCCAAGGGACTTTGATCACCTTGTGGTGTTTCTTGCTGCAAAGCAGCAAGACTTCGTCTGGATTTCTTCTGGAGAATGCAAGTGTGCAAGTACAGAATTTCAAGTCGGTGTGTGCATCGATGTTGGTGTATCGATCCTGATTCCTTTCTTTTGGACCTCCTTTTATAGGCTCTTGGTAGCCAGGAGGTGGTTATGGGCATTGATGACCATGATGATAGAATTGATGAGGAGTTACAAGTTTTTATTCTTTGATTTTGTGACTCCTTTTTCTTGGCTTGTGATTGGCCGATGAAGGATAGTGGGCATTTAATTGCCTTTAATCTTCATGATGATGGGAGTTTCATGGGTTTAATGCCATGATTGCTTGGATTTGTAACACCTAAATGCTTGAATTTGATTGGGCCGTCCAAAATAATGAGTTAATGACCGCATTAAGTTGTCATAAACGGGTCAATTAACGACATTAAGTGGTCGCCAGGGCATGTGAAGAGTTGCGGGCCGCGCAGCGTCTTTTGAGATTCTTCTTGTGATCATCACAAGTGGATCCACACATTGTTTGATGTCGGATTGCAATGCAATTTCAGACATTGATTGATGTTGGTGGGCCGGTGACATCTATCTTGTCGATTTCACGATCGGTCGGATAGAAAGTGTACTTTCTTGGTTAGCCGGTTGGCGATCTTGGAGCGATTGGTGATGATTTCATACTTTTGACAGCGGATCCGAGATGTCGGTGAAGATCAGTCGTTTTCAAGCATCAAAGATTGGATTTTCAGAAAATCACAGAGGCAGGAACACTCGAAACGCGAAAAAGATCGGAAATCGGGCCATTCGGCTAGAATTCCGGTGACCCGGATTTGCAGGGTTGCCGGCGACCATGGGCCAAGGTCGCCGGCGACCATAGGGTTTTGGCCCTTTTGGTAGCCGAGCTTTGTTTTCGGCCGTTTTTCTGTCTTTTTTGTTCCTTCTTTCTTCTGTATTTTTCTTGACATTTTTCCTCAATCATTGACTTGATTTTCTTGGAGAAACTTGATGAGAACACGCGCAAAACCGGAGAGCAAAGTTTCCCATTTTTCGGGAAAGCCGAAGACTTTGTAACCGATTTTCCGTCAAGAGTTGAAACTAGGTCAAATGATGTCGGAATGACCTGGAAATTGAGGTGAAGCTCCTTGAGCAGTGGCTAGGACCAACCATGAGCTTTTATTTGAGTTTTGAAGCCGTTTGGGGTCCCGTCGATGCTTGACTTGATTTTAATGAGGGGAAAATGCCGAGCTTTGATATGTGGTCAAACGATGTCCGATTGACCTGAAATTTGACGGGGAGCCTATTGGAGTCGTTTTGAGACGATCCATTAGCTCCAAATTGGATGTCATGGTCCCGGGGTGGTCCGCCGCCGGTAGGCTTGATTTTTTTTCGGAGTATCGAAACCTGGTCAAACGTTGTCAGAATGACCTGAAATTCGATGTGCAGCCTTTTGGAAGCATGTTGAAGACACTCATGTATTTTGTTTGATGAGTGATGGCTTCGGTGGTTCTCACCGCCGGGAGGCTTGATTTTGCTACTCCAGCGTTGATGGAGGGTCAAACATTGTCGGTCTGACTTGAAATTTGGCATGGAGCCCTTTGGAGACATTCTGGAGTCATCCATAGGCTCTGATCAAAGTTTTGGTGTCTTTGATGATGTCGCCGCCAGGAGCGCTTGTTTAGCTGTCGGAGAAGTGAAATTAGGCCAAACGATGTCGGAATAGCCCGAAACCTCAGGTGTACCCTTCTTATGGCTGTCTTGAAGGATCTTTCAGTTTTTGTCTGATTCTGACAATATCTGATGCTTGAAGTAGCTTTGACTGTTTTGTAGTAGGATGCAGCTTCACGAGGCTTGTTGATGTGGAGGAGACATAGTGACTTTTTTGGTGTCAACAGATGCCCCCTCGAGGTACAGCGATGAGTAGCTTTTTGGAGTCAATGTGCCTCAAAGAGAAACTTGAAGGAGAGCTTCTGACTTGACCTGACCAAGAGTCTTGAGCATTTTTTTTTTTTTTTTTTGAATAGCCTTTTGAGTTTCCGGGGGAATTTTATGGTAGTGGGAGGGATCACGTACCATCTCAAGGCAAAGCTTTGAAAATGACATGGGGGATTTGGATTTTGGATTTTGGATTTTGGTTTTTGACCTTGTGACCTAATAAGCTGTATGTGGCAGGTTAGGGGGTCGGGGTTTGATTTTTTATTTTGACCTTGTGACCCAATAGGCTGTATGTGGCAAGTTAGGGGGTCAGATTTGGTTTTTTGGTTTTGGTTTTGGTTTGGATTGGATTTTGATTTTGGTTTTGGTCTTGTGACCTAACAAGCTTTATGTGGCGAGCTAGGGGACCGGAATTTGGTTTTGTGAAATGTCAATTTCAAGATTTTGGCTTAATTTGGTTCATGAGGTTGGATGGTTTGGTTTTCGGAAACTCATGAGGCTTTCTTTTTTTTTTCGTCTTTTCCTTTCTTTCTTTGTTTTTTTTTTTGAATGGTCCAATCAACTCAAAAGAGGCATGGGACATTTTTTGCTCTTGGTAAGAGGAATATTTTGACTAAAAGCCACTTTTAGTGCCTAGGTGGTCAAACCTGGCTCATGTGGGATAACCCATGGGACCTTAGGCTTTGGAGATGGCCTAGATCTCATATGGTGTCATATTTGTATAGAATATCTAAAAATATCTCTTTTGTGTAGAGAATATCTAAAAATATCCTTACTTGGAGAGAATCTCTCAAGTTTCCTTCTTTTGTGGAAAGATTTTCTCAAAATATATTTCTTTTGGGAAAGTAGCTAAATTTTAGCACTTACCTCTTTTCTTTTCTCCTTGTTTCCTCTTTTGGTTTGCTCTCTTCTATAAAAGCAAGAGGGTTGGGTCTTTTGCTCCATTGCTTTCTTTGTTTGCAAGAAATCTTCAAGAGTGCTCTCCAAGATAAGAAGTGCTTTTTCTTCTTCAAGGATCTCCAAGCTTTTTTTCTTTTTCTCCTCAATGGCTTCAAGTAAGTTTTCTTCCTCCACAAGAAAGTCCATTGTAGAAGTAGCTTCTTTCTTCTTTTTTTTCTCTTTTTCTTCTTCTCTTCTTTTTTTTTCTTTTCTTCTTCTTCTTCTTCTTCTTTTTATTTTTCCCTAAGCACGTTTTTCTCTTTTCTTTTTTTTTTCGTGCTTCTTTTTTTTCTTTTTCTTTTTCTCACAGTTTTCATCACCCTTTTTTTTCCGTGCTTCTTCTTTTTTTTTTCTTTTCTCCTTTTTTTTTTCACCGCGTTTCTCCCTTTTTTTTTCACGGTTTTTTCTTTTTCACCGTTTTTTTTTTCTGACGGTTTTTTTTTCTTTCTTTTTTTCACACGCTAATTTTCCTTTTTTTTTTGTCAGCGTTTTTTTTTCTGTTTTTTTTTTCTCTGTTTTTTTTTCTATTTTTTCCCTTGGCTGTACGGACCTGGCCGTACTGCCACGTGGCAGTGGGCCACGGCCTATGGGCCCAAAATTTTTTTTTCCTGAGATTTCTCTCTCTCTCTCTTTCTTTTTCTTTCCTCCTTTGTTTGCTCACCATGATAATGGGGTTATGCAATTTCAATATGTTCATGCATTTTTTTTATGCATCAAGATAGAAGGCTAGAGTCTCTAGGTCAAGCCAACATGATTTTTGACTTGGACAAAGTTTGATTGGTTTTGACCAAATTGGGTTGGAATTGGTCAAACTTTGGTCAAGGTTTTCCTAGCATCTAATGCATGATGATGTTCTTTGATGCATGATTTTTTGGTAAATGGACTTGGAAGCATGATGATGCATACCTGAAAATCTTTTGCAAGTATTGGGATTTTGAACTCGCGGCGATGTTGAGCTCTTTCTCAATCTTGCTGGATTTTGAGGAACTTTGTAATTTTTGGATTTTGGAGCTCGCGGCAATGTTGAGCTCTTTTCCAGATTTTGCGGAAATGAGATTGGCTCTTTCTCGCAGCAATGTTGAGTTCGAACCTTCTTTGAGAATTCTCCACTGACTATGAGCTCGCAGCGATGTTGAGCTCATCTTCAAGCTTCCTGTCTTTTTCGGAGTATTTCCCTTTTCTTCGGAATTGCCCTGGAACCATGTCAAAATTTTGCTAGAAGTTTTGTAGCAAAACTCTGTCATTTTGATGATGATTGATCTTTTCTCTTCCATCTTTTGCAGGTAGTTCTTCTAGAACGAACAAGGGTAAAGGTCCTGTTACTGACACACATCGTCGGTCTGCCAGATCTTCTAATGCGGCCGTTCAGCAGGCTTGGGAGAAGGTCCAGTTTGTTGAGAAGAACTTGGAAGAGTGCGATTCCCTCAACCGTGATGAGATGAGACGGTGATTGATTGCTCTGAAAGACGAGGAATTCTATAAGATCATGGTAAGCAGCCGTCCCTGGGTTACGGACGATCAGAGCATTGTGCTCAAACCTACCTTTTTCTTTGGTGATGCAGTCCCCGACGACTTGACATACCAAAGGAGATGTTTTCAGTTCTCTTACACAGTAGATGGTGAGGAGAGAACTATTTCTACCCGGTCAACTTTTGATCAGACCATCTCGATCCTGACCCTTTCTCCCACGTGCCCTAAGAGGGAAGATCCCCCGAGCTCGGTGAAGAGGACCAGTGTGATCAAGACCAGGGTTTTTGTTGGCGGCCCTTCCAGTTTTGCAGAGAAGTCCCATGTCTGTATGGACATGTTGATGCCAGCCAATGGCTACCAAGGTTCTGATCATCCATCGATCGATTTGAGACCGGTGGGCCTTGGCATTTTTCGGGGTGACGGCATGGCCATTTCAGTGCTGACTCGAGCTGGGAATCATGGACTGATCACACCCTAAAGATTGGCGAGGCCGTTCTTCGAGAGGCCGAGATTTTTTATGCGGTTCGCGCTTTTCGGTAAACCTTCGTTTTCTTCGATGAGGCTTTCATGGCCATGCTGGAGTCATTCCTTCCACAAACCAACACCTTCATTGTGACGAATGGTGAGATTGGTTTTTCTTTGAAGGAACTGAGCGCCATCACCGGGTTGCCTATCCTCGGCAAACTCTATGAGGAGTTTATGCCCATTGACAGCGTCCTCAAGGAGTAGTTTGAGGAGTTTAGGGTTGTCTACTTTTAGCTCGTCGCCTTCTATGATTTTTTGAAGGAGAAGGAGGGCTCGAAAGTCAGGTGCAGCAATTGGAGGAGTTGCAGCTCCAACTTTTTTGATAGCGGGGAGTCTTCTGATGGCATGGCCCAGGATGCTAGGGTTAAAGCATCAAGTTTGAAGAAGATCGCCGCTATGCGAGAAGATTTAAAGAAGTTCTTCGCAGGCACAGATACCATTTGTCCTGACATTGTGTTGTGGAGAAATCTCGTTGTTTACCTCAATTACTGGTTGGGCAACGCTGTTTTTGCTGGAGGAGATCGAACGCACATCAGTCCGCATTGTATTTTTCTGGCTTGTCAGATGGCGTTTGGAGAGCGGCTGGCTTTGGTACCTGCTCTTTACTCCTATTTGTGTACCGAACTTCAGGCTGCTGCTTTCCTGGTTCAGCTTGGGCTCCCTATGAACAGGGTATTTTCTGCCCACATCTTCTATTCGTGGTATGTATACCACTGTCCTACCTTCCATCGGTTGGGAGTTGCACTGGACAAAGATCCTTTTATGATTCGTTTGGCTAGAGGGACAGCCGTTTCCGAATCGCTTTTATCTGCCCGTTTGAGGATCCGACGGTTTAGGGACGTCGAGATTGGGCAGTCTTCAGTGAAGCTTTCTCCTGGTTTGCGGAAGAAGACTTTTGATTTTGGTTTCTCCCGTGATTTGACCAGGAAGACACTATGCTTTAACAAACGTGGAGAAGAGATGGCTTTTCAACATACGGGTTGGTACGATAGTGTACCGCAGACATCCTTTCGTTGATATCCAACCGTATGTCCCTTCGCGTTTTGCATTGCAGCTTGGCTTCTCTCAAGGCGTTGTTGGAGCACCTTCGAGCATGGTGAAGCGTTTTGTTGGTTTGCAAGATGGGAGAAATGCATGGGCTTTTTATAGCGCTGAGGACACTACCGCCATGATTTCCTATCCTGAGCTGCCCACCTTCCGGACTGCTGGCTTCACGAAGTGGTTCGTGGAAAGCTTTTCAGTGTACCGGGGGCTTTCCAAGAAAGAGCTCGATGTCAAGCAATCTTCTGGGAAGGGTCTTGGCAAATCAGACGATGTCCGTCGGGAGGAAGTTTTGGCCTTCCTTTCTGGAAAGAAGCATAAGATAGGCTTTCTCAATGGGCAGGATATCGTCAGATCAAGAGCTGCACAAGGGATACCTGGTGAGGTCTTGAGACAGCTGGAAGAGGAGGAGGCCGAGATCGATGCTATGATACAAGCAGAGCGTACGGAGGCTTCCATGGAGTCTACCGAGAAAAGTAGACCATCCAGTGAGGACTCTAGTGAGAGGCCCGATGTTGATAGTGGGGCAGGATCGTCGAGCAGATTGACCCGCCGAGGCAAGAGGAGTAAAGGACAGCGCCGTAACATGAGATGGCACGATAATCCTTCTGATCTTAAAGTTCCTCTCATCATTGCTGAGGAGGTGTCTGAGGATGCTGACGAGCCTCCGGAGAAGAGGAGTAGAGAAGAGGGGACAACTGGTATGATCCTCTTTCTTTCTTTAGTTTCTTCTTTTCTCTTGTAAGAGATTTTTTGTTTTGATCCGCTGCTTTCTTTCTTTTAGCAGAGGACGATGACCTGGTGATGCCCGAGGTTCCTGCCGATGGGGTGATGACGGATCCAGTCGTGGCATCTGAGGAAGAGCCCAAGAACTCTGGAGTGGTTCCAGAACCTTCACCTGGTATGATTGCTTTGGCTTCTTTTTCATTCTTTTTGTTTGTGCTGTCATTTACTAACATGTAGCTTTTGTTTTCTTGTTAGCTAATTTGCCAGAGGATTCTGACGATTCGAGCCATCCATGGATGCAACTTTTGACGATGCTTCGGATGAGCTCAGAGAGGCAGAGAGTACTCCGCCGGTCGTCGAAGAAGGTGTTTTTGCAATACTAATCTTGATATTGATTTTTTTTTACAAGATCGTATTCATACCTTTTTGTCTTTTCTTTGGCAAATTGTGGAACAGCAGGAGAAGTCCCTCCGTCTTCCTTAGAGCCAGAACAGGGGAAACCTGCGGCTGATCCATGAGTAGGGGCTTCTTCTTCCTTCAATGAGTCAACTTCTTCGATTGGAAATAGTTTATTGATTACTCTTCCAATGGAGCGTGACATGGGCAGTCGGGCGCCAGAGCATGGCGAATCCTCATCTTCATCGTACCTTCAGTATGCAAAGAAGGTGATGAAGACTGTCTTGAGCTCATGGGTTGAGACTCTCTCTTCAGGTCACTTGGAAGCTGGCTTTAGCATGATCAAGCATTTACAGGACATTCTTGCTGATAGCGAAGAAGTCGGTCTGGACATCGCAAGTGCCAAAGATTTTGTTGATGAAATCATCGCCTTGGGGAACAAATGGACTGAGACCAAGAGTTTCCCAGATGGTGACTTCTTTGACGAAATGTTTTTGAAGCCTTCCAGCAAAGTCAAAGCTGAGCTGACTGAGGTCACGAAGACTCGGAAGCAGTTCGTTCGGGAGAAGAACGTTACCGAGTTATCCATCATGGGGCTGAAGCAAGACTTGGACCGCCTTGATAAGGAGGTTGTCGAGGCTAGGCAGGGTCTTGAGCATTTGCAGGAAGAAGCTGCTGCCAAATGGACCGCCATTGTGGAGGCTCGTGACAAGGAGGGGACTCTCATTCGCCAGGTTGAGGAAGCTGAAGGTAATGTCCGAAGGAAGACTCAGGAGTATGAGCAGTGGCAGGTCCTCTGGGAAGAACTTCCTCGTGCTGCAGATGGGTCACGGCGCTCGGCCGCATTTTATGGGAATATTATGAAGAAGCGTGGCCTAAAACCTTTAGAAGCTAAGGCCAAGGGTCTGCTTGAGGAGTTGAACCTTTGGTCGAAGACCATGCTAAATTGAGCTCCTAAGTTGTAACAAACTCTTTTTTCTTCTTTCTCTTTTTTTTTGGTACCTCCATGTATAAACAATTTTGGTACTATATATTTTTTTTGTATCCCCTTCTTTTCACTTAAATCATTTTTTATGAAAAGAAATTTGAGCAAAAGGTGATGGGAATGTTTGTTCAAGAATTTGATCAAGAGGTTGTCATTTTGTGAAAATCTTTTATCAAAGGGTTGTTTTGGGCATGAAAGCCAATTTTTGTGGCAAAAGCCTGGTTTTTGATGGCTTGAAAACCGAATTTTTGGTGGCATGGAAACCTAATTTTGTGGCGTAAGAGCCAAAATTTGTTTTACGGCATGGGAGCCAAAAATTTTGAGATGGCATTAGAGCCACAATTTTTTGAAATGGCATGAAAGCCGAATTTTGGAATGGCATAGAAGCTGAATTTTATTTTGTGGCATGGAAGCCAAATTTGTTTGTGGCATGAGAGCCAAAATTTTTTGTTTGTGGCATGAGAGCCAAACCTTTGGCTTTTTTTGTTTGTGGCATGAGAGCCAAAGTTTTTTTTTGTTTGTGGCATGAGAGCCAAAGTTTTTTTTTTTTTTTTGTGTGTGTGGCATGAGAGCCAAAGTTTTTGGATGGCGTGAAAGCCGATTTTTTGGAATGGCATAGGAGCCGAAATTTTAAGATGGCATGAAAGCCTAATTTTTGGATTGGCGTGAAAGCCGAAGTTTTTTTGAGATGGCATGAAAGCCGATTTTTTAGAATGGCATAGAAGCCGAGTTTTGTTTTGTTGTTGTTTGTTTTGTTTTGGCATGGGAGCCAGATTTTTTGAAAACCAAGTTTTGTTTTGTTGGCATGAAAGCCGATTTTGGAGTTTTATTGCCGGATTTTGGCGTTTATAGCCGATTTTGGCGTTTATAGCCGAATTTTGGCATTTATAGCCGAATTTTGGCGTTTATAGCCGATTTTTGACGTTTATAGCCGAATTTTGGCGTTTATAGCCGAATTTTGGCATTTATAGCCGAATTTGGCATTTATAGCCGATTTTTGGTTTTCAAAATGCAGGTATCGACTAAATGTCGCCTCCCCGCTGAATGTTTTTGCAAGTATCAATGGAATGTCTCTTCCTTGCTCATTCGGTTTTGCAAGTATCGATGGAATGTCGCTTCCTCGCGGATTGGGGTGCAAGTATCGACTAAGCGTTGCTTCCCTGCTTTTCCCAAAACTTTTGGTTTTGCGGGTACTGACTTGGTGTCGTTTCTCCGCGATTTTTGAAATTTGAGGTTTTCTCGAACCGTTTGAAATTTGGGTTGTGGATATCAATTGGAATATTGCGTCTCCATGATTTTGAAATTCGAGGTTTTGCAAGTATCGAATGGGGTTCGCTTCCTTACAATTTTTGGTTTTTGGAAGTATCGAATGGGGTTCGTATCCTTTCGATTTTTGGATTTTTGAAGTATCGAATGGGGTTCGCATCCTTCCGGTTTTTGGATTTTGCGAGTATCGACTGAATGTCGCTTCCCCGCGGTTTCTAAAAAACTTTTTTTGTTTAAAGACACGAGGGTCATAAATTTTGACTTAAAACCATTTTGGTTGTAAAAGTCGAGGCAGACTAGGGTGAAAAGTCCCGAGTCCTGGTTTTTGTTTCAAACCGAGTATTTTGGGTTCGAGGATCAAAAATTTTGGTCAAGTCTGGGAAGAGGCTCCTAAACTTGGTTTTTTTTTTTTTTTTTTTTGAACAATGAAACAATGAAAGTAAGCATTGTTTTGAAAGTTCTTTTTTTAGAAACTTCAACATAAAGATGAAATTTTCAAAAGGGAATGGGTTTGACGAGCAAGTACCTGGAAATAGGCTTTGGCCGTGTAGATATCGCTCTGTCCCGTTTGAGGAAGTCTTCAAGGGTAGTACCGCTTCAAGAACTTGCCGTTGATGGGCAGCATACATCTGTCTCCTTCTATGTTTAGAAGAGCATATGCACCGTTGGAGAAGACTTTGTCGATGACGAAGGGTCCCTCCCATTTTGGTTCAAATTTGCCTTCGGAACTATGGGCAAAGACTATTGGTCTTTTTATTGCAAGAACCAAGTTGCTCTTTTTGTATGCGCGTTGCCTGACCTTCTTGTCGAAAGATTCTGCCATGCGTGCTTGGTACAACTCAATGCTTTGTAGAGCTTCGAGTCGTCTTTCATTGAGATTATCCAGCTCTTGGAGTCTCAATTTGACATTGCTTTCTTGCGTCATGTCATTTTGGAAAGATACCCTTATGGAAGGAATTTGTACTTCCAAAGGGACAACAGCTTCGCATCCATAGACCAAGGAGAATGGTGTGCTATGGGTTGGTCCTCGAACGGTGGTTCGATAGGCCCACAAAGCTTCTGGTAATTTGTCGCCCCAGTCTCTTTTGTGACTAGAGACCATTTTCTTGAGAATTTTGCAGAGTGTCTTGTTGAAAGCTTCTGCTAGTCCGTTCGCTGCTGGATTATATGGAGTCGAAGGATAACTTTGGATTTTGTACTTATCGCAGAACCTGTAGAATCTGTGATCCCGGAATTGTGGTCCGTTATCATGGACGGATCTTTTAGGTATGCCGAAGCGACAAATAATGTTGGTGCGCAAGAACTGAAGGACTGATGAGGTCTTCATTTCGCTGAGCGCAAATGCTTCTGACCACTTGGAGAAATAATCTGTAGCGGCGAAGATGAAGCGATGACCTTTGCTTGATGGGGGAGAGATAGGACCTATGATGTCCATACCCCAAGCTTCGAAAGGCCATGAGATTGCTGTAGGATGTAGCCATTCTGGAGGCATGTAGACATAATCTCCATGAATCTGGCATTTTTGGCAGCGCTTGGCAAATTGTAGGCCAATAATAACCTAGCCTTTTTATATGGTTGTAGAGCTTAGGACCAGCCTGATGGGCTCCACAAAGACCAGAATGTACTTCTTTGAGAGTTTCTTCAGCCTATTGTTGTGACAAGCAGCGTAGGAGTACTCCGTTAAAGGATTTTCTGTAAAGTGCTTTTGAAGGTATATCCAAATGAAAGTTTGGGGCTCGTCTTTGGATGCTTACCCAATCTTTTGGAGCTTCAGGTAAAACTCCGAACATGATGTAATCAATGAACGGATCTCTCCAGTCGCCCATCAGAGGTTTGAGGATGGACATCCGACTTCCAACCACTTGGTGGCATTCAGCAACTGCTTGATGTGTGTTAAGAGGAGGGAGAATCCTTCTTTGACACACTGTGACTTGCATGTTTTCCCCTTCTTGGATTGCAAGGATGCGGCGAGTCCAGCCAGGGCATCTGCACGGATGTTTTCACCTCTGAGGATGTGGGTGATGTGACAGATGTTGAATTTTTGTCAAAGCGACTGTGCCTTGTTGTAGTAAGGTAGCAAATCAGACTTCCTGACTTCAAATTTTTTATTTATCTGGTTAACGATCAGTTGAGAGTCTCCAAAAGCTTCCAGCATGGTGATGCCGGATTCGAGGGCGAGTTCCAATCATACAATCAGGGCTTGGTACTGGGCTGCATTGTTTGAACATGGTTCCAGTAGCGAGAAAGCGTGTGGAATCATGTATTTGTCGGGGCTAACAAAGAGGATGCCAATTCACGATATTTGCTTTCCTTTTTCATTTGTCCTGGTTACGCCGTCAAAGTACATGTCCCAGGAAGCATTTAATAAGGAAGTTTCCACATTGTAGACAAATTCGTCTGGGAGATCATCCCTGATTGGAGAATCTTTAGGCAATGGATGCTCTGCGAGGAAGTCTGCTAGAGTTTGGCCTTTGATTGCTTTTTGTGGTACATACCGAATATCAAACTGCGATAGAAGGATGGACCATTTTGCCAGTCGGGCATTGAAAGAACTTACTTTTGTGACAAGGACCTTTAGGAGGTTGATCCTCGAAATCAGGTAGACTGTATTGGACAGCAGGTAGTGACGTAGCTTTTGTACGGCAAACATCACTGCAAGGCATTCTTTTTCGACTGGGGAGTAACGATGCTCTGCACCTACCAACATGCGGCTAAGGTAATATAGAGCAGCTTCTTTTCCATCGTCATTTTCTTGTGCGAGCAGAGCACCCAAAGAGTGGTCGAGAGCTCTTGTGTACAAGATGAATGGTTTTCCAGTTGTGGGGGCAGCCAGCACTAGAGGTTTGGTAAGGTATGCTTTGATGTCTTGAAATGCATTTTCACATTCGGCATTCCAGACAAAGTCCACGCCTTTCTTCATCAAGCGAGAGAATGGATGGCACTTCCCTGATAAATTAGAGATGAACTATCGGATGTAGGCCAACCTTCCTTGAAGCCCTTTTAATTCTCTTAGGGTTCTTGGAGATGGCATTTTCAGGATAGCCTTGACTTTAGTAGAGTCAAGTTCTATTCCAGCTTTCCGTATTATGAATCTGAGGAACTTACGCGATGAGACACCGAAGAAGCATTTTAGTGGATTCATCCGCAATTTGTGTTTGCGAAGTCAGAGGAAGACTTCTCGAAGATCGTCGAGATGGTCTTCTTTTCTTCTGCTTTTGATGGCGAGGTCGTCAACATAGCACTCGACTGTCTTGTGCTGGATATCTTGGAATATTTTCATCATAGCCCTCTAATATGTTGCACCTGCATTTTTCAGACCAGATGGCATGACAGTGTAGCAATACACGCCAAATGGAGTCAGAAATGATGTACGCCTTTCATCTTCAGGATGCATCTTTATCTGATTGTAGCCAGAGAATCCATTCATGAATGTCATTCGCTCGAACCCACAGGTGTTGTCAATCATCACCTCTGGTATGGGGAACGGGAATTCATCTTTAGGGCATGCATTATGCAGGTCTCTGTAAACAATACAGACCCTTATCTGCCCATTTTTCTTTGTCACAGGGACGATGTTGGCCAACCATTCAGGATGCTATTCTTCACGGATGAAGCCAACGTTTTTGAGTTTCTGCACTTCTTGTTGAATTTTGTCCATCACGTCGGGACGGAATCTTCTTTGGCCTTGTTTGACAGGCTTGATTTCTTTTTGCAAGTTGAGCTTGTGGACTGCTACTTTGGGATCCAAGTCAGGCATTTCAGCATAAGACCATGCAAAGCAATCAACGAACTCGCGAAGAAAAGAGATATACTCGGGTAACTCATCCTCCTTTATATTCTTGCTTATGAATACAAGACGTGGGTTATCAGGTGTTCCCAAGTCTATCTTTTGAACAGGATCTTCTGTCGGAAGGTTTGAAGGTGGTTTCTCCACAATATTTTCGGAGGCTTCCAACTCAACAAGACCTTCTGGAGTGCCAGAGGCATTTTTAGACTGAGGCTCTGTTTCTGTCCATGGATCTTCTTGATCAGTATCCTTCTCCAGGCTTGCAATGAGATGGTCCCAATCTTTTGCTAGAACTGGGTCATAGTAGGGTACTTCTTATGGAGACTATGGTTCTTCTGGATCAGAGAACCGCGCTTCTGTGTCATCAGACAATTCCTCTTTATCATTAGAGAAATTATACCAATTGGAGGAGCTTTCTGGATCCTTGACAAGTGACCTCAAAGAGATATCCAGGGATATCGATGTCTTCATGAGATGTTGATGCTTGGTCGGTAAATCGACTTTGCAGCCATGGTGTCAACTGTCTCATAGGAGCGGTAGGATCATACCCTAATCCATATGAAGACTTGCCTTTATGAAGGTGGATTTTCCAATCTTCTGTTTGACTTTTGGTCAGGGTGGGTTCCAATGGTGTGAGAATACCACGGCCACCTCCCAAACTAGTCGGATTTTGAGCATCGTAGCCCATTTTCTTCATGATAGCTTATGCCATTGGACTATGTAGGAATATTGAGGCATACCTTCATTTTGAAAAGGTTCAAGTAGAGAGTTTAGTGGAGATGCTCCTAGTGTAGACTGTTGGAAATCAAACTCATCTTCGGATGTAAGAAAATCATTGATCCAATTGTTTTCTCCATTTTCAGGAGTTGAGGGAGAAAGTTCCTGAAGATGTTGCAAGATTCTTGCATATTCTTCAAGATTAGGCATAAGAGCCAAATCTTCTTCGTCATCTGCTCCTTGTGGTTCACCCATGTTGGGTTCCATTGGAGCATTGGCTGATGCCAGGTCAACATAATTTTCTTGAACAACGTCCTAATCTTCTTTATCATCATACCAAGATCCTTGTGGCTGTAATGGGTTATACCAGATTACTGGCATAAGATGAAACTCGGGACTCCATTCCTCGTCGGAGAGGTATTCTTCTGTTTCAAGGGATTCTTCCCACTCATCGATATTACTGGCAGTATCACTGGACTCATATCCATCCATGGAGAATCCAACTACCTAGTTACAAAAGTATGATGCCCCTGCACAGTTTCATTTTTGTATAGAGGTGGCATGAAATCATCAATGGTGAATTTTCTTACCGCCTTTGAAGCTTTGGGAAGGGATTTTTCCGTCACCCCTAGTGAAGCCGTGGAAGAGGTTTCTGCCTTTTCAAGGACTTCTTGTTTTGGCTACTATCTGAGCTTGCGGAGTTGTCTTTTAGCTTGCCTTTGTTGTTGAGCGGTCGGCTTTGTTTTGACAATCTCCCAACTTTCATCATCTAGGAGATCGGGATGCACCCATATGGGTTGTCCATCTGGTGTTGGATAGGGAACCAACTCTTAGGATGCTTGAGCCATTTTTATCACCTTGAATGAAGTAGTGATCTTCTTCTTCGGTGACTTTAAAGTTTTCCCATATGACACCATGTTGACGAAGGCAGAGCCGTAATTTTGTCAAAGGTGATGACTCCGTTTTTCCACATCTCATTGATCTTCTCTCTCTCAACGAAGCATTGATTGAGAGGATGTGAGATCATTTGATGGTATGGACAATATCGGGGATCGTTGGTTTTGCCAACATCTCCCAGTCTTTTGGGCTCCGGCAAAGTGAGTTTGCCATTTGCTAGGAGAGCTTCAAAGATTTCTTCAAAATCTTCATCGAACGGATATTTCTTTTCTACACGTTCGTTGAAGGCATCAGAGAGTTCAGGGCTTTTACCTGTAGCTTTGTTTTCAGCTTTCTTTGGCTGCTGAGGAGCTGACTTAGTCTACACATTGAGAACCTTCTTTTTCTTTGGTTTTGAGGTTGTAATGGCAGTCGGCTTTTTCTTTGATGATTTCTGACTGTTGAGGTCTTTAATCACCATTTCAGCTTCCATGGAAGCTTCGAGGAGTTCTCCCAGGTTCTTTGATTTGTTGCCGATGATCATGGAGCGAATCTTTGTTCTCATGTTGTTACGGCAGATGTCGACTAGTGACACTTGTGGCAGTACATCTGAGCATTTGTACGCCATTGCTTTCCATTTGTGAATGAAGTCGTATGTTGACTCATTCTCTCCCTGTTTTAAGCTGCAGAGCTTAGCCATAGTAACAGGATGATCCTCACCTTGGAAGTGGGTCAGGAAGCGTGTCTCCCGCATAGCCCAGTTCTGGATGGAGTTATCCGGCAGAGTGGAGTACCAATCAAAGGTTGTACCTTTTAGGGTACTTGCAAAGAGGTGAATCTTGAGGGCATCTTGATCCGCAATAGCTCCTGTTAGAATCTTAGAGTGGATGACATGCTGTCTGGCTGAACCTTTCCCCGTATATGTCAGGAGAGTAGTGAAAGTTCCGGATCCGAACCCTAGAGGGGGGTGAATAGGGTGAGCTACAACTTAATGACCAATTATGCCAATTTTAAACTTCTTTAAAACAATTAGCCACTAGTGATGATTAACAAATAAAATGCGGAAGCTAAACAATAACAATCACCACAAAAGCATTCGCCATATCACAATCATTTATAATGGTTCGGCCTCAATGCCTACATCCACTACCGGCTTGTGAATCTACACCCCACCGGATTTCCACTATTTATGCTTTTCAAATGGCTAAGCAATAACCACTACAATATGCTTTCCAAGGATAAGCAATAACCTTACAATGTCGTTTTTTAAGGCTAAACAACAACCTTTACACAATGCTTTTCTTAGGCTAAGCAATAACCTTTACAATAAAAGATTTTCTCTCAAGAAGGTGTCTTCACAAAACACTCTAAGAGATACAATTTAAGCTCAATATAATTGCCTCTAAATTAGGCGGATAAGAAAGTGTAAATCAACTCACACAACACACTATAAAATGCAAAGATGAATGCTCATGATGTGTGTGTGTGAAAACTTCAATCAAGTTTAAAAAGAAAGCTCAATCAGTTTATGCTTGAAGCAATTAAAAGTTTAATGCACATAAAATGATTTGATTGAAGTGATATGCAAATCACATGTACAAGGTACAAACTTGCTGATGATATGAAAATCAAAAGCTTACAAGTTGTATGAAATTAATTATGTCTAAACATGTGATGCATGTGATATGTTGTCTTCAAAATCAAAGTAATTTAACTAAGGTTTTAAAGATTGAAAACAACAAAGAAGATTCATACAGGTTAATGAAACATGTTATAACAGAAATTAAAGATTTTGATAAAACATGTTTAAGAAGTTTTCTACAACAAACTTGATTTGAATCAAGGTGAAGAATCCAATAACTTAAATCAAAGATTAAGAGATGAATGGATTCAACACATCATAGTTAATATGCTAAAAATCATTTACCAATAATTTAGACAAAGCATAAAACATATGATTAGGAAAAGTCAAAGCTTACTTGGTGATTTAACTTCATTAATCCAAGCTTTAGCTTTACTAATGACCCTTTAGCCTTCTTAGTTCATTCCCCTTTGATTGGCCTTAGAACACCTCAAAAATGGCTTCAAGAATCATCAATCTTGGCCTTGGAATGAACTTCCTCTTATAGAAAAAGTGTCCCAACGGCTATCTGTCGGTTAGGGTTCGGTTAACCGACACTCCAACGGTAAAAAAACGGCTAGATTTGACCATTCTGGAATTTGAATCGAAGTGGGTTCGGTTAACCGACATCTTGAGTTCGGTTGACCGAAATCACTGTAGCAAAAACACTGTAGCAAAGTACTGTAGCAAAAGTACTGTAGCACACAAAAAAAGTTTTGCCTTCTAAAATTGTTGAGCAGAAAGCTACTCCAAAGTATTTTGCTAGTAGAAGTTCTGGGCCATAGAAATCAAGTCTGAAAACATGTTTTTAATCAATTTAAGTGTTTTAAAAACATGAAACATAAAAAGTTTGTTGACTGAAGTGAACTTGTCGGTTAGCCGAACTTGACTTCGGTTAACCGAAAATGTGACCGACACCTGACCGACAGAGAAAATCTGAAAATTTAGCTCTCTGGAAATTGAGCCGATGGAGGAGTTCGGTTGAGCTCGGTTCACGGTCGGTTAGCCGAAACCTGACCGACAGGCTGACCGACAGTTTTAACAAAATCCCAACTTTTGCATATTTCAAAGTATTTTCAAGAGGGGATTTTTGGGCCATTAAACCAAGCATGGAAACATGATTTTAAATGAATCTAAGAGCTTTTAAAATCATGAATCATAAAAACCCAAATATGATTTGAAACTTTAAAATCAATGGCTAGCTTTGTTTATAAAAATTCTTTTTCAAATTTAAATGCATCCATGTTTAAAACCAAAACATGCATAAATCATAAGGTTTATAAGATTTAAAAAAATGCATGTATAAATCAAGATTTCAAGTTTTTCTAAAACAATGCATGTGTGTGAATTCAAATGATGAATAAAATGAATAGTGCATCCATCAAATTGAAAGATACAAAATCCTTAACTATCTCCCTCTTTGCAATTTAATGGCAAACCTTCTCTTACTCAATAGTGAATCTTCACACAAAGTCTTCAGCTCCTCCTTAGCTGGACGAGGCTTGAAATCTTCTTGGATGCTTCTTCACTTGGCTTGGGCCCTTTGTCTTTTCCTTCATTCTCCTTGATGCTTGGAGCCCTTTCTTTGGCCAAGCATCTTGTTTAGCTCCCAAGCTTTCTTCTGCTTCTTTCATCTCTGCCCCTTTAACCATGCACTCTTGGGTTTTGGCAAGATATGCATTCACTCCCTCTTTGGAGGATAATACAATGTTTCTCCCCCTTTGATATTGAATTGCACATCTCTCCCCTTAGCTATATTCTCCCTCTTTGACATCTAGAATATTCTCCCCCTTTGACATTAAATTGCAAAGGTACCTACACACATGAAATAAGGAAATTACCTTTTAGTAGCACCTGTTAACAAAAGAATTCGAAAATGAAATACATAACAGGTTTTCATGTACGGGTGATGTCTATAAGGTTATAGAGCCAATATAAGAGTGAATTTGATCATAACTAATACTTCCTATGAAGATTTACTCCCCCTCAATCCATTATCTCCTTTTGTCAGACTTTGACAAAGTTTTAACAATTTGGTTCAAGAAGAAGATGGTTTAACCAATTGAGGGTTAACTTCAAGAGAAGGATTAGATACCAAAAAAAATAAAGCTCAATATGATCAAATTACCATTATAAAAATACCAATTGATGGAGAAGTTATAGGATAATTAAAGAGCAAGGTCAAAAGGATAATCTATCATGGATACCAATTGAAATATATATAAAGCAATTATACCAATTGAAATTCAAAGATAAGACTATTAACTCAATCACTCTAAAATGGTGTTAAAGAATATACCTATTAGGGTTCATCCAAATTAGAGCTATCCATGATGAGATGGGGTTTATTGAACATAGCATCAATCAATATAATTATGAAAATCATATGCTATGAAAGTTTTGGAATCATTTCATACATTCATTAAATACAACTATCATGCACAAGATGAATGAAATGAAGATCAATAGAAGCCAACCTCAACTATTAACCAACCAAGATTATGAACACATAAACATGGTGGTCATGAGATTTACCTATAAGTGCAAGAGAGGTGGCAAGCATGAACATTATGATGCTAATGGAATGAGACATGGAACAAAAACATATTACTATCAAGTTCAATCCAATGTACACAAGGTCTATCACAAATTCAAGATATGATACCAATTGGCTATTGATACTAATTGAAAATGATACCAATTGATTACCAATTGAATATGAAACATGATTAAGAGCAAGCATGTGACAAACACAAAATTCCAACAACCATCATAAAATGATATTCATCACTTAGAATAATATGACTAATGAGCATAGTGATGAACATGTTAAATTGCATTATGAAAATATATAGCTTGAAAAAGCATGCAATTTTCAAAGTGTCAAATCATATGAATTCAACATCTAAGAAATCCATCAAACAATACATATAACTATGAAATAGAAGGAATGAATTTCAAAGAGATTCATATGAACAAGAACACTACTATGAAGTTGAAACAAGTATAAAGATGATATCTCTAAGTGAATATACATGAATCAACATCATAACCATCCAATAAAAAAAAATGACTAGAAGGCATAAAAATGGATTTGAGAGTTCTAATATGGTATCTACAAATATAACTTAAAAGCACAACCATACATGGAACTATTTGACATTTGCATAGAGAGGATCACTCAAGATCAAGATCTAACTCATACCATATCATCAATAAAGAATACAACCATGTGAGCATATGTAGATATGAAGTTAGAAAGGAGTGCCATGGATCTCATATAGTTGAAAATGGATCTCAATTATGGGTATACCTATGAAGAGGAATGGTTTAATTCCAATTCATCTAAAAAGATCCATCAATCTCTCATGTAAAGTCTCCACTCTTAGCAAATGTACTTAGAGGATCATGAAGCAAAGATTTTTATACAATGAACATTATCGATTTGCATTTAAGGAAGTGCACAAGGTTAAGTGTAAAATGCAAATCGATTACATGATCCACACACCATACAAATCAATTTGCTCATAAAAAGAATATAACTAGAAGAACAACGAAGCACATTGCTTATAACCACATACATTTCCATTTTTGAAATGACATAATCAAGTACAAAAGGAAATGACAACATGGAACATGCTTTGATGAATATAGCTAATGATGTTTTAAAGCATTTCCATATATACAATCTTCAAAACATTTTAATAAACAAAATCCAACAATGAGCATAAAGAGAATGAATTTGAAGATAATCAATTTTCAACTTGCATTTTAAAACTTATTTGAAAAACATACAAGTTGATTTTTCAAAACAATAAATTTTCCATATGAAACTATAACTTATAAAACCATGGAAAATCCAATTTGATTCAAATCATTTGTTTTAAAAAAAAATCTAACTATGACATCCATACAAATGATTTTACAACCTCAATCGATTATGAAAGATCTAGTTATGAAAGCTTTTGAAAAACATAATCAATTGAGCATGTATAGAAATGCATTGCAAGATATATAACTATATGTGAGCAAAAAGCAAATCTATCATGAGAAAATTATAATCAAAATGATTTTGAAAACCATGAAATTTAACTAGAATGGTGCATGATGACAAAAGCAATTGATTACAAATAAACATTGCATTTAAATAAATGTGACTATGAAAGAAACAAATGCAAATGTGTCATGACCAACAATATGATTTAACTAAAAAGGTTCGGATGGTCAATGAGTTCCAAGGCCTTAAGGTTTGTCTAAGTATCTAACTTTAGGAATCCACCTAAGGTCTTGAGATGATTGATCTTTGAGGTCTATCCTAAAAGTCTCACCAACTCTAGGAGAATTAACTTGATAAACTTTTAATTTGGACTTATCACCATTATATCTAGGTTTTACTAATGTAATCTTAGGTTGGTGATTAGTCTTTTGAGGTTGGTGACTTTTCTTCTTAGGGGATTTATTCTCTTTTCTTTTCTTCTTATTTTCTCCCTTTATTTGACTTTTGAATTTTAGATTTAACTTTGCAACTTTCTTCAAAAGTTCTTTCATGTTTTGACTTAAAGGAGATAGGTTGAGAAGCTTTTTGTTAATAGATTCTTTTAAACTTGGTTTAACTTTTTTAACCTTTTTAGAATCTATTTTAGGAGACTCCTTTTTGATAGATTTAACTTGTTAAATCATTTTGGAGTCTTCCTTGATTTTTAGTGTCTTATCCATCATAGAGTTTGATTTTACTTTCTTTGGTTCATAGATGGTTTTAGACACATGACTTCTTTTTAATTTGCATTCAAACCTAAAGTGTCCTTCAATGCCACAATAATTACATTTAGTCATGGGCAAGGAGGAATGAGTGCTAGAGAATGAGGACTCGCCTTTCACAAATGTGTTAGTGAATTTAAGGTCATGTGAAATATTCCTATTAAATCCAAGACCCGTCCTATCTCTTTGAGATTTACCCAATTTAAATAATTTTTCAAATTTTTCTTCACCATGGGTAAATTTGCACTCATACTTTTGTTTGTAACCTTCAAGTTGAGTGACTTGGTTTCTAAGGGTTGAATTTTCATTTTTAACTTTAATGAGTTCATTTTCAATTCCCTTAAAATTGTTTGTCTCTTCATAAGCTTTCTTTAATTCAAATTTAAGTTCATTAACAACAATAGTTCCAAGTTCTAAAGTTTTTATCTTATTTTGAGCATTAGATAAATTTTCTTTGGAAATTACTAACTTGGATTCTAAATTGATAATGTCTTCAACTTGAGTTTTTAAATGATCTCTTAGATTTGAATTTTCCTTATTAAGTTCATCACAATTTATCTTAATATCATTTAGTTCATCTTGAGCATTAGATAAATTATGCAAAGAGATCATGAACTTAGATTCTACACAATTTATTAATTCTTCTTTCTCTCTAAGTTCATCTTTTGAAGAAACTAATTCTTTGGTTAGACTTTTAGATTTTTCTTCTAATCTTTTATCCTTCTTAACAAGTTCTATGGAAAATGTACACAATTCATTATAGGCTTGTTGAAGGTCATCTTCATTTTCATCATTTTCTTCTTCTTTTAATTCAAATTTAGAGTCATTAATTTCAATGTTTGAATCTCCAAAAGATGGAAGGAGGGGTCTAGAAGAATCTACAAAGTCTAGAATAGTGGAATCCATTCTAATGATTTTCATGTAAACACAACACTAGGGTTCTAATATCTAGGATTTAGCTAATAAGGATCAACTCCGGGTGTTTAAGCCCTAAATGGAGTAACCTTGCTCTGATACCAATTCAAAGTTCCGGATCCGAACCCTAGAGGGGGGGTGAATAGGGTGAGCTACAACTTAATGACCAATTATGCCAATTTTAAACTTCTTTAAAACAATTAGCCACTAGTGATGATTAACAAATAAAATGCGGAAACTAAACAATAACAATCACCACAAAAGCATTCACCATATCACAATCATTTATAGTGTTTCGGCCTCAATGCCTACATCCACTACCGGCTTGTGAATCTACACCCCACCGGATTTCCACTATTTATGCTTTTCAAATGGCTAAGCAAATACTACTACAATATGCTTTCCAAGGATAAGCAATAACCTTACAATGTTGTTTTTCAAGGCTAAACAACAACCTTTACACAATGCTTTTCTTAGGCTAAGCAATAACCTTTACAATAAAAGATTTTCTCTCAAGAAGGTGTCTTCACAAAACACTCTAAGAGATACAATTTAAGCTCAATATAATTGCCTCTAAATTAGGCGGATAAGAAAGTGTAAATCAACTCACACAACACACTATAAAATGCAAAGATGAATGCTCATGATGTGTGTGTGCGAAAACTTCAATCAAGTTTAAAAAGAAAGCTCAATCGGTTTATGCTTGAAGCAATTAAAAGTTTAATGCACATAAAATGATTTGATTGAAGTGATATGCAAATCACATGTACAAGGTACAAACTTGCTGATGATATGAAAATCAAAAGCTTACAAGTTGTATGAAATTAATTATGTCTAAACATGTGATGCATGTGATATGTTGTCTTCAAAATCAAAGTAATTTAACTAGGGTTTTAAAGATTGAAAACAACAAAGAAGATTCATACAGGTTAATGAAACATGTTATAACAGAAATTAAAGATTTTGATAAAACATGTTTAAGAAGTTTTCTACAACAAACTTGATTTGAATCAAGGTGAAGAATCCAATAACTTCAATCAAAGATTAAGAGATGAATGGATTCAACACATCATAGTTAATATGCTAAAAATCATTTACCAATAATTTAGACAAAGCATAAAACATATGATTAGGAAAAGTCAAAGCTTACTTGGTGATTTAACTTCATTAATCCAAGCTTTAGCTTTACTAATGACCCTTTAGCCTTCTTAGTTCATTCCCCTTTGATTGGCCTTAGAACACCTCAGAAATGGCTTCAAGAATCATCAATCTTGGCCTTGGAATGAACTTCCTCTTATAGAAAAAGTGTCCCAACGGCTATCTGTCGGTTAGGGTTCGGTTAACCGACACTCCAACGGTAAAAAAACGGCTAGATTTGACCATTCTGGAATTTGAATCGAAGTGGGTTCGGTTAACCGACATCTTGAGTTCGGTTGACCGACATCCAGTTCGGTTGACCGAAATCACTGTAGCAAAGTACTGTAGCAAAAGTACTGTAGCACACAAAAAAAGTTTTGCCTTCTAAAATTGTTGAGTAGAAAGCTACTCCAAAGTATTTTGCTAGTGGAAGTTCTGGGGCATAGAAATCAAGTCTGAAAACATGTTTTTTAATCAATTTAAGTGTTTTAAAAACATGAAACATAAAAAGTTTGTTGACTGAAGTGAACTTGTCGGTTAGCTGAACTTGACTTCGGTTAACCGAAAGTGTGACCGACACCTGACCGACAGAGAAAATCTGAAAATTTAGCTCTCTGGAAATTGAACCGACAGAGGAGTTCGGTTGAGCTCGTTTCACGGTCGGTTAGCCGTAACCTGACCGACAGGCTGACCGACAGTTTTAACAAAATCCAACTTTTGCATATTTCAAAGTATTTTCAAGAGGGAATTTTTGGGCCATTAAACCAAGCATGGAAACATGATTTTAAATCAATCTAAGAGCTTTTAAAATCATGAATCATAAAAACCCAAATATGATTTGAAACTTTAAAATCAATGGCTAGCTTTGTTTATAAAAATTCTTTTTCAAATTTAAATGCATCCTTGTTTAAAACCAAAACATGCATAAATCATAAGGTTTACCAGATTTAAAACAATGCATGTATAAATCAAGATTTCAAGTTTTTCTAAAACAATGCTTGTGTGTGAATTCAAATGATGAATAAAATGAATAGTGCATCCATCAAATTGCAAGATACAAAATCCTTAACAAGTAGGTTGTTTGAATTTTGCAGGGAATGGAACCGAGTCCATCCATAGGGGATAGGGTGGCTTGATCCCATGTTCCTTCAATGTATCCTCTTCATTTGCTTTTGCGAGGATATCGTCCACGTCCTTTTTTGTAAAGGCACGTGACTCATTATTTTCTGCATTGCCCTCATCATCTTCATGATTCGGAGGGCCTTGGTTGTTAGGTAGTGGACGCTGTAGAGTGAGAAGGAGGTTTTCCATCAGAGCCTTAATTCTCTGTTGTCCTTGTTCCAACTGCTAGACACGTGCGGTTACGTCATCATGAGGTAAAGGCTGCTCAGAACTTGTAGCCAGGAAGTTCATCCCTCGGGATTCGAACGAAGAAATCGTCCTAGTGACTGAGCTGGGGCTCATTCTTCTGGATGAAGAATCTGAGGAGTGGTTACTCCGGTGTCCTTGGCTTGGAGGAGTGCAGGATTCTTCTAGATGTGTTCGTGTCCGAGAGACGCTGCGAGTCACTGGACGTCTAACACTGATTTTGGTTGCTGACTTCTAGCGTTTTCTGATTTTTCCAACCATATGAATAGCAACGAATTGGTCGGGTCTTTCTTTTTCGACCCATTTGTTTGAGACATGGAGAGTAGAATGCTGGGTTCTTTGTTTCTCAAGTCTCTTTTTTCGATATGCAGCGCGGCGACGCATACGAGGAGCAATTTGAGCTTCAGTCAGCTCTGGCTGGGCTCTGGCGATGAATGATGTATTCCCCGGTGCGCAGCAGCCGAGCTTATCTTCTTTGAAGCTGGGCAAGGACAGGATCTAGACGTGGTCCTTTGCCTGTCGCAGTGAAGACTTGAATTTTACGAGCTCGGCTCTTGTTGAGATGAATGGTCGACTCGCATGAGTGTAGCTTCCACATGTTTTTGCGGAGGCCTAACGATGCAGGATTTGATTTTGGGCTTATGGGAGCAAGCCGGCTCATGCTGATTTTGTTTGTTCTTTGGGCGGATGGTAGGTTTCTCCTCTTTCGTGTAAGAGAGAGGGTAGAACCGATTCTCCTTGAGAGGGGCCAGGTATGCTGGCTTTGCAGATGTTCGGGACCTCCGTTGCTTTGGTGAAGATCTCGAGGACCAGGTTTTGGGGCAATCCTGGTTTCTTGTGGGATGAGGCTTCGTGGGAGCACCACGGGCTTCAGGCTTCTTTGTATTCGCCCTTGGTGCCATGTTAGTGACACGTTGCGGGGCGGTTTTCTGCTTCTTGTAGGTACAGTTTCTTCTGCGGGGAGTGGGAATGGTCCTAGCGACCCGAAGACGATGGTCCAGGGAGTTGAAGTTGACCCGGTGTTTGGAGAGTTGTCGAGGGAGATGACGCTTCGGCAACTGGCAGGGCGCTTATGCTTATTTTGCTTGTCTTGAAGTATAAGCTGGTACTTGTTCTCATCGAAAGTGATGGTCAATGAAGCTGCCATTGTTAGTTTTGGAAAACATCTGAAACAAGACCAAATCCATTAGTAATCACAAGAATATGGTGATCATAAATGGAGAACAACTATGGTTTTGTCTTTTCAAATCACTTGAGGGGACATGGCCCAACCCAAGCAAGATAAAGAAGGCAAAAAGCCATAGAGGATCTAATTGTTCTAAAATGCAAGTATGATAAGCTCAAAGTGAGCGTTCTAGTGACTGCTAGAAGCAATTGTAGACCTTAATTCAAATTACCGAGAAGCAGGGCTCACTCGAGGTAAAATGATATAAGGTTGGAGATACAAATGTGTCGGTCGTGAATACAGTAGACCCGAAAGGGCGTACTAGCACCGCTAGGCACAAATGTTGCAAATTGCATCCTTGGGAAGGACACGAGATTGGAGTTTTTGAAAGGTCAAATTTGGGCTCATAAAGGAGAGCAAATGGTGTTCCAATCCGAACAAAGGCTCAACATTTCTGCGAGCGCTAAATCCAGAAAGGAAGGAACCGGAATTTCTCGAATGTGAATCCAGTTATGGCGGAAGTTTTTTTTTTTTTTTTTTTTGAAGGGTCAAGATTGAATTCATCAAAGAGAGCAAATGGTGTTCCATTCCGAACAAAGGCTCAACATTTCTGCGAGCGCTAAATCCGAAAGGGAAGGAACCTAGATTTCTCAATTCTGAACTCAAAAGTGACGGAAGTTTTTTTTTTTGTAAAGAAAAGATTAAATTCATCAAAGAGAGCAAATGGTGTTCCATTCCGAGAAAAGGCTCAACATTTCTACGAGCGCTAAATTCGAAAGGGAATGAACCAAGATTTCTCAATTCCGAACTCAAAAGTGACGGAAAATTTTTTTTAAAGGGTTTTTTTTTTTAAAGGTGCACATAGATTTCCAATTCGATCTTATGAAACCTTAGTAGATAGATCAGCCCCCAGGTAAGGGTAGGATTACTTAATGAACCCGTTTGAAGGACCCTTGCCTCAAACAGTCTAGCTGTCTCCACACTCTGGACAAGGCTTTTCTTAAATCCACTTTAGTCAAAGAGCGCAATTGGTGCAACCTTAGTGTTTTTTATTTTTTAAACCCTTTTTGAAAGATTTCTAATGAACCCATCAAAGAGAAAGAATGGTGTTCCAATCCGAACAAAGGCTCAACATTTCTGGGAGTGCTGAATCCGAAAAGGAAAAACCAAAGTTTCTCAAATTTGAATTCAAAAGAGAAAAAACTGATTTTTTTTTGAAATTATATTTTTTTTTTTGAAATCTCAATTGGACTCATCAAAGAGAAAAGATTGCCCAATCCCTGATATGAACGATAGCTGCGAACATTTCTGTGAGCTATCAAGTTCGAAGAGGAAAGGATCAAAGTTTCTCAAAGTTGAATCTTAAGAAAGAGAGACCATTTTTTTTTTTGAAAGAATTTGAAATGAAGGTTTTTTTTTTTTTTTTTTGAAATCCCAAATGGACTCATCAAAGAGAAAAGATGGCCCAATCGCCGATATGAACGATAGCTGCAAACATTTCTGTGAGCTATCAAGTTCGAAGAGGAGAGGATCAGAATTTCTCAAAGTTGAATCTAAGAAAAGAAATCAGATTTGTTTTTTTTTTTTTTTTTAAGTGAGAAAGAACAATTGAAATCCCATCTCATGTTTGTTTTTATTTTTTTTAGATGCCAAATGCAACATAGGCCACCAACTAGAAAGGAGCCAAGGGATCAAAGCATCACGTTCTCAAGTCAACGTGTCCTACCGGGTATGCCAACTTGATGGACCCTCGGGTTTCCGTCCTCTCCTTCCGCACCCCGGGGGCTTGCCTGGGTCTCAGCGGAGGAGGGAAATCGCGGGTATCAACTTTTTTGTATGGGTATGCCATATTTACTATTCTACTTGGAATTTGGAATGGTGATTATCCGGAGATCCACCTTCACAAGTAGAAAGGAAATCGATCCTTTTTTCTAACTTTTCAAATTGCATAAATATTAAGAAAAGAGACAAGTTTGTTTTTGAGAATGCCGTAGGAGGCGTTTTTTTGTTTGTTTGCCGTGAAAGGCGATTTTAATAAACTCATCAATGAAAGACAAGAATTGTGATTTTCTTTTTGTCTCTTTAAAAAATACAAACTACAATAGAAAAGAAAGAAAAGGAATCTAACTTCTCAGGAGATTGTGGGGACACGTTGAGATCGACGGTCGCAAGTCATGTATGGACTTCGCCATCGTCCTTCAAATGAGAACAGTTGATGCTTTGATTCTTCAGCTTGGCTCCAACCTCAGTATTTTAAAGGACAAGGACCAAGAGGAGGTCCTATATCCAATGAAAAACCGAGTAAACGGGCTGAAAAGCAGCATTTAGGCCATGTTGTAGAAGGAGGGGACCTTGGGGGGGTGGCCTCCCAAGGGACTTTGATCACCTTGTGGTATTTCTTGCTGCAAAGCAGCAAGACTTCGTCTGAATTTCTTCGGGAGAATCCAAGTGTGCAAGTGCAGAATTTCAAGTCGATGTGTGTATCGATGTTGTGTGTATCGATGTTGGTGTATCGATCATGATTCCTTTCTTTTGGACCTCATTTTATAGGCTCTTGGTAGCCATGAGGTGGTTATGAGCATTGATGACCATGATGAGAGAATTGATGAGGAGTTACAAGTTTTTATTCTTTGATTTTGTAACTCATTTTTCTTGGCTTGTGTTTGGCCGATGAAGGATAGTGGGCATTTAATTGCCTTTAATCTTCATGATGATGGGAGTTTCATGGGTTTAATGCCATGATTGCTTGGATTTGTAACTCCCAAATGCTTGAATCTGATTGGGCGGTCCAAACTAATGAGTTAATGACTGCATTAAGTTGTCATAAACAGGTCAATTAACGACATTAAGTGGTCGCCAGGGCATGTGAAGAGTTGCGGGCCGCGCAGCGTCTTTTGAGATTCTTCTTGTGATCATCACAGGTGGATCCAAACATTGTTTGATGTCGGATTGCGATGCAATTTCAAACATTGATTGATGTTGGTGGGCTAGTGACATCTGTCTTGTCGATTTCACGATCGGTCGGACAGAAAGTGTACTTTCTTGGTCAGTCGGTTGGCGATCTTGGAGCGATCAGTGATGATTTCATGCTTTTAACTGTGGATCCGAGATGTCGGTGAAGATCAGTCGTTTTCAAGCATCAAAAATTGGATTTTCAGAAAATCATAAAGGCAGGAACACTCGAAACGTGAAAAAGATCGAAAATCGGACCATTCGGCGAGAATTCCGACGACCCAGATTTGCAGGGTCGCCGGCGACCATGCACCCAGGGTAGCCGGCTACCTTGGGCCAAGGTCGCCTACGACCATAGGGTTTTGGCCCTTTTGGTCGCCGAGCTTTGTTTTCGGCCGTTTTTCCGTCTTTTTTGTTCCTTCTTCCTTCTGTATTTTTCTTGACATTTTTCCTCAATTATTGACTTGATTTTCTTAGAGAAAACTTGACGAGAACCCGCGCAAAACCGGAGTGCAAAGTTTCCCATTTTTCGGGAAAGCCGAAGACTTTGTAGCCGATTTTCCGTCAAGAGTCGAAACTAGGTCAAATGATGTTGGAATGACCTGAAAATTGAGGTGAAGCTTCTTGAGCAGTGGATAGGACCAACCATGAGCTTTTATTTGAGTTTTGAAGCCGTTTGGGGTCCCGTCGATGCTTGACTTGATTTTACTGTGGGGAAAATACCGAGCTTTGATATGTGGTCAAACGATGTCCGATTGACCTGAAATTTGACGAGGGGCCTATTGGAGTCATTTTGAGATGATCCATTAGCTCCAACTTGGATGTCATGGTCCCGGGGTGCTCCGCCGCCGGTAGGCTTGATTTTCTTTCGGAGCATCGAAACCTGGTCAAACGTTGTCGGAATCACCTGAAATTCGACGTGCAGCCTTTTGGAAGCATGTTAAAGCCACTCATGTATTTTGTTTGATGAGTGATGGCTTTGGTGGTTCCCGCCGCCGGGAGGCTTGATTTTGCTGCTCGAGCGTTGATGGAGGGTCAAACGTTGTCGGTTTGACTTAAAATTTGGCATGGAGACATTCTAGAGTCATCCATAGGCTCTGATCAAAGTTTTGGTGTCTTTGATGATGTCGCCGCCAGGAGCGCTTGTTTAGCTGTCGGAGAAGTGAAGTTAGGCCAAACGATGTCGGAATGGCCCGAAACCTCAGGTGTACCCTTCTTTTGGCTATCTTGAAGGATTTTTCAGTTTTTGTCTGATTCTGACAAGATCTGATGCTTGAAGTAGCTTTGCCTGTTTTTGTAGCAGGATGTAGCTTCACGAGGCTTCTTGATGTGGAGGAGACATAGTGACTTTTTTGGTGTCAACAACATGGAGAAAGGCTCATGATCGAGATAGTTCGATCGAAGGTCGACCGGGTGGAAATAGTTCTCTCCTCACCGTCTGCTGTGTAAGAGAACTGAAAACATCTCCTTTGGTATGTCAAGTCATCAGGGACTGCATCACCGAAAAAGAAGGTAGGCTTGGGCACAACGCTCTGATCGTCCATAACCCAAGGACAGTTGCTTACTAGGATCTTGTAGAATTCCTCATCTTTGAGAGCGATCAATCGCTGTCTCATCTCATCACGATTGAGGGAGTCACATTCTTCCAAGTTCTTCTCAACAAACTGGACCTTCTCCTAGGCCTGCTGAACGGCCGCATTGGAAGATCTAGCAGACCGACGAGGTGCGTCAGTAATAGGCCCCTTACCTTTGTTCGTTCTGTAAGAACTACCTGCAGAGGATGGAAAAGAAAAAGAAAAAGATCAATCATCATCAAAATGACAGAGTTTTACTACAAATTCTAGCGAAATTTTGACATGGCTCCGGGGCAATTCCGAAGAAAAAGGAAATACCCCGAGAAAGACAGGAAGCCTGAAAATAAGCTCAACATCGCTGCAAGCTCATAGTCGGTAGAAAACTCTCAAAGAAGGTTCGAACTCAAACATTGCTGCAAGATCGAGCCAATCTTATCAAATTTCCGCGAAATTGGAAAAGGGCTCAACATTGCTGCGAGCTCCAAAATCCAATGATTGCGAAGCTCCTCAAAATCCAGCAAGACCAAGAAAGGGCTCAGCATCGCTATGAGCTCCAAATCCCAATACTTGCAAAAGATTTTCAGGTATGCATCATCATGCTTCCAAGTCAACTTACTAAAAATCATGCATCAAAGAACATCATCATGCCTTAGATGCTAGGAAAACCTAGACCAAAGTTTGACCAATTCCAACCCAACTTGGTCAAAACCAATCAAACTTTGTCCAAGTAAAAAATCATGTTGACTTGACCTAGAGACTCTAGCCTTCTATCTTGATGCATAAGAAAAAAAAAGAAGAAAAAAAAAAACGCTGAAAAAAAAAAACGGTGAAAAAAAAAAAAGAAAGAATCACCGTGAAAAAAAAACAGAAAAAACGGTGAAGAAAAAAGAGAAAACACCGTGACAAAAAAAAAAAAGAGAGAAAAAACGTGCTTGGAAAAAAAAAAGAAAAGAGAAAAAAAAGAAAAAAAAAAGAAAAGAAAGAAAGAAATTTTCATACTTCTACAATGGGATTTTCTTGTGAAGGAAAAAAACTTACTTGAAGCCATGGAGAAGAACAAAAAGCTTGAAGAATTCTTGAAGACAAAGAAGAGTTCTTGATCTTGGAGCACTCTTGAAGACTCTTGCAAAAAGGAAGCAATGGAGCCAAAGATCCAATCCCCCTTGCTTTTATAGAAGAGAGCAAATCAAAAGAGGAAACAAGGAGAAAAGAAAGGAGGTAAGTGCTAAATTTTAGCTACTTTCCCAAAGACAGATACTTTGAGAAAATCTCTCCCAAAAACAAGGAAACTTGAGAGATTCTCTCCAAGTAAAGATATTTTTAGATATTCTCTATACAAAAGAGATGTTTTTAGATATTCTCTACAAAAATGACACCGTATGAGATCTAGGCCATCTCCAAAGCCTAAGGTCCCATGGGTTAGCCCACATGAGCCAGGTTTGACCACCTAGGCACTAAAAGCGGCTTTTAGTCAAAACATGCCTCTTACCAAAAGCATGCAAAAAAAAAAAAAAAATGTCCCATGCTTCTTTTGAGTTGATTGGACCATTTAAAAAAAAAACAAGAAAAGGAAAGAAAGCCTCATGAGTTTCCAAAACCAAACTATCCAACCTCATGAACCAAGTTAAGCCAAAATCTTGAAATTGACATTCCACAAAACCAAACTCTGGTCCCCTAGCTTGCCACATACAGCTTGTTAGGTCACAAGACCAAAACCAAATCAAAACCAATATCAAAATCCAAACCAAACCAAAACCAAAACCAAAAAACCAAATCTGACCCCGCAACTTGCCACATACAGCTTGTTAGGTCACAATGTCAAAAACGAAAATCCAAAATCCAAAAATCCAAATCCCTCATGTCATTTTCAAAACTTTGCCTTGAGATGGTACGTGATCCCTCTCACTACCATAAATTCCCCTGACAACTCAAAAGGCTATTCCAAAAAAAAAAAAAAGAGGAAAAAAAAAGCCCAAGACTCTTGGTCAAGTTGGAAGCTCTCCCTCAAGTTTCTCTTCGAGGCACATCGACTCCAAAAAGCTACTCGTTGCTGTACCTCGAGGGGACATCTGTTGACACCAAAAAAAGTCACTTTGCCTCCTCAACATCAAGAACCCACATGAAGCTGCATTCTACTACAAAACAGGCAAAGCTACTTCAAGCATCAAATTTTGTCAGAATCAAACAAAAACTGCAAGATCCTTCAAGACAGCCAAAAGAGGGGCACATATGAAGTTTCGGGCCATTCTGACATCATTTGGCCTAACTTCACTCCTCCAACAGGTAAACAGGCGCTCCCGGCGGCGACAGTGTCGAAGACATTAAAACTTCGATAAGAGCCTAAGGATGGTTCCAAAATACCTCCAAAGGGCTCCTTGTCAAATTTCAAGTCAAACCGACAACGTTTGACACTCCATCAACGCTCGAGCAGCAAAATCAAGCCTCACGGCGGCGAGAACCACCGAGGCCATCAATCATCAAACAAAGTACATGAACGGTTTCAACATGCTTCCAAAGGGCTGCACGTCGAATTTCAAGTCATTCCGACAACGTTTGATCAGACTTCGACACTCCAAAAGAAAATCAAGCCTACTGGCGACGGAGCCCCCAGGACCATGACATCCAAATCAGAGCTAATGGATCATCTCTACATGACTCCAATAGGCTCCCTGTCAAGTTTCAGGTCAATCGGACATCGGTTGACCGCATATCAAAGCTAGACATCTTCCCCGCAGCAAAATCAGGTCAAGCATCGACGGGACCCCAAACGGCTTCAAAACTCAAATAAAAGCTCATGGTTGGTCCCATCCACTGCTCAAGAAGCTTCACCTCAATTTTCAGGTCATTCCGACATCGTTTGACCTAGTTTCGACTTTCGACGGAAAATCGGCTACACAGTCTTCGGCTTTCCCGAAAAATGGGAAACTTTGTGCTCCAGTTTTGTGCAACTTCTCGTCAAGTTTTCTCTAAGAAAATATAGTCAACAATTGAGGAAAAATGTCAAGAAAAATATAGAAGAAAAAAGGAACGAAAAAGAAGAAGAAACGGCCGAAAAAAACACTCGGCGACCAAAGGGGACAAAGCCCCCATGGTCGGCGGCGACCCTGGAAATCTGGGTCGCCGGATTTTTCGCCGGATGGCCCGTTTTTCGATCTTTTCTGCGTTTCGAGAGTTCCTGCCTCTATGATTTTTTGAAAATCCAATTTTTTATGCTTGAAAACGACAAATCTTCGCCAACATCTCGGATCCGCCTTCGAGAGCATGAAGTCATCACCGATCGCTCCAAGATCGTCAACCGGCTGACCAAGAAAGTACACTTTCTGTCCGACCGATCTAGAAATCGACAAGACAGATGTCACCGGCCCGCCAACATCAATCAATGTCTGAAATTGCATCGCACTCCGACATCAAATATCATATGGATCTATCGGCGATCATCACAAGAAGAATCCCAAAAGACGCAGCGCGGCCCGCGACTCTTCAAATGCCCCGACGACCACTTAATGTCGTTAATTGACCCATTTTATGACAGCCTAATGTGGTCATTAACCCATTATTTTGGACGGCCCAATTAGATTCAAGCAAAAGGGAGTTACAAGTCCAAGCGATCATGGCATTAAAACCATGAAACTCCCCTCATCATGGAGATTAAAGACGATTAAATGCTTATCATTCTCCATCGGCCAATCACAAGCCAAGAAAAAGGAGTTACAAAATCAAGAAATAAAAACTTGTAACTCCTCCCATCATGAAGCATCAATGCCATCAATTCTCTCATCATGGCCATCAATGCCTATAAACCACCTCATGGCTACCAAGAGCCTATAAAAGGAGGTCCATTCCAAAGAGAGAGACAGTTTACACTTGCCGATTAGTCCTGCTGCTCTGCTGCAAGAGACACCACAAGGTGAACAAAGTCTCTTGGGGGGCCACCCCCCTAAGGTCCCCTTCTTCTACAACATGGCCTAAACGCGGCTTTTCGGCCCGTTTACTCGGTTTTTCATTAGATATAGGACCTCCGCTTAGTCTTTATCCTCTAAAAAACTAAGGTTGGAGCCAAGCCGAAGAATCGAAGCATCAAGCGTTCTCATTTGAAGGACGATGGCGAAGTCCACACACGACTTGCGACCGTCGATCTGAACGAGTCCCCGCAATCTCCTGAAAAGTTAGATCCATTTTCTTTCTTTTCTATTGTACTTTATATTTTTTAAAGAGACAAAAAAAAGTCACAATTCTTATCTTTCATTTTGATGAGATTTGTAAATCGCCTTTCACGGCACCAAATCGCCTTACACGGCAAACAAACAAAAAATCACCTCTTACGGCATTCAAAACAAAAATTGTCTCTTTTCTTAAATATTTATGCAATTTGAAAATTTATAAAGAATGATTAATTTCCTTTCTACTTGTGAAGGTGAATCTCCGGATCATCACCATTCCAAATTCCAAGTAGAATAGAAAATCTGGCATACCCATACAAAAATGTTGATACCCGTTTTTCCTCCTCCTCTGAAACCCGGCAGCCCCCGAGGCGAAAGGAGAGGACAGAAATCGAGGGTCCATCAGTCTATTTGCTCTTGGGCAATCTCGCATCTGATGGTTCATTGAACCACACCTGAAGCATGCTCTTGTAAGTGTACAGCACTGGGTACTCTCATGGTTATTCCCACAGTGGATACAAACTACTTGGTTCTAAACATTCTGCTCTGGCCTATGCCTCTTATGCTGCTGATTTCTCTGTTGGTAGTTTTGTTGATGAGTTTTCCCCTTTTCTTGGACTCTGAGGATTTTGTTGTTCAAGTTCTCAAACTTGTAAGCTCTCTTGACAGCCTCTTCAAAGGTTGCAAGTGGCACTACCCCCGTAGCATCTCTTTCAATGATGGGATTAAGTCCTTCTATAAATTTGGCCATCTTCTTCTCAACTGTGTCTACTAATTCTGGAGCATATCTTAACAATCTTTCAAACTTTGTGAGGTACTCCAAAACCGTCATGTTTCCTTGCACAAGCAGTTGGAGCTCTACTGCCTTCTACCTCTTGACATGGGTGGGTACATACTTGTCCCCAAACTGCCTCTTAAAATTAGCCCAAGCCACTGCATCTGCCATGGTTCGTACTCTTCCTTGACTGTCTTCCACCAAATATATGCTAATCCGGTGAACAAGGATGCTGCAAGTGTTACTTGTTCTCCTCTCGTGCATCGGAATACCTCAAAGATGTTCTTTATGTGTTCTAGCCAATCGTCTGCAACCAATGGATCTTCTATCCCAACGAACTCTTTCGGAGGTCTCTTCCGAAAACGTTCAAACAATGCATTCGGGTCATGTTCCTTTTGATTGATGACAATCTGTGGGCCTGCTGGTTGAGCTGGAACCGGCTCAGGCCTTCTTTGTAACACTTCTAGCAATTGTCTCTGCATCACTACCAACTCTCTGGCACGATCCTCATCATTCTTAAGCATTTGTTCCTATAACCGAGTCCGATTCTCATTGGCCTGACGCTTTTGATCAAGCATTACCTGCATCATCTGTTGGAATTGATTCTGCATGGTGTTATCTAGAGTATCTTCCTCAACTGGCCCAGTGCGATCGCTATTGCTTGCGGTGGGATTGTTGTTTACTGGTCTTTACGAGGTGGCATGCTGCTGCAAAATAAAAGGTTAGCACATAATAAAGAAATAAAGGGTCACACATTGCTCACACGATTCTAGCTAACGAAAAGTCTAACGAATCCTTGCCACGTCCTTAGGATTTCTAATTTCTTTTAATTGTCTAAAACACGACTCTCTCTGATACCAGTCTGTCGTGACCCAGGACCAGGCCCGCGGGCCTAATCTGGGATCGAGACTCATGAGATGATGATGGTGATGCCATAGGACATAAACTTATTATGGCCAATACGTACACGAGCTAACAAAATTGTTATACCACCTGTGTGGGTGATTTCCCACAAATGTCCGCAGTGAGGCTATCACAACAACATAATATATTTTTGTTTAAGCATGGAAGCGTGTAGCAAATCAAGAATGTAGTTCATTTCCATCAACAAGATTGATAACACATCTATGAACATAAGGAATCAGAGTGAGCAATATTCACAATAGCATTTTTCCCAAAAGTAAATGTTAATAGTTTATACAAAAGATCAATTAGCTTTTCACTCCCCAAAAGAATAAAGGCCAACAAAGGCCAGTATCCCCAACTCAAAATAATTCCCAAAAGAATAGGTTATCCACAACCCCAAAATGTATCGTATCTCGAGGCAACCGAATGTCTAAATGACATCTTTAGCGTGCCACTCAACTACATGTTGCGGCTCTCCGACCACCTCCTCAAACTCTGCCTCGGGATAACCGGCATATGGACCTGAGTACCAAAGAGTTTGTTAAACACAACGGTCTGGCAGGTGGGTGAAGAGATAAAACAATACAATAATAAATGAATTTACCATGAAAAACATTTAAAACCTGTTCAAATAATAATTTCCATGAAAAGAGCAAATCATTTATTCAAAAACACACATGTAGTATAAAACATGTAGAGGTACCAAAGAATCGGGAACTAACAAGATGGCAACCACACAAAGTTAAATCCTCTATCACCGAAGTGATAATAGAACATTGGGGCGTTAATCTCTGTCACATGAGGTGAGGAGATTCAACGAAATATACATATACATATAATTATACGGGATGGGAACACGGTAGTGAGTCGGGTATCTGGAACCAAGGTAACAAGCCGGGTATCGGGACGAGACCATGATAGTTAATCAGGTATCTTGATCCAAACTGCAGCTGGCGGGATGGGAGGGGGATCTCCAAGTCGGTGGATCAAACTGACAAGGTCATCCAAGCTTAGTGGTGCCGACTCATAGTTCAAATAACAGAAATCGGGACATGTAATAAATATATATGATGCAAATACATAAATGGGCAGGACGGGGTGCACATATGCACAAATATCACTTCATTTCGGGCAATGCACAACGGGACTAGCAAAATGCTACAAATATAATTTCAGTGTTTTCGGGAATAGCAATTCATAAATCATGAATTTCGGGAGCGCATATTAAAATTCGGGAACGATAGAATACATTTAAACTTTCGAAATTTCGGGTCAAGTATCGGGACTCAAGATTTGTTCAAGGTGAATAGGGATCCCGTACGTCGATTTCAGTATAGACCTGGTACTCTTTGAGTTTGGAGACATTCCGAGCTCCTTATGCACCTTAGAAATTTCAAAACTTTGATGAATCTTCGTGATGGGACTTCTTTCTTAAACGGGCTTCGTACATTGTATATAAATTTCCCCACTACAATAGGGCTCCCAACAAACCTCTCCAAACATATAAACATTTTATTCTTGCTCCTAACATAGCCCTGTAGACACCTCATTTGGCCCCCTACGATAGCCTTAAACACCTGTCATATATAACGGTGCCCCCAATCTCACCCATAATTGCATGATTAATGGTATAATTAAGAATAATTAATGACGATGAAGATGCTTGTTGATAATTTTAGACTCTATTCAACGATTCATAAAAATCCGTGAAAGAAAAACTGAATCGCGTCAAGATCTCTAGTCCAACCCACTATTCAAACAAAGAACGGACTACAACACTATCCAAGCTCCTTCCAGGCTACATAGAACACACTCAGGTTATTCCTAGAGAGGTTACACTTAGTTTGCCTAAGTAGATATGATTAGCATGAATTAGGAGGCTAGGTCACCTATCGTCTCTAGACCACTGATCACTCCGGAAGTTGGCTTGTTACGATCCACTCGTCAAAGGCTTTCCGTCCATTTGTAAAACTCCAAGATCCGACGGGCGGATCGAAAAGTCATAACAGTGGGTCCCACACTCCAAAGGCACCCACATCAAAAATTCACCTATCATTTCTAGACCTCCAATTGCCTTGAAAATAGGTTCATCGTGACCTACACGCCGAGAGCTTTCCACTGATGTGCAGAACCTCGAAATCCGGCAAGCGGATCAAAATCTACGAAGCCTAGGCCTCGACGATGATAACCCGACCAAACTCCATCGGACCCCACCCTCTGGGCCGGAACCAATTCCTTTGGTCCAAACCCAAGCCAAAACCAATCCAAAACCGAGCCATACCCAAACCTGAACCTAACCCGATCCAGGCCATTAAAATTAAGCCCAAACCTATCTAACCTGAACCTAGCACGAGACTTGGCCTAGACTCCTTAACCTGTTGCCCGGATAAGGGAGAAAGAGCCCAGGGATCTGGGGAAGTAGTGTCCTAGATCTCTGGACTCTCTTAAACCCCCTTAAACCCCTCTCCCTGTCTCTATCTTCTGAGAGGTGCGCAGACTCCCCTTCACCAACCTTTCTCTCGTTCTCCATTCCCTGAACCTCTCTCCCGTTCTCCATTCCCTAGACAGAAACCCCTCTCGGTTTCCACCTCACTCCCCTCCGTCTCTCCATCTAGCATAGCAACCCCCGTGGAAGCCCATCCTCGTCACCTTCACCGTCTCTCTCGCCCAAAGCCATCCTTGCTCCTCATCTCTGCACCTCCATCTCACGCAGCACCAGCCATCTCCATCGGTCATCTCCACCCCAAGGCAGCGCTAGCTTGCAGCCACGTTCCGCCATCATCTTCGTCGTGTGGATCACATCTCCCTCTCATCGCCGGACTCCAGAACCAGGTAGGCCCTCTCCTCTCCTCCACCTATTGCAGCTGCACCATCACCCATCTTTTCTTCTTCTTCTCTTTCTCCCTTTACTTCCACCTCCTTTCCTTCACTCTCTCTCCCTATCTATATCTTCTTCCTCTCTCTTCTCTTCTCTCTCCCTCCGTTCATCCCTCTTCCTTCTCCTTCCTCTTCTGTTCCATCCTGCAGCGCTCGCCTGCACTCCCTCTCTCTTTACTTCCTCTTTCCCTCTTCCTCCTCCTCTTCTTATTCTTCCTCCACCTGTGAAAGTCCAAGATCGAATCCTAGAAGGGGGGGGGGGGTGAATAGGATTACTCCTAAGAACTTATACAACTTTTAAATCTCTTTCACTTTTAAATACATTATGCTTTGATGAAGAGAAAGGACTCCTCGATATTCAATCCTAAGCATTCATATAACCACATTCTCTATTCAATGACCACTTAAGCATAAGTATACCATTCATGAAATAAAAGTAAAAGATTAACCATCATAACACAATCAATTATAGTGGTTCGGCCAAATTGCCTACATCCACTCCCAGTAACCCTACCGGATTTTCACTAATCAATTTAAGGTTTAGGATCACCTCAAACCTTACACATACATCACTATGCTTTTCAAGGCTAAGCATAAACCCTTACAACCACAACAAATGCTTTTCAAGGCTAAGCAGTAACCTTTGCAACTTAGATTTTTCTCTTATGAATTATGCCTCAACATGCATGGATAAGAGAACTAATCAAGCGCTAAGATTTGCCTCTAAATAGGCTGATATGAAAATAAAAAACTAAACTTCTAGATGCATGCAAATGAATTACAAAGAGTGTAGTAGATGCAATTCTAGAAAAATATTCAAACTCTTTTTAGAAAATGAAATTCAAGATGATTCAAAGATGCTAATCATATGTGAGACAAAGAGTAGAATGATTTACACATGGTTTTCATAGAGATCCAACTTGTATTTTGAAAGATGTAATCACAAGACAAACAAGTTGATTTTGAAAACTAGGTTTTGAAAAACTCATGTGAAAACAAAACATAAGTTGATTTCATAAATCAAATAGACTTTAAAAGATGAAACATGTTATGAAAATCAACTACACAAGGATACAAGCAACTCTATGATCATGCCTTAAATAGAAACACAAAGGTTTAAGAAAAGAGCATGTTTTTGAAATTTAAAGAGAAGAGAAGCACACCCATTTTAAAGATCAAAGGTTGAATCTAATGATATGGCTTCATAATCCCTTCACAAAGGTGCTTGAAAAGTTGCTCTCCCTTGCTCTTGAAAATCCCCCAAAGTTCAGCAGCCTTTTCCAAAAGAGAAAACCACTTTTTATAGAAAAAGTTGTTCTAACGGCTAGGCGTCGGTTAGCCGACATACAGGGGTCGGTTAACCGACACCCCGAACGGTCACTTGCCAACGGTCATATTTTCAAATTTTGTTGACCATAAAGCATGGTTGGTTGACCGAACTTGTTCGGTTAACCAAGGGCTGACCGACACATTAACCGACAGATCAAATCAGTTCAGAAAACAGCTCTCTGGATTTCTGACCGATAACCCATCGGTTAGCTCCTTTTATAATGTCGGTTAACCGAGGCCTAACCGACACCTTGACCAACCAGAGAGTATCAGCAAATGTTTGAAATTGAAGCTCTCTGAAATTCTAAACGACACTGTCTCGGTTAAACTCGGTTCACTGTCGGTTAGCCGACACCTGACCGACAGGTGACCGACAGGCCAAACACACAGAAATTTCTGAAGATCTGAAGGATTTTAAAGAGATGAACAAATTCAAAGCTTTTAAAATGAAGTATACCAAGACTGAACTGAAAGCTTTGAGAATTTAAGAAAATTTTGAAAAACCATGCATAACTTTGTAAAAACAAAAACCATGAAAGAGAAATATGCATGATGATCCTAGAAAGGAGAACATGAATGAATGAGAGGACAAGCTTATGAAGATGAATGCATCCTGTCAAATTGCAACAAAATAACCACTTTAACAATCTCCCCCTTTTCAATTTGATGGCAACTCTAGAAGCTTGAACTCTCTGTCTCTCAATCTCCTTGAAACTTGAAAACTAACTTCTTTGGATATTAAGGAGCTTTGGATGCTTGGGAGCATTTGGATATTCTGGAGCTTTGGATTTTCCTTGTAGGAGCAACTATAGGCCAAAATTTCTCCCCCTCAACTTGATAGACCTTGATTCTTCTCCCCCTCAATTGGAGACCACTTGATTTGACTTGAGACACTCTCTCCCCCTTTGACATCTAATTGCAAAGGAGCCTGCCCAACCACAAGAAAAGCACATAACCGTGTTAGTAGCACCTGTTTAGAAGAGTTGTAATAAAAATGAAATGAAATAACAGGTGATATGCCAACAAGAGGTTTAAAATTCAGGGCAAGGGCCAATGCCCAATTGATGTCTCAATTTGATGAACCTTTCATTTCCTAGGGGCTTTGTAAATAGGTCAGCCAATTGAGAATCTGTCGGAACAAATAGTAACTCAATAGATCCTTGATCAGCATGATCACACAAAAAGTGATAGCGAATGTCAATATGTTTAGTGCGAGAATGCTGAATATGATTTTTAGAAATGCTGATTGCACTAGAGTTATCACACATGATAGGCATACATTGTTGTGGAACATTATAATCCAACAAGGTTTGTTTCATCCACAACAATTGAGCACAACAGCTCCCTGCAACAATGTATTCAGCTTCTGCAGTGGAGAGGGATAAAAAATTTTGCTTTTTGCTATGCCAAGCTACTAAGCAACTTCCTATGAAGTAACAACATCCACTGGTGCTTTTCCTATCATCGATTGATCCGGCCCAATTAGCATCACTGTATCCAATTAATTGTAAGGTTGAGTCACAAGGATACCAGATACCAAAATGAGATGTACCATTGACATATTTGATAATACGTTTAACTGCTTTGAGATGGGACTCTCGAGGATCCGATTGATATCTAGCACAGATCCCAACACTAAAGGAGAGATCCGGTCTACTAGCTGTGAGGTAGAGAAGACTTCCTATCATACTACGGTAAAGTTTTTGGTCCACTTTAATGCCATTTGGATCACTAGAAAGTTTTGAAGTGGATCCCATGGGGTTGCCATTAGGTTTAGAGTTTTTTAGGCTAAATTTCTTAATGATATCTAAGGCAAATTTGGACTGGCTAAGAAAAATTCCTTTCTCAGTTTGATTAACCTGAAGACCAAGGAAGAATTGAAGGGGACTGACCAGGCTCATCTCAAAAGTGGAACTCATTAATTCTGAAAATCCTTGTGCAAGCTTCTCTGATGTGGATCCAAATACAATGTCATCAACATAGATTTGAGCAACAAGAATTTCTTGATCAATTTTCTTGATAAACAGTGTCTTATCAACCTTCCCACAGTCAAATTCAATTTCAATCAGATGATTTGTAAGCTTCTCATACCAAGCCCTAGGGGCTTGTTTTAATCCATAAAGAGCTTTCTTGAGCTTATAAACATATTCAGGATGATGGGGATCTTCAAAACCTTCTGGTTGAGTAACATATACATCTTCCTCAATCTCTCCATTCAAGAAGGCACTCTTGACATCCATTTGAAACAATTTGATTTTCATGCTACTAGCATAGCTCAATAGGATTCTTATGGATTCCAGTCTGGCTACAGGATCAAAGGTTTCTTTAAAATCAATACCTTCTATTTGAGCATATCCTTTTGCTACAACTCTTGCCTTGTTTCTCACAACATTACCAGACTCGTCTGATTTATTCTTGTAAATCCACTTAGTGCATATGGGATTTTTGAACTGCAGGTAAAGGTACAAGATCCCAAACATCATTTTTCTTGAATTGATTTAATTCTTCTTGCATTGCTTCCATCCATTCTGATTTAGATTCACCCTCAGAAAAAATTTTGGGCTCAATTTGAGAAACAAAGGAATAATGAGCACAAAGATTTTGTACTTGTTTCCGGGTCATAACCCCACTGGTGATATTTCCAATGATATCATCCATGGTATGATCTTTCATTAGTTTGACTGGTACAATTGCTTTGGATGGAATGATATCACTTTTATCTTTAGGAGATGTTTGTTCACAATCAATCTCAACTTCATCATCTTCTTGTAGAGTTCTTCCAACTTGATTCATATCATCAATAACCACATGAGCTGATTCCATAATAGTCATGGTTCTATGATTGAATACTCTATAGGCTTTGCTTCTTTCAGAATAGCCTAAGAGAATTCCTTCATCAGATTTAGGCTCAAATTTCTCCAGCTGCTCCCTATCTGTTAGAATATAACATTTGCTTCCAAACACTTTCAAATACCCCAAATTAGGTTTCCTTTCAAAGTAAAGTTCATAGGGGGTTTTGTTGGTATTCTTGGTGAGATAAACTCTGTTTATAAGATAGCAAGCAGTATTAACAGCTTCAGCCCATAGATTTCTAGGAAGATTCTTTTCACTTAACATGGTCCTCGCCATTTCTTGAATCACTCTATTTCTCCTTTCTGCCACTCCATTTTGTTGAGGAGTCTTAGGAGCTGAAAATTGATGATTGATTCCATGATTCTCACAAAAATTTGTAAATTTTTTATTTTCAAACTCTCCTCCATGATCACTTCTAATTTTCTGAATTTTACAATCCTTTTCAATTTGAATCTTGTTGCAAATCCTTATAATATTGTCTACAGCATCAGATTTTGCATAAAGAAATGCAACCCATCCAAAATGAGAATAATTGTCTACAATAACCAATATGAACTTCTTTCCTCCAATACTCTGCACAGGTGCAGGTCCAATCAAGTCCATGTGGATTAGTTCAAGAGGACGAGAAGACGATATATCCTTTAAACCTTTGAAAATTTTCTCGATTTGTTTACCCAATTGACAAGCTTTGCATATTTCTGATCTTTCATCACTTAACTTGGATATACGTTTCACAATTTCATTTTTCGACAACATTTTCATCAACTTGAAATTTATGTGACCCATCCTTTGATGCCATAAATAATTTTCTTGATCTTTGGTTATCAAGCACCTCGATTCATTGTCATCACATTCTTCAATAATGTAAATGTTTCCTTTTGTCCTTGATCCAGTAAGAATGACTTGCTTGGTTTTGTCATTAACCACTTTGCATAAAAGACTGTCAAAGACTACCTTGTTTCCCTTGTCACACAATTGGCTTATGCTAAGAAGATTGTGTTTTAATCCTTCCACTAGAAATACATCATTTAGAGTTGGTATTTGATCCCCTTTCACACTTCCTTTGCCAATGATTTGAGCTCTGCTATTATCTCCAAAAGAAACATTTCCACCATCATATTCCACTATGGAGCTGAACCTAGATCGGTCTCCAGTCGTATGTTTAGAACACCCACTATCTAAGAACCAAGTGGGGTTTTCCTTAGCTTTCAAGGCAGTTTGAACTATGAGATTCTTAAGGTTTGTTTTTTTAACAACCCAACTAGCTAACAAGGGTTTAGAAGTAATGGTCTTGGGGACAAATTTGAACGGGATCCTAGAGGGATTTTTGAGTGACAGCCTAATCCTGTAGGGACAATTAGGAACTAAATGTCCACTACGATTGCAAAAGTGGCAAATCCATATAGAGAGATAGTTTCTTTCAACTAAGGGTTTGTGTAGATTTTTGGTGAAGTTTTGAAAGTTATTCTTCATGTTATTCGAGGAACCTTCAAACCCAAGTCCACTCTTATCACCATAGATTTCATGCATGCCCAACATTTGATAAGCTTTATCACTTCCCAAGGTGAATTTATCAACAATGAATTTTCCTTTGTTAAGTTTTGATTGTAGAGAGTTGATTTCAAGTTGACTAGATTCTAACTTGGATTGTAAATTATGAATTTTGTTTGAGCAAGCTTTAGATCTTCATTTAGAGTGGTGAATTTTTGTTCTATGCTCTCTTTCTCAACAATTCTCAATTTCAAGTCATCCTTCAAGATGCTTAATTCATTGACAAGCTTTTTAGACTCTTCTTTTAGTGATTTGTTTTTCTTAATCACAATCTCCCAATTTTCATAGAATTCATTATAAGCTTGTTGCAATTCATTATCTTCATTTTCATTTTTAGTTTCTTCTTGCCCTAATAGTTCATCTATTAATGAATTATGCTCATTAATTTCTTCAGTATGTGTCATGAGAAGCCAATTAGGAGAATTTTCATCTTCATCATTTTGGGATTCATTTTTATCACTTTCTTCATCTTCATCATCCCAAGTTATGTTTAAGGCTTTCTTTCCTTTCTTATCTCCTCTTTCAAATTCTTTAGGAGTGGAGCAATTTTGTGCAATATGTCCAAACCCTTTGTAATTGTAACATTGCACATCCTTTTTAACAAATGATCCCTTAGAGCTTCTTTGAAATTTAGGAGACTTGCTTTCATCGGAATTTCTAATGTTCTTGTTTGTTCTAAAGAATTTCTTAAATTTTTTAACAAACAGAGCATTGTCCTCATCACTATCATATTCACTTTCATTTTCCTTAAATTGAGATGAGAAGGCTACTCCTTTCTTTTTGTCTTGCACTTCAAAATCTAATTCATAAGTGAGTGGATTTCCTCTTAGTTCTTCAATTTTGATTTTGTCAACATCTTTACTCTCAGTTATGGCCACAATTTTTGATTTGAATCTTTTAGGGAGAGATCTCAAAATTTTCCTAACAGTTTTAGCTTCATCCATGACTTCTCCTAGACCTATAAGAGAGTTGACAAGTTCCATTATCTTTGTGTAGAACTCATCAAATGTTTCTTCCTCAAGCATTTTAATGTCTTCTACTTTAGAGGTCAACATTTGAATTTTAGCTATCTTGACTTGATCTGTTCCTTCATGAGTGGTCTCTAGAGTATCCCAAACTTCTTTAGCAGTATTGCAATTTACTACTCTATTAAATTCTTCTTGTGACAAAGCACAATATAGAGAGTTCTTTGCTTTAGCATTCAAGTTGGCTCTATCCTTTTCCCCTTGAGTCCAAGCACTCTTGGGTTTGAGTTTTATGGAAATGACATTTCCTTCAGAATCCTTTTCTGTGGTAGTGGGAAGATGGTAGCCTTCTTCAATAATGTTCCAAACATCTAGGCTTTGGGATTCTAAGAACACTTGCATTCGAATTTTCCAATACCGATAGTGTGTTCCATTAAACAAGGGTGGTCTATTTGTGGCATTTCCCTCACCCAAATGAGATTGCATGGTGCCAACAAAATAAAAGCACTCACTAGGATTCTAACTCTAGGTGGTAAGACCTAATCAAGAGCAACCTTGCTCTGATACCAATTGAAAGTCCAAGATCGAATCCTAGAGGGGGGGGGGGGGGGGGGGGGGGGGGGTGAATAGGATTACTCCTAAGAACTTATACAACTTTTAAATTTCTTTCACTTTTAAATACATTATGCTTTGATGAAGAGAAATGACTCCTAGATATTCAATCCTAAGTGTTCATATAACCATATTCTCTATTCAATGACCACTTAAGCATAAGTATACCATTCATGAATTAAAAGTAAAAGATCAACCATCATAACACAATCAATTATAGTGGTTCGGCCAAATTGCCTACATCCACTCCCGGTAACCCTACCGGATTTTCACTAATCAATTTAAGGTTTAGGATCACCTCAAACCTTACACATACATCACTATCCTTTTCAAGGCTAAGCATAAACCTTTACAACCACAACAAATGCTTTTCAAGGCTAAGCACTAACCTTTACAACTTAGATTTTTCTCTTATGAATTATGCCTCAACATGCATGGATAAGAGAACTAATCAAGCCCTAAGATTTCCTCTAAATAGGCTGATATGAAAATGAAAAACTAAACTTCTAGATGCATGCAAATGAATGACAAAGAGTGTAGTAGATGCAAGTTCTAGAAAAACATTCAAACTCTTTTTAGAAAATGAAATTCAAGATGATTCAAAGATGCTAATCATATGTGAGACAAAGAGTAGAATGATTTACACATCGTTTTCATAGAGATCCAACTTGTATTTTGAAAGATGTAATCACAAGACAAACAAGTTGATTTTGAAAACTAGGTTTTGAAAAACTCATGTGAAAACAAAACATAAGTTGATTTCATAAATCAAATAGACTTTAAAAGATGAAACATGTTATGAAAATCAACTACACAAGGATACAAGCAACTCTATGATCATGCCTTAAATAGAAACACAAAGGTTTAAGAAAAGAGCATGTTTTTGAAATTTAAAGAGAAGAGAAGCACACCCATTTTAAAGATCAAAGGTTGAATCTAATGAGATAGCTTCATAATCCCTTCACAAAGGTGCTTGAAAAGTTGCTCTCCCTTGCTCTTGAAAATCCCCCAAAGTTCAGCAGCCTTTTCCAAAAGAGAAAACCACTTTTTATAGAAAAAGTTGTTCTAACGGCTAGGCGTCGGTTAGCCGACATACAGGGGTCGGTTAACCGACACCCCGAACGGTCACTTGCCAACGGTCATATTTTCAAATTTTTACTGACCATAAAGCATGGTCGGTTGACCGAACTTGTTCGGTTAACCAAGGGCTGACCGACACATTAACCGACAGATCAAATCAGTTCAGAAAGCAGCTCTCTGGATTTCTGACCGATAACCCATCGGTTAGCTCTTTTTATAATGTCGGTTAACCGAGGCCTAACCGACACCTTGACGGACCAGAGAGTATCAGTAAATGTTTGAAACTGAAGCTCTCTGGAATTCTAACCGACACTGTCTCGGTTAAACTCGGTTCATTGTCGGTTAGCCGACACCTGACGGACAGGCCAAACACACAGAAATTTCTGAAGATCTGAAGGATTTTAAAGAGCTGAACAAATTCAAAGCTTTTAAAATGAAGTATACCAAGACTGAACTGAAAGCTTTTAGAATTTAAGAAAATTTTGAGAAACCATGCATAACTTTGTAAAAACAAAAACCATGAAAGTGAAATATGCATGATGATCCTAGAAAGGAGAACATGAATGAATGAGAGGACAAGCTTATGAAGATGAATGCATCCTATCAAATTGCAACAAAATAACCACTCTAAGAACCTGCACACCCACAGCTGCCCCCTCTGCCACTACGCCCTCTCTATCTCCACTGCACTCCATCTCCCCATGCTCACCTTTTCTCTCCCTCCCACCTTCTTCCACTTTCCCCTGCATCACACACATTTATCGCCACTGCACACACCCACTGCCTCGTCTTCTTCTTTCTCTTCCCTCTCTTCCCTGTCTCCTCTCTTCCCTTCTCTTTCCCCCACTCACTAGCACACCCCCCTTTACTGTTTTCTTTTCCTTTCTCTTCTTCCTCCTCCACCCTTTCTTCCTCTTCTTTCTCTTCTTCTCCTCACCTCACCCTCCCTGCTGTCTTCCAGTTTCCTCTCATTCTCCTTACCTGTGCACCCATCTCTCTCTTTCTCTCTATATGTTCTCTCTTTCTCTCTGCAACTCTCTCCTTGTTATTCCCTCTTCCCTCACATTCCTTCTCCTCTACCTCCGTGCGCCTACTGCAACACTCACCTGCACACACTGCTTCTCCTTCTCTCTCTCTCTCTCTCTCTCTCTCTCTCTCTCTCTCTCTCTCTCTCTCTTTTCTCTCACTCCCTTCCTTCTTCCACGCACCCCCCTGCTGCACCCACTTCAACATTGTACCATCTATCTGTTACACCCACCTGACGAGAACCCATGCATGTTCATTCCCTTTTCTTGCATTGAATTCAGTTATTTTCTTGTATGTTTATTTCTTTTATAATGCTTCATGCAGTTAACATATCCATGCATTTAAGGTCATCCATCATCTGGCATGCCCATGAAATATTTGAATTAATAAATCCTGATTTTGTTGTGTTGCTTCAATTTAGTCTCAATTTGCCCATGCACCAAGGTTAATCTAGCATTTATCATGTTTTTCATGTATTTAACATGCCCATGCATCTAGTAAATTTTTAATCTTATTGTTTGAATTATTCATAGCTAGTATCAAACCTGTCCATGCATTCAACATGCTCATGCATCATATAACTTAATTGCATTTTTATTTCTTATTTTACTTGATAGAATTTAATGCTGCATAATTTCCTCAAAATAGAACAAAAAAGAACAAAAACAGAAAGAACAAAAAAAAGAAAGAAAAGAACAAACAAAAAATAGAACCCTAGATATTAGTATTAGATTAATTAAAACAATAAGGTTAGGTTTAATAATTAATTTCTTCTCCTCCTCCACTCTCATTAAGATTAGGGAATTTATTTAGAAAAGTCTAAATTAGTTAGGTTGATTATAATAAATAAAAATTAGTAATTTATTTCCTTCTCCTCATCCCTTTTCATCAGGATCAAAAAAATTAGTTTAGGAGATTTTAGGATTTATAAATAAACACCAAAAAAAAACAAAAAATAATAATAATAAAAACCCAACAGTCCAAAAAAAAAAAGTAAAAGATATGAAAAATCGAAAAATATTAATAAACTGGAACTAGAAATTAAATAGTGGTTTAGGATCACCAGGTCAAACCCCAGACCCAGATCTAGGTCCCCCCTAATCAGGTTAGACTACTTTTAGTTTCTTTCATTTTAATAAGTTAGGTCCCACTCTCTCTGCGGGCCCCGTTAAGGGACCGGGAGAGCTGATGTGGGCTGTTTAGGACCTTAGGTTAGAGTTAATCCGATGATTAGTAATAAAGCATTAATCACGTAAATCCAAGTAAAATCCCCCAGTTAGGCCCTTCTACCCCCAATATAATAAAATCCATAAAAACTATAAAACTGACAAAATAAACCCAAAAATATTTTCCTTTTATTTCTTCCTCCACCTCAGGTGCTAGATATTTAATTGAACTTAATGATAAAAGGGAATGGAGAACTGATTTCTAAAATTGAATAAATGAGAATGACGAGATGAGATGATTGATTTCGCATACACTTTTAAAACAATCATGGCCCATCGGCCACCTTAAAACAAAAACTGGCCCATCGGCCACCTCCAATCAATTTCGGTCCATCGGCCTTTCACTTTTATCACTCGTGTATCGCACACGAAAACCACAAAAATCACAAGTCAAAGTCTGTTTTGCATCATCGTTTTGGTTTGCAAAGTCAGCCTTTAAACCCTATTTTGCTAGGGGATTTGAAGGGAATATCCGAGAATGGGGCTGATCCTCTTCTTAAATATTTGGCACCTCCCCCCCCCCCCCCTTCCCTTTTATTTTCTTTATTTTAATTATATTATTTTATTTTACTTGGATATACTATGATTTTGCTATGTGAGGATTAACCTTATTTGGACTTTAACTCATAACCCTGAATTGACCTTATATTAAAGAGACCCAAATTGTAAGGTCCGCGACCTTACTGGGTTAGTTGGGCCCAACAACAGGCCCATTGACCTGTTTTGTTGATAATCATTTTATTAATTGTATTTTAGATATTTAGGTGGGTTTAGATCATGAACGAGTTTCTTTTAGCATTAGAATAGTATCTATGAAGTTTCGTCCGATTCCGAGTTCGTTTGTTGATAACAGGGGGGTAGTTTGCTATTTAGGGAAAATTGAGTGTTTTTCCAAAATATTCCAAACGTCGTGATTTATGGGTTCGTTGGAAAGGTTTTGTCGCGCTAATCATTTTTGTCTCTTGACTCATCATGATCCGACAACTGAAAACCCTTCAAGTGGTCCATTCTTTCACCGGACCCACTTAAAGGGCAACTTTGGTCTTTTCCTCCCTATCTTCTTCTTAAACGAGATTAACCCTAATCTTTCTCATTATTCTCTGCAACTGAACGAAAGCAACTGCAGCCCCATTCTTCTTCTTCTTCCTTTCTCAAGCCAGATCTCTAGCCTAGAGAGATCAATTCGAAGATCCGATCCGCTAGTTCTCATTCTCTCGATCTCCTCTTGCTTCCGGTATCAATTTGGTAAGCATTCTCATACTTTCATCTTTTCATTCGTATTCTCTTTGGTTAGATTTAGGTTTGATCTTAATTCTTTTCCTTCCTATCTTCTTCTTGGCTTCCTAAATTTAGTTTTATTGGGTTAGATCGTGGATTTTGGGGTAAAAAGGCTTCTCCTTGAGTTTTGCTTAAATTCTATCATCTTCTTGGTTGAGGCAAGTATATCTGCATTGTATTTCTAAGCATGTATGTTTATTTCTATTTGATTGGCTATGTTTTCTTGTTAGAATTACCTTAATTGCAAGTCTGTTTGTTATTGATTGGGATTATATGCTAGATTGGGTTTTTGAGGGGTTTTGAGTTAAATAAAAGATTGTAATTGGTAAGTATAGGTTGCCTTTAAATTGTTGGAGATGATGGAAATGTTGAATGTGATGATTGGGGAGCATGGTGGCTCATTTTATACAGGTTAGCCATGGATTGGCAGGAGGAAAAAGAACCAGAAAACCAGTTTTAGGCCATTTTCGGGGTTCAGGTTGCAGTTCCGATCGATCGGACCTGCAGTCCGATCGATCAACACTGTTACTAACTGTGGCTGATTTCAGACCGATCGATCGGTCATTTTTGTCTGATTGATCGGACTACCTTTTTTTGACATCACATGAGAACTTTGAAGATGCATAACTTTTAATCCGTCCATTGGAATTTTACATGTAATATACTGTTGGAAAGGTCTCGAGATGTAGAATCCAATGGTTCTAGTTTCATCACGATCGGAGGTCGGGAAGTGATGTAAATGTTCTGATTATTGTTTCAGCTCATGTTTTATTGTAAATGAGACTAATAACTTAGGTTTGGGCCTCAGATGTTGGAAACCATGCACCGACACTTATTTGACCATTAATGGGGCTAAAATCGTAGCACGTGGCTTGGTGTGCTTCAATAGGTTGTCTAGGTATTCGTGTATTGCACATAATTTAACCGAATGCGTATGGAATTGTTTCATTAGATGCTTAACATGATTGTACACTAAGGAGTTTTCCTAAAAGCATCGTTGATTCAATTTCCATACGTACTCCGCTAGAACATGTGGAATACAGGGATGACACCACTTGCCTAGGTTGGATTGTAATTCCCCCTTGACTTGTGAATTCTATCCGTTGATATTATTCCTTGTATACTCTTTTGGCATAAAACACTTAACTAAGTATGAAACATTAATTCTTGTAGAATTAGGATATGGACCTGACTTATAATGTATCGTAGGAACCTTGTCTTCTATTGATGAACATGACTGGCTAGCAATGAAAAGGATTATTATGTGGTTTGCTTGTCTGGTATTGTCTTGAATGAGATAATCCCTATGATCGTGTCTTGTACATTGAACTAGTCAAACTTGCTTGTCTTGTTTGTCCTTGTGTCAAAACCACTTTATTATTGTTTGCATATCATGGCCATCTGCAGTTTGGGGTTTATTGACGAACCGGTTACTCGGTTGTCGGGATGGGCAGTCGGCTTTGGACGGCGTCCATGGCGTTGAATAGTTGGGAGCGGGCTTGGACCGTGCTGCGATTCCTAGGACCGGGAGCTAGGATCCTACTGGAGCCGGACTTTGGTATCAGTAGTCCAGATTGGGATTGTTACTGGTATCCCGGGAGGTGGCATTGGACATCCTCGGAGTCTCCCTCTTGTTCTTGTCTTGCATTGCATGATAGTGGTTATTGTTAGATGGTTGTTAGGATTCCTATTATTATTTCTATCTATCACTATTCTTGCTTTATGCCTAGACTTATATGAGGTCTAAAATGTAATATCCTCACAGCGGACTTACGATCCGTGGGCTCAAAGGACAAAAATTTTAATTAGTCCTAAAAATTCACTCTCCGGATCCGGTTTATTCTTAATCGGGTTCGGGGGACATGACACAAATCAATGTGACAAGACAACCGTCGTGTGTTGCCGGCAGCACATTAGATGAAAGGAAGAATCTACTCATTTATTTTTTCCCATCTTTTCTTCGACTCTTGTCGAAGAACGGTATTACGGCCGTTACCGTAGTTGGCGATCGTGATCCGTCGATTTTGAGGGTAGTAAGAATCCTCCTTTTCGATGTAAAATTTAAATAGCATATTTAGATGAATGAATATTTCCCAAGCCATGGGCGTGGGGAGGGGGGGTTCGAAATTCACAAGCCCGAGGTGAACAATGCACGTCGCTCGAGCAGACCTGAAGTTCGCTTGCACGATGAACTTGCTGGGAGGGTTCCCTTGAGCGGACTTGGGTTCACTCAAGCAGACCTGCCCAGTTCAAGATGGCTCGAGCGAACTATCAATTCGCTCAAGCTACCCAACTTCTGGATGGGGTTCGCTCGAGCGAAGTGTCAAGTTCGCTCGAGCGAACTGTCTAGAACACTGCAGAAGTGCAATTTCAGGCTCTTTCCTTTTTCCTCCTTGCATGTCTCCTTGAGCGTCATTCTTACACCTAAATGAGTGGCTTAAAACCTCCTTCAAACCCCATAACGACCATCTAATCATCCATAAACATCCACCCAATCATCTCCTCTCTATTCACATTCAACCACATTGGAAAGAGAGAAAACCCATCAATCACAAGGATTCATTGTACTATAATCAAGAGTTAAACAAAAAGGCTATAAGCCAATATTTCCAAGAGTTAAACAAGCTAACAAAACTCATTCAAATGTTTATTTCAAAACCAATGCAAGTCAAGAATAGGCATGAATAGAAATAGTAAAGCCATTCACAATCCGCATAAAAACTACTTAATACTCAAAATATATATTCATCCACTTGCCTTAGGTCCAAGCTAGCAAATCAAGCCTCTAATCACTCCTATAAGCTAAAGATTCCAAGCTACACAAAAACCCAAAAAAAAAAAAAAATTCCCTAAATGGTCAAGACCAAAGAGCAAGAAGAAGACAGCTTGTAGCAAAGAAGGTAGAGGTTTTCTAGGTCTAGAAAGACTCATATTCAAGAGATGGAAAGAAAAGCTTACATGATGGTTCTTAAAAGGTAAGATTAAGCTCAAAGGAAACCTTGAAGTAGGTGGCTTCCTCCACAAATGGTATCACTAGAGAGCTCTCAAGGAGAGGAAGAAGATGATGACATGCATTTTTTCATTGGCAAAGGTTTGGTAGAGATTGAGGTGGAAAAACTAGAAGGAGAAGAGGAAGGGAAAAACCCTAACTTAGGTTGGATTTGAGCTGGAAGAAGAAAAAAAAAAAAAAAAAAAAAAAGAGAAAGAGTCTCCTTTTAACCAAAGTGAGAGTGGGCTCCACTACTAGTCAATCTTGTGGGGCTGAAATCATGGCTTCCGGGACCTCGGATGAGTTCAACGAAGAAGGGAAAAACGATCGTCGAAATATCTAGTTTCTAAAAGGTATATATTTCAAGGGTTTCGGGAATATCGAATTTTGTGTCCATATTTAGTGTAAAAAGGTTGTTTTACCCCCAAAGGGTCCCACTAATAACAAAGGCATTCAAAACTCCCCGAAGCTATAGAAAAACTATTCTATTTCCAACTTAACCAAAATCCACTATCCTCACTTAGAACTAACACACGACTTAATTAGTGCTAATCGAGGTCACTCGGATCGAGGTCTTACAGAAAGGGACCAACCAGTGGCAGGGGAAATTCTATATGCACCCACACATTTTGCTGAATACACCCACATTTCATTGTCTACAGTGAATTTTTTTCTTAAGAGGTGGGTGTGCTCAGTAAAAAAGTGGGTGCATATAGAATTTCCCCAGTGGCAGACCTATGATTTTCATTTGGGTGGGGCGGACGATGGTCGATTGAATTGGTCAAAATCAATGCCAAATGCCAATAATCTGCACCTAACACATGGTTTAAAGACATGATTTATTATTATTATTTTTTGGGAAATTAAGTATAAATAACTCATAGCCTGCTACTAACACTTTATTCATACATAACATTTTTAACTACAATAACTATTTCCTCGAGAAATTTGCCTTTTATTCAAATCAATGGGATGAAGATTAAATTAGCAACCACACTACAACAATACTAAATAAACTATTATTTTTATAACCCAGGGTAATTCCACCCAGCCCAGCTCAGGAGCCTTTGGCTTGGAACCCGAGGTACACTCGACTCTGGACAGCCGAGAACTAATCCCTAAAGGCACATTCAAACCCTATTATCCACATTCACCTGGTAAAACTATGGTAGGTGGCCAACGAAGGTAGGTGTCAAACACAAGACCTCTCCATTTCATGAGGCACATAGTCCTTGGCCAACAATAATAATAAAGAAAATATAGAGAACTCCAAAGAAGTAAAATCATTATCATACAAAACTAAAACCTCTTTGATTGTTTTCTTGAACTCCTAAGATTTCCTCTATCATATGAATCCAAATGAGAACAATATAATCGTAAACATCATTTTGTGATTCAAGAAAAAAATTAATCCAAGAAAATCTAACAAGAAAGCAAAAGGAAAGTAGTTAAAACTCAAGACCCAATAATAAATCAAACAAAGTCCAAAGCAGGATGTCTTAGGAGAAAGTTGGAGTATTGGGTCATTGCCGTTGAGAAAAAAAATAGTAAAACATATATTACATAGAACAAAGAAGGCAAAACACAGAAAAATATTTCAATCATAAATCAAAACCCATTAACAAAAACATCATATTAGGAAAAAATAAAAGAAGAAATGTAAGACCCCGACCTGAGTGTCCACGATTAGTGCTAATTAAGTCACGTGTTAGTGCTAAGCGTGATTATTATAATTCGACTAAGTTGGATTAGAATAGCTCTTGTTTTAGCTTTTGGGGAATTTTAAGTGTCTTGTGTTTAGTGGGACCCTTTGGGGGTTCCATTTTTATAATCTTGCATTTACTTGGGGGATTACTCAAGATTCCTATAATTCTTTTCTTGATCCCATTTTACTCATCTCGTCGATCTTTACAACTTTCATGTTGATCCCGTACCCGTCTAGAACCTCGAAACCCAACTTTCCTTGTACTGAGGGCAAAACAGTCTTTTTACACTAAATCTGTACCCACAATTTGATATCCCCAAAACCGCGAGAAATATACTTTTTGGAAACTAGATATTTCAGTGATCATTTTTCCCTTCTTCGTCGAATTCGTTCGAAGTCCTGATAGTCGTGATTTCAACCTCCCAAGATCTCAAGTGGTGGAGCCTACACTCAACTTGTATATAAGAGAACCCATCTTCTTCTTCTTCCTTTTACGACAACCTAACAAGAGCTAGCACTTTTCCCTCTCTTCTCTTCTCCTTGCTTCTCCACCACCAAATCACCACCAAGCTTGCACCAATAGCACAAATGGAAGTCATCATCTTCTTCTTCACCACTTGGGCTCTCCATTGATACAACTCTTGAAGAGAGACCTCCATTCCAAGTACTTCCTTGAGCTAGTCTTACCCTTTTGAAGAACCCTCTTGTAAGTAATCCTTCCAACTCTTTTGTTATTGTGTTTCCTTAGCATTTGAGGAGCTTCATTTTCATTACTGAAGCTTTCATCTTCTTATTCCTTGTTTGACCCATTTTAGGGTTTGTATTTGGGGATTTTTGTGTGTAGTTGTGATCTTGGCTTGGAGAAGTGTCTCAAGGCTTGATTTCTTGAGTAGAGACCCTAAGGCAAGTGGAATGAATTGATGTTTGGGTTTTGAATGGTTTTTATGACAAAGATGATTGACTTTGCTATCTCCATTAATGTTTTGTTAAATTGCATTGAATTAGAATTTAATGCTCTTGAAAAGGTTGGTTAGTTCATTTTGTAAGGTCCGCGACCTTACTGGGTCAGTTGGGCCCAACAACAGGCCCATTGACCCTTTTTGTTGATAATTATTTTATTAATTGTATTTTAGATATTTAAGTGGGTTTAGAGCATGAGCGAGTTTCTTTTAGCATTAGAATAGTATCTGCGAAGTTTCGTGCGATTCCGAGTTCGTTTGTTGATAGCAGGGGGCTAGTTTGCAATTTAGGGAAAATTGAGTGTTTTCTGAAATATTTCAAACGCCGTGATTGATGGGTTCGTTGGAAAGGTTTCGTCGCGCTAATCATTTTTGTCTCTTGACTCATCATGATCCGACAACTAGAAACCCTTCAAGTGGTCCATTCTTTCACCGGACCCACTTAAAGGGCAACTTTGGTCTTTTCCTCCCTATCTTCTTCTTAACCTAATCTCTCTCATTATTCTCTGCAATTGAACGAAAGAAACTGCAGCCCCATTCTTCTTCTTCTTCCTTTCTCAAGCCAGATCTCTAGCCTAGAGAGATCAACTCGAAGATTCGATCCGCTAGTTCTCATTCTCTCGATCTCTTCTTTCTTCCGGTATCAGTTTGGTAAGCATTCTCATACTTTCATCTTTTCATTCGTATTCTTTTGGTTAGATTTAGGTCTGATCTTAATTCTTTTTCTTCCTATCTTCTTCTTGGCTTCCTAGATTTCGTTTTATCGGGTTAGATCGTGGATTTTGGGGTAGAAAGGCTTCTCCTCGAGTTTTGCCCAAATTCTATCATCTTCTTGGTTGAGGCAAGTAGATTTGCATTGTATTTTTAAGCATGTATGTTTGTTTCTATTTGATTGGCTATGATTCCTTGTTAAAATTCCTTAATTCCAAGCCTGTTATGATTTAGGGATTATTATTGTTAATTATTGGTTTAGGTTGATTAAATGTAAATTGGAAATGGTAGTTATTTGATTCAATTAATGGAGTGGAATGGAATGTGGATGGATTGGATTGTGGGGAGAGCAGGTGGCTCATTTTATGCAGGTTAGCCATGGATTGGCCGGAGGAAAAAGGGCCAGAAAAACCAGTTTTCGGCCATTTTCGGGGTTCAAGTTGCAGTTCCGATCGATCGGACTTGCAGTCCGATCGATCGGCACTGTTACTTAACTGTGGCTGATTTCAGACCGATCGATCGGAGCTTTTGTCCGATCGATCGGACTGCCTTTTTTTGACAGCACAGGAGAACTTCGGAAATGCATAACTTTTAATCCGTCCGTTGGAATTATACATGTATTATACCGTTGGAAAGCTCTCGAGATGTAGAATCCAATGGTTCTAGTTTCATCACGATCGGAGGTCAGGAAGTGATGTAAATGTTCAAATTATTGCTTCAGCTCATGTTTTATTGTAAATGAGACTAATAACTTAGGTTTGGGCCTTAGATGTTGGAAACCATGCACCCACACTCATTTGACCATTAATGGGGTTAAAATCGTAGCACGTGGCTTGGTGTGTTTCGATGGGTTGTCTAGGTATTCGTGTATTGCACATGAATTAACCGAATGCGTATGAAATTGTTTCATTAGATGCTTAACATGATTGTACACCAAGGGATTTCCCTAGAAGCATCGTTGATCCATTTCCACACGTACTCCGCTCGAACATGTGGAATACAAGGATGACACCACTTGCCTAGGTTGGATTGTAATTCCCCCTTGACTTGTAAATTCTATCCGTTGATATTATTCCTTATATACTCTCTTGACATAAAATACCTAACTAATTATGAAACATAAATTCTTATAGAATTTAGGCTTGGACCTGACTTAGAATGTATCGTAGGAACCTTGTCTTGTATTGATGAACATGACTGGCTAGCAATGAAAGGGATTATTACGTGGTTTGCTTGTATGGTATTGTTTTGAATGAGATAATCCCTATGATCGTGTCTTGTACATTGAACTAGCCAGACTTGCTTGTCTTGTTTGTCCTTGTGTCAAAACCACTTTATTATTCTTTGCATATCATGGCCATCTGCAGTTTGGGGTTTATTGACGAACCGGTTACTCGGTTGTCGGGATGGGCAGTCGGCTTTGGACGGCGTCCATGGCGTTGAATAGCTGGGAGCGGGCATCAGACCGTGCTGCTATTCCCAGGACCGGGAGCTAGGATCCTACTGGAGCCGGACTTTGGTATCAGTAGTCCAGATTGGGATTGTTACTGGTACCCCGGGTGGTGGCATTGGACATCCTCGGAGTCTCCCTCTTGTTCTTGTTTTGCATTGCATGATAGTGGTTATTATTAGATGGTTGTTAGGATTCCTATTATGATTTCTATCGATCATTATTCTTGCTTTATGCCTAGACTCGCTTTCCTTGTGTTCATATGATGTGTACTTGTCATTACTCTATATTTGATGTATGTCATGTTTATTATGTTATTCTTATCTATTGCTCAACATGTCGTTGACCCTATTCCTTGGTGTGCAGACACCTCAGGTGGTTACTACTACTATGAGGAGCAGGCCGGTGAGGAGATCCCAGAGGATCTCCAACCAGTCGAGGAGGAACGCGAGTGGCGTGCCGATGACGTAGAGTAGCGTCATCACTCCCGGCACGAGAGAGATTCACATGGACTTCATTAGATATATATTCCTTTATTTATTTCTCTCGTTAAACCTTTCTTTCATTGACTTGGTTTTATTTTTATTGGCCTTGTTTATTGGGATTGGCCAATGTAATAAATTACTTTAACTCCTTTAGTAGTTTTTAATTATTCTTTCTTGCAACTTTTAATTTAATGAGAAGTATTATTCATTGACTGATATTCCATATGCCTAGACTTATATGAGGTTTGAAATGTAATATCCTCACAGCGGACTTACGATCCGTGGGCCCAAAGGACAAAAATTTTAATTAGTCCTAAAATTCACTCTCCGGATCCGGTTTATTCTTAATCGGGTTCGGGGGACGTGACAGAATGGTATCAGAGCAGTGGATGGTTTCTCAGGGTAAAAAAAATTTTTAGAAACCATAGGACGCGTGTGAGGATTCCGTTAGTCAGTAGGTTGATCTTCTAGTTTTATTTTTAGCATTGTGATGTTAGCTTGGGGCATATTGGAATTTACTTTGTAATTTTTTTTTACAGGATTATGGATGGTAGATCCACTCGATCCGGTAGTGTGCCACCACCAGAGGGTAGTTCCTCTCAGAATGGCCCAGATAATCAATTTCATCAGTTCATGGCAGCCTTCATCCAGTCCCAGAAGGATATGGCTGAGCAAAGCCATAAGCAGAATGAGGATCAAGCGGTGTTCCAAGCTCAGATGCTTGAGGTAGTGCAGAAAGTGGGCCAGCCTCAGGCCAAAGAATATGACCTGAATGAACTGGTTGAGAAGTTTAGGAAGAGATTCCCACCCTAGTTCCATGGTATTGAGGATCCCGCCATAGCAGATGAGTGGATTGTTCAGATAGAAAAGATCTATGAGGTGTTCAAGTGCACGGACATCCAGTAGGTGCAGCTTGCAGCCCACATGTTTCGTGGGGTAGCAGAGAGATGGTGGAAGACTGTCAAGCACCCGTATGAGACGATTGAAGAAGGTGTAGCCTAGAAGACTTTCACTGAGCAGTTCCAGAAGAAATTCATCCCAGAGCATTACAAGGATCAGAAGATGGAAGAATTTGAGAGACTGGTGCAGGGTGACTTACCAGTACAGGATTATGAGATTGCCTTCACCCATCTATCTAGATTTACTGAGAGCCTGATTCAGCCAGAGTCAGAGAGAGTCCGGAGGTTCATCAAGGGACTGCGGGCAGATATCAAGATGCAAGTTCAGCGCAGCAGGTTGACCAACTATGATGATGTGGTCAAGGAAGCATACTGGGCAGAGGAGTCCTTGAAGGATGTGATTATGTTGGAGTAGCAGAGGATCTTGGCATTGAGCCCTCAGCCCAAGTCACAAGGTTCATCGTCCCAGTACTATCAGCAGCCAGCACCCAAGAGGCTACGGTTTGAGCCTGCACCCCAACAGCAGTCACAGCGAGTCACTTGCATTCATTGTGGAGGAAATCATTATGGCCGTGATTGCAGGAGACAGTCAGGGGCATGTTATCATTGTGGAGACCCAGGGCATAAGGTTCGCAGTTGCCCAGGAAAGACAGGAGTGGCACCACCCACAATCCAGGCTCCGGCGCTCAGGCCACCATATCCTGCGCAGCCATTGAGACAGATGCCTCCTGCACAGGCTAGGCCTCAGCAGCAGCAGCAGCAGCAGGTGATTGTCCGACCACCTCAGCCACCACATCAGCGCCCTCCAGTACCTCAGCAGCGATATCAGCAGAGACCCCCAGCACCCAGATTCCAGGGACGTGGTCAGAGACCACCCCAGCAGCAATATCATCAGCAGCGTCCCCAGCAGGCAGGGAAAGCTTATGCTTTGACGCATGAAGAAGCAGAGGCTGCAGGGAATGTCATTGAAGGTACACTTTTAGTTTGTGGATTTGATGCTAAAGTTCTATTTGATCCTGGATCCACACACTCGTTTGTTGCACCAGCTTTTGCACTTCATTTGGGGGAGGATAAGGAGATACTACCCTATGATTTGATAGTAGCCACCCCGGTAGGTAGGATAGTTTCTTGTAATGTCATCTACCCTAGTTGTAGTGTTCAGATTGGAGAAGTTCAGCTGACCGCCAGTTTGATCATCTTACCAATGTCGGAGTTTGATGTGATACTTGGTATGAATTGGTTAGCAGCGAACCGAGCGGTGTTAGATTGTTTTAACAAGACCGTGAAGTTGCAGAGTGAGGACCGTAGTGTTGAGTTTGTTGGCGCAGAAAAGCCCATCTCCACTCGGTTAATTTCTGCATTGAAGGTAAAACGGTTGATGAGGAACGGTTGCGAAGGCTTTATCGCATTTGTCGTGGAAGACAAAGAGTCCAAGACTGTTGATGAGATTCCTGTGGTGCGAGAATTCCCGGATTTATTTCCGGAGGAGATCCCCGGTTTGCCACCTGTTCGCGAGTTGGATTTCACGATAGAATTGCAACCAGGTACACCACCTATCTCGAAGGCCCCGTATAGGATGGCACCAGCAAAATTGAAGGAGTTGAAGACTCAGATTGGAGATCTGTTGGATAAAGGTTTCATCAGACCCAGTGTGTCACCGTGGGGAGCTCCGGTGATATTTGTGAAGAAGAAGGACGGGACATTGAGAATGTGTATAGATTACAGACAGTTGAATCAAGTGACTGTTAAGAATAAGTACCCGCTACCGAGGATTGATGAGCTATTTGATCAATTGCAGGGAGCTCAATTCTTTTCGAAGATAGATCTACGTTCCGGTTATCATCAGTTGCGAGTCAGGAAGGAGGATGTTTCTAAGACTGCATTCCGGACGAGATATGGCCATTTTGAGTTTCTTGTGATGCCTTTTGGGTTGACGAACGCCCCAGCAGTTTTTATGGCATTGATGAATAAGGTGTTTGCCCCTTTCCTGGATCAGTTTGTGGTTGTCTTCATAGACGATGTGTTGGTGTATTCGAAGACTAAGGAGGAGCATGAGCATCAGTTGAGAACATCTTTGCAGCTCTTGAGGGATAACCAACTGTATGCTAAGTTGAGCAAATGTGAGTTTTGGTTGGAGCAAGTGGCATTTTTAGGCCACATTATCTCTAAGGAAGGACTGACAGTGGATCCTAAGAAGATTGCAGCAGTTGTGAATTGGAGTAGCCCGCGGAATGTAGCAGAGGTTCGCAGTTTTCTCGGACTTGTAGGTTACTACAGAAGGTTTGTGAAAGGGTTTTCTACCATAGCATCTCCACTCACTAAGTTGACGAGAAAGGACGTTCCGTTTGTATGGACAGAAGAATGCGAGAAGAGTTTCCAAGAGTTAAAGACTCGGTTGACTATAGCACCCATACTTGCTTTACCCTCAGGAAGTGGAGGATTTGTGGTTTACACAGGTGCTTCAGGGATTGGTTTGGGTTGTGTTCTCATGCAGAATGATAAGGTGATAGCCTATGGATCGAGACAATTGAAGGATCATGAGAAGAAGTATGCCACACATGACTTAGAACTGGCAGCTGTGGTGTTTGCATTGAAGTTGTGGAGGCATTATTTGGACGGTGAGAAGTTTGAGGTGCATACAGATCATAAGAGCTTACAATACCTGTTTACACAGGGTGATTTGAATAACAGACAGCGGAGATGGATGGAGTACATAAAGGATTATGATTTCCCGATCAAGTACCATCCTGGGAAGGTGAATGTTGTAGCAGATGCTCTTAGTAGGAAGGCAGCATTCAGTGGATGTATAATGCCTGAATGGAGATGGATGGAGCAGTTCAGAGACATGGATGTCGAAGTCTGGCTTGTTAATGAGAAAGTCCTAGTTGCTACTTTGGGAGTTTGGGAGCCAGAGATTGTTAACAGGATCAAGGAAGCTCAGAAGGATGATCCTGGGTTGCAGAGAATTTTTGACCACATTGAGGACCATTCAGAGTTAGATTGATTGATGGAGTTCTGTACTGCAAGGATAGGTTATGTGTGCCCGATGTTCAAGGCATCAAGTCAGAGTTGATGACAGATGCGCACCACACTAGATATTCTATTCACCCGGGGAGCACCAAGATGTATCAGAATTTGAAGAATCACTATTGGTGGGTGAAAATGAAGAAAGAGATTGCAGAATTTGTTGCTAAGTGTATGACTTGTCAGCAGATTAAGGCAGAACACAAGTGTTGGCACTAAAAATGTCACTTTGCCTCTTCAAGCCACATGAAGCCGCAGCCTACCAAAATAGGCAATGCTGCTTCCAAAAAACCAAATCTTGTCAGAATCAAACAAAAACTGCAAGATCCTTCAAGATAGCCAAGAGAAGAGTACACATGAAGTTTCGGGCCATTTCGACAACATTTGGCCTAACTTACCTTCTCCGACAGCTAAACAGGAGCTCTTGGCGGCGACAGCATCGGAGACATCAAATTCCCGATCAGAGCCTGTGGATGATCTCAAAATGCATCCAAAAGGCTCCACGTCAAGTTCCAAGTCAAACCGACAACGTTTGACCCTACATCAACCCTCAAGCAGCTAGATCAAGCCTCTCGGCGGCGAAAACCACCGAAACCATTACTCATCAAACAGAGCACATGGGCAGCTTCAAAATGTTTACAAAGGGCTACACGTCAAGTTTCAGGTCATTTCGACAACATTTGACCAGACTTTGACTCTCGGAAGCCAAATCAGGCCTTTCGGCGGCGGAGCTCCCCGGGACCATGGTTTCCAAGACAGAGCCTGTGGATCATCTCAAAATGACTCCAATAGGTTCCCTGTCAAATTTCAAGTCAATCGGACATCGGTTGACCGCACATCAAAGCGCGACATCTACCTCGCGGCAGAATCAAGCCTACTGGCGACGGGACCCCATACGGATTCAAAACTCAAACAAAAGCCTATGGTTGGTCTTATTTATTGCTCAGGAGGCTCCACCTCAAATTTCAGGTCATTCGGACATCGTTTGACCCAGTTTCAGCTTCTGACGGAAAATCAGCAACCCTGCGCGACAAAGTCTTCGGCTTTCCTGGAAAATTGGAAACTTTGCAACCCAAATTGCAAGGATTCTCATCAATTTTTCTACAAGGGAATAAGGCCAACAAATGAGCAAAAATGTCAAAGAAAAATACAGAAGAAAAAACGAAGGAAAAAGACCTCAAAAATACCGCAAAACGGGCTCCGAACGGGAAAATTCCCCCAGGGTCGCCTGCGACCCTGGAAGCCCGAAATCTCCGGTTTCGCCCCGGGAGCTCCGTTTTCCGTCGTCTTTCGCGATTCGAAGCTTCCAACGCCTGGGACTTTCCAAAATTCATACTTTTGAGGCGCCAAATCCTCTGACATCCGTCAAAATCACGGGTCAACCTCCAAAAGTATCAAAATCAACATTGATCGCCAACCGGTCGACCAAAAAAGTGTGCTTTCCGCCCGATCGATCGAAAAATTGACAGGACAGATGTCACCGGCCCGCTCTTAGCTATCAATGTCTGAAGTTACATGTTCATCCGATGTCGATCAGCATGAAGATCCATCGATGATCATCGCCAGAAGAATTCCAGAAGACACGGCACGGCCCGCGACTCTTCGACTGCTCGGCGACCAATTAATGTGGTTAATTGGCTAGCTTTATGGCAGTCATTAACTCATTCTATTGGACGGCCCAATCAGAAGCAAGCATTTGCGAGTTACAAGTCAATTGATTCATGGCATTTAACCCATGAAACTCCTCCCATCATGGCGATCAAAGGCGATTAAATGCCCTCAATCTCCACCGGCGAATCAGAAGCCAAGATCCAGGAGTTACGAAATAAAGGAATTAAACCCTGTAACTCCTCCATTTATGCGGCTTAAGTGCAATTAAAGCCCATAAAAGCTCTCCTAAATGGCTGCCAAAAGCTTATAAATAGAAGAGCATTCCATTGAAATCCAGATCGGAAAGAATCCAGAGTTCGTATCCAGAAGAGAATCGAATCCAGACGGATCAAACACAGAAAATCCAGAGAAAGAAAAAGAGAGAAAAACTCTGCTGAAGTTCTGCACCGGCCACCACTACAAGGTGACAAAAGTCCCTAGGGGGGTACCTCCCCCCCAAGGTCCTTCGCCTTCTCCTCCTGCTTCCAAATGGCTTAGACGTGGCTTTTCAGCCCGTCTACTTAGCTTTTTATTGGACATAGGACCTCCTCTTAGTCTTTGTCCTCTAAAAATCTGAGGTTATAGCCAAGCCAAGCGAATCAAGAGCATCCACTGTTCTCATCTGCATGGATGATGGTGAAGCCCACACATGGCTTGCGACCGTCAATCTGAACGAGTCCCCCACAATCTCCTGAGAAGTTAGATCCTCCTTTTCTTGCTTTTCATTGTAGCTTGTATTTTTCTAAAGAGACAAAAAAAATCACAACTCATGTCTTTCATTATTGATAAGAATTGTAAATCGGCTATAAACGCCAAAATCGGCTATAAATGCCAAAATCGGCTATAAACGCCACAAAATCGGCTATAAATGCCAAAACATCGCCTTTCACGGCAAATAAAAAAAAATGTCTTTTTTTTTAAATATATGTGCAATGGAAAACTTGAAAGAAGTTGATTTCCTTTTTACTTGCGAAGGTCGATCTCCGGATCACCACTTGCAATTCCAAGTAAAATAGAAAATCTGGCACTTACACCCAAAAAAATGTTGATACACGCCTTCGGCCCCCCGCGGGCGAGAAAGGGTCGTACCCAACGGGCTCCCACGCCCGCCGACCCTGGTAGCATCACGGCGCCGAATGTCGCTATCCATCAAGCTGGCACACCCGGTGGGACTTATTCATTTGAGAACACGATGCTTTGGAAATGAAATATTTGCATACCATATTTTTGCTCTATGCTTATACTTCTTCTCCAGATTCCTTGGCTACTTTCTAGTTGGTGGCCTATGTTGGATTTCGCATCTAAAAAAAACGAGATGGGATTTTTTTGGAAATTTCTAATTCTTCGAATTTATTTCCACTCTTTCTCTTTTCAAAAAAAAAAATAAAAATAAAAAAAAATCAAATTTCTCGTTTTGGATTCAAAATTGAGAAACTTTGATCCTCTCCTATGGTTCGTGTGCTCGCAGAAATCGTTGAGCCTGTTCGAAATGGGATTTGGGCCATCGTTTCTCTTCGATGAATCTGTCAGGGATAAATAAAAAATAAAAAAAAATCAAATTTCTCGTTTTGGATTCAAAATTGAGAAACTTTGATCCTTTCTCTTCTGGGCATGTGTGCTCGCAGAAATCGTTGAACCCGTGTTCGGATCGGGGATTGGGCCATCGTTTCTCTTCGATGAGTCTGTCAGGGATCTAAAAAAAAAAAGTTAAATAAATAAATAAAAAGACATAGACCACTAAGGTTAAACCAATTGCGTTCTTTGATCACGATTGATTCAAGAAAAGCCTTGTCCAGAGTGTGGAGACAGCTTGACTGTTCTAGGCAAGGGTCCTCCAAACGAGTTCATTAAGTAATCATACCCTTACTTGGGGGCAATTCTATCAATTGAGGTTTCATAAGACCGGGTTAGGAGGCCTATGTATACTCTCTCGTCTTTAAATCTTAAAAAATTAAAAAAAATCAAAAATAAAAAAAAATAAAAAAAGGATTTTCAAAAAAAATCTTAAACAAAAAAAAATCAAAATTAAAAATAAAAAAAATAAATAAATAAAAAAGAGTTTCAAAAAAAAATCTTAAACAAAAAAAAATCAAAATTAAAAAAAAAAAAAAAAGATTTTCAAAAAAAAAATCTTAAACAAAAAAAAAACAAAAGATTTTCAAAAAAAATCTTAAAGAAAAAAAATATAAATAAAATAAAAATAAAAAAATAAAAAAAAAGATTTAAAAAATAAAAAAATCTTAAAATAAAAAATCTTCAAAAAAAAACTCTCGTCATTTTAGATTCAGATCCGAGAAATTGTGGTTCCTTCCCTTCTGGGTACTGGTGCTCGCGGAAATCGTTGAGCCCGTATTCGGATCGGAATACCATCTGCTCTCTTTGATGAATCCAATCTTGACATTTCAAAAAAAAAAAAAAAAAACAGAGAATCCCATCTCATGGATGCGATCTCCAACATTTGTGCATAGCGGTACTAGTACGCCCTTTCAGGGTCTACTGTATCTGTGACCGGCACATTTGTAACTCCTACCTTATATTCTTCTTATCTCGAGCAAGCTCCGCTTCTCGATAAGTCGAATTTAGGTATACAATTGCTTCTAGCAGTCATTGGAACGCTCATTTCGAGCCTACCATGCTTGCAACCAGAACAATTGTACCCTCTATGGCTTTTTGCCTTCTTCATATTGCTTGGGTCATGTCCCTTGAGCGATTTGAAAAGACAAAATCATAGAATTCCCCATTTATGATCATCATATTCTTGTGATTACTAATGGATGTGGTCTTGTTTCAGAAATTTTGAAACTAACAATGGCAGCTTCACTGATCATCACCTTCGATGAAAACAAGCACCAGCTCATGCTTCAACAGAAGCAAACCGAGCGCAATTACAAGCGCCCTGCTAGCTGCCGAAGCACCAACTCCCTCAGCAACTCTCTGAACTCCGGGTCGACCTCGACTCCCCGGACCATCGTCTTCGGGACACTGGGACCATTCCCACTTCCCGAAGAAGAAACTGCTCCTGCCAAAAGGCAGAAGGTCGCCTCGCAACGTGTCACTACTGTGACACCAAAGGCAATTGCCGAGAAGCAGAAGATCGCCCCTCAACGTGTCACTTCTATGACACCAAGGGCGAACCCCAAGAATACTAAAACCCGCGGCATCCCCGCGAAACCTCAACCAACAGCCAACCAGGTCTACCCTAAGACTTGGTCTCCAAGACCTTCCCCAAAACAAAGAAGGTCTCAAACCTCCACCAAGCCAGCATACCTGGCCCCACTCAAAGAGAACCAGTTCTACCCTCTTGCCTACATGAAAGAGAGACCCATCTCCAACTTGACTCCCAAGTCAACCCAGCATGAACCGGCCTGCTCCCACAAGCCCAAAATCAGATCATGCATCACTAGGCCTCTACAAGCACCTCCCAAGGCCTACACTCCTTTAGTTCGACCCTTCATCTCTACAGGGGTCGAACTCGAAAGGTTCAAAGCTTCACTGCAATAGGCAAAGGACCGGGTCCGCATCCTGTCCTTGCCCAATTACAAAGAAGACAAGCTCGGCTGCTGCGCCCGAGGGAGTACATCATTCATTGTTAAAGCCCAGCCAGAGCTGACTGAAGCTCAAATCGCTCGTCGAGCACGCCGCCGTGCGTCATATCGACAAAAGAGACTAGAGAAGCAAAGGACCCAGCCTCCTACACTTCAAGTCTCCCACAAATGGGTCGAAAAAGAAAGACCCGACCAAGTTGCTGCCGTCCATATGGTTGGAAAAACCAGAAGACGCCAAAAGTCAGCATCAAAAATCCATGTCCAACGTCCGGTGACCCGTAGCGTCACCAGGACATGAAGACATCCCGAAGAATCTCCTGCCCCTTCAAGCCAAGGACGGGAGAGTAATCCTTCATCAAGCTCTTCATCAAAAAGAATGAGCCCCAGCTCAGTCACCAGGACGGTTTCTTCGTTTGAATCCCGAGGAATGAACGTCCTGGTTACAAATTCTGAGCCACCACCTCAGAATCCACCTCAAGATGATGCGCTCACACGCATCCAGCAGTTGGAACAAGGCCAGCAGAGGATTGAAACTCTGATGGAAAACCTTCTCCTTGTTGTCCAAAATCAGGTGAACAATGAGCCTCCTCCGAATCATCGTAATAACGAGGAAAATTGTGAAGAAAATGAGTCACGCGCCCTTACCAAAAAGGACGTAGACAGTATCCTCGCCAAAGCTAAAGAAGAGGATATACTCAAAGAGCATGGGATCAAGCCACCATATCCCTTATGGATGGACTCAGTCCCATTCCCAACAAAATTCAAACATCCTACTCTCCAAACATATACGGGGAAAGGATCAGCCAGACAGCACGTCATTCACTTCAAGATCCTGACGGGAGCTATTGCAGATCAAGATGCCCTCAAGATCCGCCTCTTTGCAAGTACCCTAAAAGGTACGGCCTTCGATTGGTACTCCACTCTTCCGGAGGACTCCATCCAAAATTGGGCCATGCTAGAGACACGCTTCCTGACTCACTTCAAAGGTGAGGATCATCCCGCTACTATGGCTCAGCTTTGTAGCCTGAAGCAGGGGGAGAATGAATCAACATATGACTTCATTCACAAGTGGAAAGCAATGGCGTACAAATGCTCAGATGTACTGCCACAAGCGTCGCTAGTCGACATCTGCCGAAACAACATGAGAGCTAGAATCCGCTCCATGATCATCGGCAACAAATCAAAAAACCTGGGAGAACTCCTGGAAGCTTCTATGGAAGCTGAAATGGTGATTAAAGACTTCAACAGTCAGAAGTCATCAAGAAAAGAGCCAACCGCCATTGTAACCTCTAAACCAAAGAAAAAAGAGGTCCTCAATGTGCAAACCAAGTCAGCTCCTCAGCAACCAAAGAAAGGTGAAAACAGAGCTGCAGGTAAGAGACCTGAACTCTCTGATTCCTTCAAAGAGTGAGTAGAAAAGAAATACCCGTTCGATGAAGATGTTGACGAAATCTTCGGGGCTCTCGTGGCAAACGGCAAGCTCACCTTGCCTGAACCCAAAAGACCGGGCGATGTTGGCAAAACCAACGATCCTCGGTACTGTCCATACCACCAGATGGTCTCGCATCCTCTCAATCAATGCTTTGTTGTGAGAGAGAAGATAAACGAGATGTGGAAAAATGGAGTCATCACCTTTGACAAAAACTATGGGTCTGCCTCCGTCAACATGGTGTCACGTGGACAAACACCAAAATCACCAGAAGAGAAGATCACTACTTCCTTCAAGGTGATAAAAAGAATTCAAACGTCCGAAGTGTTGGTTCCTTACCCGACACCAGACGGACGACCCATATGGGTACATCCCGATCTCCTGGAAGATGAAAACTGGGAGATCGTAAAAACAAAGCCGACAGCTCAACAACGAAGGCAGGCTAGGAAACATCTCCTCAGGCTCAAACGGCAAGAGAAGACCCAGCCAAAACAAGAAGTCAATGAAAAGGCAGAGGCCTCCTCTACCACTTCACTGGGGGCAACAGAAACGTCCCTTCCAGAGACTTCAAAGGCGGTAAGAAACTTCACTCTCAGTGATTTCATGCCACCTCGATTCAAAAAAGAAGCTATGCAGGGGGCATCATACTCCTGCAACTCGGTAGTTGGATTCTCCATTGATGGATACGAGTCCAGCGACACCGACGATGGATTCGAGCCCAACTACACCGGCGAGTGGGAGGAATCTCTTGAAACAAGAGAGTATCTCTCCGACGAAGAATGGGTTCCTGAAACTCACCTTATGCCAGTAATCTGGTATAACCCCTTACAGCCACAAGGATCCTGGTCTGATGATGAGGAAGACCAAGAGGCTGTACAAGAAAATGCTGTTGAGCCAGCACCCGTCGTTGCTCCAGTGGAAATCAACCATGTTGAGCCACAAAGAGCAGACGAAGAAGAAGATTTGGCTCCCATGCCTGATCTTGAAGAATATGCGAGGATCTTGCAGCATCTCGCTCTAGAACAAGAGCAAGACCGCGTCAACGAGATTCCTCACAATCCAGAGCCGGAAGTCCCTAAAGCCCACCAGGTACCTCCTCCCTCAACTCCTGAAAATGGAGAAAATTGCTAGGTAGATGATCCTCTTACATCTGAGGATGAGTCTGACTCCGAGCAGACAACGTCTCCTTTAAGAGCTGCCTGTAATGTGATAATTCGGGATTATAGCTCTTCCGATGCATCATCTGATGAGATCACTTACACACCGGCGACACCTAGCACCATATCTTCTGGGGCTACCTCGTCTCGCGTGACTTTCACAGAGATGACACCCTCTCAGGCTTCGTCCCCTGAGACTGTGACTTCAGAACTCACGCTCTTCCCGACTCATCATCATGAAGAAAACCCAACTTGGGATGATGGATGGGTCAATGAAGAAGAAAAGCTGCTGGATGCTGTTCAGGACTCGCTCCCGGAAAATGCTCCATGCAACACAATCACTGAGGATGGCAATTCTGCTGCAGACGCATCCTCAGTAAATGAGAAACGACAGCCTCTTGATCCTGAGGACAATCTTCCAACCGAAGACCCTTCTCAAGAAGCTCTCGAAGTTGGTAGAGGCACCCGCTCGGGCCGGGACTACCACAAAAATTACAACCAATCTTCCTTTACTTATGTAAATCCTTCGGGAAAAGATGTTGTAAGCGCCCCCAGTGGCAACAATGATGAACGTGCAGGCCCTAAGGAGGCTTTCAAGTATGATTTGATCGAGCACTTCAAACACATACCTGCACGACTGCACATCCTAGATTTATTACGAATGTCTCCACGCACTCGTGATAATCTCATCTCAGAATTACAAAAACTGAATGAGGATGTCGACAAACATGCCCCGCAAGTCCACCAAATTGAAATGGACTACCGGGTCAAAAACTGTGAAACTTCCTCAAAGGGAGAAAAGAAAACTGAGGGATCATGCATTGAATGCCTCTCGGTGCAAAAAGCAGCCAGTGCAACCATCGCCTTCACAAAGGACGACCTCCTACTTGGCAAAGCAAGGCACAACCGACCCCTGTACTTCACAGGGTACATCAAGGAAATGCCTATACACAGAGTTCAGGTCGACCCAGGTTCTGCACTCAACCTCATCTCCACTTCGGCTCTCGAAGAGTTGGGCATCCCACCCAGCAAGCTAAGCCACACATCTATATCTATCTTTGGATACGATGGGAGTACTCAAAGGCCTATCGGCAAAATCAGGTTCAAATTGCAGATCGGTGATCTTATCTCTGAAGTCACTGTGTATGCAATAAAAACCCCTTCATGCTACAACATCCTTCTCGGACGCCCCTGGATACACGAGAATGGTGTTGTCCCTTCAACTCTACATCAATGCATCAAGTTCGTCGGCGACGACGGCATGGTACATCGAGTGTTTGCGGACAGAAGACCCTTCAAAGGTAAAGAAGTCCACTTCGCAGACTCCTAAATGTATGAAGGCGAAAAAGAAGAAAAAGAGGAAATAGCACCCTTTGCTGAAAATCTCCAGAAAGATAAAGGCAAGGCTCCTAAAAAATCACCGGAAGAAAACAAACACTCCGGTAAATCCGAGGAGAGCAGTCCACCTCCCTTCGTCATCTCCCTCAAATCTTCAAAACCTTTGGTCATCACAACCAGAGTGAAGAAGGCAAAGCAAAAGCCTGGGGGCAAATTTGTTATCTCTTTCGTGTCTATCAAGCAAGACACGGATTCAGACTCAGAGCCAGAAGACAACACCTCGTCAAGCCAAGCTGACACTCAACAAGTTCAGCCTGCTCTCACTCCGATGAAGACACCTGCTGACGTAGAAGATCCTACGTATGCTTCCTTTGTTGTTCCGGCAACATCACCAAAGAAAAACCCGATCTTCTTCCATAGATCGGACGCTTCTTCATCAAACTCCATGCTGGAACCTTTCCAAAATGAAGGTATGCCTCAGCTATCTCTATATAGTCCTGTGGCACAAGCAATTATGAAGAAAATGGGCTATGACGCTCAAAACCCAGTCGGTTTGGGAGAAAGACGCGATATTCTCATGCCATTGGGGCCCGCCTTGACCAAAAGCCAGCTGGAAGATTGGAGACTCTACGGTCATGTAGAAAAGTCTTCATATGGGTTAGGGTATGATCCCGACACTCCTCTGAGACAGTTGACACAAAAGCTTAAAAGTCGTTTTACCGACCAAGCCTCAACATCTCAAGTCCATGAAGACATCGATCTCCCTAGATATCTCTTTAAAGAGTTACCTGACAAAGATCCAGGAAGCTCATCCAATTGGTACGATTTCTCTGATGATAAAGAGGAATCGTCCGATAATACAGACTTGTGCTATTCTGACCCAGAAGAGCCCTCGTCTCCAAAAGAAGTACCTTACTTCGACCCAGTTTCAACAGGCGATTGGGACCATCTCATAGAAAGCCTTGAGAAGATCACTAATCAAGAAGACCCGTGGAAAGGAACAAACCCTTGGTCTACAAATGCCCTTGGAATCCCAGAAGGTTTTGTTGAGCTGGAAGCCTTCGAAAATATTGTGGAGGAACCACCTTCAAACCTTCTAACAGAAGATCCTGTTGAAAAGATAGACTTGGGAACACCAGATAACCCACGTCCTGTATTCATAAGCAAGAATATAAAGGATGATGAGTTACCCGAGTATATCGCTTTTCTTCGTGAGTTCGTTGAATTCTTTGCATGGTCCTACGCTGAAATGCCTGGTTTAGACCCCAAAGTAGCAGTCCACAAACTCAATCTTCAAGAAGAAATCAAGCCTGTCAAACAAGGCCAAAGAAGATTCCGTCCAGATGTGATGGATAAAATTGAACAAGAAGTTCAAAAGCTCAAAAGCGTCGGCTTCATCCGTGAGGAACAACATCCAGAATGGTTGGCCAACATTGTCCCCGTGACAAAGAAAACTGGGCAGATCAGGGTCTGTATTGACTATAGAGACCTGAATGACGCTTGCCCTAAAGATGAATTCCCGCTCCCCATACCGGAGGTGATGATTGACAATACCTGCGGATTCGAGCGAATGACATTCATAGATGGCTTCTCTGGTTACAATCAGATAAAGATGCATCCCGAGGATGGAAAACACACATAATTTCGGACTCCATTTGGCGTATATTGCTATACTGTTATGCCATTTGGTCTGAAAAATGCTGGTGCCACATATCAGAGGGCTATGATGAAAATATTCCAAGATATGCAACACAAGACGGTCGAAAGTTACGTTGATGACCTCGCCGTCAAAAGCAAAAGAAAAGAAGACCATCTCAAAGATCTTCGAGAAGTCTTCCTCCGACTTTGCAAACATAAACTGCGGATGAATCCTCTGAAATGCTTCTTCGGCGTCTCGTCGGGTAAGTTCCTTGGATTCCTAGTTCGGAAAGCCGGAATAGAACTTGACCCCATCAAAGTCAAGGCTATTCTAGAAATGCCCCCTCCAAGAACCTTAAGGGAACTAAAAGGGCTTCAAGGGAGATTGGCCTACATCAGACGGTTCATCTCCAATCTTTCGAGGAAGTGTCGTCCATTCTCTCGATTGATGAAAAAGGGTGTAAACTTTGTCTGGGATGCTGACTGTGAAGCCGCATTTCAAGATATCAAGTCATACCTAACCAAACCTCCAGTGTTAGCTGCTCCTACCACTGGGAAACCATTCATCTTGTACACAAGAGCCCTTGGTCACTCTCTGGGTGCTCTGCTTGCACAAGAAAACGATGAAAGAAAAGAAGCTGCTCTATACTACCTCAGCCGCATGCTAGTAGGTGCAGAGCATCGCTACTCTCCAGTCGAAAAGGAATGCCTTGCAGTGATGTTCGCCGTACAAAAGCTACGTCACTATCTGCTTTCCAACACAGTCTACCTGGTCTCGAGGATCAACCTCTTGAAGGTCCTTGTCACAAAGGCAGGTTCTCTCAATGCCCGACTGGCAAAATGGTCCATCCTCTTGTCACAATTTGATATTAGGTATGTACCACAAAAAGCAATCAAAGGCCAAGCTCTAGCAGACTTTCTCGTAGAGCATCCATTGCCTAAAGATTCTCCACTCAGAGATGATCTCCCAGACGAACCTGTCTACAACGTGGAGACTTCCTCACCAAATGCCTCCTGGGACATGTACTTTGACGGTGCAACCAGGACAAATGAAAAAAGAAAGTTGATCTCGGGAGTTGGCATCCTCTTTGTTAGCCCCGACAAATACATGATTCCACACGCTTTCTAGCTACTGGAACCATGCACAAACAATGCAGCTGAATACCAAGCTCTGATCCTAGGATTGGAACTCGCCATCGAATCCGGTATCACTATGCTGGAAGTCTTTGGAGACTCTCAACTGATCGTCAACCAGATGAATCAGATATATGAAGTCAGGAAGCCCGATCTGCTGCCTTATTACAACAAGGCACAATCGCTTCTGCAAAAGTTTGACATCTGTCACATCACCCACATTCGTAGAGGTGAAAACATTCGTACAGATGCCCTGGCCGGACTTGCTGCATCAATGGCGATCCAGGAAGGGGAAAACATGCAAATCACAGTGTGCGAGAGAAGGATCCTCCATCCTCTTAACACACACCAAGCAATTGCTGAATGCCACCAAGTGGTTGGAAGTCGGATCTCTATCCTTCAACCTTCAATCGGCGACTGGAGGGATCCGTTCATTGATTACACTATGTTCGGAATCCTACCTGAAGATCCAAAAGAACGGGTAAGCATCCAAAGGCGAGCCCCAAACTTTCATTTGGATATTCTTTCAAAAATCCTCTACAGGAAATCCTTCAACGGAGTACTTCTACGCTGCTTGTCACAACAAGAGGCCGAAGAAACACTTAAAGAAGTTCATGCTGGTCTTTGTGGAGCCCATCAGGCAGGTCCTAAGCTCTATGATCAGATAAAAAGGTTAGGTTACTATTGGCCTACCATGGTAGCTGATGCAATGCAATTTGCCAAACGCTGCCAGCTATGCCAAGTTCACGGAGATTACATTCACATGCCTCCGGAATGGCTACACCCTACAGCAATCTCGTGGCCTTTCGAAGCCTGGGGTATGGACATCATAGGTCCTATTTTTCCCTCTTCAAGGAAAGGTCATCGCTTTATCTTCGCCGCAACGGATTATTTTTCCAAGTGGTCAGAAGCATTTGCGTTCAACGAAATGAAGACCTCATCAGTCCTTCAATTCCTACGCACCAACATCATTTGTCGTTTCGGCATACCTAAAAGATTCGTCCATGATAACGGACCACAATTCCGGGATCATCGATTCTACAGGTTCTGCGACAAATACAAAATTCAAAGCTGTCCTTCGACTCCATACAATCCGGCAGCAAACGGATTAGCAGAAGCCTTCAACAAGACACTCTGCAAAATCCTCAAGAAAATGGTCTCTAGTCACAAAAGAGACTGGAGCGACAAGATGTCTGAAGCCTTGTGGGCATATCGAACCACCGTTCGAGGACCAACCCATAGCACACCATTCTCCTTGGTCTATGGATGCGAAGCTGTCGTGCCCCTAGAGGTACAAATTCCTTCTCTGAGGGTATCTCTACAAAATGACATGACTCAAGAAAGCAATGTCAAATTGCGACTCCATGAGCTGGACAATCTCGACGAGAGACGGCTCGAAGCTCGACAAAGCATTGAACTTTACCAAGCACGCATGGTAGGATCTTTTGACAAAAAGGTCAGGCAACGCGCCTACAAAAAGGGTGACTTGGTTCTTGCAGTAAAAAGACCAATGGTCTTCGCTCACAAGTCCAAAGGTAAGTTTGAGCCAAAATGGGAGGGACCCTACGTCATCGACAAGGTCTTCTCCAACGGCGCATATGCCCTCCTAAACATGGAAGGCGACAGGTGTATGCTGCCCATCAATGGCAAGTTCTTAAAGCGGTACTACCCTTTAAGACTTACCCAACTGGCTAAGAGCAATGCCTGCACGGCAAAAGCCTATTTTCAGGTACTTGCTCATCAAACCCACTCCTTTAGAATTTTCATATCAAAATGTCGAAATTTCTAAAGAAACTCAAAAAACAATGCTTACTTTCATCGTTTCATTGTTCAAAAAAAAAATCCAAGTTTAGGAGCCCCTCCTTGACTTGACCAAAATTTTCGATCCTTAAACCCAAAATTCATGGTTTGAAATGAAAATCCGGATTCAGGGATTTCCACCCTAGTCCACCCTGCCTTTTACCGCCAAATGGTTTTAGGTCAAAATTTACGACCCTCGTGTCTTTAAACAAAAAAAATGGTTTTTCAAAAAAAAAAAACCACGGGGAAGCGAAGCTTAGTCGATACTCGCACCCATCGGAAGAATACGAACCACGTTCAACACTTCCAAACTCGCAGGGAAGCGACATTTGGTCGATACTTGCAAACCCAAACAAAAAAAAAAAAACTGTGGAGACGCAACATATCGGTTGATATCCACAACCCAAATGTCAAAAAAAAGGGGTTCGAAAAAACCTAAAACCGTGGAGACGCAACATATCAGTTGATATCCATAACCCAAAGGTTCGAGAAAACCGCAAATTTCAAAAATCGTGGGGAAACGACATCAAAGTCAGTACCCGCAAAACAAAATTTTTGAAAAAAAGCAAGGATGCGACATTCCATCGATACTTGCACCCAAAATCGTAGGGAAGCGACATTTCGTCGATACTTGCAAAATCCAAAAACCGTGGAGACGCAACATATCAGTTGATATCCACAACCCAAATTTCAAAAAAGGTTCGAAAAAACCTAAAAATCGTGGAGATGCAATGTTTTGATATCCACAACCCAAAGGTTCGAGAAAACCGCAAATTTCAAAAATCAAGGGGAAAACGACATCAAGTCAGTACCCGCAAAACAAAATTTTTGAAAAGCAATGATGCGACATTCCATCGATACTTGCACCCAAATCCGCGAGGATGCGAAATTCCATCGATACTCGTAACCGAATGAGCAAGGATGCGACATTCCATCGATACTTGCAAGACCATTCAGCAGGGAGGCGACTCTTAGTCGATACTTGCATTTTTGAAAACCAAAAACCTGGCTCTTTTGCCAAAACCGGCTATCAATGCCACCAAATCGGCTATAAATGCCACAAAAAAAAAAAAAAAACCTGACTCTCATGTCAAAACCGGCTATAAATGCCACAAACCGGCTATCAATGCCACAAAAAATTGGCTTTCACGCCGACAAACCAAAACTTGGCTTTCAAAAAACCCGGCTATCAATGCCACCAAACCGGCTATAAATGCCACAAATTGGCTATCAATGCCACCAAACTGGCTGTAAATGCCACAAAAATCCGGCTTTCATGCCAAATTCGTTTCCCCTACCAAAACAATCATTTGACAAAAGATTTTCACAAAATGACAAAGCTTTTAATCAAATCCCATTTAGCAATTACTTTCATCACAAAAAGATTTAAGTGAGCGTAGGGAAAACAAAAAAAAAAAAAGTAAGTTTTGTAGAATGAGTACTTGCAAAGAGTACCAAAAATACATGTGGTACCAAAAAAAAAAAAGTGTTCACAAGCACTGCAAAAAAAAAGTACCAAAAAAAAAATATATATACATGTGGTACCAAAAGAAAGAAGAGTAGTTTCTGCTACAAAAAAAAAATCAGGAGCTCAGCCAAAAATGGTCTCCAGCCAAAGCTTCTGCTCCTCAAGCAAACTTTTGGCCTCAGCCGTCAGAGTTTCCAAGGCACGCTTTTTCAGGAACTTGCCATGAGATGCTGGCGAATGCCGTAACCCTTCTTTTACACCGGAAATCTTTTCCCCAGCAGTTTGCCATTGTTCGTTTTCTAGAGTCCTCCTCTCGAGAACTTGACCGGCATCTGTAACCCTGCGAATCAGAGCACTCTCCCTGTCACGAGCCTCTGTTATAGCAGCCCACTTGGCAGCGACTTGCGCCTTCAAATGCTCAAGACGTTTCCTGGCCTCCTCAACTTCCCTATCAAGGACGTTAAGGTCATGCCTCAATCCGATGATGGCTAGCTCTTCCAAGTTCTTCTCCCGAACTAGCTGCTTCTTGCTTTGTGTAGCCTCATTCAGGTCAGACTTAGCCTTATCAGCAGGGTCCAAGAACATCTCCTTGAAGAATTGGTCGTCAGGGAAATCCATGGTCTCAAACCACTTGTCACCCAGTGCAATGATCCTATCAACGATCGCCCTGGCACCTGTGACATCCAGACCAACCTCTTCGGTATCAGTGAGAATCTCCTGTACATGTGGGATCATGCCAAATCCGGCATCCAGGTGTCCAGAAAAGAGAGTCTCGATCCAAGAACTCAAAACCCGAGCCAGCACCTTCTTCACAAATTGAAGAGACGAACTGGATGAAGATTCACCCTTCTCCGTTGATCGGCTGCTCATGTCATGTCCCATTGGAAGAGTAACAAAAGAACTCTTTCCACTTGGAGCCACTGGAGAAGGAATCTCAGCACGAGGTATCTCCTCTATCGCGTCAGAACTGGTTGTAGGAGTCTTTACCTTCGGATCGACCTCTGGCATCCCTTGCTCTGGTTCTGAAGAAAGCGATGGACTCTCTTCTGTCACTTCAAAACCTGCAAATGAAACACAAAAAGGTATGAATATGATCCTGTTAAAAAAAATCATCAGGGTCATCACTACAAAGTACCTTCTTCGACGACTGGCGGAACACTCCCTTCCTCCATGAACTCATCGGAAGCATCATCAACATTTGCGTCCATTAATGGTTCAAAGTCATCGGAATCCTGTGGCAAGTCAGCTGACAAGAAAAATGTTAGCAAATCAAGTCGCAGGCAAAAAAAAAAAAAAGAGAAAGTGCAAAAAAAAAAAAAAAGAAAAGGAAGCACGAAAAAAAAAAAGAAAAGAAAAAAACGTGTAAAAAAAAAAAGAGAAAAGAGAAACACGTGAAAAAAAAAACAAAGAAAGAAAAGAAAAGACCTTCTTTTTTTTACCATCCTACTTTCTAGAAAGGAGTTTTCTTGAAAAAGAAACTTACTTGAAGCCATTGATGGAGAAGAAGAAGAAGAAAAGCTTAAAGATCTTTGAAGAAGAAGAACTCCTGGTCTTGAAGCACTCTTGAGATTGTTGCAAAAAGAAAGCAATAAGAGCAAGAGATCCTACCTTCCTTTGCTTTTATAGAAGAGAGCAAACCAAAGAAGGAAACAAGGAGAAAAGAAAGAGGTAAGTGTTACTAATTAGTAACCTTACCAAAAGAAAAGAATTAGAAAGGTTATTTCCTAAAAGAAAGATGCCTTGAGATATTCTCTCCAAAAAAGAAAGCAATTAGAGAGATTTTCTCCCAAAAAGGAGGGGATTTGAGATATTCTCTCCCAAAGAGATATTCCTTGAGATATTCTCTCCCAAAATAAAGGGAAGATGAGAGATTCTCTCCAATTAAAGATATTCTTAGATATTCTCTATCCAAAAGAGATATTTTTAGATATTCTTTACAAAAATGACACCATATGTGATCTAAGCCATTTCAAAAGCTTAAGGTCCCATGGGTTAGCCCATATGAGCCAGGTTTGGCCACCTAGGCACCAAAAAAAAAAAAACAAGAAGAAGAATTGCGAGCCCCATGAGCTTCCAAAAATCAAACCATCCAGCCTCATATACCAAATTGAGCAAAAATCTTGAAATTGACATTTCACCAAAAATCAAATCCTGGTCCCTAACCTGCCACATACAGCTTGTTAGGTCACAGACCAAAACCAAAAATGAAATCCTGGTCCCCTAACCTGCCACATACAGCTTGTAAGGTCACAAGACCAAAACCAAAAACCAAATCATGATCCCCCAACTTGCCACATACAACTTGTTGGGTCACAGGTCAAAACCAAAACCCGACCCCCTAACCTGCCACATACAGCTTGTTAGGTCACAAGGTCAAAAACAAAAACCCAAATCCACATCCCTGATGTCATCTTCAAAACTTTGCCTCGAGATGGTGTGTGATTCCTTTCACTACCATAAAATTCCCCCGGAAGCTCAAAAGGCCACTCTAAAAAAAAAAAAAAAAAAATGCTCAAAGACTCTTGGTCAAGACAGAGACTCTCCTTCAAGATTCTCTTCGAGGCACATCGACTACAAAGGTTAAGCAACTCGTCGTTGTACCTCGAGGGGGCATTTGTTGGCACTAAAAATGTCACTTTGCCTCTTCAAGCCACATGAAGCCGCAGCCTACCAAAATAGGCAATGCTGCTTCCAAAAAACCAAATCTTGTCAGAATCAAACAAAAACTGCAAGATCCTTCAAGATAGCCAAGAGAAGAGTACACATGAAGTTTCGGGCCATTTCGACAACATTTGGCCTAACTTCACTTCTCCGACAGCTAAACAGGAGCTCTCGGCGGCGACAGCATCGGAGACATCAAATTCCCAATCAAAGCCTATGGATGATCTCAAAATGCATCCAAAAGGCTCCACGTCAAGTTCCAAGTCAAACCGACAACGTTTGACCCTACATCAACCCTCAAGCAGCTAGATCAAGCCTCTCGGCGGCGAAAACCACCGAAACCATTACTCATCAAACAGAGCACATGGGCAGCTTCAAAATGCTTACAAAGGGCTACACGTCAAGTTTCAGGTCATTTCGACAACATTTGACTAGACTTTGACTCTCGGAAGCCAAATCAGGCCTCTCGGCGGTGGAGCTCCCCGGGACCATGGTTTCCAAGACAGAGCCTGTGGATCATCTCAAAATGACTCCAATAGGTTCCCTGTCAAATTTCAAGTCAATCGGACATCGGTTGACCGCACATCAAAGCGTGACATCTACCTCGCGGCAGAATCAAGCCTACTGGCGACGGGACCCCATACGGCTTCAAAACTCAAACAAAAGCCTATGGTTGGTCTTATTTATTGCTCAGGAGGCTCCACCTCAAATTTCAGGTCATTCGGACATCGTTTGACCCAGTTTCAGCTTCTGACGGAAAATCGGCAACCCTGCGCGACAAAGTCTTCGGCTTTCCTGGAAAATTGGAAACTTTGCAACCCAAATTGCAAGGATTCTCATCAATTTTTCTACAAGGGAATAAGGCCAACAAATGAGCAAAAATTTCAAAGAAAAATACAGAAGAAAAAACGAAGGAAAAAGACCTCAAAACGACCGCAAAACGGGCTCTGAACGGGAAAATTCCCCCAGGGTCGCAGACCCCCGCGACCCTGGCCCAGGGTCGCCAGCCCCTGCGACCCTGGAAGCCCGGAATCTCCGGTTTCGCCCCGGGAGCTCCGTTTTCCGTCGTTTTTCACGATTCGAAGCTTCCAACCCCTGGGACTTTCCAAAATTCATACTTTTGAAGCGCCAAATCCTCCGACATCCGTCAAAATCACGGGTCAACCTCCAAAAGTATCAAAATCAACATTGATCGCCAACCGGTCGACCAAAAAAGTGTGCTTTCCGCCCGATCGATCGAAAAATTGACAGGACAGATGTCACCGGCCCGCTCTTAGCTATCAATGTCTGAAGTTACATGTTCATCCGATGTCGATCAGCATGAAGATCCATCGATGATCATCGCCAGAAGAATTCCAGAAGACACGGCACGGCCCGCGACTCTTCGACTGCTCGGCGACCAATTAATGTGGTTAATTGGCTAGCTTTATGGCAGTCATTAACTCATTCTATTGGACGGCCCAATCAGAAGCAAGCATTTGCGAGTTACAAGTCAATTGATTCATGGCATTTAACCCATGAAACTCCTCCCATCATGGCGATCAAAGGCGATTAAATGCCCTCAATCTCCACCGGCGAATCAGAAGCCAAGATCCAGGAGTTACGAAATAAAGGAATTAAACCCTGTAACTCCTCCATTTATGCGGCTTAAGTGCAATTAAAGCCCATAAAAGCTCTCCTAAATGGCTACCAAAAGCCTATAAATAGAAGAGCATTCCATTGAAATCCAGATCGGAAAGAATCCAGAGTTCGTATCCAGAAGAGAATCGAATCCAGACGGATCAAACACAGAAAATCCAGAGAAAGAAAAAGAGAGAAAAACTCTGCTGAAGTTCTGCACCGGCCACCACTACAAGGTGACAAAAGTCCCTAGGGGGGTACCTCCCCCCCAAGGTCCTTCGCCTTCTCCTCCTGCTTCCAAATGGCTTAGACGTGGCTTTTCAGCCCGTCTACTTAGCTTTTTATTGGACATAGGACCTTCTCTTGGTCTTTGTCCTCTAAAAATCTGAGGTTATAGCCAAGCCAAGCGAATCAAGAGCATCCACTGTTCTCATCTGCATGGATGATGGTGAAGCCCACACATGACTTGCGACCGTCAATCTGAACGAGTCCCCCACAATCTCCTGAGAAGTTAGATCCTCCTTTTCTTGCTTTTCATTGTAGTTTGTATTTTTCTAAAGAGACAAAAAAAATCACAACTCATGTCTTTCATTATTGATAAGAATTGTAAATCGGCTATAAACGCCAAAATCGGCTATAAATGCCAAAATCTGCTATAAACGCCACAAAATCGGCTATAAATGCCAAAACATCGCCTTTCACGGCAAATAAAAAAAAATGTCTTTTTTTTAAATATATGTGCAATGGAAAACTTGAAAGAAGTTGATTTCCTTTTTACTTGCGAAGGTCGATCTCCGGATCACCACTTACAATTCTAAGTAAAATAGAAAATCTGGCACACCCACCCAAAAAAATGTTGATACACACCTTCGGCCCCCTGCGGGCGCGAAAGGGTCGTACCCAACGGGTTCCCACGCCCGCCGACCCCGGTAGCATCCCGGCGCCGAATGTCGCTGTCCATCAACAAGAAGCCTCCTGGTTTGCTTCACCCATTGGAAATTCCAAAGTGGAAATGGGAGCACATCACTATGGATTTTGTATCGGGATTGCCAAACACCAGGAAGGGTAATGATGCTATTTGGGTGATTGTGGATGGATTGACTAAATCAGCACATTTTCTGCCATTCAAGACTGGTCAGTTTATGAACAAGATGACTGTGTTGTACAAGGACAATATAGTCAAGCTACATGGAGTGCCTAAGTCCATAGTATCCGATCGAGACCCTAAGTTTGTCTCCCGTTTTTGGTCTACTTTTCAGTCATCTATGGGTACTCAGTTGAAATTCAGTATAGCTTACCACCCTCAGACAGATGGACAGTCAGAGCGTACTATTCAAACTTTGGAAGATCTTCTTAGAGCGTGTGTTTTGGATTTTAAGGAGAGTTGGGATGAGAGTTTGCCTCTGTGTGAGTTTGCCTACAATAACAGTTATCATTCAAGTATTGGTATGGCACCATTTGAGGCATTGTATGGGCGAAGATGCAGAACTCCGGCATGTTAGGAGGAAGTAGGAGTTCGGAGTTTTCATGGCCCCTCAGAGATTGCTGATTCTAGTGAAAAAGTTCGGATTGTTCAGATGAGAATGAAGGAATCACGGGATCGTCAAAAGAGCTATGCAGATAAGAGACGGAGACCTTTGGAATTCCAAGTTGGGGATATGGTATTCCTGAAAGTGTCTCTGATGAGAGGTGTTGTTCGATTCGGTCAGAAAGGGAAGCTTGCCAAGAGGTTTGTGGGACCGTTTGAGATCAAGAGTAGGATTGGAGACGTGGCATATTGTTTGGTGCTACCGCCAGAGTTAGCCGGTGTGCACGACGTTTTCCAAGTTTCGATGCTTCGGAAGTATATTCCAGATCCCACTCACGTGTTGCAGCATGAGCCACTTCAGTTACAGGCAGATGCAACCTATGTGGAGCGTCCGGCACAGATCATCGATACTAAGGAGGTAGTGTTGCGTACCAAGACAATCCAATGGGTCAAGTTACAATGGGAAAACCACAGTCCGGAAGAAGCTACGTGGGAGCTGAAAGAGCAGATTCAGAGGACGTACCCTTATCTTTTTCCTGATGAGGTATGTTTAGGCATTTGGGGGACCAAATGTTCTTTTTAGATGTTAGAGTTGTAAGGTCCGCGACCTTACTGGGTCAGTTGGGCCCAACAACAGGCCCATTGACCCTTTTTGTTGATAATTATTTTATTAATTATATTTTAGATATTTAAGTGGGTTTAGAGCATGAACGAGTTTCTTTTAGCATTAGAATAGTATCTGCGAAGTTTCGTGCGATTCCGAGTTCGTTTGTTGATAGCAGGGGGCTAGTTTGCAATTTAGGGAAAATTGAGTGTTTTCCGAAATATTCCAAACGCCGTGATTGATGGGTTCGTTGGAAAGGTTTTGTCGCGCTGATCATTTTTGTCTCTTGACTCATCATGATCCGACAACTGGAAACCCTTCAAGTGGTCCATTCTTTCACCGGACCCACTTAAAGGGCAACTTTGGTCTTTTCCTCCCTATCTTCTTCTTAACCTAATCTCTCTCATTATTCTCTGCAATTGAACGAAAGAAACTGCAGCCCCATTCTTCTTCCTTTCTCAAGCCAGATCTCTAGCCTAGAGAGATCAACTCGAAGATCCGATCCGCTAGTTCTCATTCTCTCGATCTCCTCTTGCTTCCGGTATCAGTTTGGTAAGCATTCTCATACTTTCATCTTTTCATTCGTATTCTTTTGGTTAGATTTAGGTCTGATCTTAATTCTTTTTCTTCCTATCTTCTTCTTGGCTTCCTAGATTTCGTTTTATCGGGTTAGATCGTGGATTTTGGGGTAGAAAGGCTTCTCCTCGAGTTTTGCCCAAATTCTATCATCTTCTTGGTTGAGGCAAGTAGATTTGCATTGTATTTTTAAGCATGTATGTTTGTTTCTATTTGATTGGCTATGATTCCTTGTTAGAATTCCTTAATTCCAAGCCTATTATGATTTAGGGATTATTATTGTTAATTATTGGTTTAGGTTGATTAAATGTAAATTGGAAATGGTAGTTATTTGATTCCATTAATGGAGTGGAATGGAATGTGGATGGATTGGATTGTGGGGAGAGCAGGTGGCTCATTTTACGCAGGTTAGATGTCGCGACCCCGGACCGGGCTCGGGAACCAAATCCGGGATCGGGACTAATTGTGATGAAGCCAATGATGATGTGATCATATGGAATGATAACAATAATTAAAGGTGTGTTTATAATCAAGCGTACACGGGTTACAAAAGAACACTCCTTGCCCGTGCACGTGATTTCCCACAGGTGTCCGCGGTGAGGATATTCCAACACACATAACCATTTAGTATAATTGCGGAAGCGTATGGTAAATCATGCATGTATTTCATTCCCAAAATATCAAGGCTGATTACATTTGAATACGAGTATCAGAATGAGCAATGTCCTAAAGCATAACCCAAAAGCACATATTCAAGTTTAATCAGAAGATCGGTTAATTACAGTTCCCAAAAAAAAAAAGAGGCCAATAAGGGCCGATATAAACAAAACAATAACCAACAGAAAACTATCCGAACAATCCCCCAAAATATTTCGCAACTCTGCAGCCCGATGTTTACATAACATCGTCAGCACGCCACTCAACTAGTGGTTGCGGTTCTCCGACCGCCTCCTCTGGCTCCTCCTCGGGGAAACCAACAACGGGACCTGAGTACCAAAGCAAAGGGTCAGACACGACGGTCTGGCAGGTGGATGAAAAGATATGAACATTAATAATAAAAACCTTTAGTTTGGAAAACATGCAAACCTGTTTAAACAATGGCTTTCAAAAGTAAATGAATCATTTCGTCGAAACACATATGCAGTAATAAAACATGTAAGGTAACCAAGGAAATCGGGGAACAATCAAGATGGCATCCACAAGAAGCTAAATCCTCTATCACGGAAGTGATGTGAGTATCGGGTGTTGACCTCGGTCACCGAAGTGAGGAGGTGCAACCAAGTTACATATACATATACAATAATACGGGACGGGACCGCGGTGGCAAACCGGGTATCGGGAATCACGGTAGCGAACCGGATATCGGGAACCACGGGAGCGAGCCGGGTATCGGGACGGGACCACAGTTAATAAACCGGGTATCGGGATCCAAGCGCAGCTGGCGGGACGGGAAGGGATCTCCAAGTCGGTAGATCAGACCGACAAGGTTATCCAAGCTTAGTGGTGCCGACTCATACGACAAATCACATAAATCGAGACGAGTATAAAACAAATCCAGTGCAAGGCTAAAAGCGGGCAAGACGGGGTGCTCAAGGCACAATCATCATTTCAGTATCGGGTCATGCGCATCGGGGCTAGCACAAGGCTACAATTACGGTTCCGTGCTTTCGAGGTTCATAAATCATAACTCGTAAATTTCGGATATAAAAGAGTGAAATAAGCTTTCGAAATACCGGGATGAGTATCAAGGTTCGAAGTCGATTCAAGTGCATAGGGATCCCGAATGTCTATTTGATAAAACTTGGTACTCTTTGAATTTAAGGGCATTCCGGCGCCTTATACACTTGAAGGTTTCCAAACTTCCATGAAATGCTTGTGATAATGGTTTCGTTCTCATCTGGGCTCCATACGTCACCCTAAAGTTCTCTTGACACAACAAGGCTCCCAAAGGACCTTTCACAAACCGTGAAAATGTTTCACTATAGCTCCAAACACATCCCTTGTGCAACAGCAACCATCGCTCGAGTGGACATTGCAGTTCGCTAGAGCGGATGAGCCTCTGGAAATGGTTTCTGGGAGGGTTCGCTCGAGCGGACAATACAGTTCGCTCGAGCGGACCTGCCCAGTTCAGGATGGCACGAGCGAACGATTTGTGCGCTCGACCCAACCACTCACTGGATGGCTGCTGGAAGGGTTCGCTCGAGCGGACACTGGGTTCGCACGAGCGAACAGCTCTCTGGAATGGCACGAACCCTTTCCTGGGCGGTTCGCTCGAGCGAAGTGTCAAGTTCGCTCGAGCGAACTATCCAGAACTGAGTTCGGGACGGTTCTGCTCTTCCATTCTTTCCTTCTCACAAAACCCATTTTGAGCCTCTTTCCTACAACATAATGGGAGGCTCTCAACTCCTTTCAATCACTACTCAACCATCAACCAATTTCTCCATTTTACATTCATACAATCACTAAGAGAAGGAAACATCCATTATCACAAAATTTCACTTAGGCATTGTACACAAGATGAACTCAAAACTACAATCCATGATTTAAAGACAATAGATGAAACCAAAAGCTAGAAATCATGTTTCAAGACAATAAAGAGGCTTACCAACCTCATTCAAAGCAATTAACATCATTGAATGCAATTAAAACAAAGCATTAATGAAGTAATGATTCAAACACATTTGTCATAAAAATCATTGAAAGCTAAACTATCCATTCAATCCACTTCCCTCAAGGTTCTCTATGCAATAAATCAAGCTATTATCTCTTCCTCCAAGCCAAGAATGCTATCTACACAAAAACCCCCAAATCCAAACCCTAAAATGGGTCAAATCAAGAAACAAGAAGAAGAACTGACAACAATGAAGATAGGACTCTCCCAAGACTAGAAGAACATGGATCTAAGATATTAGGGAGGAAGCTTACTTGTAGGTTCTCCAAATGGACAAGGTGGGATCAATGAGGGTCTTGAGTTGAGTAGATCCTTCCACAAATGGTATCAAAGAGAAGCTTGCAAGGAGAGGGAAAGGGTGGTGATGTCCATTCCTCAAAAGATGCAAGGTTGGTGGGGATTTGGGCAATGTAGAAGCAAGAAGAAGAAGAAAAGAGAGAAAGAAAACCCTAGGTTTCTCTTGTGCTGGAAAAGAGGAAATGGAAGAAGAGGGTTCTTCTTATACACAAGTGGGTGTGGGTCCCATCTCTAGGAAATCTTTGGAGGCTGAAAGCTCTAATCTCGGGACCTCGGACGAAATCGACGAAGAAGAGAAAAGTGATCGTCGAAAAATCTAGTTTCCAAAAAGTATATGTTTCGCGGGTTTTGGGGATATCAAGTTTTGGGTACAGATTTCATGTATAATGACTGTTTTGCCCTCAATGCAAGAAAATCGGGTTTCGGGGTTCCGAACGGGTACGGGATCAACATGAAAGTTGTAGGGATTAACAAGACGAGTAAAACGGAATATAAATGCAAATCACTGGAATACGAACAATCCCCCACACAATAGTAAAATTATCCAAAAAAGGAACCCCCAAAGGGTCCCACCCACACAAAGCACTAAAACTCTCCCAAAACCGTAAAAGAGCTATTCTAGTCCAAGCTTAGTCAAAATCACTAATCGAGCTTAGCACTAATACGCAACATAATTAGCACTAATCGAGGTCACTCGGGTCGGGGTCTTACATCCTCCACCCCTTAGGGCATTTGGTCCTCCAAATGAAATATAAAACTCACCTCGGGTAGGAGATGTGGATACTTCTTCTGTACTTGATCTCGCAATTCCCACGTTGCCTCTTCCGGCCCATGATTCTCCCAAAGTACCTTCACCCACTGAATAGTCCGGTTCCTCAACTCCTGTTCTTTCGAGTCTATGATCTGAATGGGCTTCTCAACATAGGTAGCATCTTCTCTAATTTCCAGCGGCTCATGTAGGAGTACATGTGAAGGATCGGGGATGTACTTCTTCAACATCGATACATGGAAGACGTTGTGTACACCGGATAACTCGGGTGGTAAGGCTAATCTGTAAGCCACATCACCAATCTTGCTCACAATGTCGTACGGTCCGATGTATCTCCGTGACAACTTGCCCTTCTGCCCAAACCTCAATGTTCCTCTAGTAGGTGACACTTTCAAGAAAACCTTATCCCCTTCTTTAAACTGTAGATCCCTCCGGTGAGCATCTGCATAACTTTTCTGTCTACTCCGGGCTATTTTCAAACATTCTTGTATCTGTCTTACTTTGTCAGTGGTCTCACTTACTATAGTCGGTCCATGAAAACTACGGGTGCCAACTTCTTCCCAACAAACAGGTGTCCTACACCTTTTGCCATACAAAGCCTCAAAAGGCGCCATTCCAATGCTCGAGTGGTAGCTGTTGTTGTAAGCAAACTCACACAACGGTAGAGTCTCATCCCATTGAGTCTTGAAATCTAACACACAAGCTCGGAGCATATCCTCAAGAGTCTGAATCGTCCTCTCCGACTGGCCATCTGTCTGAGGGTGATAAGCTGTACTGAACTGTAGTCTCGTACCCATAGACTCATGTAGGGTCTTCCAAAATCTCGAGACGAATCTGCTGTCTCTGTCGGATGTGATGGAAACTGGCTGTCCATGTCTACTGACGATCTCATTGACGAACAATTCTGCCAGGGGTAACATGTGCATCTTCTTCCCTGTCCTCATGGGGATAAAATGAGCTGACTTGGTGAGTCTGTCCACAATCACCCATATCGCATCATTGCCTCTGCTAGTCCTCGGTAGTCCTGAAATAAAATCCATGGTAATGTGCTCCCACTTCCACTCCGGGATCTCTAATGGCTGCAACAATCCTGGAGGCTTCTGGTGTTCTGCCTTTATCAACTGACACGTCATACATCGGGATACAAACGCTGCAATCTCTCTCTTCATATTGTTCCACCAAAATCTACCCTTCAAATCCTGATACATCTTTGTGCTGCCTAGGTGCATGGAGTACTTTGCACTGTGAGCTTCTGCCATGATGTCATTCCTCAAATCTTCTATGTTAGGCACACACAACCGATCACGATAGTAAAGAACTCCGTCAACAAAACGAAAATCAGGACGTTCTGCTATATGATCTACAATCTTGCTAACTCTGGATCCTGCAACTGACTGTCCTTAATCTTCCGGATGAATGAAGGCTCTGACACTGACATATTGGCAATTATAGCACCCTTCCTTAGTGGCTGGAGGTCTATCTTCAACTCCTCAAACTGATCAAAAATACAAGTACCACTCAAATTTGCTATGCCCACTGACTTCCTACTCAAAGCATCGGCAACAACATTCGCTTTACCCGGGTGATACTTGATTGGAAAATCATAGTCCTTGATACACTCCATCCATCTCCTCTGCCTCATGTTCAACTCCTTCTGAGAAAACAGGTACTGTAGGCTGCGATGATCGGAATGAACCTCAAACTTCTCTCCGTAGAGGTAATGTCTCCACATCTTCAATGCAAAGACGACCGCTGCCAACTCAAGGTCATGGGTCGCATAATTCTTCTCGTGATCTTTCAACTGCAGGGACCCATATGCTACAACTTTTCCTTCTTGCATCAACACACAACCAAGTCCAATGTTCGAAGCATCGGTAAAGATGGTAAATCCGCCGCTTCCGGATGGCAAGGTAAGGACTGGTGCGGTGGTTAATCTCTTCTTCAGCTCTTGGAAACTAGCCTCACACTGATCTGTCCACACATAAGGCACATTCTTCCTTGTTAACTTCGTCAACGGTGCTGCAATCGACGAAAACCCTTGCACAAACCTCCTGTAATACCCTGCCAAACCCAGAAAACTCCTAATTTCTGACACATTCTTCGGTCTTTCCCACTCCACTACTGCCTCAATTTTGGACGGGTCTACTGACAAACCCTCCTTAGAGATAATGTGTCCCAAAAATGCGACTTGCTCTAGCCAAAATTCACACTTGTTAAGCTTCGCAAACAACTGGTTCTCTCTCAAAAGTTGCAATGCAATCCTCAAATGCTCTTCATGCTCTTCTCTGGTCTTGGAGTACACCAAAATATCATCTATGAACACCACTACAAACTGATCTAGATACTGCGCAAAGATCTTGTTCATCAAAGCCATGAACACTGCCGGTGCATTGGTCAACCCAAATGGCATCACTAGGAACTCATAGTGGCCATATCTTGTCCGGAAAGCTGTCTTCAACACATCTGATTCTCTAACTCTCAGCTGATGATAACCGGATCTCAAATCGATCTTCGAAAAGTACGAGGCACCTTGTAACTGATCAAACAATTCATCTATCCTTGGCAGTGGATATTTGTTCTTGATGGTCACTTGGTTCAATCTCCGGTAATCAATACACATTCTCATCGAACCATCCTTCTTCTTCACAAACAAAACTGGAGCTCCCCACGGTGAGATACTAGGTCTCACAAAACCTTTATCCAACAACTCTTGCAACTGTATCTTCAACTCTCCTAATTCCGCCGGAGCCATTCTGTATGGTGCAATAGATATCGGAGCGGTCCCCGGTAACAACTCAATGGTGAAGTCAATTTCTCTCATGGGTGGTAATCCTGGAATCTCCTCCGGAAATACATCCGGGAACTCCCAAACAATAGGGATCTCCTCCACCCCTTGGGACCGTTTATCCTCCGTGATAAACGCCAAATAGGCTTCACATCCACTTCTCAATAGTCTATCAGCCTTTAACGCTGAGACAAACCCTGCACGAGGATTCCTCCTCTCTCCCTGGAATAATACCCCTGCTGGTGTCTCATCCAACTTGAAGGTAAGGGTTTTATGGAAACAATCCATTGTGGCATGGTACCCTGCCAGCCAATCCATCCCTAGGATGACATCAAAATCCTTCATCTCCAACAGAATAAGATCTGCGGGTAACACAACTTCTCCTATCCGGACTGTACAACTCGGGTAATAACTAGTGCACACAACTTGTTTTCCTACTGGTGTAGCTACAGTCAAAATGTACTCAAGATCTCTACCATGCACATCAATCAATTTAGAAAATGCATGGGATATAAAAGAATGCGTAGACCCAGGGTCAAATAATATTCTAGCTTCTATCCCACTGACAAAAAGTGTACCTTCCACAACATTGCCTGCTGCCTCTGCATCAGCTCTGTTGACTGCATAAACTTGTCCTCGCTGCTGTGGCCTGATAGGTGCCTGCTGTGGCCTGCCTTGAGGGGCATTTCTGTTCTGTTGAGGTGGACGCTGAATATGCTGCTGTCCTTGTTGACGGGCCTGCTGCTGCTGCTGGGGCCTATACTGCTGCGGTGGTGCCTGTTGCTGAAGTGGCCTTACCTGATTCTGCACTACGAGTGCATTCTGTGGTGGTGCTGGGCGCGGTGCTCCTTGGGGCTGCTGATTCTTCCTATTCGGTCTTAGGCAGTTTCTCATCTGATGATCCATGGAGCCACATCTAAAGCACGCTCCGGTGATGGTGCGACATTGGGCACTCTCATGGTTCTTCCCACAGTGGATACAAACGTGCTGCACATTGTCTTGCCTCTGCCTCTTGTTCTGCTGATTCCTTTGCTGGTGATTCTGCTGCTGAGGATGCCCTTGTCCCTTGCCTTGAGATCTAAGGACCTTGTGGTGGAAGTTCTCGAACTTGTAGGCCCTCTTGATCGCCTCTTCAAAAGTGACCGGTGGTATAACTCCCGTAGCATCTCTCTCGATGATGGGATGAAGTCCTTCAAGGAACTTGGTTATCTTCTTCTCCACCGTGTCCACTAATTCGGGTGCATATATTGATAACCTCTCAAACTTAGTGAGGTATTCTTGAACGGTCGTATTGCCTTGGACAAGCTGTTGAAACTCTACAGCCTTCTGCCTCCTGATGTGCGTGGGCACATACTTGTCACGAAACTGTATCTTGAAATTCTGCCATGCAACTACGTTGGCCATTGTCCTATACTCTTCCCTTACAGTTTTCCACCAGATATCTGCTAACCCGGTGAATAGGGACGTTGCCAGCTTTACTCTCTCACCCCCTGTGCATCTAAAGACTTCGAAGATGTTCTCCGTATGATCCAGCCAATCATCTACAGTCAAAGGATCTTCGGAGCCCACAAAATCCTTGGGTGCCCTCTTTCTGAATCTCTCAAATAAAGCATTGGGGTCATGCTCTCTCTGATTAATGACAATTGCAGGTTGAGGCTGGACTGGCTCTGGCCTTCTCTGTAACACTTCCAACAGCTGTCTCTGCATCTCTGCCAACTCTCTGGCATGGTCCTCATCTTTCTTGAGCATCTGTTCTTGCAATCTGGTTTGGTTCTCATTAGCCTGACGCTGCTGGTCAAGCATGGCTTGCATCATCTGCTGAAACTGATTTGGAATTGTGTTTTCAGTTCTATCTTCTCCCACTGGTCCTGTACCCTCTATTGGCCCAGTATAATCACTGTTGCTCACTGTGGGGTTACCGTTCACTGGGCGTTTACGAGGTGGCATGATGCTGGAAAACAAGTTGTTAGCACAAAATAATCAAGAATAGGGTCACACAGTGCTCACGCGATTCTAACTAACGGAAGATCTAACGAATCCTCGCCACGTCCTTAGGATTTCTAGTTTCTTTTAATTGCTTGAAACACGTCTCTCTCTGATACCAGTCTGTCGCGACCCCGGATCGGGCTCGGGAACCAAATCCGGGATCGAGACTAATTGTGATGAAGCCAATGATGATGTGATCATATGGAATGATAACAATAATTAAAGGTTTGTTTATAATCAAGCGTACACGGGTTACAAAAGAACACTCCTTGCCCGTGCACGTGATTTCCCACAGGTGTCTGCGGTGAGGATATTCCAACACACATAACCATTTAGTATAATTGCGGAAGCGTATGGTAAATCATGCATGTATTTCATTCCCAAAATATCAAGGCTGATTACATTTGAATACGAGTATCAGAATGAGCAATGTCCTAAAGCATAACCCAAAAGCACATATTCAAGTTTAATCAGAAGATCGGTTAATTACAGTTCCCAAAAAAAAAAAGAGGCCAATAAGGGCCGATATAAACAAAACAATAACCAACAGAATACTATCCGAACAATCCCCCAAAATATTTCGCAACTCTGCAGCCCGATGTTTACATAACATCGTCAGCACGCCACTCAACTAGTGGTTGCGGTTCTCCGACCGCCTCCTCTGGCTCCTCCTCGGGGAAACCAACAACGGGACCTGAGTACCAAAGGAAAGGGTCAGACACGACGGTCTGGCAGGTAGATGAAAAGATAAGAACATTAATAATAAAAACCTTTAGTTTGGAAAACATGCAAACCTGTTTAAACAATGGCTTTCAAAAGTAAATGAATCATTTCGTCGAAACACATATGCAGTAATAAAACATGTAAGGTAACCAAGGAAATCGGGGAACAATCAAGATGGCATCTACAAGAAGCTAAATCCTCTATCACCGAAGTGATGTGAGTATCGGGTGTTGACCTCGGTCACCGAAGTGAGGAGGTGCAACCAAGTTACATATACATATACAATAATACGGGACGGGACCACGGTGGCAAACCGGGTATCGGGAATCACGGTAGCGAACCGGATATCGGGAACCACGGGAGCGAGCCGGGTATCGGGACGGGACCACAGTTAATAAACCGGGTATCGGGATCCAAGCTGCAGCTGGGGGATGGGAAGGGATCTCCAAGTCGGTAGATCAGACCGACAAGGTTATCCAAGCTTAGTGGTGCCGACTCATAGGACAAATCACATAAATCGAGACGAGTATAAAACAAATCCAGTGCAAGGCTAAAAGCGGGCAAGACGGGGTGCTCAAGGCACAATCATCATTTCAGTATCGGGTCATGCGCATCGGGGCTAGCACAAGGCTACAATTACGGTTCCGTGCTTTCGAGGTTCATAAATCATAACTCGTAAATTTCGGATATAAAAGAGTGAAATAAGCTTTCGAAATACCGGGATGAGTATCAAGGTTCGAAGTCGATTCAAGTGCATAGGGATCCCGAATGTCTATTTGATAAAACTTGGTACTCTTTGAATTTAAGGGCATTCCGGCGCCTTATACACTTGAAGGTTTCCAAACTTCCATGAAATGCTTGTGATAATGGTTTCGTTCTCATCTGGGCTCCATACGTCACCCTAAAGTTCTCTTGACACAACAAGGCTCCCAAAGGACCTTTCACAAACCGTGAAAATGTTTCACTATAGCTCCAAACACATCCCTTGTGCAACAGCAACCATCGCTCGAGTGGACATTGCAGTTCGCTAGAGCGGATGAGCCTCTGGAAATGGTTTCTGGGAGGGTTCGCTCGAGCGGACAATACAGTTCGCTCGAGCGGACCTGCCCAGTTCAGGATGGCACGAGCGAACGATTTGTACGCTCGACCCAACCACTCACTGGATGGCTGCTGGAAGGGTTCGCTCGAGCGGACACTGGGTTCGCACGAGCGAACAGCTCTCTGGAATGGCACGAACCCTTTCCTGGGCGGTTTGCTCGAGCGAAGTGTCAAGTTCGCTCGAGCGAACTATCCAGAACTGAGTTCGGGACGGTTCTGCTCTTCCATTCTTTCCTTCTCACAAAACCCATTTTGAGCCTCTTTCCTACAACATAATGGGAGGCTCTCAACTCCTTTCAATCACTACTCAACCATCAACCAATTTCTCCATTTTACATTCATACAATCACTAAGAGAAGGAAACATCCATTATCACAAAATTTCACTTAGGCATTGTACACAAGATGAACTCAAAACTACAATCCATGATTTAAAGACAATAGATGAAACCAAAAGCTAGAAATCATGTTTCAAGACAATAAAGAGGCTTACCAACCTCATTCAAAGCAATTAACATCATTGAATGCAATTAAAACAAAGCATTAATGAAGTAATGATTCAAACACATTTGTCATAAAAATCATTGAAAGCTAAACTATCCATTCAATCCACTTGCCTCAAGGTTCTCTATGCAATAAATCAAGCTATTATCTCTTCCTCCAAGCCAAGAATGCTATCTACACAAAAACCCCCAAATCCAAACCCTAAAATGGGTCAAATCAAGAAACAAGAAGAAGAACTTACAACAATGAAGATAGGACTCTCCCAAGACTAGAAGAACATGGATCTAAGATATTAGGGAGGAAGCTTACTTGTAGGTTCTCCAAATGGACAAGGTGGGATCAATGAGGGTCTTGAGTTGAGTAGATCCTTCCACAAATGGTATCAAAGAGAAGCTTGCAAGGAGAGGGAAAGGGTGGTGATGTCCATTCCTCAAAAGATGCAAGGTTGGTGGGGATTTGGGCAATGTAGAAGCAAGAAGAAGAAGAAAAGAGAGAAAGAAAACCCTAGGTTTCTCTTGTGCTGGAAAAGAGGAAATGGAAGAAGAGGGTTCTTCTTATACACAAGTGGGTGTGGGTCCCATCTCTAGGAAATCTTTGGAGGCTGAAAGGACTAATCTCGGGACCTCGGACGAAATCGACGAAGAAGAGAAAAGTGATCGTCGAAAAATCTAGTTTCCAAAAAGTATATGTTTCGCGGGTTTTGGGGATATCAAGTTTTGGGTACAGATTTCATGTATAATGACTGTTTTGCCCTCAATGCAAGAAAATCGGGTTTCGGGGTTCCGAATGGGTACGGGATCAACATGAAAGTTGTAGGGATTAACAAGACGAGTAAAACGGAATATAAATGCAAATCACTGGAATACGAACAATCCCCCACACAATAGTAAAATTATCCAAAAAGGGAACCCCCAAAGGGTCCCACCCACACAAAGCACTAAAACTCTCCCAAAACCATAAAAGAGCTATTCCAGTCCAAGCTTAGTCAAAATCACTAATTGAGCTTAGCACTAATACGCAATATAATTAGCACTAATCGAGGTCACTCGGGTCGGGGTCTTACATTAGCCAGGGATTGGCCGGAGGAAAAAGGGCCAGAAAAACCAGTTTTCGGCCATTTTCGGGGTTCAGGTTGCAATTCCGATCGATTGGACCTGCAGTCCAATCGATCGGCACTGTTACTTAACTGTGGCTGATTTCAGACCGATCGATCGGAGCTTTTGTCCGATCGATCGGACTGCCTTTTTTTGACAGCACAGGCGAACTTAAAAAATGCTTAACTTTTAATCCGTCCGTTGGAATTATACATGTATTATACCGTTGGAAAGCTCTCGAGATGTAGAATCCAATGGTTCTAGTTTCATCACGATCAGAGGTCGGGAAGTGATGTAAATGTTCAAATTATTCCTTCAGCTCATGTTTTATTGTAAATGAGACTAATAACTTAGGTTTGGGCCTTAGATGTTGGAAACCATGCACCCACACTCATTTGACCATTAATGGGGTTAAAATCGTAGCACGTGGCTTGGTGTGTTTCGATGGGTTGTCTAGGTATTCGTTTATTGCACATGAATTAACCGAATGCATATGAAATTGTTTCATTAGATGCTTAACATGATTGTACACCAAGGGATTTCCCTAGAAGCATCATTGATCCATTTCCACACGTACTCCGCTCGAACATGTGGAATACAAGGATGACACCACTTGCCTAGGTTGGATTGTAATTCCCCCTTGACTTGTGAATTCTATCCGTTGATATTATTCCTTGTAGACTCTCTTGACATAAAATACCTAACTAATTATGAAACATAAATTCTTATAGAATTTAGGCTTGGACCTGACTTAGAATGTATCATAGGAACCTTGTCTTGTATTGATGAACATGACTGGCTAGCAATGAAAGGGATTATTACGTGGTTTGCTTGTATGGTATTGTTTTGAATGAGATAATCCCTATGATCGTGTCTTGTACATTGAACTAGCCAGACTTGCTTGTCTTGTTTGTCCTTGTGTCAAAACCACTTTATTATTCTTTGCATATCATGGCCATCTGCAGTTTGGGGTTTATTGACGAATTGGTTACTCGGTTGTCGGGATGGGCAGTCGGCTTTGGACGGCGTCCATGGCGTTGAATAGCTGGGAGAGGGCATCGGACCGTGCTGCTATTCCCAAGACCGGGATCTAGGATCCTACTGGAGTCGGACTTTGGTATCAGTAGTCTAGATTGGGATTGTTACTGGTACCCCGGGAGGTGGCATTGGACATCCTCGGAGTCTCCCTCTTGTTCTTGTTTTGCATTGCATGATAGTGGTTATTGTTAGATGGTTGTTAGGATTCCTATTATGATTTCTATCGATCATTATTCTTGCTTTATGCCTAGACTCGCTTTTCTTGTGTTCATATGATGTGTACTTGTCATTACTCTATATTTGATGCATGTCATGTTTATTATGTTATTCTTATATATTGCTCAACATGTCGTTGACCCTATTCCTTGGTGTGCAGACACCTTAGGTGGTTACTACTACTATGAGGAGCAGGCCGGTGAGGAGATCCCAGAGGATCTCCAACCAGTCGAGGAGGAACGCGAGTGGCGTGCCGATGACGTAGAGTAGCGTCATCACTCCCGGCACGAGAGAGATTCACATGGACTTCATTAGATATATATTCCTTTATTTATTTCTCTCGTTGGACCTTTCTTTCATTGACTTGGTTTTATTTTTATTGGCCTTGTTTATTGGGATTGGCCAATGTAATAAATTACTTTAACTCCTTTAGTAGTTTTTAATTATTCTTTCTTGCAACTTTTAATTTAGTGAGAAGTATTATTCATTGACTGATATTCCATATGCCTAGACTTATATGAGGTTTGAAATGTAATATCCTCACAGCGGACTTACGATCCGTGGGCCCAAAGGACAAAAATTTTAATTAGTCCTAAAATTCACTCTCCGGATCCGGTTTATTCTTAATCCGGTTCGGGGGTCGTGACACATTTGTTGTCTTGAAAATGTGGTTATAGGCTTGGTTTTGTCTCTTGTATAAGACTTAAGTGAATCTTTGTGATGGTGGATGTTCTCCTTCTCTTTTGTGATTGTTTGAATGTGGAAGAGGAGATTGGGTTGAATGCTCATGGAAGTTTTGATGGGAGTTTTAGGTAGTGTTTGTAAGGATTTGGAGAATGATTGTTGGAGGCATGGAGGCCCTTTTTGTTGTAGGTGAAAGATGTAAAAGAAAAGGGGAAGAAAGGCCTGAATGGCTATTCTCGGGCAGCTCAGTTGACTGCCCGCTCGAGCGTATCCAAGGCGTTCGAGCGCGCAGTCAATCTGGCTGCAAACTCGGGCGGCAGATTGACTGCCCGCTCGATCGGACATATGTCCGCTCGAGGGCGTATGCTATCAGCAGACTTGTAGTCCTCCTGACTCCTGACCTTGAGTGCAGTCCAGGTCCACTCGAACGACCCTTGGTCCGCTCGAGCGCATTCCCCGTTGGGCCTAAACCACTTTTGGAGCTCGGGACACGTTTTTAAAGGAACCTTTAACATCGGGGAGATCCATGAGGCAATGTTCGAAGTCCATTTGAGAAGAAAAACCACATTACAAAGATCCATTGAAGTTCTTTAGAAATTCCCAAGGTGTATAAGTATTCTGCAATGTCTCCAAATTCAAAGAGTACCAAGTCATTATTAAGATCGACATACGGGATCCCTATTCACTTTAAATAAATCTTGAACCTGATATTTTGTCCGAAATTCCAATAGTTCATTTTATTTCCTTGTACCTGAGATTTACACTATATGATTGCTATTCCCGAAAGCATTGAAAAAGATACTTGTGATGATTACTAATCCCGAAATGCATGCCCAACATGATATGTTAATTGTGCCCTTGAGCACTCCCGTCTTGCCCGATTATATTCTTGCACTTGATTTATTTTACACATGTCTTGATTTCCTTGTTTTGACCTATGAGTCAGCACCACTAAGCTTGGATGACCTGCCAGTTTGATCAACCAACTTGGAGATCCCCCACTTGTCCCGCCAGCTACAATTTGGATCCCGCTACTCGGTTTATTAACAGTGGTCTTGTCCCAATACTGCGGATTGCTACCGTAGTTCCTGATGCCCGGCTCGCTACCGTAGTCATGTCTCATATATTATATATGTATATGTAAATTTCGTTGTACCTCCTCACTTCGGTGACTGAGGTTAACGCTTTGATATGCTCGCTATTGTCACTTCGGTGACAGAGGATTTAGCTTCATGTGGTTGCCACCTTGCTTGTTTTCCCGATTCCTTAGATACCTGTACATGTTTTATATTGCATATATGTTTTCAATAAAAGATTCATTTCCTTTATGAAAGTTATTGTTTAAACAGGTTTAAATGTGTCGCGACCCCGGACTGGGCTTAGGGACCAAATCCGGGATCGGGACTAATGTAATGTAATCAGATGAGTGACATGAATTATCATTGCTATGGTTGATGTCCAAGCGTACACGGGTAGATAAAAGAACACACATCGTCCGTGCACGTGATTTCCCACAGGTGTCCGCGGTGAGGATTTTCCAACACCCTTAACCATTTTGTAAAAATTGCGGAAGCGTATGGCAAATCAAGCATGTAAATCATTTCCATAATAACAAGACTGTTTGCATTTAAATAATAAGTATCAGATTGAGCAATGTTCTAAAGCGTAACCCAAAATATTGTTAAAGTTAGAACATAATTCATTTAATTACAATTCCCAAAATAAGAGGCCAACAAAGGTCAATATAAACAAAACAATATCCACCAAAATGACTATCATAACAACTCCCAAAATATTTCGCAGCTCGACAACCGGATGTTTACACAACATCATCGGCACGCCACTCAACTAGCTGCTGCGGTTCTCCGACCGCCTCCTCTGGCTCCTCCTCGGGGAAACCAACAACGGGACCTGAGCACCAAAGCAAAGGGGTCAGACACGACGGTCTAGCAGGTGGATAAAAAGATATACGCATTGAATAATAAAACATTTACCTCCGGAAAACATTTAGACCTGTCTAAACAAAACTTTCATGTAGTAAATGCATCATTTAATTAAAACATATATGCAAGGTAAAACAGATAGAGGTAACCAAAGAATACAGGAGACAAGCAAGATGACAACCACACAAAGCTAAATCCTCTATCACCGAAGTGATAGAGCAAGCACGTCAAGGCATTGACCTCAGTCACCGAAGTGAGGAGGTACAACGAAATACATATATACTATATACTATATACAAGACATGACCACGGTAGGAGCCGGGCATCAGGAACCGCAGTAGCAATCTGCGGTATCAGGACAAGACCACGGTTAAATAGCCGGGTAGCAAGATCCAAACTGCAGCTGGCGGGACAAGAGGGGGATCACCTAGTCAGTAGATCAGACTAACAAGGTATCCAAGCTTAGTGGTGCCGACTGATAGGTCAAAACATGGAAATCAAGACATCTGTAAAATAAATCAAGTACAAGACTATATTCGGCAAGACATGGGTGCTCGAGGGCACAACTAACATATCTGGTCAGGCATGCATGTCAAGGCTAGCAAAACAGTACGAGTATGCTTTCAAGGTTTTCGGGATGGATAGATCCCAAATCATCAATTTCGAGAATAACAAGGTAAAGTACCCTTTTGAAATGTCAAGACAGTGCCGGGTTAAAAACTAATCCAAGTGAATAGGGATCTCGTATGCTTATCTTACAATTGCTTGATACTCTTTGAATTTGAAGGCATTCCGGGCTCCTTAGGCGCTTGGAGATTTCCAAAACTTTAATAAATTCTTGTGATTATGGTTTCTTTCTCATTCGAGCTTCAAACAACGGTTATGAGTCTTCTCATCACGATAAGGATGTTAACCAACCTCCCTCCATAGCTAGGATATTTCCTTGTTGCCTCCAAAGTGGCCCCAGATGAACAGTACACATCGCTCGAGCGGTCATGGAGTTCGCTCGAGCGATATGCTCTCTGGAATGGCTTTCTGGGAGGGTTCGCTCTAGCGGACATGGAGTTCGCACGAGCGGACCTGCTTAGTTCAGGACGGCACGAGCGAACGATTTGTGCGCTCGAGCCAACCATTCTCTGGATGGCTGTTGGAGGAGTTCGCTTGAGCAGACATGGGGTTCGCACGAGCAAACAACTCTCTAGAATGGCACGAACCCTTTCCTGGGTAGTTCGCTCGAGCGATGTGTCAAGTTCGCTCGAGCGAACTGTCCAGAACTGGTTTCGTGAACAGCTCTTTTCTCTATTCTCCTTCTCTTACAAATCCACATTTCTTGAGGTTCTATCATACACCAAAGAGGGCACGTAGCACCTCAACATCCCCTTCAAAACTCCATCAAAACTTCTCACAACCTCCACAAATGATCCATTCATTTATACATTTTCTCATTCAATCAAAAGGAGAAAGACATAACCACAATTACATAGATTCATTCAAGTTTTTAAGTACAAGATAAAACGAAGGCTATCAATCATATTTCAAGACAATAAATGGGCTCAACAACCCCTCTTCAAAACATTAAAAACCACATTGAATGCAAGTAAAAACCCATCATAAATGATACAATAAATCCAAACATTTGATCATGGAAATCACTTTAAAACTAAACATCCACTTGCCTCAAGGTCTCTAATAAAGAAATCCAAGCTCTAAACCACTCTTCTAAGCCAAACACCAAGCTACACCAAAAACCCCCAAAAACAAACCCTAAAATGGGTCAAACCAAGAAAAAAGAAGAAGAAACTCACAATAATAGAAATGGAGCTCCTCTATGACTAGGAGGATACAAATCTAAAAGAATAGGAGGGGAAACTCACTTGGAAGCTCTTCAAATGGACAAGGCTAGCTCAAAGGAGGTCTTAGGATGGAGGTCTTCCTTTAAAAGTTGTATCAATGGAGAGGTCTAGAAGAGAGGAAGAAGATGATGGCTTCTATTTCTTGATTGGTGCAGGGTTTGGTAGAGCTTGAGGATGGGAAAGCAATGAGAAAGAGAAGAGAAAGGGAAAACCCTAGGTCTTGTGTGGCTTGTGCTGGAAAAAGGGAATGAAGAAGATAACCTCCCTATATATACAAGTGGGTGTGGGCTCCACCACTAGAAAATCTCTTTGGGCTGAAATCGCTAATTTTGGGATCTCGAATGAAATCGACGAAGAAGAGAAAAGTGATCACCGAAATATCTAGTTTCCAAAAAGTACATGTTTCGCGGGTTTCGAGAATATCAAGTTTTGGGTACAGATTTCATGTAAAAAGACTGTTCTGCCCTCAATGCAAGAAAATCGGGTTTCGGAGTTCCGGACGGCTACGGGCTCAACATGAAAGTTGTAAGGATCGATAAAATAAGTAAAACAGGATCAAGACAAGAATTAGGGAAAAACAAGTAACCTCCAAAAGCAAGCAAGACTATCAAAAGGAAACCCCAAAAGGGTCCCACTAAATACAAGACACTAAAAATTCCCCAAAGCTATCAAGAACTATACTAATCTAAGCTTAGTCAAAACCACTAATCAAGTTTAGCACTAACACATAACTTAATTAGCACTAATCGAGTCACTCGGGTCGGGGTCTTACAAAATGTTTTCTAAGGTAAATGCATTTATTATCAAATGTTTATATCTTTTCAACCGCTTGCCAGACCGTCGTATTTGATCCTTTTCTTTGTTACTCAGGTCCCGTTGTTGGTTATCCCGAGGAGGAGTTCGAGGAGGAAGTCGGAGAGCCGCAGCAGTTAGTTGAGTGGCGCACTGATGATGTTGTTTAAACATCCAGTTGCCTCGAGAGACGTTACATTTTGGGTAGTGGCTAACTATTCTTTTGGTGGATATTGTTTTGTTTATATTGGCCTTTGTTGGCCTCTATTTTCGGGGAATGTAATTAAATGATCTTTTGTTTAAACTTTAACAATACTTTTGGAAAACGCTAATGATCATTGCTCATTCTGATACGTACTATTCAAATGTAATCGGTCTTGTACTATGGAAATGAATTACATACCTGATTTGCTACACGGTTCCGCATTTAAACAAAATATGTATGATGTTGGGAAATCCTCACCACGGACACCTGTGGGAAATCACGTGCACGGGTAATATGCTCTCTTTATTAACCCGTGTACGCTTTGGCACTAAACATACCAATACCATTATCTTTATTTATCTTTCCATCACTTACTTACTTATTCCTGACTCCGGATTAGGTTGCAGCCCGGTCTGGGGTTGCGACAGACTAGTATCAGAGCGAGACGTGTTTCGGGCAATTAAAAGAAACCAGAAATCCTAAGGACGTGACGAGGATTCGTTAGATCTTTCGTTAGCTAGAATCACGTGAACAATGTGTGAAACTGTTTTTGATTATTATGTGCTAACAACTTGTTTTGCAGCATCATGCCACCTCGTAAGTGACCATTAAACGGCAATCCCACCGCAAGTAACAGTGATTATATGGGGCCAGTTGAAGAAGATAGAGTTGAAAATACAATGCTAAATCAGTTTCAACAAATGATGCAGGCTATGCTTGATCAGCAGCGTCAGGCAAATTAGAACCAGGCTAGACTCTGTAAGACCCCGACACGAGTGACTCGATTAGCACTAATTAAGTTGCGCGTTAGTGCTAAGCTTGGTGATTAAAATTTGGCTAACTTGGATTAGAATAGCTATTTTATAGCTTTTTGGGAGTTCAAAGTGTCTTGTGCTTAGTGGGACCCTTTGGGGGTTCCTTTTTGTTAGTCTTGGATTTACTTTGGCGATTATTCGAGATTCTTGTGATTTTGTTCGTATCATGTTTTACTCATCTCATCAATCCCTGCAACTTTCATGTTGATCCCGTGCCTGTTCGGAAACCCGAAACCCGATTTCCCTAGCATTGAGGGCAAAACAGTCTTTTTACATGAAATCTGTACCCAAAATTTAATTTCCCTGAAACCCGCGAAATATATACTTTTTAGAAACTAGAAATTTTGTTGATCAACCTTGTCTTCTTCGTCGAATCCATTTGAGGCCCCAAAATGCATGTTTTTAGCCCGACTAGTACTTTAAGTTGTGGGACCCACTTCACCTTTGATATATAAAGATAACCCTTCTTCTCTTCTCTTCTTCCTTGCCCTAATTAATGTTCAAAGAGATGAATCCCAGCAGCCATGAGTTTCCTCCATTTCTTTCTTGCTTTCTCCATCTCATAGCACTACTAAACCATTGCTAAACCGAGATTGGACCTTACCATCTTCATCCCCTTCACAATAGCTATCCATTGATGCCATTTTTGAAGAAAACCAAGCTTTTTAAGATTTCCTTTGAACAACATCTTGCTTTTTGAAGAACTTCCAAGTAAGGGATCCTTGTAGTCTTTTGGATTTGCATTCTCTTAGCCTTTGAGAAGCTTTGTCTTAATTATTGGAGGTTTCCTTTGTGTTTTGGTTTGGTTTTGGCATTTTAGGGTTTTGTTTTGGGGGTTTTGCTTGTGGGTTGGATCTTGGCTTGGAAAAACTGGTTTAGAGCTTGGATTTGCTTGTTAGAAGACCTAAGGCAAGTGGATGATTTGATATTTACATGTTTTATGAGAAATGTGGTTTTCCTATTTCATACATTGATGTTTCACATTATCACTATTCATGTTTCTTTATTATTTACATTGATTTGGAAATGCATAATGTTAGTCCATTCCTTTCTTATTCATATTGAAAATGTCATAGCCCTTTGATTGAAATTTTAATTTATGATTGGAATGGATTTCTTTCGGTTGAATGTGAATGGAATAGAGGGATTTGATGGAAGAATGGATGAGGTGGGATGTGAATGGGAAGGAGAGGATTGGGGTGTTGTATTGGTAGATTAAATGGGCTTGAATGAGGGTTTGAAACACTCAAAGTGTACAAAGAAGGGTGCCCAGATTGTATGTGAATAAGGGAAGAAAGACAGCAGAAAATCTGACTTGAAACGGAACTGACTGTGCAGCGTCGGTTTGTTGTCGGTCAGCTGTCGGCCGACCGACATGGGATGTCGGTCGACCGAAAGCCCACCGACAACCTGTCGGCTCAAATAACAGCGAGCTGCATTCAGTCAGAAGTTCTGCAGGTCTGCTGTCGGTTGACCGTCAACTCGACATCGGTCGACCGACAGCAACCGACAGAACCGTCGGCTCCATTTCCAGAGAGCTGCATTTTCTGCAGTTTCTGATGCCCAGGTGTCGGTCAACCGATACCCAACCGACACCTCGACCGACACTCGACCGACATCCTCTCGGTCCCAATTCCAGAGAGCTGTTTTCTCCCCATTTCTGAACTCGGCTAGCCATCGGTCAGCTTGTCGGTCGACCGACATGACCCTGTCGGTTAACCGAAAAGCCAACCGAGGGTTCACCGAAATTACAATTATGAAAGATTTCTTTTAAAGAAAGTGTGGAACTATATTGAAGAAGAAATCCCTTTATCATGTTGTTGTTTAGGTCTTATAGACTTGTCAATGTATATAAGGTCCCGGCATGTTATCAATTCTTAAAGAGTACCAAATGCATATCAAATTCGACATACGGAACCTTATTTACATTGATTCAAATCTTGGATTTTCAACACTTGGCCCGGAGAATATGAGAAATCCATTCATGCTTTAATTCGAACCAAATTTCTCTTGTACATTTTAAATCTCGCGGTTTTATTACTAGACTTGCCCGACAGTATTGAAATTCACGTTTTTAGCATTGTTGCTGGCCCGTACATGCTCGACCGATACAGTTATGCTTTTGTACTTATGAGTACCCCGTCTCGTTATATGTATTTGTTTTGTTTTCCCGCTTGTGACCCATGCGTCAGCACCACTAAGCTTGAATAACCTTGTCAGTCTGATCCACTGACTTGGAGATTCCCCCTCCCGTCCCGCCAGCTGCAGTTTGGATCCCGATACCCAGCTCGCTCCCGTGGTTCCTGATACCGGTTTGCTACCGTGGTCCCGTCCCGTATTATTACTTGTGTATATGTAAATATTGTTGCACCTCCTCACTTCGGTGACTGAGATCAACACCCCGATAGACTCTTGTCACTTCGGTGATAGAGGATTTAGCTTCTTGTGGATGCCATCTTGTTGTTCCTGTTTCCTTGGTACCTTTACTTGTTTTATAGTACATGCATGTTTTTGATTAAATGAATTATCTTTTCATGAAGATCATCATGTATACAGATTTCAATGCTTTCAAAGGTAATTTCATTTATTATCGTATCTCTTCACTCGCCTGCGAAACCGTCGTGTTTGACCCACCTTTGGTACTCAGGTCCCGACGTTGACTTTCCCGAGGAGGAGCATGAGGAGGCGGTCGGAGAACCGCAACAGCTAGTAGAGTGGCGCGCCGATGATGTTGTCTAAACATCCGGTCGCCTCGGGAGATACGAAATATTTTGGGAAAATGTTTTAACTATATTTGGTGGATATTGTTTTGTTTTTATTGGCCTTTATTGGCCTCTAATTTTGGGAAATGTAATTAAGAGATATTTGTTTAAACTTTAACAACACTTTTGGGTTAAGCTTTAGAACATTGCTCATTCTGATACTCGATACTTAAATGCAATCAGTCTTATGTTTTATGGAAATGATTTATATGCATGATTTGCCATACGCTTCCGCAATTATAAAATGTTTAATGTTGTTGTGAAATCCTCACCGCGGACTCCTGTGGGAAATCACGTGCACGGGTAATGTATGTTCTTTATTAACCTGTGTACGTCGTGACACCAAACATACTCTTATCACCATTGTTATTACTCAATTAGTCCCGATCCCGGATTGGACCGTTGGGACCCGGTCCGGGGTCGTGACAGACTGGTATCAGAGAGAGGCGTGTTTCAGGCAATTAAAAGAAACTAGAAATCCTAAGGACGTGGCGAGGATTCGTTAGATCTTTCGTTAGTTAGAATTGCGTGAGCAATGTGTGACCCTATTCTTGATTATTATGTGCTAACAACTTGTTTTGCAGCATCATGCCACCTCGTAAGCGACCGGTAAATGGGAATCCCACTGCAAGTAGCAGTGCTTGTGCTGAGCCTATTGAGGAGGATAGAGTTAAGAATACGGGAGTTGACAATGCAATGCCAAATCAATTCCAACAGATGATGCAAGCTATGCTTGACCAGCAGCGTCAGGCTAATGAGAATCAGACGAGACTCCAAGAACAGATGCTTAAGAAAGATGAAGATCATGCTAGAGAGTTAGCAGAGATGCAGAGGCAACTGTTAGAGGTGCTACAGAGAAGGCCAGAACCGGTTCAACCTCAACCTGCAATAGTCATCAACCAAAGGGAACATGACCCTAATGCACTGTTTGAGAAGTTTAGAAAGAGAGCCCCAAAGGATTTTGTGGGGACCGAAGATCCATTGACTGCAGATGACTAGCTAGAACATACGGAGAATATCTTCGAAATTTTCAGATGTACCGGAGGTGAAAGGGTACAACTTGCAGCATCACTCTTCACTAGCTTAGCAGATAATTGGCGGAAGACTGTGAGGGAGGAGTACAGAACTATAGCAGACGTAGTAGCTTGGGCAAACTTCAAGAGGCAATTCAGAGACAAATATGTGCCTGCCCATGTCAAGAGACAGAAGGCAGCAGAGTTCCAGCAGCTTGTCCAAGGGAGTATGACCGTGTTATAGTACCTCACCAAATTTGAGAGGTTGTCCAGATATGCTCCGGAATTGGTAGACACGGTGGAAAAGAAGATTGCCAAGTTCCTAGAAGGACTTCACCCTATCATTGAGAGGGATGCCACCGGTGTAGTACCACCTCTTACCTTTGAGGAAGCTGTCAAGAGAGCCTACAAGTTTGAGAACTTTCATCACAAGATCCTCAAGGTTCAAGGCAAGGGACAAGGGCAACCACAACAGCAGCATAACCAGCACAGGAACCAGCAGAACAAGAGACAGAGGCAAGACCAGAATGTTCGGTTAGTCCGTATCCACTGTGGAAAGAACCATGAGAGCACCCAGTGTCGTACCATCACAGGGGCTTGCTTCAGGTGTGGCTCCATGGACCACCAAATGAGGAATTGCCCCAGACCTGATAGGCAGAATCAACAACAGCAGGGAGCACCGCGTCCAGCACCGCCACAGAATGCGATGGTTGTGCAAAATCAGCCAAGGCCACTTCAGCAACAGGCACCACAGCAATAGTATAGACCTCAGCAACAGCAGCAGCCAGCCCGTCAGCAAGGACACCAGCAGAATCAGCGTCCCGCAACAGAACAGAAATGTCCCTCAAGGGAGGCAACAGCAAGCACCTATCAGGCCACAGTAGCGAGGACAAGTTTATGCAGTTAACAGAGCTGATGCAGAGGCTGCGGGCAATGTGGTGGAAGGTACACTTCTTGTTAGTGGGATAGAAGCTAAGATATTATTTGACCCTGGCTCCACACACTCTTTTATATCCCACGCATTTTCTAGATTGATTGATGTGCATGGTAGAGAACTCGAATACATTTTGATTGTGGCTACCCCAGTAGGAAAACGAGTTGTGTGTACTAGGTATTACCCTAGTTGTACAGTTCAGATAGGGGAAGTTGTGTTACCCACAGATCTTATTCTGTTAGAGATGAAGGGTTTTGATGTCATCCTGGGGATGGATTGGCTGGCAGGGTACCATGCCACGATGGATTGTTTCCATAAGACCCTCACATTCAAGTTGGATGAGACACCAGTAGGGGGTTATTCCAGGGAGAGATGAGGAATCCTCGTGGAGGGTTTGTCTCTGCGTTGAAGGCTGATAGACTTTTGAGAAGTGGATGTGAAGCCTATTTGGTGTTTATCACGGAGGATAAACGGTCCCAAGGGGTGGAGGAGATCCCTATTGTTTGGGAGTTCCCGGATGTATTTCCGGAGGAGATTCTAGGATTACCACCCATGAGAGAAATTGATTTCACCATTGAGTTGTTACCGGGGACCGCTCCGATTTCAATTACACCTTATAGAATGGCTCCGGCGGAATTGGGAGAGTTGAAGGTACAATTGCAAGAGTTGTTAGACAAAGGTTTTGCAAGACCTAGTATTTCGCCGTGGGGAGCTCCGGTTTTGTTTGTCAAGAAGAAGGATGGTTCGATGAGGATGTGTATTGATTACCGAAGATTAAATCAAGTGACCATCAAGAACAAATATCCATTGCCAAGGATAGATGAACTGTTTGATCAGTTACAAGGTGCTTCGTATTTTTCGAAGATTGATTTGAGATCCGGTTACCATCAGCTGAGAGTCAGAGAAGAAGATGTGTTGAAAACAGTTTTCCGGACAAGATATGGCCACTACGAGTTTCTAGTGATGCCATTTGGATTGACCAATGCACCGGCAGTGTTCATGGCGTTGATGAACAAGATATATGCGCAGTACCTAGATCAATTTGTAGTGGTGTTCATTGATGATATTTTAGTATACGCCAAGACCAAAGCAGAGCATGAAGAACATCTGAGGATAGCATTGCAGCTTTTGAGGGAGAATCAGTTGTATGCGAAGCTCAACAAGTGTGAGTTTTGGTTAGAGCAAGTCGCATTTTTGGGACACATTATCTCCAAGGAAGGTTTGTCAGTAGACCCGTCTAAGATTGAGGCAGTAGTGAAGTGGGAAACACCGAAGAATGTATCAGAAATCAGGAGTTTTCTTGGATTGGCAGGGTATTACCAGAGGTTTGTACAAGGATTTTCGTCGATTACAGCACCGTTGACGAAGTTGACGAGGAAAAATGTGCCTTATGTGTGGACAGATCAGTGTGAGGTCAGTTTCCAAGAGTTGAAGAAGAGGTTAACCACCGCACCAGTCCTTACTTTGCCATCCGGAAGCGGCGGTTTTACCATTTTTACCGATGCTTCGAACATTGGACTTGGTTGTGTGTTAATGCAAGAAGGAAAGGTTGTAGCTTATGGGTCCCGACAGTTGAAAGATCACGAGAAGAACTATGCAACCCATGACCTTGAGTTGGCAGCGGTTGTCTTCGCGTTGAAAATGTGGAGACATTATCTCTATGGAGAGAAATTTGAGGTCCATTCTGACCACCGCAGCCTACAGTATCTGTTTTCTCAGAAGGAGTTGAATATGAGACAGAGGAGATGGATGAAATATATCAAGGACTATGATTTTCCAATCAAATATCACCCGGGAAAAGCGAATGTAGTTGCCGACGCCTTGAGTAGAAAGTCAGTGGGCATGGCGAATTTAAGTGGCACTTGTATTTTCGATCAATTTGAGGAGTTGAGGATAGACCTCCAGCCACTTAGGAAAGGTGTTATAATGGCCAATATGTCAGTGTCAGAGCCTTCGTTCATCCAGAAGATCAAGGACAGTCAGTTGCAGGATCCAGAGTTGGCCAAGATTGCAGAACATATAGTAGAACGTCCTGATTTTCATATCGTTGACGGAGTTCTTTACTATCGAGACCGTCTATGTGTGCCTAATATAGGAGATTTAAGGAATGACATTATGGCAGAAGCTCATAGTACCAAGTACTCCATGCACGCGGGCAGTACGAAGATGTATCAGAACTTGAATGGCAGATTTTGGTGGAACAATATGAAGAGAGAGATTGCAGCGTTTGTCTCCCGTTGCATGACGTGTCAGTTGGTAAAGGCAGAACATCAAAAGCCTCCAGGGTTATTGCAGCCATTAGAGATTCTGGAGTGGAAGTGGGAGCACATTACCATGGATTTTATTTCGGGATTACCGAGAACTAGCAAAAGCAATGATGCGATATGGGTTATAGTGGATAGACTCACCAAGTCGGCTCATTTTATCCCCATGAGGACAGGAAAGAAGATGCATATGTTACCCCTGGTAGAGTTATTTGTTAATGAGATTGTCAGTAGACATGGACAGCCAGTTTCTATCACATCCGACAGAGACAACAGATTCGTCTCGAGGTTTTGGAAGACCCTACATGAGTCTATGGGTACAAAATTACAGTTCAGCACCGCTTATCACCCTCAAACAGATGGCCAATCAGAGAGGACGATTTAGACTCTTGGGGATATGCTCCGTGCTTGTGTGTTGGACTTCCAGACTCGATGGGATGAGACTCTACCTTTGTGCGAGTTCGCTTACAACAATAGCTACCACTCTAGCATTGGGATGGCACCATTTGAGGCCTTGTATGGCAGAAGGTGTAGGACACCTGTTTGTTGGAAAGAAGTTGGCACCCGCAGTTTCCATGGACCGACCATAGTAAGCGAGACCATTGACAAAGTGAGCCAGATTCAGGAATGTTTGAAAGTAGCCCGTAGTAGACAGAATAGCTATGCAGACTCTTATAGAAGGGATCTATAGTTCAAGAAAGGAGATAAGGTTTTCCTGAAAGTGTCACCGACCAGAGGAACATTGAGGTTTGGGCAGAAAGGCAAGTTGTCACGGAGATACATTGGACCGTACGATATCACGAGCAAGATCGGTAATGTGGCTTATAGACTAGCCTTACCACCTGAGCTATCTGGTGTACACAATGTCTTCCATGTGTCGATGTTGAAGAAGTATGTCCCCGACCCTTCACATGTGCTCCGGCGTGAACCGTTAGAAATCAGAGAGGATGCCACTTATGTTGAGAAGCCCATTCAGATAATTGATACAAAGGAACAAGAGTTGAGGACAAGGACTACTCAGTGGGTAAAGGTACTTTGGGAGAATCATGAGCCGGAAGAGGCAACGTGGGAATTGCGAGATCAAGTGTAGAAGAAGTATCCGCATCTCCTACCCGAGGTGAGTTTTATATTTCATTTGGAGGACCAAATGCCCTAAGGGGTGGAGGATGTAAGACCCCGACCCGAGTGACTCGATTAGTACTAATTAAGTTGCGTGTTAGTCCTAAGCTTGGTGATTAGAATTTGGCTAACTTGGATTAGAATAGCTATTTTATAGCTTTTTGGGAGTTCTAAGTGTCTTGTGCTTAGTGGGACCCTTTGGGGGTTCCTTTTTGTCAGTCTTGGATTTACTTTGGGGAGTATTCGAGATTCTTGTAATTTTGTTCGTATCATGTTTTACTCGTCTCGTCAATCCCTACAACTTTCATGTTGATCCCGTGCCGGTTCGGAAACCCGAAACCCGATTTCCCTAGCATTGAGGGCAAAACAGTCTTTTTACATGAAATCTGTACCCAAAATTTAATGTCCCCGAAACCCGCGAAATATATAATTTTTAGAAACTAGAAATTTTGTTGATCAACCTTGCCTTCTTCGTCGAATCCATTTGAGGCCCCGACTAGTACTTTAAGTTGTGGGACCCACTTCACCTTCGATATATAAAGATAACCCTTCTTCTCTTCTCTTCTTCCTTGCCCTAATTAATGTTCTAAGAGATGAATCCCAGCAGCCATGAGTTTCCTCCATTTCTTTCTTGCTTTCTCCATCTCATAGCACCACTAAACCATTGCTAAACCGAGATTGGACCTTACCATCTTCATCCTCTTCACAATAGCTATCCATTGATGCCATTTTTGAAGAAAACCAAGCTTTTTAAGATTTCCTTTGAACAACAACTTTGTTTTTGAAGCACTTCCAAGTAAGGGATCCTTGTAGTCTTTTGGATTTGCATTCTCTTAGCCTTTGAGAAGCTTTGTCTTGATTATTGGAGGTTTCCTTTGTGTTTTGGTTTGGTTTTGCCATTTTAGGGTTTTGTTTTGGGGTTTTGCTTGTGGCTTGGATCTTGGCTTGGAAAAGCTGGTTTAGAGTTTGGATTTGCTTGTTAGAAGACCTAAGGCAAGTGGATGATTTGATATTTACATGTTTTATGAGAAATGTGGTTTTCCTATTTCATACATTGATGTTTCACATTATCACTATTCATGTTTCTTTATTATTCACATTGATTTGGAAATGCATAATGTTAGTCCATTCCTTTCTTATTCATATTGAAAATGTCATAGACCTTTGATTGAAATTTTAATTTATGATTGGAATGGATTTCTTTTGGTTGAATGTGAATAGAATAGAGGGATTTGATGGAAGAATGGATGAGGTGGGATGTGGATGGGAAGGAGAGGATTGGGGTGTTGTATTGGTAGATTAAATGGGCTTGAATGAGGGTTTGAAACCCTCAAAGTGTACAAAGAAGGGTGCCCAGGTTGTATGTGAATAAGGGAAGAAAGACAGCAGAAAATCTGACTTGAAACGGAACTGACTGTGCAGCGTCAGTTTGTTGTCGGTTAGCTGTCGGCCGACCGACATCCCATGTCGGTCGACCGAAAGCCCACCGACAACCTGTCGGCTCAAATAACAGCGAGCTGCATTCAGTCAGAAGTTCTGCAGGTCTGCTGTCGGTTGACCGTCAACTCGACGTCGGTCGACTGACAGCAACCGACAGAACCGTCGGCTCCATTTCCAGAGAGCTGCATTTTCTGCAGTTTCTGATGCCCAGGTGTCGGTCAACCGATACCCAACCGACACCTCGACCGACACTCGATCGACATCCTCTCGGTCCCAATTCCAGAGAGCTGTTTTCTCCCCATTTCTGAACTTGGCTAGCCATCGGTCAGCTTGTCGGTCGACCGACATGACCCTGTCGGTTAACTGAAAAGCCAACCGAGGGTTGACCGAAATTACAATTATGAAAGATTTCTTTTAAAGAAAGTGTGGAACTATATTGAAGAAGAAATCCCTTTATCATGTTGTTGTTTAGGTCTTATAGACTTGTCAATGTATATAAGGTCCCGGCATGTTATCAATTCTTAAAGAGTACCAAATGCATATCAAATTCGACATACGGAACCCTATTTACATTGATTCAAATCTTGGATTTTCAACACTTGGCCCGGAGAATATGAGAAATCCATTCATGCTTTAATTCGAACCAAATTTCTCTTGTACATTTTAAATCTCGTGTTTTATGACTAGACTTGCCTGACAGTATTGAAATTCACGTTTTTAGCATTGTTGCTAGCCCGTACATGCTCGACCGATACAGTTATGCTTTTGTACTTATGAGTACCCCGTCTCGTTATATGTATTTGTTTTGTTTTCCCGCTTGTGACCCATGCGTCGGCACCACTAAGCTTGAATAACCTTGTCAGTCTGATCCACTGACTTGGAGATTCCCCTTCCCATCCCGCCAGCTGCAGTTTGGATCCCGATACCCGGCTCGCTCCCATGGTTCCCGATACCGGTTTGCTACCGTGGTCCCGTCCCGTATTATTACTTGTGTATATGTAAATATTGTTGCACCTCCTCACTTCGGTGACTGAGATCAACACCCCGATAGACTTTTGTCACTTCGGTGATAGAGGATTTAGCTTCTTGTGGATGCCATCTTGTTGTTCCTGTTTCCTTGGTACCTTTACTTGTTTTATAGTACATGCATGTTTTTGATTAAATGAATTATCTTTTCATGAAGATCATCATGTATACAGATTTCAATGCTTTCAAAGGTAATTTCATTTATTATCGTATCTCTTCACCCGCCTGCCAAACCGTCGTGTTTGACCCACCTTTGGTACTCAGGTCCCGACGTTGACTTTCCCGAGGAGGAGCATGAGGAGGCGGTCGGAGAACCGCAACAGCTAGTAGAGTGGCGCGCCGATGATGTTGTCTAAACATCCGGTCGCCTCGGGAGATACGAAATATTTTGGGAAAATGTTTTAACTATATTTTGGTGGATATTGTTTTGTTTTTATTGGCCTTTATTGGCCTCTAATTTTGGGAAATGTAATTAAGAGATATTTGTTTAAACTTTAACAACACTTTTGGGTTAAGCTTTAGAACATTGCTCATTCTGATACTCGATACTTAAATGCAATCAGTCTTATGTTTTATGGAAATGATTTATATGCATGATTTGCCATACGCTTCCGCAATTATAAAATGTTTAATGTTGTTGTGAAATCCTCACCGCGGACTCCTGTGGGAAATCACGTGCACGGGTAATGTATGTTCTTTATTAACCTGTGTACGTCGTGACACCAAACATACTCTTATCACCATTGTTATTACTCAATTAGTCCCTATCCCGGATTGGACCGTTGGTACCCGTGGGAGATCCTTATTGTTTGGGAATTCCCGGATGTGTTTCCAGAGGTGATTCCAGGTTTACCGCCCATAAGAGAAATCGATTTCACCATCGAATTGTTACCAGGGACCGCTCCGATTTCTATTGCACCATATCGGATGGCTCCGGCGGAATTGGGAGAGCTTAAAATACAGTTGCAAGAGTTATTGGATAAAGGTTTCGTAAGACCTAGTATTTCTCTTTGGGGAGCTCCGTTTTTGTCCGTCAAAAAGAAAGATGGTTCGATGAGAATGTGTATTGACTACCGAAGGTTGAATCAGGTGACCATCAAGAACAAATATCCATTGCCAATGATAGATGAATTGTTTGATCAATTACAAGGTGCTTCGTATTTTTCAAAGATTGATTTGAGATCCAGTTACCATCAGCTGAGAGTCAGAGGATCAGATGTGTTGAAAACAGCTTTCCGGACAAGATATGGCCACTATGAGTTCCTAGTGATGCCATTTGGGCTGACTAATGCACCGGCAGTGTTCATGGCATTGATGAATAAGATATTTACGCAGTATCTGGACCAGTTTGTAGTGGTGTTCATCAATGATATCTTGGTGTACTCCAAGACCAAAGAAGAGCATGAAGAGCATCTGAGGATAGCACTGCAACTTCTAAGAGAGAACCAGCTGTATGCAAAGCTCAACAAGTGTGAATTCTGACTAGAGCAAGTTGCATTTTTTGGGGCACATTATTTCCAAGGAAGAATTGTTAGTAGATCCGTCCAAGATTGAGGCAGTAGTGAAGTGGGAAAGACCGAAGAATGTGTCAGAAATCAGAAGTTTCCTTGGATTGACGGGGTATTATCGGAGGTTTGTACAAGGATTTTCGTTGATTGCAGCACCGTTGACGAAGTTGACAAGGAAGAATGTACCATATGTGTGGACAGATCAGTGTGAGGCCAGTTTTCAAGAGCTAAAGAAGATATTGACCACCGCACCAGTCCTTACTTTACCATCTGTTGACACAAAAAAAGTCACTATGTCTCCTCAACATCAAGAAGCCATATGAAGTTGAATCCTGCTGCAAAACAGGCAAAGCTACTTCAAGCATCCGATCTTGTCAGAATCAGACAAAAACTGCAAGATCCTTCGAGATAGCCAAAAGAGAGGTACACCTGAAGTTTCGGGCCATTCCGATATCGTTTGGCCTAATTTCACTTCTCCGACAGTTAAACAAGCGCTCTTGGCGGCGACATCATCGAAGACACCAAAACTTCGATCAGAGTCTATGGATGGTTCCAAAATACCTCCAAAGGGCTACATGCCAAATTTCAAGTCAAACCGATAACGTTTGACCCTCCATCAACGCTCGAGCAACAAAATCAAGCCTTTCGGCGGCGAAAACCACCGAAGACATCACTAATCAAACAAAACACATGAGTGGTTTCAACATGCCTCTAAAAGGCTGCACCTCTAATTTTAGGTCATTCCGACGACGTTTGACCAGGTTTTGACGCTCCGAAAGAAAATCAAGCCTACTGGCGGCGGAGCACCTCGGAACCATGACATCAAAATTGGAGATAATGGGTTGTCTCAAAATGACTCCAATAGGCTCCCTGTCAAATTTCAAGTCAACCGGACATCGTTTGACCATATATCAAAGCTCGGCATTTTCCCCGCAGCAAAATCAAGTCAAGCATCGACGGGACCCCAAACGGCTTCAAAACTCAAATAAAAGCCCATGGTTGGTCCTATCTACTGCTCAAGAAGCTTCACCTCAATTTTTAGGTCATTCCGACATCGTTTGACCTAGTTTCGACTCTTGACGGAAAATTGGCTACAAAGTCTTTGGCTTTCCCGAAAAATGGGAAACTTTGCGCCCCGATTTCGCACGGGTTCTCGTAAAGTTTTCTCCAAGAAAACCAAGTCAATAATTGAGGAAAAATTTCAAGAAAAACACAGAAGAAAAAAGGAACGAAAAAGAAGGAAAAACGGCCGAAAACGAAGCTCGGCGACCAAAAGGGCCAAAGCCCCATGGCCATGGTCACCGGTGACCCTGGCCCAAGGTCGCCAGCGACCCTGGGGGCATGGTCACCGGCGACCCTGCAAATCCGGGGCGCCGGATTTCTCGTAGGATGGCCCGATTTCCGATCCTTTTTGCGTTTCGAGTGTTCCTGCCTCTTTGATTTTCTGAAAATCTAATGTTTGATGCTTGAAAACTACTGATCTTCATCGACATCTCAGATTTGCGGTCAAGAGCATGAAATCATCAACAATCGCTCCAAGATCGCCAACCGGCTAACCAAGAAAGTACACTTTCTGTCCTACTGATCATGAAATCGACAAGACAGATGTCACCAACTCACCAACATCAATCCATGTCTGAAATTGCATCGCAATCCGACATCAAACAATGTGTGGATCCACCTGTGATGATCACAAAAAGAATCTCAAAAGACGCAGCGCGGCCCACGACTCTTCACATGCCTTGGCGACCACTTAATGTCGTTAATTGACCCATTTATGACAACTTAATGCGGTTATTTTGGACGGCCCAATCAAATTCAAGTATTTGGGAGTTACAAATCCAAGCAATCATGGCATTAAACCCATGAAACTCCCATCATCATGAAGAATAAAGGCGATTAAATGCCCATTATCCTTCATCAACCAATCACAAGCCAAGAAAAAGGAGTTACAAAATCAAGAAATAAAACTTGTAACTACTCTCATCAATACCATCATTTCTCTCATCATGGCCATCAATGCCAATAAACAACTCATGGCTACCAAAAGCCTATAAAAGGAGGTCCATTCCAAGAAGAATGAAGTGTGATCCCAATCCCAGAAAATCCATAAAATTCAAGAAAGAGACGAAGTCCTGCTGCTCTGCTACCAGAAGCACTACAAGGTGATCAAAGTCCATTGTGGGGCCACCCCCCCAAGGTCCCCTCCTTCTACAACATGGCCTAAACGAGGCTTTTCAGCCCGTTTACTCGATTTTTCATTGGATATAGGACCTCCTCTTGGTCCTTATCCTTTAAAAAACTGAGGTTGGAGCCAAGTCGAAGAATCGAAGCATCAAACGTTCTCATTTGAAGGATGATGGCGAAGTCCATACATGACTTGCGACCGTCGATCTGAACGTGTCCCCACAATCTCCTAAAAAGTTAGATCCCTTTTCTTTTTTTTCTATTGTAATTTGTATTTTTTAAACAGACAAACAAAAATCATAATTCTTGTCTTTCATATTTGATGAGTTTTGTAAAAATCGCCTTTCACGACAAACAAACAAAAAAACGCCTCTTACGGCATTCTAAAAAAAAAAAAAAAAAAAACAAACTTGTCTCTTTTATTAAATATTTATGCAATTTGAAAAGTTAGAAAGAAGGATTGATTTCCTCTCTACTTGTGAAGGTGAATCTCCGGATCATCACCATTCCAAATTCCAAGTAGAATAGTAAATCTGGCATGCCCGTACAAAAAGTTGATACCCACGTTTTCGCTCCTCTGCCGAGACCCAGGTAGCCCCCGGGGCGGAAGGAGAGGACGGAAATCCAAGGGTCCATCACCATCCGGAAGCGGCGGTTTTACCTTCTTTACCGATGCTTCGAATGTTAATTTGTAACGCCCCACCCTATACCCATGCATGATATTGTCCGCTTTGGCCTACTAGCCTCACAGTTTTACTTTTGATGGGCCTCAACCCATCAAAAGGCCTCATGCAAGGTAAGGGTGCAAGCTCTACATATAACCGCATTCACTCTCCTCTCTATAGTCGATGTGGGACTCCGGGGCATCACAATCCACCCCCCTTAGGGCTGCACGTCCCTGTACAGTAGCCTACCAGTCCCTGTAGCCTGTCAGCCGTCTTGGCACGCCCACATGGAGACCCGCCCACTTGCACCAAGCCGCGGCAAGGGCCCACACTCGAACTAATCAAGAGTCGGCTCTGATACCGTTTGTAACGCCCCACCCTATACCCATGCATGATATTGTCCGCTTTGGCCTACTAGCCTCACGGTTTTGCTTCTGATGGGCTTCAACCCATCAAAAGGCCTCATGCAAGGTAAGGGTGCAAGCTCTACATATAACCCCATTCACTTTCCTCTCTATAGTCGATGTGGGACTCCGGGGCAACACAACCCCACCCTATACCCATGCATGATATTATCCGCTTTGGCCTACTAGCCTCACGGTTTTGCTTCTGATGGGCCTCAACCCATCAAAAGGCCTCATGCAAGGTAAGGGTACTTTCCTCTCTATAGTCGACGTGGGACTCCGGGGAGTCACATTCCACCCCCCTTAAGGCTACACGTCCCTGTGCAGTAGCCTGCCGGTTTCTGTAGCCTGCCAGCCCTCTTGGCCCACCCACATGGAGACCCGCCCACTTGCACCAGACCACGGCAGGGGACCCACATTCGAACTAGTCGAGAGTTGGCTCTGATACCATTTGTAATGCCCCACCCTATACCCATGCATGATATTGTCCGATTTGGCCTACTAGCCTCACGGTTTTGCTTCTGATGGGCCTTAATCCATCAAAAGGCCTCATGCAAGGTAAGGGTACTTTCCTCTCTATAGTCGATGTGGGACTCCGGGGAGTCACATTGGAATTGGTTGTGTGTTGATGCTGGAAGGAAAAGTTGTTGCATATGGGTCCCAGCAGTTGAAAGATCGCGAGAAGAATTATGCAACCCATGATCTTGAGTTGGCAGCAGTTGTCTTCGCACTGAAAATGTGGAGACATCATCTCTATGGAGAGAAGTTTGAGGTCCATTCTGATCACCGCAGCCTACAATACTTATTTTCCCGGAAGCAATTGAACATGAGGCAGAGAAGATGGATGGAGTATATCAAGGATTACGATTTTCCAATCAAGTACCACCCGGTGAAAGCGAATGTAGTTGCTAATGCTTTGAGCAGAAAATCAGTAGGCTTGGCAAATCTAAGTGGCACCTGTATTTTTGAGGAATTTGAGGAATTGAGGATAGACCTACAGCCACTAAGGAAGGGTGTGATATTTGCCAATATGTCAGTGTCAGAACCTTTGTTTATTCAGAAGATCAAGGATAGTCAGTTGCAAGATCCAGAGTTGGCCAAAATTTCTAAGAATATAATAGAACGTCCTGATTTTCGTATCGTTGACGGAGTTCTTTATTATCGAGACCATTTGTGTGTGCCTAATATTGAAGATTTAAGGAATGACATCATGGCAGAAGCTCACAGTACGAAGTATTCCATGCACCTAGGCAGCAAGAAGATGTACCAGAACTTGAAAGACAGATTTTGGTGGAACAACATGAAGAGAGAGATTGCAGCATTTGTCTCTCGCTGTATGACGTGCCAGTTGATAAAGGAAGAGCATCAGAAGCCTCCAGGGTTGCTACAGCCATTAGAGATCTCGAAATGCAAATGGGAGCACATTGCCATGGACTTTATTTCGGGACTACTGAGAACTAGCAAGGGCAATGATGCAATATGGGTTATTGTGGACCGACTCACCAAATCAGCTCATTTCATCCCCATGAAGACAGGGAAGAAGATGCACATGTTACCCCTAGCAGAGTTGTTTGTTAATGAGATTGTTAGTAGACATGGACAGCCAGTTTCTATCACATTCGACAAAGACAGCAGATTCGTCTCGAGGTTTTGGAAGACCCTATATGAGTCCATGGGTACGAAGCTATAGTTCAGCACGGCTTATCACCCTCAGACAGATGGCCAGTAAGAGTGAACAATTTAGACCCTTGAGGATATGCTCCGTGCTTATGTGTTAGACTTCAAGACTCAATGGTATGAGACTCTACTGTTGTGTAAATTTGCTTACAACAACAGCTACCACACAAGCATTGGAACGGCACCCTTTGAAGCTTTGTATGGCAGGAGGTGCAGAACACCTGTTTGTTGGGAAAAAGTTGGCACCCGCAGTTTCCATGGACCAACCATAGTGAGTGAGACCAGTGACAGAGTGAGATAGATTCAAGAACGTTTGAAAGTAGCCCGGAGTAGACAGAAAAGCTATGCAGACTCTCACAGAAGGGATCTACAGTTTAAAGAAGGGGATAAAGTCTTCTTGAAGGTGTCACCTACTAGAGGAACATTGAGATATTTGGGCAGAAGGGCAAGTTGTCCCAGAGGTACATTGGACCGTACGATATCATGAGCAAGATTGGTGATGTGGCTTATAGATTAGCCTTACCACCCGAGCTATCTGGTGTACACAATGTATTCCATGTGTCTATGCTGAAGAAGTACGTCTCCGACCCTTCGCATGTACTCCGACATGAACCGTTAGAAATTCGAGAAGATGCTACATATGTGGAGAAGCCCATTCAGATCATTGATACAAAGGAACAAGAGTTGATGACACGAACTATTCAGTGGGTGAAAGTGCTTTGGAAGAATCATGGACCGGAAGAAGCAATGTGGGAATTACGAGATCAAGTGCAGAAGAAGTATCCACATCTCTTACCCGAGGTGAGTTTTATATTTCATTTGGAGGACCAAATGCCCTAAGGGGTGGGGGATGTAAGACCCCGACCCGAGTGTCCACGATTAGTACTAATTAAGTCGCGTGTTAGTGCTAAGCGTGATTATTAGAATTTGACTAAGTTGGATTAGAATAGCTCTTGTTTTAGCTTTTGGGGAATTTTAAGTGTCTTGTGTTTAGTGGGACCCTTTGGGGGTTCCTTTTTTATAGTCTTGCATTTACTTGGGGGATTACTCGAGATTCCTATAATTCTTGTCTTGATCCCGTTTTACTCATCTCGTTGATCCTTACAACTTTCATGTTGATCCCGTACTCGTCCGAAACCCCGAAACCCGACTTTCCTTGTACTGAGGGCAAAATACTCTTTTTACACTAAATCTGTACCAAAAATTTGACATGCCCAAAACCCGTGAGAAATATACTTTTTTGAAACTAGATATTTCGGTAATCATTTTTCCCTTCTTCGTCGAATTCGTTCGAAGTCCCGGTAGTCGTGATTTCAGCCTCCCAAGATCTCTAGTGGTGGAGCCCACACTCAACTTGTATATAAGAGAACCCATCTTCTTCTTCTTCCTTTTCCAGCAACCTAACAAGAGCTAGGGCTTTTCCCTCTCTTCTTTTCTCCTTGCTTCTCCACCACCAAATTACCACCAAGCTTGCACCAATAGCACAAATGGAAGTCATCATCTTCTTCTTCACCACTTGGGCTCTCCATTGATACAACTCTTGAAGAGAGACCTCCATTCCAAGTCCTTCCTTGAGCTAGTCTTACCCTTTTAAAGAACCCTCTTGTAAGTAATCCTTCCAACTCTTTTGTTATTGTGTTTCCCTAGCATTTGAGGAGCTTCATTTTCATTATTGAAGCTTTCATCTTCTTATTCCTTGTTTGACCCATTTTAAGGTTTGTATTTGAAGATTTTTTTTGTGTAGTTGTGATCTTGGCTTGGAGAAGTGTCTCGAGGCTTGATTTCTTGAGTAGAGACCCTAAGGCAAGTGGAATGAATTGATGTTTGGGTTTTGAATGGTTTTTATGACAAAGATGATTGACTTTACTATCTCCATTAATGTTTTGTTAACTTGCATTGAATTTGAATTTAATGCTCTTGAAAAGGTTGGTTAGTTCATTTTTTGTCTTGAAAATGTGGTTATAGGCTTGGTTTTATCTCTTGTATAAGACTTAAGTGAATCTTTTGATGGTGGATGTTCTCCTTATCTTTTGTGATTGTTTGAATGTGGAAGAGGAGATTGGGTTGAATGCTCATGGAAGTTTTGATGGGAGTTTTAGGTAGTGTTTGTAGGGATTTGGAGAATGATTTTTGGAGGCATGGAGGTCCTTTTTGTTATAGGTGAAAGGTGTAGAAGAAAAGGGGAAGAAAGGCCTGAATGGCCATTCTCGGGCAGCTCAGTTGACTGCCCGCTCGAGCGCATCCAAGGCGCTCGAGTGCGCAGTCAATCTGGCTGCAAACTCGGGCAGTAGATTGATTTCCCCCTCAAGCGGACATATGTCCGCTCAAGCGTGCATGCTGTCCGCTCGAGCGGACGGGCAGACTTGCTGTCCGCCTGATCTTAAGCGCAGTCCAAGTCCGCTCGAGCGCGTTCCCCCTTGGGCCTAGACCACTTTTGGAGCTCGGGAAACGTTTTTAAAGGAACCCTTAAGATCGGGGAGATCCATGAGGCAATGTTCGAAGTTCATTTGAGAAGAAAAACCATATTACAAAGATCCATTGAAGTTCTTTAGAAATTTCCAAGGTGTATAAGTATTCCGGAATGTCTCCAAATTTAAAGAGTACCAAGTCATTATTAAGATCGACATACGGGATCCCTATTCACCTTAAATAAATCTTGAACCTGATATTTTGTCCGAAACTCCAATATTTTGTTGTATTTCCTTGTACCCGAGATTTATACTATATGACTGTTATTCCCGAAAGCATTGAAAAAGATACTTGTGATGATTACTAATCCTGAAATGCATGCCCGACATGATATGTTAATTGTGCCCTTGAGCACTCCCATCTTGCCCGATTATATTCTTGCACTTGATTTATTTTACACATGTCTTGATTTCCATGTTTTGACCTACGAGTCGGCACCACTAAGCTTGGATGACCACGCCGGTTTGATCAACCGACTTGGAGATCCCCCACTTGTCCCGCCAGCTGCAATTTGGATCCCACTACCTGTTTATTAACCGTGGTCTTGTCCCGATACAACGGATTGCTACCGTGGTTCCTGATGCCCGGCTCGCTACCGTGGTCATGTCTTGTATATTATATATATATGTAAATTTCGTTGTACCTCCTCACTTCGGTGACTAGGGTCAACGCCCTGATATGTTTTCTCTTGTCACTTCGGTAACAGAGGATTTAGCTTCGTGTGGTTGCCACCTTGCTTGTTTTCCCGATTCTTTGGATACCTATACATGCTTTATATTGCATATATGTTTTCAATAAAAGATTTATTTCCTTTATGAAAGTTATTATTTAAACAGGTTTAAATGTTTTCTAAGGTAAATGCATTTATTATCAAATGTTTATATCCTTTCAACCGCCTGCCAAACCGTCGTGTCTGATCCTTTTTTTTTTGGTACTCAGGTCCCGTTGTTGGTTACCCCGAGGAGGAGCTCGAGGAGGCGGTCGGAAAACTGCAGCAGTTAGTTGAGTGGCTCGCCGATTATGTTGTTTAAACTTCCGGTTGCCTCAAGAGACGTTACATTTTGGGTTGTGGCTAACTATTCGTTTGGTGGATATTGGCCTTTGTTGGCCTCTATTTTTTGGGAATGTAATTAAATGATCTTTTGTTTAAACTTTAATAATACTTTTGGGAAACGCTAATGATCATTGCTTATTCTGATACTTACTATTCAAATGTAATCGGTCTTATACTATGGAAATGAATCACATACCTGATTTGCTACACACTTCTGCATTTAAACAAAATATGTATGATGTTGGGAAATCCTCACCGCGGACACCTGTGGGAAATCACATGCACGGGTAATATCTGTTCTTTATTAACCCGTGTACGCTTTGGCACTAAACATACCGATACCATTATCTTTATTTATCTTTCCATCACTTAGTTACTTAGTCCCGACTTTGGATTAGGCCATGAACCCAGTCCGGGGTCGCGACAAGAAAAAAGACTAATAATATTATACAAACCAAAATACAAGAATGAGCTATATAAATAAAATGCAGGAAACTAACTATTAGGGTTTTTCAAGACCCAGGGTGGGGCAATTACTTTACTGAAATGGGGAATGGGCCAACTTTCAGTTTAACCCTGTATGGATCTCGCCTCAGGTCCGCATAATGTAGGTTCGTCCCTAACAGTGTGTGTGTATATATAATGGGTAGGGCTACCATGTTCCCATCATATTAGGTTACCAAGATATTTCTCATTTTTCAGTTACCATTAATGCCTCTTACCTCATCCTGTTTTTTTGTTGGAATTTTGGATCAAACCTGGGGTGACTGCCCCAGGTCCACATAGTATAGGTTCGCCCTGGGACCAACTTTTTACCAATAAGATGTAGCATTGACCAAAGGCCCACTAGAAGAATGAAGATCATGCCGTTGAGGTAAAGGGGTACTATCATGTTTGCTCTCAAGCATATTTTCTTTAGAAAGAATGTCCGACGCATATTTGGCTTGAGAGAGGAATATCCCGCCATTGAAATAAGACTCTTCAACTCCAAAAAGATAGTGTAAAGGCCCAAGATATTTCATTGAAAACCCAAGACATAATTTAGAGATAAGATGTATAAGGAGTGAATATAATTGTTAATAGTAAAAATTATATTGTCGACATACAAGCGAAGAAGAATTGTTCCCGAAGGGCAATGTAGGACAAATAATGAGGAATCAACTTTGCTGCAAAAGAAGTCCATATGAAGAAAAAAGATACTAAATCGGTCAAACCAGGCTCTTTGAGACTATTTTAGAGCATATTGGTCCTTTTTGAGATGACATTTGGATATGTACGATGAATGAATCATGGGGGTTGTTCCATATAGTTTGTCTCATTAAGAAACTGTGCAAAAAGGCATTTTTATGTCTAATTGTCCAATATCCACCAGCTGTAGGTGTTAGAATGAGACAACTGGCTGTGAGCTTAATGGCAAGACTAAAAGCTTCCACAAAATCTATCCATTCCAACTAATAGTACTGTTAGTTTGTATGGTCCCAATCCATCAGATGATGTAATAAATTGATTAATTTCTCTATTTATCAATAAAATCATGCTTTCCTTTTATAAGATGAATGGTTTTTTTTATTACTTTATGCATATAACCAATACATATGACATGATGGCTCATAAGATGAACCGGGTCCCATTAGTATATTAGATGTAATATATGTGTATGGATGATATTCACATACGGGAGACATGTGTCACAAATCTTATACTTAAATATCTTTATAACTAATGATGAGACTGCGCATATCATCTGATAAGGTTGCAACACTTTGATCACTATGAGATAGTGTGATTTGTCTCGATCATCAGAATGTAAGATTCTGGTTCATGGTGCTAGTACATTTGATGTAGTGAAGGATCATGGGAAGCACCTTATAGAATATTGTCTTTATTTTAAGGTCTGCTATCATAATTCCTTAATCCTGAGACATTGATGAATTCGAGTTTCTTTCTATTCATTTGCTTCGAGTCACCAATGAGTGAGGCCAACTATAGGTCACCACCCCGGTGTCTTGGGTATGTGGTAGTAGGACTGTGGGAACATTCAATGGTCAAGATGGAATCTATGTATGTTATCCCCTTGTGCCAATTAATGGATTTATCATTAGTAAGTGCACACCCATCTCGATTAAGAGTTAATTGGAAAGCTAGGTTTATTTTGAAAGACAAGTTTTGGTTTGTTGGCTTAAAAGCCAGGTTTTTGATTTTTTGGCGTGAAAGCCAGGTTTTTGGCATTAGAGCAGATTTTGTGGCATGATAGTCAATGTTTTAGCATGAAAGCTAGGTTTTGGCATGAGAGCCCATTGTTTGGCATGAAAGCCAGGTTTTTTTTAAAGCCAAGTTTTGGTTTGTTGGCGTGAAAGCCAGTTTTTGGCATTAGAGCCGATTTTGTAGTATGAGAATCGATTTTCTGGCGTGAAAGCCAAGTTTTTTGCATGAGAGCCATTTTTTTTTGTTTGTTGGCATGAGAGCCAGTTCTTGGTTTTCAAAAATGTAAGTATCGACTAAAACTCGCCTCCCTGCTGAATGGTCTTGCAAGTATCGATGGAATGTCGCCTCCTTGCTCATTCGATTTGCGAGCATCGATAGAATGTCGCCTCCTCACGAATTTGGGTGCAAGTATCGACTAAGCTCTGTTTCCCTACTGAATGGTTTTGCAAGTATCGATGGAATGTCACATCCTTGCTCATCCGCTTGTCATTTCCCCACGATTTTTGAAATTTTGAGGTGTTTTTTTTTACCTCAGTGTTCTTTTTGAAATTTGGGTTGGGGATATCAACTAAAATGTTGCATCTCGATGATTTTTGAAATTTTGCAAGTATCGATGAAATGTCGCTTCCTTGCGATTTTAGAAGTATCGAATGTAGTTCGCATCCTTCCGATTTTGAGTTTTGTAAGTATCGACTAATCGTCAGTTCCTCGCGGTTTTGTAGAAAACTATTTTTGTTTAAAGACAAGAGGGTTGTAAATTTTGACCTAAAACCATTTTGGCAATAAAAGGCAGGGTGGATTAGGGTGGTAATCCCTGAATCCTGATTTTTGTTTCAAACCATGAAGTTTGAGTTCAAGGGTCAAAATTTTGGTCAAGTTAGGAAATAAGCTCCTAAACTCGGATTTATTTATTTATTTATTTTTGAACAATGAAACGATGAAAGTAAGCATTGTTTTGAATTTTTAGAAATTCCAACACAAGGATGAAAATTCCAAAGGAGTGGGCTTGACAAGCAAGTACTGGGAATAGGCTTTGGCTGTGCAGGCATCGCTCTGACCCAGTGGCGTAAGTCTTCAAGGGTAATATAAATTCAAGAATTTGCTGTTGATGGGCAGCATATATCTGTCACCCGCCATGTTTAGGAGTGCATATGCACCATTGTTGAAGACTTTGTCGATGACGTAGGGCCCCTCCCATTTTATTTCAAATTTTCCTTTGGATTTGTGGGTGAAAACCATTGGTCTTTTTACCGCAAGAGCCAAGTCACTTTTTTTGTCGAAAGATCCTGCCATGTGTGCCTAGTAAAACTCAATGCTTTGTCGAGCTTCGTGCCATCTCCAGTCGAGATTTTCCAAGCTCTTGGAGTCTCAACTTCACATTACTTTCTTGAATCAGGTCATTTTGCAAAGACACCCTTGGGGAAGGAATTTGTACCTCCAAGGGCACGACAACTTTGCATCTATAGACCAAGGAGAATGGTGTGCTATAGGTTGGTCCTCGAACGGTGGTCCAATGGCCCACAAAGCTTCAAACAGTTTGTCGCTCTAGTCTCTTTTGTGACTAGAGACCATTTTCTTGAGGATTTTGCAGAGTGTCTTGTTAAAGGCTTCTGCCTGATTATATGGAGTTGAAGGACAACTTTGGATTTTGTATTTGTCGCAAAACCTGTAGAATCGGTGATTCCGAAATTGTGGTCAGTTATCATGGGCAAATCTTTTAGGTATGCAGAAACGACAAATAATGTGGATGCGCAAGAACTGAAGCACTGATGAGGTCTTCATATTGCTGAGCGCAAATGCTTTTGACCACTTGGAGAAATAATCCGTAGCGGCGAAGATGAGCGATGACCTTTACTTGATGGGGGAGAGATAGGACGTATGATGTCCATACCCCAGGCTTTGAAAAACCATGAGATTGTTTAGGGTGTAGCCATTCTGGAGGCATATGAACATAGTCTCCATTAACTTGGCATTGTTGGCAACGCTTAGTAAATCGGATAGGGTCAGCTACCATGGTAGGCCAATAATAACCTAACCTTTTTATCTCTCCACAAAGACCGGCATAAACTTCTTTGAGTGTTTCTTCGGCCTCTCGTTGTGACATACAGCGCAGAATTACTCCGTTGAAGGATTTATTATAATGGATTTTTGAAGGAATATCCATACGAAAATTTGGGGCTCGTCTTTAAATGCTTACCCATTTTTTGGGATATTTAGGTAGGATTCCGAACATAGTGTAATCGATGAACGGATTACTTTAGTTGCCAATTGGAGGTCTGAGGATAGAGATCCGACTTCCAACCACTGGGTGGCATTCAGCAACTGCTTGGTGAGTGTTAAGAGGGAGCATCCTTCTTTCACACACTGTAATTTGCATGTTTGCCCCTTCCTGGATCACCATGGATGCGGCAAGTCTAGCCAAGGCATTTGCATGGATATTCTCACCTCTGAGGATGTGGGAGATGTGACACATGTCAAATTTTTGCCAAAGCGATTGTGCGTTGTTGTAATAAGGCAACAAATCAGTCTTCCTGACTTCATATTTCTTATTCATCTGTTTGACGATCAGTAAAGAATCTTTGAGGACTTCCAGCATGTTGATGCCGGATTCGAGGGCGAGTTCCAATCCTACGATCAGAGCTTGGTAATCAGCTACATTGTTTGAGCATGGTTCTAGTAGCAAGAAAGCATGTGAAATCATGTATTTGTCAGGGCTAACAAAAAGGATGCCAACTTCCGAGATCATCTTTCTTTTATTTTGCATTTGCTCTAGTTGCACCTTCAAATTACATTTGGTGAGGAAGTCTCCACGTTGAAGACAAGCTCGCCTGGGACATCATCTCTGAGTGGAGAATCTTTAGGCAATGGATGCTTTGCGAGAAAGTTTGCTAGAGCTTGGCCTTTGATTGCTTTTTGTAGTACGTACTTGATATCAAATTGTGATAAAAGGATGGACCGTTTTACCAGTCGGGCATTGAGAAAACCCGCTTTTGTGACAAGGACCTTCAGGAGGTTGATCCTCGAAATCAGGTAGATTGTGTTGGAAAGAAGATAGTGACGTAGCTTTTGCACAGTGAACATCACTACAAGGCTTTTTTTTTCAACTTGAGAGTAGCAATGCTCCGCACCTACCGGCATACAGCTTAGGTAGTATAGAGCAGCTTTTTTTCCTTCGTTATTCTCTTGTGCGAGCAGAGCACCCAAAGAATGGTCGAGGTCTCTTGTGTACAAGATGAAGGGTTTTACCATTGGTAAGGGCAACCAACATTGGAGGTTTGGTCAAGTATGACTTGATATCTTAAAATGCAGCTTCACATTTAGCATCCCAAATAAAGTTCATACCTTTCTTCATTAACTGAGAGAAAGGGCAGCATTTCCTTCAAAGATTGGAGATGAACCGTCTGATGTATGCTAATCTTCCTTGAAGTCCTTTCAGTTCTCTTAGGGTTCTTGGAGATGGCATTTCTAGAATAGCCTTGACTTTGATTGGGTGAAGTTCTAGTCCATCTTTCCGAATCGGAATCCGAGGAACTTACCTGAGGAGACGCCGAAGAAGTACTTTAGAGGATTCATTCGCAGTTTGTACTTGCAAACTCGGAAGAAGACTTCTCGAAGGTCTTTAAGATGATCTTCTTTTATTCTGCTTTTGACGGCGATGTCATCAACGTAACATTCAATCGTCTTGTGCTGCATATCTTGGAATATCTTCATTATAGCCCTATGATATGTGCTACCAGCATTTTTTAAAACAAATGCCATGACAGTGTAGCAATACATACCAAATGGAGTACGAAATGATGTATGTTTTTCATCCTCGGGATGTATCTTTATTTTCTTGTAGCCAGAGAAACCATCCATGAATGTCATTCGCTCGAATTCGCAGGTATTGTCAATCATCACCTCCGATATATGGAGTGGGAATTTATCTTTGAGGCAAGCACCATTTAGGTCTCTATAGTCAATACAGACTCTGATCTACCCATTTTTCTTTGTCACGAGGACAATGTTATCCAACCATTCAGGATTTTGTTCCTCACGGATGAAGCAAACGCTTTTGAGTTTTTGAACTTTTTATTCAATTTTATCCATCACATCTGGATGGAATCTTCTTTGACCTTGTTTGACAGGCTTGATGTCTTTTTGTACATTGAGCTTGTGGACTGCTATTTTGCTGTCTGAACCAGGCATTTTGGCATAAGACAATGCAAAACAATCAACGAACTCACGAAGAAAAGCGGTATACTCGAGTAACTCATGATCCTTTATATTCTTGCTTATGAATACAGGACGTGAGTTATGTGGTGTTCCCCTGTCTATCTTTTGAACATAATCTTCTGTTGGAAGGTTCGAAGGTGGTTCCTCCACAATATTTTCGGAGGCTTCAAACTCAATGAAACATGCTGGAGTACCAAGGCCATTTTAGACCAATGCTTGGCTTCTGTCCATGGGTCTTCTTGATCGGTAATCTTCTCAAAGCTTTCCATGAGATAGTCCCATCGCCTGTTGAAAATGGGTCGAAGTATGGTACTTGTTTTGGAGATGATGGCTCTTCTGGGTCAGAATACCACATGTAGTGTCATCGAACAATTCCTCTTTATCGTTAGAAAAATCATACCAATTGGAAGAGCTTCATGGATCCTTGATGGGTGACTCTTCAAAGAGATATCTAGGGAGATCAATGTCTTCATGGACGTGAGATGTTGAGGCTTGGTCGGCAAATCAACTTTTCAGCCTTTGTGTCAACTGTTTCAGAGGAGTGTCGGGGTCATACCCCAACCTATGTGAAGACTTCTCTACATAACTGTAGAGTATTCAATATTCCAATTGACTTTTGGTCAAGGCAGGCCCCAATGGCGTGAGAATACCACAACCTTGTCCTAGGCCGACTAGATTTTGAGCGTCATAGTACAGTTTCTTCATAATTGCTTGTGTCATAGGACTATATAGGGATAGTTGAGGCATACCTTTGTTTTAGAAAGGTTCAAGCAATGAATTTGACGAAGAAGCTTCCGATCTGTGGAAGAAGATTGGCATTTCTTCTGCTGAACTTGTCGGAACATGGAAAAAGCAGACGAAGGATCTTCTACGTCAGCAGGTGTCTCCATTGGAGGTAGAGTAGGCTGAACTTGCTGAGTATCAGCTTGGCTTGACGATATGTTGTCTTCTGGTTCTGACTCTGAGTACGTGTCTTACATGATGGATACGAAAGAGACAACAAGCTTGCCCCTAGACTTTTACTTTGTCATTTTTGCTTTGGTTGTGATAACCAAAGGCTTTGAAGATTTGAGAGAGATGATGAGGGGAGGTTGGTTGTTCCCTTCGGATATGCCGGAGGGTTTGTTTTCTTCCGGTGATTGCTAAGGAGCCTTGCCTTTATCTTTCTGGAGATTTTTGCAAAGCTAGCTATTTCTTCCTCCTCTTCTTTTTAGCCCTCATACATCTTGGAGTATGCATAATGGACTTCATTACCTTTGAAGGGTTTTCTATCTGTAAACACCCTATGTATCATGCCATTGTTGCCAACGAACTTGATACATTGATCTAGAGCTGAAGGGACGACACCATTCTTGTGTATCCAAGGGGATCCGTGAAGGATGTTGTAGCATGAAGGGTTTTTTATTGCATAGTGACTTTAGAGATAAGGTCACCGATTTGCAACTTGAACCTGATTTTGCCGATAGACCTTTGAGTACTCCATCGTATCCAAAGATAGATACGGATGTGTGGCTCAACTTACTGGGTGGGATACCCAACTCTTCAAAAGCCAAAGTGGAGATGAGGTTGAGTGCAGAACCTGGGTTGATATGGACTTTGTGTATTTGCATTTTCTTGATGTACCATGTGAAATACAGGGGTTGGTTGTGCCTTGTCTTGCCAAGTAGGAGGTTTTCCTTAGTAAAGGCAGTGGTTGCTTTTGTTACTTTTTGAACAGAGAGGCATTCGGTGCAAGATTCCTTAGTTCTCTTATTTTCTCCTTTTGAAGAGTTATCTAAGCTTTTTACCCGGTAGTCCATTTCAATTTGTAAGACTTGTGGGGCATGTTTGTCAACATCTGCATTCAGTATTTGTACTCTGAAATGAGATTATTAAGAGTGTGTACAGACATTTGTAATAAATCTAGGATGTGCAGTCATGTATGTATGTGTTTGAAGTGTTCAAGTCTTGGGGATGCATGTTCATTATTGTTGCCACTTAGGGTGTTTACAACATCTTTTCCCGAAGGATTTACATAAGTAGAAGAAGATTGGTTGTAGTTTTTTGGTAATCCCGGCCATAGCGGGTACCTCTACCAACTTCGAGTGCTTCTTAAAAAGGGTCTTCGTTTGGAAGATCACCCTCGAGATCAAGGGGTTGATCCTTCTCATTTGCTGGGGATGTGTTTACAGCAGAGTTGCCATCCTCAGTGATTGAGTTGCACGTAGCATATTCCGAGAATAAGTCCCGAACAGCATCCAGCAAATTTCCTTCTTTATTGAATAATTCATTAGTCTAGAGATCATGATTAGTCGGGAAGGGTGTGAGTTTTGATGTCACGATCTCAGGAGATGAAGTCTGAGAAGCCGACATCTCAGTGGAAGTCACTTGAGAAGAAGTAGTTCCAGAAGATATACTACCAAATGTGGTCTAAGAGTAAGCGGCCTCAACAGACGAGGCTTCAGAGGTACTATCATCCCGAACTATCACATTGCAGATCACTCTGATAGAAGACATCCCCAGAATGGACTGTTGGGAGCCGGACTCATCCTCGGATGTAAGAGGATCATCTATCTAGCAGTTTTCTCCATTTTCAGGAGTTAAGGGATGAGGTACCTAGTGGTCTTCAGGGATTTCCGATTCTGGATTTTGATTAGGACGTAGTTCATTGATGTGATCTTGTTTTTGCTCTAGGGCAAGAAGTTGCATGATCCTCACATATTCTTCAAGATTAGGGATGGGAGCCAAATCTTCTTCTTCATCTGCTCCTTGTGGTTCAACATGGTTAGGTTCTATTAGAGCAATAGTGGGTGCTGGGTCAATAGCCCTTTCTTGAGCAGCCGCTTGGTCTTCTTCATCATAAGACCAGGATCCTTGTTGTTGGGAATTTATAATAAAAAAATACTTTCGTGTATTTGTCTTTGACTGATTCATTCTTAGTATATTTTGTCTTCTCATCTAACTAAGATTGTCTGGGCAAATGGTTTCATTGTTAATTATTATGCACGTGAGTGTCTGTTATTCTATAAAGTAGACAAGTTGATGTGTAGAGTTCTACTTACACAAGGAAGACTTATTTGTCGGTTCTTATAGAATATAAGTAGTTGTTCATAATCTAAATGGATTTGGGCACACCAACGGTACGATTGTAGCATGATGTTTCAGCAGGCTTGTCTTGACTGCGGGAAACGGTATAGTTTCGACTCATTATGCCAGTACACTTTTTATGTATTGAACAAGACCGTTTTTTAGGTTTATTGTCTTTATAATGACTATATAAGATGATGAATATCCAAATGGTCATTATGAGTGCTTATACTATTAATCCCGACATAAATAATAGACACATACATTTAGTGTTTGGCATTTTGATTTACGAAGGAGTGAGATCTTTTATGGGTCAACAATCTCAGTAAATTGGATGACTACACTACGTGTATAGTAGATATTGGTTTATTGACGGAATCCATGTCATGTAATAGGGATTGATGATATCCCCTTGATGAAGCTTTTAAGTTTTGATTATGTCAAACCCTACAGGTGGACTTTGTGTCCGACAGATCAAATGAGTTAGATATAAGGTCTCAATGACTTTTAAAGATATCGATTAAATATAGATGTCAGTAATTATTTAATCGATGGATATCTGAAATCTTAATATGGGGAGAATAATAAGCATTTAATAACAAGAAGCTCGAAATATTATTTTGAGAATAAGGACAGGAGTGCAATTATAATTTTTTAGTGGACTGAATTGTAATTTATGAAACTAGGATTCTAATTTCGGTCAAATTAGGATTTCCTATTTCCATAAGAAGCCTATCCTTATTTCTTTCTTAAGGTCCCTGTTGTAGCCTATAAATATACGCTACTGCTCTCTAGGTTAATGTACAAGAAAAACAAGAGAAATCTCGTTTTGGAGAGCAAATAAGAATTCGCAGTTGAGGCCTATTCCCTGGTGCGAGTTCGAGCATATAGCAATACAGTAGAAGATCTTAAGATTTTCGGGTTGCTGTAAGACTGAGAACAAATCAGAGAGATCTCGCAGGTATAGTTTTTTATCATATTATCTATAGTTATTTTAACAAAAATTCGTACGCAATATTGAGAGTTCCTGGTTTCTACTCTTTTCTAACACTTGTGGTTATAAGGGGTTATACTAGATTACTAGGATAAAGTGAGTTTCAGGAACCCATTTTTCATCGGAGAGTTATTCTCCTGTTTCAAGGGATTCCTCCCATCGTCGGTGTCATTGGACTCATATCCATTCATGGAGAATCTGACTACCGAATTGCAAGAGTATGATGCCCCCTGCGTAGTTTCATTTTTGAATTGAGGTGGCATGAAGTCTTTAGAAGGGACTTTTCTATTGCCCCTAGTGAAGTGGTGGAGGTGGTCTCTGCCTTTTCATGGATTCTTGTTTTGGCTGAGGCTTCTCTTGCCTTTTGAGCTTGAGGAGCTGTCTCCTAGCCTGCCTTCACTATTGAGCTGTCGGCTTGTTTTAACCGCTTCCCATTTTTCATCTTCCAAGAGATCGGGATGCACCCATAAGGGTTGTCCATTTGATGTTGGGAAGGGAACCAACTCTTGGGACACTTGAGTTCCTTTTACCACCTTGAAAGGAAGTAGTGATCTTCTTCTTTGGTAACTTTGATGCCTGCCCATATGACACCATATTGATGGAGGCAGACCCATCGTCTTTGTCAAAGGTGATGACTCCATTTTTCCACATCTTGTTAATCTTTTCCCTCACAACGAAGCCTTGATTGAGAGGATGTGAGATCATTTGGTGGTATGGAAATTACCGAGGATCGTTGGTTTTCCAAACATCTCCCTGTCTTTTGAGGTAAGGCAAGGTGAGTTTGCAATTTTCCACGAGAGCCCCGAAGATTTCATCCATATCTTCAACGAACATGTAATTCTTATCTACTCGCTCTTTGAAGGCATCAAAGAGTTCAAGTCTCTTACCTGCAGCTTTGCTTTTAGGTTTCTTTGGCGGCTGAGTAGCTGACTTGGTTTGCACATTGAGGACCTCTCTCTTCTTTGGTTTTAAGGTCGTAATGGCGATCGGTTCCTTTCTTGATGACTTCTAACTATTGAGGTCTTTGATCACCGTCTCAGCCTCCATGGAAGCTTCTAGGAGCTCTCCCTAGTTTTTTGATTTGTTGTAGATAATCATGGAGCGGATCCTTCCTCTCATGTTATTACGGCATATGTTGACTAACGACGCTTGTGGCAGCACATCCGAATATTTGTATCCATAGCTTTCTACTTTTGAATGAAGTCGTCATTTGACTCATTCTCCCCTTGTTCTAGGCTGCAGAGCTAAGCCATAGTAGCAGGATGGTCCTCACCTTTGAAGTGAGTCAGGAAGCGTGTCTCAAGCATGGCCTAATTTTGGATGGAGTCCTCTGGCTGAGTAGAGTACCAATCAAAGGTTGTACCATTTAGGGCACTTGCAAAGAGATGGATCTTGAAGGCATCTTGATCCGTGATAGCTCCCGTCAAGATTTAGAAGTGGATGACGTGCTGTCTAGCTGAACCTTTCTCCGAATATGTTTGGAGAGTAGGGTGTTTGAACATTGTATGCAACGGGACCAAGTCCATATATAAGGGATATGATGGCTTGATCCCATGTTCATTGAGTGTATCCTCTTCTCTTGCTTTGGCGAGAATGTCATCCACGGCCTTTTTGGTAAGGGCATGTGACTCATTGTTTCTGCATTTACCTCGTTATCTTGATGATTCAGAGGAAGTTCTTTACTTTCTTGACACTGAAAGGCTAGAAGAAGGTTCTCCATCAAAGTCTCAATCCTTTGCTGACCTTGCTCCAACTGTTGGAAGCGTACAATCGCGTCATCTTGAGGTGGATTCCGAGGTGGCTCATAGCCAGGATGTTCATCCCTTGGGATTGGAACGAAGAGATCGTCCTGGTAACTGAGATGGGACACATTCTTTTTTATGAAGAGCTTGAGGAAGGATTACTCCGCTGTCCTTGGTTTGAAGGAGTAGGGTATTCTTCCGGATGCCTTCGTGTTCGGGAGACGCTGCAAGTCACCAGACGTTTGACATGAAGTTTGGTTGCCGACTTCTGGCGTCTTCTGGTTTTTCCAACCATATGGACAGTAGCAACTTTGTCGGGTCTTTCTTTTTTGACCCATTTTTTGAGAGACCTGAAGTATAGGATGCTGGGTCCTCTGCTTCTCTAGTCTTTTTTATCAATATGATGCACGATGACGTATACGACAAACAATTTGAGCTTTAGTCAGCTCTAGCTGGGCTTTGGCAATGAAGGATGTACTCCCTCGAGTGTAGCAACCAAGCCTGTCTTCTTTAAAGCTAGGCACGGACAGGATCCGAACTCGGTCCTTTGGCTGTCGTAGCGAGGATTTGAATCTTTCGAGTTCAGCCCCTATAAAGATGAAGGGTCTATCGGATGTAAATTTTGATCCCTCAGGGGAGGGAAATCGCCATTCAACTATATGAGATATTAAAAAATCACATCGAAAATGAGGATTTTGACTACCCTCAAAATCAACGGATCACGATCGCCAGTTATGGATATGGCCGTAACACCGTCCTTCGACAAAAGTTGAAGGAGGGTGAGAGAAAATGGGATGGGTTCTTCTCTCATCTAATGTGCTGCTGGCGACACACAGCGGTTGTCTTGTCACTTAATTTGGGTTAAATTTGGGTCGAATCACGGGTCTCAAAATAGGGTCATAGTGAACTAGGCAGGGGAAATCAACGTCCAGGGCCATATAGACTAATTAAAACTAAATCCAAGTAATCTAGGGGGTAAATGAAATAAAAACGAGCATAAACTGAGAAAATAGGGGGAAGGTGCCAAATATTTAGAAGAGGATCGGCCCCATACCCGGGTATCCCCTTCAAAGTCTCTTGACAATGTAGGGTTTAAAGGCTGATTTTTCGAATCGAAAGAACGTTGCAGACGGAACTTCAAGTTGTAAATTCTGTGGGTTTACGTGCAATACGCAAGTGATAAGAGTGCATGGCCAATAATGGGCCGGAAGTAAATAGAAATGGCCAATGATGGGCCGGGATTAAATGAGGGTGGCCGATGATGGGCCGAAGGTAAATAAACCGATATTGGGGGTGGTCAATGATGGGCCAAAAGCAAAAAAATGGTACTGGGTGTGTGAAATCACTAGTCTCGTCTCGTCATTCTTGTTAATTCAGGTTCTCGGAATCAGCCTTCATTCCCTTTAATTTTTTTAGTTCAAATGAATATTTGGCAACAGAGGTGGAGGAAAAGAGAAGAAAATATTTTCGGGGTTAATTTGTTGGTTTTATAGTTTTTTTTTTTTTTTTTTGGATTTTTAATAATTGAGGGCTAGAAGGGCCTAACTAAGGGATTTCCTACTTGGATTTAATTTAACTAAATGATTTACCGAAATGGATTTCTACCCTATCCTAGGGTCCTGACCACCCTCATCCGCTCTCCCGGTCCCTTAACGGGGCCCGTAGAGAGAGTGGGACCTAAGTTTTTAGAATGAAAGAAACTAAATGTAGTATAACCTGACTAGGGGGAGACCTAGATCTGGGTCTGGGGTCTGACTTGGTCAGCTTAAACCACTATTTAATTTCTAATTTTAATTTAGTTATTTTTGAATTTTTAATATCTTCTACTTTGTTTTTGGTCTTTTGGTTTTTATTATTTTCATTTTGTTTTTGGTTTTATTTATAAAGCCTAAAATCTCTTAAACTAATTTCTCTAATCCTAATGAAAGGGGAGAAGGAGAAGGAATAAAATACATATTTTTATGTATTATAATCAACCTAGCTAATTTAGAATTTTCTAAATAAATTCCCTAATCCTAATGATAATGGAGGATGAGAAGACAATTAATTATTAAACCTAACCTAATTTTCTTAATTAATCTGATATTTTGAATTCTATTTTTGTTTTTAGTTCTTTTTTTTTTTGTGTGTTCTTTATGTTTTTAGATAAGTTATACGGTCCTAAATTTCATGGAATAAAATATAAATGTGAAAAATAAAGAAAATGCAGCTACTTATATCATGCATGGGCGTGTTTGAATGCATGGGCAAGGCTGGTTTGAACAAGCTAAGAATAAATTGAAATAAACAATGAAGTGGAAAACTTACCTAGATGCACAGCCTGCTTGAACAAGTTAGAAATAAATTGAAATAAACATATAAAATAAAATTTTACCGAAATGCATGGCATGTTTGGTGCATGATAAACAAATATAAGTCGAAATAAACCGATAATCAAGCTGTAAGCTGTGTGCAAAACTAACATAATGAGCTATTCATGTATGGGTAGTATTGGATTCATAATTTTACTCTAAACATGAGGGAATGCATCCAACTGACAAATGCGTGCTAAGTGTGATTTCAAACCACTGGAAATCAGAAGACTGGACTGAATAGACCCATTGGTTGGAGTTGTCTCTCTATGTTCATATTCTTAGTTTGACAGGAAGGAAGGCCAGGTGAGAGGTAGATGGACAAGACTAGATCGAGTGGTTGGTGTAGCGAAGTGGGGTGCAGTAGTGGAGTGGGGTTTAGCCATGAGGATGGGCGTAAAAAGGGGTGCAGGGAGATGGGTTCATGGAAGAGAATAGAGAGGGCAAAGCAGTGTGTGCAAGGAGAGTGCGGGGGTGGTGTGAGTGGGGAAGAGAAGGAAAAAAAAGAGAAAGAAGAAGAGGAAGAAGAGTGGCGCGGAGTGAGGGGTAGACCAGCAATGGAGAGAGAGGGAATGATGCAAGGAGGCAGGGAAATGGAGAGGGTGCAATCGCAGGGAGATGGAGAGCGGGGAGACAAAGAGGGAAAGAGAGAAAGAGAGAGAGTGAGCAGAGAGAGTGGGGTGGAGTGAGGAGTAACAGGGAGAAGGAGAGCAGGGAGACAGAGGAGTAGGAAGATGTAGAGGGTGTTGGGAGGTGGAGACGGGCTGATAGAGAAAGAGAGAGAATGAGCAGAGAGGGAGATGGTGTGCAGTGGGTGCAGGTGGCAGAGGAGAAAGGGGGGTGTAGGGAGAGAGGAAGGAGAAGAACAAAGGAAAAAGGAAAGAGGGGAGAGGAGGAGAGAGTGGTTGCGCAGGGCAGAGGGAGAGCGCTGCAGTAAGGGAAGGAGAGCAGGAGAAGGGAGATAAGAAAGAGGAAGAGAGAGAGAGCAGACGTAGGGGAAACGAAGAGAGAGAGAGAGAGAGAAATAGAGAGAGGGAGGGAGAGAGAGAGAGAGATGGTGTCACGCCCCCAAAAGTGAAACTAGGGTTATACGTGAGATTAGGGCCAATTAAAAATTTTCTAACTTTAATCAAATGCAACCTGGCCCCAATCATGTCCCATAGGATCGAAGTCCACGGTAAGGTACGAATATTTCCTCGGTAATCGTAAAACACAGCGGAACATCATAATTAAACAAATGGTACAATATAACATTTCAGAGTATGCACATCTTTCTTTTCTATAGTTTAAGTTTAGCAAAAGATAACAAAAGTATATTAATTAATGGCTTCTAACAAAACCTAAGCCAAAGAAGAATAAATACGAACTAACCAAAGTATGAAGGCACTCGTATGCTGGTCATGACGACAATACCGTCGACACACAACTCGCACTTACCATCAGGCTAAACAACCTGAAGCGACGCCTCCACTTTCCCAAAGGTAGATGTACCAGGTACCTATGCACCAAGTGCAGCATCAAACACGACGGTCGGCGGGCAGATATAAATATAAAACATCAACAGATATGTAGAACGAATCAGAGTAAACGAGTAGACAAAATCATATGAAATGCATAGTGTTATGATCATAAGAAATACGTAGCATTCGAATCATAAACAGACTATCAATGTAGGCGATCCACATATGCTAATTGCCACGAGATAGTGTCATTGCCCTCCCTTACTCACATTGAGTTATGGTGGAGATATAAATAGTTTGGGATCATAACCCTTGAATCAAAGTGTTCAAAGTGGTGTCCATTACACCAAATCCGAACTGCAGACGGTCTTCCTGGGCTCATGCAGCTTGGGCCCCATGGGCTCTGGCCCAATCTTACCTCAAGGTTCTAAATTCAAGTCCTCACACAGGTGGTGCCCCAGCTGTATTGAACGTTAACAGCTGAGTGATGCCTAACACAAGGAATCCTAAATAAACTTCAGTGAGGGGCTAGGCTTTTTTGTGCGAATAAGATTCAACAACATTAGAGAAACTACTTTATTTCAAATCAAATCAAACTTCAAACAAACTTCAATAGTAGTTCTCTTCAAGCCTTGCAATCAAAGCCCCCTAGCCTCAACACTTCAACCAAACCTCCAAACAAACAGAACATCAAAAGGGATCTTAAGTCCATCATCTAAGTTCTCAATGTGATCCCCAAACAAAGTAAAGCAAACAGAACTACTGAACATGTTTGTTACATGTAGATAGTACCAGACGGTACAATTCAGAATCAAAAGCGATAGACAATCCAATCCTAAGTCAATTGTTATCCCCGGAGTCTCATACAACCGTACTCAGTCAACGAAATGAATTAGGGTTCGCGATATCCGAACGGAACCTCTCCGTGCATTGATATAAAAAGGGTATCCCGTTGTCCCATTCCGTTCAAGATTGAGATGAATTGAAACCCGAGAAAACAGAAATAACTACGAGGAATCATCGGCTCAAAATGCTCCTCATATAAAGTCAAATGAGTCCAAAAAGGTAGCCAAGGTTCCACCTAAGTCCATCCAGTTTAAGACAAAGAAGCCCTTAAGAAAGAACCCCAGTTTATCCAGTCGACAATAAACAAGGTCGGTCGACCTCCTTCATAACCGGTCGACATCCGGTCGATCGGATACACGGTCAGATTTGAAACATAAATGGGAATTGGCTAACTTGAAGCCTGAGTAAATACCAATGTTGCCGTGATGGACCCTCGGAATCTTCCGTCCTCTCCTTCCGCACCCCGGGGGCTGACCTGGGTCTTGGCGGAGGAGGGAAAATCGCGGGTACCAACATTTTTTGTACGGGTATGCCAGATTTACTTTCTACTTGGAATTTGGACTGGTGATGATCCGGAGATTCACCTTCGCAAATAGAAAGGAAATCAATCCTTTTTCTAACTTTTCAAATTGCATAAATATTAAGAAAAGAGACAAGTTTGTTTTTTTTAGAATGCCGTAGGAGGCGTTTTTGTTTGTTTGCCGTAAAAGGCGATTTTTCCGTGAAAGGCGATTTTACAAAACTCATCAAATATGAAAGACAAGAATTTTGATTTCTTTTTGTCTCTTTAAGAAATTCAAACTACAATAGAAAAGTAAGAAAAGGGATCTAACTTCTCAGGAGATTGTGGGGACACGTTGAGATCGACGGTCGCAAGTCATGTATGGACTTCACCATCGTCCTTCAAATGAGAACGGTTGATGCTTTGATTCTTCGGCTTGGCGCCTAACCTTGGTTTTTTAAAGGACAAGGACCAAGAGGAGGTCCTATATCCAATAAAAAACCAAGTAAACGGGCTAAAAAACAGCATTTAGGCCATGTTGGAGAAGGAGGAGACCTTGGGGGGTTGGGGGGGGTGGTGGCCCCCCAAGGGACGTTGATCACCTTGTGGTGCTTCCGGGAGCAAACCAGTAGGGCTTCGTCTCTCTCTTGAATTTTCTGGATTCTCAGAGCTTGGGATTGCACTTGGGATTCCTCTTTTTTTTCTTCTTGGAACGCACCTCTTTTTATAGGCTTCTGGTAGCCATGAGGTGTTTATTGGCATTGATGGCCATGATGAAAGAATTGATTGGGAGTTACAAATTGATTTTGTAACTCCTTTTTCATGGCTTGTGATTGGCCGATGAAGGTAGTGGGCATTTAATTCTCTTTAAGCTTCATGATGATGGGAGTTTCATGGGTTTAATGCCATGATCGCTTGGATTTGTAACTCCCAAATGCTTGAATCTGATTGGGCCGTCCAAAATAATGAGTTAATGACCGCATTAAGTTGTCATAAACGGGTCAATTAATGTCATTAAGTGGTCGCCAAGGCATGTGAAGAGTCGCGGGCCGCGCTGCGCCTTTTGAGATTCTTCTTGCGATCATCACAGGTGGATCCACGCATTGTTTGATGTCAGATTGCAGTGCAATTTCAGACATTGATTGGTGTTGGTGGGCCGGTGACATCTGTCTTGTCGATTTCACGATCGGTCGGACAGAAAATATACTTTCTTCGTCAGCCGGTTGGCGATCTTGGAGCAATCGGTGATGATTTTATGCTTTTGGCGGCGGATCCGAGATGTCGGTGAAGATCAGTCATTTTCAAGCATCAAACATTTGATTTTCAGAAAATCACAGAGGCAGGAATGCTCGAAACGCGAAAAAGATCGAAAAACGGACATTTTGGGGCAAAATCCGGCGACCCGGATTTGTAGGGTCGCCGGCGACCTTAGGGTTTTACCCTTTTCGGTCGCCGAGCTTCGTTTTCGGCCGATTTTCCATCTTTTTTGTTCCTTCTTTCTTCTGTATTTTTCTTGACATTTTTCCCCAATTATTGAATTGATTTTCTTGGAGAAATCTTGACGAGAACCCCCACGAAATCGGAGCACAAAGTTTCCCATTTTTCGGGAAAGCCGAAGACTTTGTAGCCGATTTTCCGTCAAGCGTCGAAACTAGGTCAAACGATGTCGGAATGACCTGAAAATTGAGGTGAAGCTTCTTGAGTAGTGGATAGGACAAACCATGAGCTTTTATTTGAGTTTTGAAGCCATTTGGGGTCCCATCGATGCATGACTTGATTTTACTGGGGGGAAAATGCCGAGCTTTGATATGTGGTCAAAAGATGTCCGATTGACCTGAAATTTGACGGAGAGCCTATTGGAGTCATTTTGAGACGTTCCATGAGCTCCGTTTTGGATGTCATGGTACCGGGTTGCTCCGCCGCCGGTAGGCTTGATTTTCTTTCGGAGCATCGAAACCTGGTCAAACGTTGTTGGAATGACCTGAAATTCGACGTGCAGCCTTTTGAAAGCATGTTGAAGCCACTCATGTACTTTGTTTGATGAGTGATGACTTCGGTGGTTCCCGCCATCGGGAGGCTTGTTTTTCCTGTTCGAGCATTGATGGAGGGTCAAACATTGTCGGTTTCACTTGAAATTTGGCCTGGAGTCCTTTGGAGACATTCTAGAGTCATCCGTAGGCTTTGATCGAAGTTTTAGTGTCTTCGATGATGTCGCCGCCGGGAGCGCTTGTTTAGCTATCGGAGCAGCGAAGTTAGGCCAAACGATGTCGAAATGGCCCGAAACCTCAGGTGTACCCCTCTTTTGGTTGCCTTGAAGGATCTTTCAGTTTCTGTCTGATTCTAACAAAATCTGATGCTTGAAGTAGCCTTGCCTGTTTTGTAGCAGGATGCAGCTTCACGAGGCTTCTTGATGTTGAGGACATAGTGGCTTTTTTTGGTGTCAACAAATGCCCCCTCGAGGTACAGCGACGAGTAGCTTTCTGGAGTCGATGTGCCTCGAAGAGAAACTTGGAGGAAAGATTCCGACTTGACCAAGAGTCTTGAGCAATTTTTTTTTTCTGAATAGCCTTCTGAGTTTCCGGGGGAATTTTATGGTAGTGAGAGGGATCACGTACCATCTCAAGGCAAAGTTTTGAAAATGACATGGGATATTTGGTTTTTGGGTTTTGGATTTGGTTTTTGACCTTGTGACCTAACAAGCTATATGTGGCAGGTTGGGGGTCGGGGTTTGATTTTGATTTTGACCTTGTGACCCAACAAGCTGTATGTGGCAGGTTGGGGGGTCAGATTTGGGTTTTTGGTTTTGGTTTGGTTTGGATTTTGATTTTGGTTTTGGTCTTGTGACCTAACAAGCTTTATGTGGCGAGCTAGGGGACCAGAATTTTGGTTTTGTGAAATGTCAATTTCAAGATTTTGGCTTAATTTGGTTCATGAGGTTGGATGGTTTGATTTTTTTTGGAAACTCATGAGGCTTTCTTTTCTCTTTTTTTTTTTTGAATGGTCCCATCAACTCAAAAGAGGCATGGGACTTTTTTTCTCTTTTTCTTCTCTTTTTTTTTTTTTTTAGCTCTTGGTAAGAGGAATATTTTGACTAAAAGCCACTTTTAGTGCCTAGGTGGTCAAACTTGGCTCATATGGGCTAACCCATGGGACCTTAGGCTTTGAAGATGGCCTAGATCTCACATGGTGTCATATTTGTAGAAAATATCTAAAAATATCTCTTTTGTGTAGAGCATATCTAAAAATATCCTTACTTGGAGAGAATTTCTCAAGTTTCCTTTTTGTGGAAAGATTGTCTCAAAATATCTCTCTTTTGGGAAAGTAACTAAATTTTAGCACTTACCTCTTTTCTTTCTCCTTGTTTCCTCTTTTGGCTTGCTCTCTTCTATAAAAGCAAGAGGGTTGGGTCTTTTGCTCCATTGCTTTCTTTGTTTGCAAGAATTCTTCAAGAGTGCTCTCCAAGATAAGAAGTGCTTTTGCTCCAAGCATTTCTTCTTCTTCTCCATCAATGGCTTCAAGTAAGTTTTCTTCCTCCACAAGAATCTCTATTGTAGAAGTAGCTACTTCTTTCTTGCTTTGCTCACTTTTTCTTTTTCTTTTCTTTTCTCTCTTTTTTTTCTTCTTCTTTTCTTTTCTTTTTCTTTTCTTCTCTTTTTTTTTCTTTTTTTCTCCAAGCACGTTTTTTCTTTTTTTTTTTTCGTGCCTCATTTTTTCTCTTTTTTTTTTCTACGGTTTTCCCCCGTTTTTTTTTACCGTGTGCTTTTTTTTCTTTTTCTGGTTTTTTTTTCTCGCTGATTTTTCCCTTTTTTTTCAGCGTTTTTTTTTTTTTTTATTTTTGTTCTTCTTCTTGGCTGTACGGATAGCCTGCCACGTGGCAGTGGGCCACAGCCTGTAGGGCAAAAAAACTTTTTTTTTTTTTTTTTGCTGAGATTTTTTTTCCTCTCTTTTTCTTTCCTCATTTGTTTGTTTGCTCACCATGATAATGAAGATATGCAATTTCAATATGTTCATGCATTTTTTTTTTTGATGTATCAAGATAGAAGGCTAGAGTCTCTAGGTCAAGCCAACATGATTTTTGACTTGGACAAAGTTTGATTGGTTTTAACCAAATTGGGTTGGAATTGGTCAAACTTTGGTCAAGGTATTCCTAGCTTCTAATGCATGATGATATTCTTTGATGCGTGATTTTTGGTAAATGGACTTGGAAGCATGATGATGCATACCTGAAAATTTTTTGCAAGTATTCGGATTTTGAGCTCGCAGCGATGTTGAGCTCTTTCTCGGTTTTGCTAGATTTTGAGGAACTTTGCAATTTTTAGATTCTGAAGCTCGCAGCAATGTTAAGCTCTTTTCCAGATTTTGCAGAAATTTGATAAGCTTGGCTCGTTCTCGCAGCGATGTTGAGTTCGAACCTTCTTTGAGGATTTACACTGACTATGAGCTGCAGCGATGTTGAGCTCATCTTCAGGCTTCCTGTCTTTTTTGGAGTATTTCCCTTTTCTTCGGAATTGCCCCGGAACCATGTCAAAATTTTACTAGAATTTTTGTAGCAAAACTTTGTCATTTTGATGGTGATTGATCTTTTCTCTTCCATCTTTTGTAGGTAGTTCTTCTAGAATGAACAAGGGTAAAGGTCCTGTTACTGACGCACCCCGTCGGTCTGGCAGATCTTCCAATGCGGCCGTTCAACAGGCCTGGGAGAAGGTCCAGTTTGTCGAGAAGAACTTGGAAGAGTGTGATTCCCTCAATCGTGATGAGATGAGTCAGCGACTGATCGTTCTCAAAGATGAGGAATTCTACAAGATCATGGTAAGCAGTGGTCCTTGGGTTACGAACGATCAGAGCGTTGTGCCCAAGCCTACCTTCTTCTTTGGTGATGCAGTCCCTGTCGACTTGACATACCAAAGGAGATGTTTTCAGTTCTCTTACACAGCAGATGGTGAGGAGAGAACTATTTCTACCTGGTCGACTTTTGATCGGACCATCTCGATCCTGAGCCTTTCTCCCACGTGCCCTAAGAGGGAAGATCCTTCAAGCTGGGTGAAGAGGACCAGTGTGATCAAGACCGGGGTTTTTGTTGGCGGCCCTTCCGGTTTTGCAGAGAAGTCGCATGTCCGTATGGACATGTTGATACCAGCCAGTGGCTACCAAGGTTCTGATCATCCATCGGTTGATTTGAGACAGGTGGGCCTTGGCGTTTTTCGGGGTGACGACAACAATTGGGTGAAGCCTTTTCGACTCCGTGGCCTTTTCAGTGCTGACTCGAGCTGGGAATCATGGACTGATGGCACCTTGAGGATTGGCGAGGCCGTTCTGCGGGAGGCCAAAATTCTTGATGCGGTTCGCGCTTTTCGGCAAACCGTTGTTTTCTCCGATGAGGCTTTCATGGCCATGCTGGAGTCATTCCTTCCACAAACCAACATCTTCATTGTGACGAATGGTGAGATTGGTTTTTCTTTGAAGGAACTGAGCGCCATCACCGGATTGCCTATCCTCGGCAAACTCTACGAGGAGTTTATGCCTATTGATATCGTCCTTGAGGAGCAATTTGAGGAGTTTAGGCTTGTATACTTTCAGCTCGTCGCCTTCTATGATTTTTTGAAGGAGAAGGAGGGCTCGAAAGTTACATGCAACAGTTGGAGAAGTTGCAGCTCCAACTTTTTTTACAGCGGGGATTCTTCTTATGGCATGGCCCAAGATGCTAGGGCTAAAGCATCAAATTTGAAGAAGATCGCTGCTATGCGAGAAGATTTAAAGAAGTTCTTCGCAAGCACAGATGCCATTTGTCCTGACATTGTGTTGCGGAGAGATCTCGCTGTTTACCTCACTCACTGGCTGGGTGAGGCTGTTTTTGCTGGAGGAGATGGAACGCACATCAGGCCGCACTTTATTTTTTCGGCTTGTCAGATGGCGTTTGGAGAGCGGCTGGCTTTGGTACCTACTCTTTACTCCTATTTGTGTACCGAACTACAGGCTGCTGCTTTCCTGGTTCGGCTTGGGCTTCCCATGAACAGGGTATTTTCTACCCACATCTTCTATTCGTGGTATGTATACCACTGTCCTAGCTTCCATTGTTTGGGAGTTGCACAAGACGAAGATCCCTTTATGATTCGTTTGGCTAGAGGGACAGCCGTTCCCGAATCACTTTTATCTGCCCGTTTGAGGATCCGATGATTTAGGGACGTCGAGATTAGGCAATCTTTAGTGAAGCTTTCTCCAGGTTTGCGGAAGAAGGCTTTTGACTTTGGTGTCTCCCGTGATTCGACCAGGGCAGGGTCGGGAAGACACTATGCTTTGACAGACGCGGAGAAAAGATGGCTCTTCAACATAAGGGTTGGTACGATGGTGTACCGCAGACATCTTTTTGTCGATATCCAACCGTATGTCCCTTCGCGTTTTGCATTACAGCTTCGCTTCTCTCAAGGCGTTGTTGGAGCGCCTTCGAGCATGGAGAAGCATTTTGGAGGTCTGCAGGATGGGAGAAATGCATGGGCTTTTTATAGCACTGAGGACACTACCGCCATAATTTCCTATCCTGAACTGCCCACCTTCTGGACTGCTGGCTTTACGAAGTGGTTCGTGGAGAGCTTCTCAGTGTACCGGGGGCTTTCCAAGAAAGGGCTCGATGTCAAGCAGTCTCCTGGGAAAGGTTTTGACAAATCGGACGGTGTCCATTGGGAGGAAGTTTTGGCCTTCCTTTCTCGAGAAAAGCACAAGATAGGCTTTCTCAATGAGCAAGACATCATCAGATCAGGAGCTGCACAAGGGATTCCCGGTGAGGTCTTGAGACAACTGGAAGAGGAGGAGGCCGAGATCGATGCTATGATACAGGCAGAGCATACGAAGGCTTCCTTGGAGTCTACTGAGAAGAGTAGACCATCCAGTGAGGACTCTAACGAGAGGCCTGATGTTGATAGTGGGGCAGGATCATCAAGCAGATTGACCCGCTATAGCAAGAGGAAGAGAGGACAGCGCCGAAATATGAAACGGAACGATAGTCCTTCTGATATTGAAGTTCCTCTCACCATTGTTGAGGAGGTGTCTGAGGATGCTGACGAGCCTCCGGGGAAGAGGAGCAAAGAAGAGGAGACAGCTGGTATGATCCTCTTTCTTTCTTTTGTTTCTTCTTTTCTCTTGTAAGAGATTTTTTTTGTTTTGATCTGCTGCTTTTCTTTGCAGAGGATGATGACCTGGTGATGCCCGAGGTTCCTGTCGATGAGGCGATAACGGATCCAGTCGTGGCATCTGAGGAAGAGCCCAGGGACTCTGGAGTGGTTCCAGAACCTTCACCTGGTATGATTGCTTTGGCTTTTTTTTTTTCTTTTCTTTTGTGCTGTCATTTGCTAACATGTAGCCTTTGTTTTCCTGTTAGCTGACTTGCCAGAGGATTCTGACAATTTCGAGCCATCCATGGACGCAACTTTTGATGATGCTTCGGATGAGCTCAGAGAGGCAGAGAGTACTCCGCCGGTTGTCGAAGCAAGTATTTTTGCAATAATAATCTTGATATATTTTTGACAAGGACAAGATTATATTCATACCTTTTTGTCTTTTTCTTGACAGATTGTGAAGCAACAAGAGAGGTTCCTCCGTCTTCCTCAGAGCCAGAACAGGGGGTACCTGCTGCTGATCCAGGAGTAGGGGCTTCTCCTTCCTTCCATGAGTCAGCTTCTTCAATTGGAAAGAGTTTATTGATTACTCTTCCAATGGAGCATGACATGAGCAGTCGGGCACCAGAGCATGGCGAATCTTCATCTGCACCGCACCTTCAATATGCAAGGAAGGTTTTGAAGACTGTCTTGAGCTCATGGGTTGAGACTCTGTCTTCAGGTCATTTGGAAGCTGGCTTTCTCATGATCAAGCATGTTCAGGACATTCTTGCTGATAGCAAAGAAGTCGGTCTGGAGATCGCAAGCACCAAAGACTTTGTTGAGGAAATCATCGCCTTGGGGAACAAATGGCCTGAGACCAAGAGTTTCCCAGATGCTGACTTCTTTGATGAGATGTTTATGAAGCCATCCAGCAAGGTCAAAGCTGAGCTGACTGAGGTCACGAAGACTCGGAGGCAGGTCGTCCGGGGGAAGAACGTTATCGAGTTATCCATTATGGGGCTGAAGCAAGACTTAGACCTCCTTGATAAGGAGGTTGTCGAGGCTAGGCAGCGTCTTAAGCTTTTGGAGGAAGAAGCTGCTGCCAAATGGACCGCCATTGTAGAGGCTCGTGACAAGGAGGTAACTCTCATTCGTCAGGTTGAGGAAGCTGAAGGTAATGTCCGGAGGAAAACTCAAGAGCATGAGCAGTGGCAGGTCCTCTGGGAAGAACTTCCTCGTGCTGCAGATGGGTCGCGGCATTCGGCCACATTTTATCGGAACATTTTGAAGAAGCATGGCCTGAAAACTTTAGAAGCTAAGGCCAAGGGTTTGCTTGAGGAGTTGAACCTTTGGTTGAAGACCATGCTAGATTGAGCTCCTGAGTTGTAACAAACTCTTTTCTTCTTCTCTTTTTTTTTGATACCTCCATGTATAAACAATTTTGGTACTATATTTTTGTATCCCCTTCTTTTCACTTAAATCATTTTTTGATGGAAACACATTTGAGTAAAAGTTGATGGGAATGTTTGTTTGAGAATTTGATCAAAAGGTTGTCATTTTGTGAAAATCTTTTGTCAAAGAGTCGTTTTGGGCATGAAAGCCAATTTTATGGAGAAAAGCTTGGGTTTTGATGGTTTGAAAACCAAATTTTAGATGGCATGGAAGCCTAATTTTTTGGCGTGAGAGCCAAAATTTGTTTTGCGGCATAGGAGCCAAAAATTTTGAGATGGCATTAGAGCCAGAATTTTTGAGATGGCATGAAAGCCGAATTTTGGAATGGCATAGAAGCCGAATTTTAATTTGTGGCATGGAAGCCAAAATTTTGTTTGTGGCATGAAAGCCAAAGTTCTTTTTTTTGTTTGTGGCATGAGAGCCAAGGTTTTTTTTTGTTTGTGGCATGAAAGCCAAGGTTTTTTGGATGGCGTTAGAGCCAAAATCTTGAGATGGTGTAGGAGCCGAGTTTTGGATGGCATGAAAGCCGATTTTTGGAATGGCATCGGAGCCGAATTTTAAGATGGCATGAAAGCCGATTTTTTTTTTGAATGGCATAGGTGCCTAGTTTTGTTTTGTTTGTTGTTTGTTTTGTTTTGGCATGGAAGCCAAATTTTTGAAAACCAAGTTTCGTTTTATTGGCATGAAAGCGGATTTTGGCGTTTATAGCCGGATTTTGGCGTTTATAGCCGATTTTGGCGTTTATAGCCAATTTTTGGTGTTTATAGCCGATTTTGGTGTTTATAGCCGAATTTTGGCGTTTATAGCCGATTTTGGCATTTATAGCTGAGTTTTGGCGTTATAGCCGATTTTTGGCGTTTATAGCCGAGTTGGGTTTTCAAAGTGCAGGTATCGACTAAATGTTGCCTCCCCACTGAATGGTCTTGCAAGTATCGATGGAATGTCGCTTCCTTGCTCATTCGGTTTGCGAGTATTGATGGAATATCACTTCCTTGCAGGCTGGGTTTTGCGAGTATCGATGGAATGTCGCTTCCTCGTGAATTGGGGTGCAAGTATCGACTAAGCATCGCTTCCCTGCATTTCCCAAAACTTTTGATTTTGTGGGTACTGACTTGGTGTCGTTTCCCTGCGATTTTTGAAATTTGAGGTTTTCTCGAACCATTTGAAATTTGGGTTGTGGATATCAATTGGAATATTGCAACTCCACGATTTTGAAATTCGAGGTTTTGCAAGTATTGAATGGGGTTCGCTTCCTTGCGATTTTTGGGTTTTTTTGGAAGTATCGAATGGGGTTCGCATCCTTCCGGTTTTTGGGTTTTTTGGAAGTATCGAATGGGGTTCGTATCCTTCTGGGTTTTGGATTTTGGAAGTATCGAATGGGGTTCGCATCCTCGCGGTTTCTAAAAAAACATTTCTTTTTTGTTTAAAGACACGAAGGTCATAAATTTTGACTTAAAACCATTTTGGTTGTAAAAGCCGAGGCGGACTAGGGTGAAAGTTCCTGAGTCTTGGTTTTTGTTTCAAACCATGAATTTTTGGATTCAAGGATCGAAAATTTTGGTCAAGTCTGGGTAGAGGCTCCTAAACTTGGATTTTTGGATTTTGATTTATTTATTTATTTATTTGTTTTGAATAATGAAACGATGAAAGTAAGCATTGTTTTGAGAGAGTTTTTTCTTTTTTGGAAACTTCAACATAAAGATGAAAATTTCAAAAGGGGTGGGTTTGACGAGCAAGTACCTTGGAAATAGGCTTTGGCCGTGTAGATATTGCTCTGACCCGTTTAAGGAAGTCTTCAAGGGTAGTACCACTTCAAGAACTTGCCGTTGATGGGCAGCATACATCTGTCTCCTTCCATGTTTAAAAGAGCGTATGCGCCGTTGGAGAAGACTTTGTCGATGACGAAGGGTCCCTCCCATTTTGGTTCGAATTTGCCTTTGGATTTGTGGGCAAAGACTATGGGTCTTTTTACTGCAAGAACCAAGTTGCCCTTTTTGTAGGCGAGTTGCCTGACCTTCTTGTCGAAAGATCCTGCCATGCATGCTTGGTACAACTCAATGCTTTGTAGTGCTTCGAGTCGTCTTTCACCGAGACTATCCAGCTCTTGGAGTCTCAATTTGACATTGCTTTCTTGCATCATGTCATTTTGCAAAGATACCCTTAAGGAAGGAATTTGTACTTCCAAAGGGACAACAGCTTCGCATCCATAGACCAAAGAGAATGGTGTGCTATGGGTTAGTCCTCGAACGGTGGTTCGATAGGCCCACAAGGCTTCTGGTAGTTTGTCGCCCCAGTCTCTTTTGTGACTAGAGACCATTTTCTTGAGAATTTTGCAGAGTGTCTTGTTGAAGGCTTCTACTAGTCCGTTCGCTGCTGGATTATATGGAGTCGAAGGACAACTTTAGATTTTGTACTTGTCGCAGAACCTGTAGAATTTGTGATCCCGGAATTGTGGTCCGTTATCATGGACGAATCTTTTAGGTATGCCGAAGCAACAAATAAAGTTGGTGCGCAAGAACTGAAGGACTGATGAGGTCTTCATTTCGCTGAGCGCAAATGCTTCTGACCACTTGGAGAAATAATCCGTAGCGGAGAAGATGAAGCGATGACCTTTGCTTGATGGGGGAGAGATAGGATCTATGATGTCCATACCCAAGGCTTCGAAAGGCCATGAGATTGCTGTTGGATGTAGCCATTCTGGAGGCATGTGAACATAATCTCCGTGAATCTGGCATTTTTTGCAGCGCTTGGCAAATTGCATTGCATCAGCTACCATGGTAGGCCAATAATAACATAGCCTTTTTATCTGGTTGTAGAGCTTAGGGCCAGCCTGATGGGCTCCACAAAGACCAGCATGTACTTCTTTAAGAGTTTCCTCAGCCTCTTGTTGTGACAAGCAGCGTAGAAGTACTCCGTTGAAGGGTTTTCTGTAAAGTGCTTTTGAAGGTATATCCAAATGAAAGTTCGGGGCTCGTCTTTGGATACTTACCCGCTCTTTTGGGTCTTCAGGTAAGACTCCGAACATGATGTAATCAATGAATGGATCTCTCCAGTCGCCGATCGGAGGTTTGAGGATGGACATCCGACTTCCAACCACTTGGTGGCATTCAGCAACTGCTTGGTGTGTGTTGAAAGGAGGGAGAATCCTTCTTTGACACATTGTGACTTGCATGTTTTCTCCTTCTTGGATTGCCATGGATGCGGCGAGTCCAGCCAGGGCATCTGCACGGATGTTTTCACCTCTGAGGATGTGGGTGTTGTGACAGATGTTGAATTTTTGTCGAAGCGACTGGGCCTTGTTGTAGTAAGGTAATAGATCAGGCTTCCTCACTTCATATTTCTGATTCATCTGGTTGACGATCAGTTGAGAGTCTCCAAAAGCTTCCAGCATGGTGATGCCGGATTCGAGGGCTAGTTCCAATCCTACAATCAGGGCTTGGTACTCAGCTGCAAACATGGTTCCAGTAGCAAGAAGGCATGTGGAATCATGTATTTGTCGGGGCTGACAAAGAAGATGCCGATTCCCGATATTTGCTTTCCTTTTTCATTTGTCCTGGTTGCACTGTCAAAGTACATGTCCTAGGAAGCATTTGATAAGGAAGTTTCCACGTTGTAGACAAATTCGTCTGGGAGATTATCCCTGAGTGGAGAATCTTTAGGCAATAGATGCACTGCGAGGAAGTCTGCTAGAGCTTGGCCTTTGATTGCTTTTTGTGGTACATACCTAATATCAAACTGCGATAGAAGGATGGACCATTTTGCCAGTCAGGCATTGAGAGCACCTGCTTTTGTGACAAGGACCTTTAGTAGGTTGACCCTCGAAATCAAGTAGACTGTATTAGACAGCAGATAGTGATGCAACTTTTGTATGGTAAACATCACTGCAAGGCATTCTTTTTCGACTGGGGAGTAGCGATGCTCTGTACCTACCAACATGCAGCTAAGGTAATATAGAGCAGCTTCTAGAGAAAGGTCTTCTTTTGGAAGATCACTCTCGAGATCAAGGGGTTGATCCCTGTCATTTGCTGAAGACGTCTTTGTAGCAGCATTGGCGTCTTCAGTGATTTTGTTGCACGGAGCAATTTCCGGGAACAAGTCCTGAACAGCATCTGACAACCTTTCTTTATTAGTCCAGACATCGTCTATAAGATCGGGTATTTGGGACCAATCGACTGGGCTTTCATTGAAGAAGATTTCATTGGCAGGAGTTTCTTCAAGATGATCAATTGAGAGAGGCTTGAGTTCCGATGTCACAGCTTCAGGAGACGAGGGCTGAGAGGATGATATCTCAGTGGAAGTCACCTGAAAAGATGTAGCTCCAGATGATACATTACCGGTTGGGGAGTACGTGTCTTCGGAAACTTCAGAGGCACTATCGTCCTGAGCTATCACATTGCTGGTCATCCGGATAGGAGATGCCCCTAGTGCAGACTGTTGGGAATCGGACTCATCCTCAGATGTAAAAGGATCATCGATCCAACTGTTTTCTCCATTTTCAGGAGTTAAGGGAGAAAGTTCCCATTGATTTTCAGGGAATTCTGGTTCTTGATCATGACGAAGATCATTGATGCGATCCTTCTCCTGCTCTATGGCAAGATGTTGCAAGATTCTTGCATATTCTTCAAGATCAGGCATAGGAGCCAAATCTTCTTCGTCATTTGTTCCTTGTGGTTCACCAATGTTGGGTTCCACTGGAGCATTGGCTGGTGCTGGATCGACAGCATTTTCTTGAACAATGTCCTGGTCTTCTTCATCATCAGACCAGGAACTTTGTGGCTGTAATGGGTTATACCAGATTACTGGCATAAGATGAGACTCGGGAATCCATTCCTCGTCAGAGAGGTATTCTCCTGTTTCAAGGGATTCTTCCCACTCATTGATATCACTGGCAGTGTCACTGGACTCGTATCCATCCATGGAGATTCCAACTACCGAGTTGCAAGAGTATGATGCCCTCTGCGCAATTTTATTTTTGTATCGAGGTGGCATGAAATCATCAAGGGTGAATTTTCTTACCACCTTTGAAGCATTGGGAAGGGATTCTTCCATCACCCTTAGTGAAGCAGTGGAAGAGGTTTCTGCCTTTTCAAGGACTTCTTATTTTGGTTGAGACTTCTGCTGCTGTTTGAGCTTGCGGAGTTTTCTCTTGGCTTGCCTTCGATGCTGAGCGGTCGGCTTTGTTTTGACGATCTCCTAATTTTCATCATCTAGGAGATCGGGATACACCCATATAGGTTGTCCATCTGATGTTGGATAGGGAACCAATTCTTGGAACTTTTGAGCCATTTTAATCACCTTGAATGAAGTAGTGGTCTTCTTCTTCGGCGATTTTGAAACTTGCCGACATGACACCATGTTGACAGAAGTGGAGCCGTGTTGACACCAAAAAAGTCAATATGTCTCCTCAACATAAGAAGCCTCGTGAAGCTGCATCCTGCTAAAAATAGGCAAGGCTACTTCAAGCATCAGATCTTGTCAGAATCAGACAAAAACTGAAAGCTCTTTCAAGGCAGCCAAAAGAGGGGTACACCTAAGGTTTCGGGCCATTCTGACAGTGTTTGGCCTAACTTCACTGCTCCGATAGCTAAACAAGCACTCCCGGCGGCGACATTATCAAAGACACCAAAACTTTGATCAGAGCCTAAGGATGACTCCAGAACGTCTCCAAAGGGCCCCATGCCAAATTTCAAGTCAAACCGACAACGTTTGACCCTCCATCAATGCTTAGGCAGCAAAATCAAGCCTCCCGGCGGCGGGAACCACCAAAGCCATCACTCACCAGACAAAATACATGAGTGGCTTCAACATGCTTCCAAAAGGCTGCACGTCGAATTTCAGGTCATTCCGACAACGTTTGACCAGGTTTCGATGCTCCGAGAGAAAATCAAGCCTACCTGCGGCGGAGCAACCCGGGACCATGACATCCAAAACGGAGCCCATGGAATGTATCAAAATGACTCCAATAGGCTCCCCATCAAATTTCAGGTCAATCGGACATCGTTTGACCACATATCAAAGCTCGGCATTTTCCCCACAGCAAAATCAAGTGAAGCATCGATGGGACCCCAAACGGCTTCAAAACTCAAATAAAAGCCCATGGTTGGTCCTATCCACTGCTCAAGAAGCTTCACCTCAATTTTTAGGTCATTCCGACATCGTTTGACCTAGTTTCGACTCTTGACAGAAAATCGGCTACAAAGTCTTCGGCTTTCCCGAAAAATGGGAAACTTTGTGCTCCGATTTCGTGCGGGTTCTCATCAAGTTTTATCCAAGAAAATGAAGTCAATAATTGAGGAAAAATGTCAAGAAAAATACAGAAGAAAAAAGGAACGAAAAAGACGCAAAATCGGCAGAAAACGGAGCTCGGCGACCAAAGGGCAAAAAACCCTAAGGTGGCTGGCGACCCTGGGCCAAGGTCGCCGGCGACCCTGCAAATCCGGGTCGCCGGATTTTGCACCAAAACGTTCGTTTTTCAATGGTTTTCGCGTTTCGGGTGTTCCGGCCTCTGTGATTTTCTGAAAATCCAATGTTTGGTGCTTGAAAACCACTGATCTTCGTCGACATCTCGGATCCGCCGTCAAAAGTACGAAATCATCACCGATCGCCTCAAGATCGCCAACCGGCTGACCAAGAAAGTGCACTTTCTATCCGACCAATCGTGAAATCGACAAGACAGATATCATCGACCCACCGACATCAATTAATGTCTGAAATTGCATCGCAATCCGACATCAAACAATGCGTGGATCCACCTGTGATGATCGCAAGAAGAATCTCAAAAGGCGCAGCGCGGCCCGCAACTTTTCACATGCCTTGGCGACCACTTAATGACATTAATTGACCCGTTTATGACAACTTAATGCGGTCATTAACTCATTATTTTGGACGGCCCAATCAGATTCAAGCATTTGGGAGTTACAAATCCAAGCAATCATGGCATTAAACCCATGAAACTCTCATCATCATGAAGCATAAAGGTGATTAAATGCCCACTACCTTCATCGGCCAATCACAAGCCTTGAAAAAGGAGTTACAAAATCAACTTGTAACTCCTCATCAATTCTTTCATCATGACCATCAATGCCAACAAACACCTCATGGCTACCAAAAGCCTATAAAAGGAGGTCCATTCCAAGAAGAAAAAAAAAAGAAAAGGGATCCCAAGTGCAAGCTCTGAAAATCCAGAAAATCCTAGAGAGAGACAAAGTTCTGCTACTTTGCTCCCGAAAGCACCACAAGGTGATCAACGTCCCTTGGGGGGCCACCCCCCCAAGGTCACCTCCTTCTCCAACATGGCCTAAACGCGGCTTTTCAGCCCGTTTACTTGGTTTTTCATTGGATATAGGACCTCCTCTTGGTCCTTGACCTTTAAAAAACCGAGGTTAGGAGCCAAGCCAAAGAATCAAAGCATCACATGTTCTCATTTGAAGGACGATGGCGAAGCCCATACATGACTTGCGACCGTCGATCTCAACGCGTCCCCACAATCTCCTGAGAAGTTAGATCCCTTTTCTCACTTTTCTATTGTAGTTTGTATTTATTAAAGAGACAAAAAGAAATCACAATTCTTGTCTTTCACATTTGATGAGTTTTGTAAAATTGCCTTTCACCGCAAAATCGCCTTTTACGGCAAACAAACAAAAACGCCTCCTACAGCATTCTCAAAAAACAAACTTGTCTCTTTTCTTAATATTAATGCAATTTAAAAAGTTAGAAAAAAAGGATTGATTTCCTTTCCACTTGTGAAGGTGAATCTCCGGATTTTCACCATTCCAAATTCCAAGTAGAAAGTAAATCTGGCATACCCGTACAAAAAAATGTTGATGCCCGAGATCTTCCCTCCTCTGCCGAGACCCAGGTCAGCCCCCGGGGTGCGGAGGGAGAGGACGGAAGATTCCCTTTTCGGGTCCATCAAGTTGGCATACCCGGTGGGACACGTTGACTTGAGAACGTGATGCTTTGATCACTTGGCTCCTTTCTAGTTGGTGGCCTATGTAGCATTTTGCATCTAAAAAAAAAATATGAGATGGGATTTCAATTGTTCTTTCTCATTTCAAAAAGAAAGAAAACAAATCTGATCTCTTTTTTTTAAAAACTCAACTTTCAGAAATTTTGATACTTCCCTCTTCGAACTTGATAGCTCACAGAAATGTTCGCAGCTATCGTTCATATCGGGGATTGGGCCATCTTTTCTCTTTGATGAGTCCAATTGGGATTTCAAAAAAAAAAACACCTTCATTTCAAATTCTTTCAAAAAAAAATGATCTCTCTTTCTCAAGATTCAACTTTGAGAAATTTTGATCCTTCCCTCTTTGAACTTGATAGCTCATAGAAATGTTCGCAGCTATCGTTCATATTGGGGATTGGGCCATCTTTTCTCTTTGATGAGTCCAATTGGGATTTCAAAACAAAAATTATAATTTCAAAAAAAAAATTTAGTTTTTTCTCTTTTGAATTCAAAGTTGAGAAACCTTGGTTCCTTCCTTTTTGGATTTAGCGCTCGCAGAAATGTTGAGCCTTTGTTCGGATTGGAACACCATTCGTTCTCTTTGATGAGTTTATTAAAAACCTTTCAAAAAAAAAAGAGTTAAAAAAAAAAAAAAAAAAACACTAAGGTTCCACCAGTTGCGTTCTTTGACCAAAGTGGATTTAAGAAAAGCCTTGTCCAGAGTGTGGAGACAGCTAGACTGTTCGAGGCAAGGGTCCTCCAAACGGGTTCATTAAGTAATCCTACCCTTACCTGGGGGCTGATCTATCTACTAAGGTTTCATAAGATTGAATTGGAAACCTATGTGCACCTTTCAAAAAAAAATCCTCTAAAAAAAATATTTTTTAAAAAAAAAAAACTTCTGTCACTTTTGAATTCAGAGTTGAGAAATCTTGGTTCCCTCCCTTTCGGATTTAGCGCTCGCAGAAATGTTGAGCTTTTGTTCGAAACGGAACACCATTTGCTCTCTTCGATGAATTCAATCTTGACCTTTCAACAAAAAAAAACTTCCGTCACTTTTGAGTTCAAAGTTGAGAAATCTCGGTTCCCTCCTTTTCGGATTTAGCGCTCGCAGAAATGTTGAGCCTTTGTTCGAAACAGAACACCATTTGCTCTCTTTGATGAATTCAATCTTGACCTTTTAAAAAAAAAATTCCGTCACGTCTGGATTCACATCCGAGAAATTCTGGTTCCTTCCTTTCTGAATTTAGCGCTCGCAGAAATGTTGAGCCTTTGTTCGGATTGGAATACCATTTGCTCTCCTTTATGAACCCAAATTTGACCTCTAAAAAAAAATCCCATCTCGTGTCCTTCCCAAGGATGCGATTTGCAACATTTGTGCCTAGCGGTGCTAGTACGCCCTTTCGGGTCTACTGTATTCGCGACCGACACATTTGTATCTCCAACCTTATATCATTTTACCTCGAGTGAGCCTTGCTTCTCGGTAATTTGAATTAAGGTCTACAATTGCTTTTAGCAGTCACTGGAACGCTCACTCTGAGCCTACCATACTTGCATTTTAGAACAATTGTATCCTCTATGGCTTTTTGCCTTCTTCATCGTCCTTGGGTTGGGCCATGTCCCCTCAAGTGATTTGAAAAGACAAAACCATAGTTTTTCTCCATTTATGATCACCATATTCTTGTGATTACTAATGGACTTGATCTTGTTTCAGAAGTTTTCCAAAACTAACAATGGCAGCTTCATTGACCATCACTTTCGATGAGAACAAGTACCAGCTTATGCTTCAGGACAAGCAAAACAAGCATAAGCGCCCTGCCAGTTGCCGAAGCATCATCTCCCTCGACAACTCTCCAAACACCGGGTCAACTTCAACTCCCCGGACCATCGTCTTCGGATGGCTGGGACCATTCCCACTTCCCGCAGAAGACACCGTACCTGCCAAGAAGCAGGAAACCGCCCCACAACGTGTCACTAACATGGCATCAAGGGCGAACATGAAGAAGGTTGAAGCCCGTGGCGTTCCCACGAAGCTTCAACCCACAAGAAACCAGGTTTACCCCAAAACTTGGTCCCTGAGATCTTCACCAAAGCAACGGAGGTCCCGAACATCTGCAAAGCCAGCATACCTGGCCCCTCTCAAGGAGAATCAGTTCTACCCTCTCTCTTCATGAAAGAGGAGAAACCTACCCTCCACCCAAAAAAACAAACAAAATCATCATGAGCCGGCTTGCTCCTACAAGCCCAAAATCAAATCCAGCATTTTTAGGCCTACACAAAAACATGCTGAAGCCTACACTCCTGCGAGTCGACCCTTCATCTCAACTGGGGCCGAGCTCGTAAAATTCAAATCTTCACTGCGACAGACAAGGACTGCGTCCAAATTCTGTCCTTGCCAAGCTTCTAAGAAGATAAGCTCGGCTGCTGCGCACGAAGGACTACATCCTTCATCGCCAGAGCACAGCCAGAGCTGACTGAAGCTTAAATTGCTCGTCGTATGCGTCGCCGCACAGTATATCGACAAAAGGGACTTGAGAAACAAAGAACCCAGTGTTCTAATCTCCATGTCTAAAATAAATGGGTCGAAAAAGAAAGACCCGACCAATTTGTTGCTGTTCATATGGTTGGCAAAACCAGAAAACGCCAGAAGTCAGCAACCAAAATCAGTGTTAGACGTCCAGTGACTCGCAGCGTCTCCCGGACACGAACACATGTGGAGGAATCCTCCACTCCTCCAAGCCAAGGACACCGGAGTAACCACTCCTCAGATTCTTCATGCAGAAGAATGAGCCCCAGCTCAGTCACCAGGATGATTTCTTCCTTCGAATCCCGAGGGATGAACGTCTTGGCTACAAGTTCTGAGCAGCCTCCACCGCATGATGATGTAACTGCACGCATCCAGCAGTTGGAGCAAGGACAACGGAGAATTGAGGCTTTAATGAAAAACCTTATTCTCACGCTACAGCGTCCACCACCTAACAATGAAACCCCTCCGAATCATGAAGATGACGAGGGCAATGCAGAAAACAATGAGTCTCCGCCCTTACCAGAAAGGACGAGGACGATATCCTCGCAAAAGCAAAAGAAGAGGATACATTGAAGGAACATGGGATCAAGCCACCCTGCCCTTTATGGATGGACTCGGTTCCGTTCCCTGCAAAATTCAAACAACCTACTCTCCAGACATATACTGGGAAAGGTTCAACCAGACAGCATGTCATCCATTTCAAAATCCTGACGGGAGCTATTGCAGATCAAGATGCCCTCAAGATTCGCCTCTTTGCAGGTACCCTAAAAGGTACAGCCTTTGATTGGTACTCCACTCTGCCGGAGAACTCCATCCAAAACTGGGCTATGCTGGAGACACGCTTCCTGACCCACTTCCAAGGTGAAGATCATCCTATTACTATGGCTCAACTATGCAGTCTAAAACAGGGAGAGAATGAGTCAGCATATGATTTCATTCACAAGTGGAAGGCAATGGCATACAAATGCTCAGATGTACTGCCACAAGCGTCGCTAGTCGACATCTGCCGTAACAATATGAGAGCAAAAATTCGCTCCATGATCATCGGCAACAAATCAAAGAACCTTGGAGAACTTCTCGAAGCTTCCATGGAAGCTAAAATGGTGATCAAAGACCTCAACAGTCAGAAATCATCAAAGAAAGAGCCGACTGCTGTTACGGCCTCAAAACAAAAGAAAAAGGAGGTTCTCAATGTGCAGACCAAGTTAGCTTCTTAGCAGCCAAAGAAAGCTGAAAACAAAACTACTGATAAAAGGCCTGAACTCTTCGATGCCTTCAAAGAACGTGTAGAAAAGAAATATCCGTTCGATGAAGATGTTGAAGAAATCTTTGAGGCTCTCCTAGCAAATGGCAAACTCATTTTGCCAGAGCCCAAAAGACCGGGAGATGTTGGCAAAACCAATGATCCCCGATACTGTCCATACCATCAGATGATCTCACATCCTCTCAATCAATGCTTCGTTGTAAGAGAGAAGATCAATGAGATGTGGAAAAACGGAGTCATAACTTTCGACAAAAACTATGGCTCCACTTCTGTCAACATGGTGTCATGTCGACAAATTTCAAAATCATCGAAGGAGAAGACCACTACTTCATTCAAAGTGATAAAAATGGCTTAAGCGTCCCAAGAATTGGTTCCCTATCCAACATCAGATGGACAGGCTATATGGGTGCATCCCGATCTCCTAGATGATGAAAATTGGGAGATCGTCAAAACAAAGCCGACCGCTCAGCAGCGAAGGCAAGCCAAGAGACAACTCCGCAAGCTCAAACAGCAGCAGAAGTCTCAACCAAAACAAGAAGTCCTTGAAAAAGCAGAAACTTCTTCCACTGCTTCAATAGGGACGACGAAAGAATCTCTTCCCAAAACCTCCAAGGCGGTAAGAAAATTCACCCTTGATGATTTCATGCCACCTCTATACAAAAATGAAAATGTGCAGGGGGCATCATACTCTTGCAACTCGGTAGTTGGATTCTCTATGAATGGATACGAGTCCAGTGATATTGCCAGTGATATCGATGAGTGGGAAGAATCCATTGAAACAGGAGAATACCTCTCCGACGAGGAATGGATTCCCGAATCTCATCTTATGCCCGTAATCTAGTATAACTCATTACAGCCACAAGGATCTTGGTCTGATGATGAAGAAGACCAGGGCCCTGTTCAAGAAAACGCTATTGGTCCAGCACCAGCAAATGCTTCAATGGAACCCAACATGGGCGAACCACAAGGAGCAAATGACGAAGAAGATTTGGCTCCCATGCCTGATCTTGAGGAATATGCAAGAATCTTGCAACATCTTGCCATAGAGTAGGAGCAGGATCGCATCAATGATCTTCGTAATGATCCAGAACTGGAATTCCCTGAAAATAAGCGGGAACTCTTTCCCTTAACTCCTGAAAATGGAGAAAACAGTTGGATCGATGATCCTCTTACATCTGAGGATGAGTCCGATTCCCAACAGTCTACACTGGGGGCATCTCCTGTCAGGATAACCTGCAATGCAATAGTTCAGGACGATAGTGCCTCTGAAGCTTCCGAAGACACATACTCCCCAACCGGTAGCGTATCTTCCGGAGCTACATCCTCTCAGGTGACTTCCACTGAGATAACATCCTCTCAGCCCTCGTCTCCTGAAGCTGTGACATCAAAACTCAAGCCTCTCCCGATTGATCATCTTGAAGAAACTTCTGCCAATGAAAATTCAGTCAACTGGTCCCAGATACCCTATCTCACGGGCGATGTCTGGGCTAATAAAGAAAAGTTGCCGTCTGCTGTTCAGGACTTGTTCCCGGAAATTGCTCCGTGCAACATAATTACTGAAGACACCAATGCTGTTACAGAGACGTCTTCAGTAAAGGATCAACCCCTTGATCCTAAGAACGATCTTCCAAAAGAAGACCCTTCTCTAGAAGCTCTTGAAGTTGGTAGAGGTACCCGTTCTAGCCGAGATTACCACAAAAATTACAATCAACCCTCTTCTTTTTATGTAAATCCTTTGGGAAAGCAAGTTGTAAGCGCCCCAAGTGGCAATAATAATGAAAATGCAGGCCCGAAGGAGGCTTTCAAGTACGACTTGATTGAGCACTTCAAACCATATTACGAATGTCTCCACAAACTCGTGATAGTCTCATTTCAGAATTACAAAGGCTGAATGCGGATGTCGACAAACATGCCCCACAAGTCCTACAAATTGAAATGCACTATAAGGTCAAAAAATCAAATACTCCCCCAAAGGGAAAAACGAAGAAAACTGAGGGATCAAGCAATGAATGCCTCTCGGTATAAAAAGCAGCAAGTGCAACAATTGCCTTCGACAAGGATGACCTCCTCCTAGGCGAACCAAACCACAACCGACCCTTGTACTTTACGGGGTACGTCAAAGAAATGCCAGTACACAGAGTTCAGATCGATCCAGGGTCTGCACTCAACCTCATCTCTACTTCAGCACTCGAAGAGCTGGGCATCCCACCTAGCAAGCTGAGCCACACGTCTGTATCCATCTTCGGATATGACGGCAACGCTCAAAGGCCTATCGGTAAAATCAGGTTCAAATTGCAAATCGGTGATCTTATTTCTGAAGTCACCGTGTATGCAATAAGGACCCCTTCATGCTACAATATACTCCTTGGACGCCCCTGGATACATGAGAATCGTGTCGTCCCTTCAACTCTACATCAGTGCATCAAGTTCGTTGGCAACAATGGCTTGATACATCGGGTGTTTGCAGACAAAAAACCCTTCAAAGGCAGGGATATCCATTTTGTAGATGCTCAAATGTATAAAGATGGAAAAGAAGAACAGGAGGAAAAAATAATTCACTTTGCCGACAGTCTCTAGAAAGATAAAGGCAAGGCTCATCAGCAATCACCGGAGGTAAACAAACCCTATACTAAACTCGAAGTAAGCAGTCAAGCTCCCTTCGTCGTCTCCTTCAAATCTCCAAAGCCTTTGGTAATCACTACCAGAGTAAAGAAGACAAAACAAAAGGCTGGGGGCAAGTTCACTGTCTCCTTTGTGTCTATTATGCATGACACAGACTCAGAGTTAGAGCCAGAAGATGACACAGCATCAAGCCAAGCTGATACTCAGCAAGATCAGCTCACTCTCACTCCATTGGAGACACTTGCAGACATAGAAGACCCTACGTCTGCTTCCTTTGTTATTCCGGCAACTTCGCTAGAATAAAAAACAATCTTCTTCCATAGATCGGGAGCATCTCCACTGAACTCTCTGCTTGAACCTTTCCAAAACGAAGGTATGACTCAGCTATCCTTGTATAGTCCAATGGCGCAAGCTATCATGAAGAAAATGGGCTACGACGCTCAAAATCCGACTGGTTTGGGAGATGGCCGTGGTATTCTCACACCATTGGAACCCACCCTGACCAAAAGTCAACCAGAAGATTGGAAAATCCACCTTCACAAAGGCAAGTCTTCATATGGGTTGGGGTATGATCCTACCGCTCCTATGAGACCGTTGACACCATGGCTACAAAGTCGCTTTACCGACCAAGCCTCAACATCTCATGAAGACATCGATATCCCTGGATATCTCTTTGAGGAGTCACTCGTCAAGAACCCAAAAAGCTCCTCCAATTGGTATGATTTCTCTGATAATAAAGAGGAATTACCCGATTACATAGACGAGCGATTCTCTGTCCCAGAAAAACCATCGTCTCCAAAAGAAGTACCTTACTTCAACCCAATTCTAGCAAATGATTGGGACCATCTCATTGCGAGCCTTGAGAAGGACACTGATCAAGAAGATCCGTGGACAGAAACAGAGCCTCAGTCTGAAAATTTCTCTGGCACTCCAGAAGGTCTTGTTGAGTTGGAAGCCTCTGAAAATACTGTGGAGGAACCACCTTCAAACCTTCCGACAGAAGATCATGTCCAAAAGATAGACTTGGGAACACCTGATAACCCACGTCCTGTATTCATAAGCAAGAATATAAAGGATGATGAGTTACCTGAGTATATCTCTTTTCTTCGCAAGTTCGTTGATTGCTTTGCATGGTCTTATGCCGAAATGCCTGGCCTGGATCCCAAAGTAGCAGTCCACAAGCTCAACTTGCAAAAAGAAATCAAGCCTATCAAAAAAGGCCAAAGAAGATTCCGTCCCGACGTGATGGACAAAATTGAACAAGAAGTTCAGAAACTCAAAAACGTTGGCTTCATCCGCGAGGAACAACATCCTGAATGGTTGGCTAACATCGTCCCCGTGACAAAGAAAAATGGGCAGATAAGGGTCTGTATCGACTACAGAGACCTGAATAATGCATGTCCTAAAGATGAATTCCCGCTCCCCATACCAGAGGTGATGATTGACAACACCTATGGGTTCGAGCGAATGACATCATGGATGGATTCTCTGGCTACAATCAGATAAAGATGCATCCTGAAGATGAAAGGCATATATCATTTCGGACACCATTTGGCGTGTATTGCTACACTGTCATGCCATTTGGTCTGAAAAATGCAGGTGCAACATATCAGAGGGCTATGATGAAAATATTCCAAGATATGCAGCACAGGACGGTCGAATGCTATGTTGACGACCTCGCCATCAAAAGCAGAAGAAAAGAAGGCCATCTCGATGGTCTTCGAGAAGTCTTCATCCGACTTCGCAAACACAAATTGCGGATGAATCCACTAAGGTGCTTCTTCGGTGTCTCATCGGGTAAGTTTTGCGGATTCATAGTACGGAAAGCTGGAATAGAACTTGACCCCACCAAAGTCAAGGCTATCCTGGAAATGCCATCTCCCAGAACCCTAAGAGAATTAAAAGGGCTTCAAGGAAGGCTGGCCTACATTCGACGGTTCATCTCCAATCTATCAGGGAAATGCCGTCCATTTTCTCGCTTAATGAAGAAAGGCGTGGACTTTGTCTGGGATGCTGAATGTGAAAATGCATTTCAAGACATCAAAGCATACCTCACCAAACCTCCAGTGCTGGCTGCCCCCACAACTGGAAAACCATTTATCTTGTACACAAGAGCTCTCGACCACTCTTTGGGTGCTCTGCTCGCACAAGAAAACGAGGATGGAAAAGAAGCTGCTCTATATTACCTTAGCCACATGATGGTAGGTGCAGAGCATCGCTACTCCCCAGTTGAAAAGGAATGCCTTGTAGTAATGTTCGCCGTACAAAAGCTGCGTCACTATCTGCTTTCGAACACAGTCTACCTGATTTTGAGGATCAACCTCCTAAAGGTCCTTGTCACAAAAGTAGGTTCTCTCAATGCCCGACTGGCAAAATGGTCTATTCTTCTATCACAGCTTGATATTAAGTATGTACCACAAAAAGCAATCAAAGGCCAAGCTCTAGTAGACTTCCTCGCAGAGCATCCATTGCCTAAAGATTCTCCACTCAGGGATGATCTCCCAGACGAATTTGTCTACAATGTGGAAACTTGCTTATCAAAAGCTTCCTGGGACATGTACTTTGACGGTGCAACCAGGACAAATGAAAAGGGAAAGCAAATATCGGGAATCGGCATCCTATTTGTTAGCCCCGACAAATACATGATTCCACACGCCTTCTCGCTACTGGAACCATGTTCAAACAATGCAGCTGAGTACCAAGCCCTGATTGTAGGATTGGAACTCGCCCTCGAATCCGACATCACCATGTTGGAAGCTTTTGGGGACTCTCAACTGATCGTCAACCAGATGAATCAGAAATATGAAGTCAGGAAGCCTGATCTGCTACCTTACTACAACAAGGCACAGTCGCTTCAACAAAAATTCAACATCTGCCACATCACCCACATCCTCAGAGGTGAAAACATCCGTGCAGATGCCCTGGCCGGACTCGCCGCATCCATGGCAATCCAAGAAGGGGAAAACATGCAAGTCACAGTGTGTCAAAGAAGGATTCTCCCTCCTCTCAACACACACTAAGCAGTTGCTCAATGCTACCAAGTGGTTGGAAGTCGGATGTCCATCCTCAAACCTCCGATTGGCGACTGGAGAGATCCGTTCATTGATTATATCATGTTCGGAATCCTACCTGAAGATCCAAAAGAGCGGGTAAGCATCCAAAGACGAGCCCCGAACTTTCATTTGGATATACCTTCAAAAGCACTTTACAGAAAATCCTTCAACGGAGTACTCCTACGCTGCTTGTCAGAACAAGAGTCTGAGGAAACTCTCAAAGAAGTTCATGCTGGTCTTTGTGGAGCCCATCAGGCTGGCCCTAAGCTCTACAACCAGATAAAAAGGCTAGGTTATTATTGGCCTACCATGGTAGCTGATGCAATGTAATTTACCAAGCACTGCCAAAAATGCCAGATTCACGGAGATTATGTCCACATGCCTCCAGAATGGCTACATCCAACATCAATCTCATGGGCTTTCGAAGCCTGGGGTATGGACATCGTAGGTCCTATTTCTCCCCCATCAATTAAAGGTCATTGCTTCATCTTCGCTGCTACGGATTATTTCTCCAAGTGGTCAGAAGCATTTGCGCTCAGTGAAATGAAGACTTCATCAGTCCTTCAGTTCTTGCGCACAAACATTATTTGTCGCTTCGGCATACCTAAAAGATTCTTCCATGATAACGGACCACAATTCCGGGATCACAGATTCTACAGGTTTTGCGACAAGTACAAAATCCAAAGTTGTCATTCGACTCCATATAATTCAGCAGCGAACGGACTAGCAGAAGCCTTCAACAAGACACTCTGCAAAATTCTCAAGAAAATGGTCTCTAGTCACAAAAGAGACTGGGGCGACAAACTACTAGAAACTTTGTGGGCCTATCGAACCACCATTCAAGGACCAACCCATAGTACACCATTCTCCTTAGTCTATGGATGCGAAGCTGTTGTCCCTTTGGAAGTACAAATTCCTTCCTTAAGGGTATCTTTGCAAAATGACATGACGCAAGAAAGCAATGTCAAATTGAGACTCCAAGAGCTGGATAATCTCGATGAAAGACGACTTGAAGCTCTACAAAGCATTGAGTTGTACCAAGCACGCATGGCAGGATCTTTCGACAAGAAGGTCAGGCAACGCGCCTACAAAAAGGGTGACTTGGTTCTTGCAGTAAAAAGACCCATAGTCTTTGCCCACAAATCTAAAGGCAAATTTGAACCAAAATGGGAGGGACCCTTCGTCATTGATAAAGTCTTCTCCAACGGCACATACGCTCTTCTAAACATGGAAGGAGACAGATGTATGCTGCCCATCAACGGCAAGTTCTTGAATCAGTACTACCCTTGAAGACTTCCTCAAATGGGTCAGAGCGATATCTACACGGCCAAAGCCTATTTCCAAGGTACTTGCTCGTCAAACCCACCCCTTTTAAAATTTTCATCTTTATGTTGAGGTTTCCAAAAAAAAAAATCTCTCAAAACAATGCTTACTTTCATCGTTTCATTGTTCAAAAAAATCATCAAATCCAAAAAACCAAGTTTAGGAGCCTCTTCCCGGACTTGACCAAAATTTTCGATCCTTGAACCCAAAATTCATGGTTTGAAACAAAAACCAGGACTCAGGATTTTTCACTCTAGTCTGCCTTGGCTCTTACAACCAAAATGGTTTTAAGCCAAAATTTATGACCCTCGTGTCTCAGAACAAAAAATGGTTTTTTAGAAACCGCGGGGAAGTGACACTTAGTCGATACTCGCAAAACCCAAAAACCGGAAGGATGCGAACCCCATTCGATACTTGCAAAATTTCAAAAATCGTGGAGAAGCAACAAACCGGTTGATATCCACAACCCAAATTTTAAAAATCGTGGAGAGGCAACATACCAGTTGATATCCACAACCCAAATTTCAAAAATCATGGAGAAGCAACATACCAATTGATATCCACAACCCAAATTTCAAAAATCATGGAGACGCAACATACCAGTTGCTATCCACAACCCAAATTTCAAATGGTTCGAGAAAACCTCAAATTTCAAAAAAAAATCGCGGGGAAACGACACCAAGTCAGTACCCGCAAAACCAAAAGTTTTGTCAAAAGTAGGGAAGCGACGCTTAGTCGATACTCACTACAAGAAACTGCACTTTTAGCGACGTTTTTTCGCGACGTTTTCATAAATTCGTTGGTAAAGAATCCCTTTTACCGACGTAAATTTTTTCGTCGGTAAAAATTACACTTTTACCGACGTTTTACAGAAAACGTCGGTAAAATCCAGGATTTCACCGACGATTCCTATTAAAGCGTTGGTAAAAGGTTATTAGACGATTCAGCTACATAAAAGGAAGGAGAAATCACATACTTTTACCGACGTTTCCAAAAACGTCGGTAAAATTGAATTTTAGCGACATGTCTTTTTTTTAAAAACGTCGGTAAAAGATTATTTTACAATTAACTTTGAAAATAATAATATTTTACCGACGTTTTCTAAAACGTCAGTAAATCCCTCTAATTTTCCCACCCTTCTTTTCTTCCCTCTCCCGCCTCCAAAACCCCTCTTTTCTCAAAAAAAAAAAAAAAAACTTCTCTCTCTGTTCTGTCTCTGCTCTCTCACTCTCTCGCTCTCGGTCTCTCTCTTCTCTCTCACTCTCTCGCTCTCGGTCTCTCTCTGCGATCTCGCTCACTCAGTCTCTCTCTCTCTCTCTCTGTCTCACTCTCGGTCTCTCCTGCTCTCTCTCTATCTCTGCGATCTCTCTCGCTCACTCGGTCTCTCTCTCTCTCTCGCTCTCTCTCTCTCGCTCTCAGTCTCCCTCTGCTCTCTGTCTCTCGGTCTCTCTTCTCTCTTTCACTGTTAGTCTCTCTCTGTCTCTCGGTCTCTCTTCTCTCTCTCGCTGTCAGTCTCTCTCTGCTCTGTCTCTGGCTCTCTCCGACTCCACAAACCCATCTCTGTTATCAAGCGCAAACCCATCTCTCGCTCAGGTGCCCCCTTTTCCGGTCGCTTCTCCAAAGCCAGCACGAGTTTGACCCCTTTTCCGGTCATTTCTCCAGACACAGCAGAAGGTCGACTCCTTTTCTGGTTGTCTTCTCCAGAAGCATTTGCCCTTTTCTGCTCTACCTCTATAACAGATAATTGAAAAAGGAGGAGGTAATTCAGTTTGCTTTGTTCTTGACTTGTTTTGTTTTTTTTTTTTTTTTTTTTTTTGTTTTTGGTTCTTTAGTATGTGTATTTTGATTTGGTTGCATGAGATTTCATGAATTGGGTTTTTGTTCTCTAGTGATTTTGATTTGTTCTAATATGGTTTGGATGGTTTTAATAAGTTTGGTGCCTGTTTTGCTCTACTATTTACGATGGAAAGTAGCAGGGTAATGGATGGGTATTAAAGATTGGGTTTTTATTTTTTTTTTAATGGTCCCTTGATCCTTCTTCACTTTTAGTGCCTTTGCTTTGGTTAAACATACCAAACCACAAGCATGTTTTGAATGGCATTTGTGTGGTAGGAGCTGAATTAATAGGTTTAGTTGATACTGAATAGATTTAGAATCATTTTTACCTTTTGGATGGATGCTTTGTTTGAAATTTAGGATGAATCTTGTATATTCTGCCAATTGGGAAAAAATAGGTAATTCTCTATTAGATGGAAGTTTTTGAATCATCTGTTGGTTTTTTTCCCTGCTAATGAGTCATTCTAAGAATCTGTCCTAATTTTCTAGTTTCCATATGGGTCATTTTTCATGCATGGAATTGAATGTGCAATTATGTCCAACCTCCATTTGTTTATTTATTTATTTATTTTATTTTAACTTTGTTTTTCGCATGTGGAACTTGAAATGAAATGTCATTATTTGTCAACTGTTGCTTCTATTGGAGTGTGTACGGGTAAATTACATTATTCATATAAATTTTCTGTTGTATTGTAGCAGTTTATATGTACAGAGAAAACAGCATATGAATATTTCTGATCACATTTCGTGCCTATTGGTGGACGGAACATATTTAGTTTTTATGTTGCTATGAGTTTGAGTCGATGCAGAATGTAGAAAACACAGGCAAGATACTCTCTCTTTATGCCTTTTCCACACTGAGTTTTTTGCAGCATTATAATCACTAATATTTAGTGGTGTCTTTTGATGAACCAGCAATCCATTTGTGTGATTTCTGAGTTTTGAGCAGGCTCAATGCCATAGTGGAATACACAACCATACATTATGTATGCCAAAATATACAAAGCATTTTCTATTTTCAGTGCATGCAAGCACACACTGTGCATGAGAGCATCCATAAGTTTCATGATGTTATGACATAAGAAGACATATGATGCCCCAAATACAGCATGGATACGCCAAGGACACGCCATAGACATCAGTTACAAATACAAATACATTGTATATGGACTGTCTGTTTGTGTAATTTATACATAGGAATTGACTACACGGAAACTCCTGGTGAAACGAATCTACCACATGATTATTAAAGATGTGAAGGGTGAAGAATATGAAATGAGGGGTGAAAGATATACAAAAGAGATAATAGATATGACCTGATCACTTTTCCATTTATTGAATTAATAGGATGATAATTGGATATTCAATTTCCATGCATTCTATTGCAAACAATTAGGTTTTTGAGGAATTTTCATGTGAGCTCAACTTCATACATTCTTGTACATAGAAGTTGGAAAAAATCATCTTGGACGTACAACTGCTACTCAATGGTCCATGACTAATCATTTCATACATTTCCAGCCCCAGCATTATTTGAATCCATTCCGTCCTTATTCATCTTGGACTTGGACGGGGTACGTATAAACGAAGTAGATTGTGAGACGTCGTCACTTTCTGTTATATAAACTACCAAAAAGCAGAGTCATTAATTTTTGAAATATATACATCCAATTAAGAATTTTTTAATGAGTCCAATTAAGTTATTTTCCAGTAGCATGTCATGATTAGTGCTTGCCTACCAAAAGGAAATGAAAATTATTTTTCTGTCCTTTGTTGTTTATGATTTGGGAAACCATCAATGTTTTGTCTTGTTTGGATGTTACATCGTGTGAGTGAAGAATTTCATCTGTTACGTGACAATGAATCTTCATCCTCCTTATAGTTCATGCATCAATTTGGATGATAAGATTCCAACTTCAAGATGTCTTATTTCCTTCTCACCATAAGTCAAAACTCATGAAATATAAAGTTATTCTCGAAAACAACACAGAAACTTGAAATTATGCTGGTAGAAAAGAAAAACTCGTAAATTAAACACGAGTCATGAAAGTGACAAAACAACCTCACTTTCATTTTTGGGCTATTTCTATTTCTAATTTCTAATTACTTGTGATTAGGTCAGATATGGACAGGAGTTGGATATTACGTTATCAGAACCGATTTAGTGCGGAGTACATAGCTGAGGTGATCTCATTTATTGATTTTACAAAGGCGAATTCGGGCGGGGCAGTGTTGATTAACTGCCCCGCCCGAATTCATTTAATGATTGCTGTAACTATCGAAAGCAGGACTATGCAACCGTGAGAAGTCATTTGAACATTCATGGAATGATGGTCTCATACCTACGGTGGATATTTCACGGGGAACCTATAGTTCAACCCGATGATTCAGATGAAAGTGATGATGAATCGGAAGAGAATCAAGATGAATATGATGAGTTGTTAGAGGACCATCGTAGGGGAACTTACTTGGATGAAGATACTCAAGAGAGGGATGACGTGCATGATTTTGAAAATTTGTTGAAAGCTTCACAACGTGGCCTGTACCCAGGATGCAAAAGCTCAGATACTCTGTTATCGTTTCTCATCAAGATGTTGCATGTGAAGGTAGAAAGTGGGTGTAGCAACAAGTCGTTTGACAAGGTTCTACAGATTTTTAAGGACTTCTTACCTGAAGGTCATGTGGTGCCGGCCTCAGTTTACGAGGCAAAGAAATTATTACGTGACTTGGGCATGGGATATAAGAACATAGATGCCTGCAAACACAATTGTGTGTTGTACTGGAAGGAGAATGCTTAATTGGATAAATGTCCAGAATGTGAAGAGCCTAGGTACAAGGCCAATGATGGCAAGCGAAAGAAGATCCCTCATAAGGTGCTCCGTTACTTCCCATTGACACCGAGGTTACGCAGATTGTATATGTCAAGGAAGACAGCCATAGAGATGAGATGGCACAGTGATAAGCGCGTTGACGATGGGATAGCGCGGCATCCAGCTGATTCAATGGAATGGAAAGAATTTGATAAGAAATATCCAGAGTTTGCCCAAGAGACACATAATGTGAGGCTGGGGTTAGCCACCGATGGATTCAATCCTTTCGGTAACATGAGCACCTCTTATAGCATGTGGCCTGTCATACTTATGCCATATAATTTGCCACCATGGATGTGCATGAAGGAGCCATTTTTGATGATGTCATTACTTATTCCAGGACCAAGCTCACCGGGAAACGATATCGATGTATATCTTAGGCCCTTGGTTGTTGAGTTGAAGGAGCTATGGGATCATGGTGTATCGACTTATGATGCCTCCACTAAACAGACCTTTCAAATGCATGCGGCTGTAATGTGGACGATAAATGACTTTCCTGTGTATGGTAACTTGTCTGGGTGAAGTACAAAAGGTTATAATACTTGCCCCTCGTGTAACGACAGCTCGTTAGGGGTGAAGTTGAAAGATAAGATTGGGTATATTGGCCATCGAAAATACTTGGAACTGAACCACCAATGGCGTAGAAGCAAGGCCTTCAACGGTCAGCCTGAGCATGGAAAGAATTCTTTGGATTTACCGGGGCAAAAGGTACTAGACCAGCTAGAAGAACTAGCGCTGGTCAAGTTTGGCAAGAATAACAAAAGACCACGTGACTCCGGAGAACTGAATTGGACAAAGAAAAGCATCCTATTTGAATGGCCCTACTGGAAGTGCAAAAAACTCCGACACAACCTTGATCCTATGCATATTGAGAAGAACATCTGTGTAGCTTTGGTTGGAACAATTTTGGGCATAAAGGGCAAAAACAAGGACACCGAGAAAACACGTAAGGATTTGAAAAATATGGGCATCAGGCCAGAGTTGCATCTAGTGGAGAGGGGCAATGGATCCAGCGCGAAGCCGCATGCCTCTTACACTTTGGAAACAAAACATAGAGATGGATTTTATGAATTCTTGAAGTCGATCAAATACCCAGACGGCTATGCGGCGAACCTTTCGAGGTGTGTAACCTCGAAAAATGATAAATTAGCTGGTTTAAAGAGCCATGATTGCCACATCCTTATACAACGCATCCTTCCTATTGGCATGCGCGGCTTTTTGAATAAGGATATCTGTACAACATTGTTTGAGTTAGGCAGCTTTTTCCAAGACCTTTGCTCGAAAACACAGAGACACGATGATTTGAAAAAATTGGAGGAGCAGATAGTTTTGATATTGTGCAAGTTGGAGAGGATTTTTCCTCTTTCTTTGATGTGATGGTTCATCTATCGGTTCATTTGCCACTCGAGGTCATGCTTGGTGGACCGGTGCAATATCGGTGGATGTACCCGATAGAAAGGTAATAGTTGATGACCATTGATTAATTATTTATGTATTAGTGCAACTAACTGCCTTGCATTGAAAATCGTAATTGTTATCATTGGCTATCTAAAGGTTTCTGAAGACCCTAAAAGGGTACGTTCGCAACCGAGCTCGGCCTGAAGGTTCGATCACTGAGGCTTACATTGTTAAAGAGTGCCTCACTTTTTGCTCAATGTATTTAAGGCAGACTGATCGAGTAGAGCGCTATGATGATGGTGGCGAACGTGGCCTGGGGATGTCGGTCTTCACACAAACCGTCCGTCCCATCGGACCGATGCCAAGAGCACATGATCCTTCTCAAAAAATGCGTGACATGGCTCAATGGTTTGTGTTGAATAATTGCCCCGAGGTGGAGCCCTATCTAAAGTATGTGCTTCAATCTAGTAGATTATTCTTGCATTGCTTGTTAACTCCTTTATTCATTCTCTACTCTTATTTATTCATTAAAAGCTATCTTGAATAGGGAACATAAGCATTTAGTGCAAGATCAAAGAATTGGAGATGTCGGTCAAATACAACAAAAGGAATTTGCAGGATGGTTCAAACAACGTGTAAGACATATGAAATATCATCATTTTAATTGCTACATATTATTGGGTTGCATTTCAAATAACATTGAACTAATACATTTGTCTTAATCTGCTTATGTAGATTAATCAATTGCGAACTCTAGGGTCACCAGAAACATTTGATGAGATGTGGTCATTAGCAAATGGCCCTAGATCCCTAGTGAATCTTTATCAAGGGTGTGATTGCAATTGCGTCCGATACCACACTAAAGACCGTGAGAAATGCCGTAGGAGCCAGAGTAGTGGATTGGTCGTGGAAGGGGAATACCAAGGGGTGAAGCATGACTACTATGGCTACATCTGCAAAGTCTGGGAATTGTCCTATCGGCACGGGGGTAAGGTGGTCTTATTTGAATGTGAATGGTACAACACTAGTACCAAGCACAAGATTAACATCGAAGACCATGTTACAAGCATTGATATCACGGGTCGTTGGTGTACGGATGATCCATTTGTCCTACCAAGTCAGGTGACACAAGTCTTCTACGTCAATGACACCAGCAAAGGAAAAAATTGGAGAGTCGTAGAACGGGTGAAGCCTCGGGGAGTATGGGATGTACCCGCTAAGCGGGATGACGACGACGACGACGATGATGATGTGCCTAATGATGCATTTCAGCAACACGAAACGACATTTGTTGTCCCAGTTCTTGTCGATGGTACTAGTGTCCAATACTCTAGGGATGATCTAGATCCTGAGATTGTTCTTAGTGATGAGTTAGCAGACGTGGATGGCTAAGACGAGGATGAAACACTGGCGGAGTACGAAGATGAAGAAGAAAATGATGTTCATAGTCAGGAAGATGATGACATGGAATATGACATGTAGTGTTTGTTTTAGGTTTTTGCATATGTAACGATTAAGTAAATTAATAAAAATCTTGTTTTACATAATGACATTGTCTTCAATTTCATTTTCTCTTATGATTTGTTCATATATGGATAAGACATCTCTACATTTCACATTTTATTCTTACTTCTATATATCATAGTTGTAAAAGATGCCAAACGGAGGGAAAAAATGGGTCAAACCAGGAGAGTTGTCCCGTCAAGTGCAAGCATCCAATTATTTATTAAAGAGAAAAAAGACAATTAAGCAGAATGCAGAAAAACTTGCATCTCTAGGGCTCCCGCCGACCGCATGTACTATATTTGGTTTGGCTAAAGGGACAAACGAGAAGGGAAAGAGGAATGTTAGTGTGAATGATAAGGATGAGAACTGCATTCCCCGCGAAGATGATGTAGATGATGAGACATTTTGGTCTCAATCGGATGAGGTAATCTTTCTGTGAATGTCTATGACGTGTACTTCAAAATATTAGTTTTCACGGTGACACTCATGCTAAAATGATTTCCATTTTCATTTAATGTAAATTGTTGACATTCACTTTACTAATATTATTGATTTTTGCTAATAATTATTTATTTTCCTTATCACTTTGCGTTATGCCAGATTGCAGATATGCCTCGAGAAAGTAGGGTGAAACGTGCTCGGAGGATGCAGCTTCACTTACGGTGACACCTGAGGCCTCGACACAGCCTCCGCCGACTGCTCTTCTAGTTACACGGTCTGGAGGATCAGGGAGCACCCCTGATTTGGCAGCCCCCCAGCCTTTACTGATTCAGCCTCTGACCACACAGCCCTCGCCGACCCAGCCTCAGCCGTCCCAGGTTCCGACGAGTCCTCATACAGTCGAGAGCAGCGTAGGTGAGAAAATTATGACCTTTTTAAGATTCAGAATGGTTCACCTCAATTTAATGATTTGTGTTCACTAACTCATTTATCACTTTCATCTTACCAGCATCAGCCCCAGTCTCGGAGGTTCCGAGCCGTGTAAGGGGTGTTACACGAGGGAAGAATGTGACAAAGCTGAGGAGACAGCTAGGTCATAACATTCTAGTCCCGATCCCCATCTCCAGTCATAGGCCAGAAGGGGAACATGCCCCATCACTGGTTAACCATCTTGGGTTAGCCATTAGAGAGGTTGCCCCAGTCAAGCCCCATGGATGGAAGAAGCTTGACAGTGGGATCAAGCTTGCCGTCATTGCTGCAGTTCAGGTAAACTTCAACGAGAAATATCAACCAATTTCTGATTGGAGTTAAGTTGAGTTTCTGATTAGCCATTGGAGTTAAGTTGAGTTTCTGATTAACTCTCTCAAATTCTGACTACTATTTGCTGCTTTCTTCTATCAACTTCTCGAAATTTGGAGTTGATATTTAATTTTGGGTGGATAGCAACAACACTTCACCAAACATAGGATGTGTTTTGTTTATTTCTTTTGGTGTGTTTGTGTTACATTTGTGTGGTCTGTGATGCTTTTGCTATCCTCATTGTTTAATTGATAGAGGAATCATTATCTTTTATGACTGGATGCTTGACTGACACCGATTGCAGCTTAATATATTATAGTTTGTTATTACTAATCTTTATATGGCTCTCCCCTAATTGCAGCAAATTTTTTATATCGGGGACTACGAGGGCGATATGCAGCTCAGGGCGGACATTGACCGCCAATGCGAGGTTTTGTATAGGAGTTGGAAGTATAAGCTGCATAGTCACTATCTCGAGTTGTTGGAGCAGGGGGTTCCCCGACCCCAGGACCACTCGGCGGGGGGTTGTGATCCGGCTGATTGGCAGTTGATGGTCTCACAGTGCTGGGAATCACCAGCCTGGAAGGTAACTTTGGGATGTTATCTACAACAATTAATTATATTCCAACGTAATTCTATTGGTAATGATTTTATAAATGATTGGTACTGTATTATTGTTTTTCTATGTAGTCAAAGTCGAAAAAAGCTCAAGAGAGTCGAGCCAAGCTGCCATATAATCATACTAGTGGCTCTAGGTCATTTGCATCGAGGATATCTCTGATGGTACTAATTATATTCATATGAAGAAACTTGATTAAGTTTATTAATTTATCAATATGTAGCTGGGTTCATATCTAATACAAAGCCATTTCAAATGACAGATGGCACAGAATGCCGGTCAAGCGCCGCCTATTACTCAGTTCTTCCGTGACACCCACTATAGAGAAAAAAGTAATGAGTGGGTAAATGAGGTGGCTCAGCAGAGACATGTACGTATGCTATTAATTCAATTATGATCAATAATGCCATAAAAGCATTCTAAATCCCTTATTGATTTAAATGGCAGGAGGCCTTGGTGCAGCGGACTGAGGAGCAGTCGCAGCCCTCTGTCACAGCTCCGATGACTGAGGAACAGATTGCTGTTGATGTGCTTGGAAAGAGGTCGGGATATTTAAAAGGGTATGGGATATACACTAGGACCTCTGCATGTTCCACACAGTCTCGAGCACCGGATCCTGAGGTGATCGCCCTGCGGGAGCAGCTAGCTGAGCAAGCTAAGAGGCAGGCTGAGCAGGACAGGAAGCATGCTGCACTTGAGGCCCTTGTTCAACAGTTGGCAGCTGTGGCAGGGATAGATCCGACCACCTATTTCGACATCACGAGAGGGACCACTTCTGCTGGTGATGGCACAGCTACTGGAGATCATGATGGATGCTCTTAAGGGCAGGTAGACAACCCCTTTTTTTTTTGGTTTTGAAAATATAACATTGTTTTTGGGATAACATTGTTTCATAGGGCCAAATATGTCAAATCCCCTTATTTTTATTTTTTTGGTCTATCTGCTGTGGCAATGCTCATTTGCATGCTTTTGGCACACGAGCTGTGAACTAACCTGACCTACAGGTGCATGTATGCATGTACTTTTGTCAGAATATTGTATTTTAGGACATTAGAGTTATCCCATTCCACAGTGAGACCTGGAACTTTGTTGTCCCAGATCTTGCATCCTGCACACACACATCAGCAAAGCACAATTGAAGGTAGGCTTTCTAATATTGTATAGTTGCCTTTACTTTTTTGGGTAAATGCCACAGATTAAAAATTTATAAGCTATGCTTCTGACACTGTTTCATGTCTTCACATGTTGCACTTATAAATTGATTTTTAAAGGAAGAAAAGGGTTAGCAGAGTTATTCAAGGTGTTAATATATGGGTTGATGGGAGAGATAAGTCTAGTCATCATATGTCCTAGAAATATTTCCTAGTTCTATAAGGAGAGATGTGTGTTTGAAACTATATGTATTTTCTTCTTCAAATTCCCCCTAGCGGCTACCAGACAAGACATTTTTATACGCCTGTGACACTTAAAAATTGTAGCATTTTGGTGGCAGAAAGTAAACTATTTTAAGTGGGACCCATGAAATTTAAGACCCATGTGACTGGCACCATCATAGGGTCTACTTTCCTCTAACTGATATAATAATGATGGGAGTGTGGATTAGGCCTTATCCATCAGAGCTCTTTGATATAAGGGGAATTTTCCTTTTGGCACTTTTAATCATCACTAGTTCTAGTTTGTCACTGACGTGGATAGTAGTCCCCGTGTTTGTTTATATCACAGTTGCTCAAGTTATAGCTATTAAATTTTGAAGACCTAATATAAAGGGCATGTGTAACTTCATGTACTTCCCCTGAAGTGGCCTGCCCAATGTAGTGCCCGAACTTGGTAAATATGTTTCCAATGATATAAGAAGTGTTGAGAAGATTAAACTTATCCACTTGAAATAAGAAGAAAACATTTCCACTATTGAGGGGCTTATGTTATGCGTCTCTTGCTAAATATATTTGGACTAAAAAGCTACAGACACATTGAAAATGTGGCCACTTTTTTTTTTTTTTTATGTTGTGGGACTTCTGTATACTATTTAGTTGGGAAAATTTTAGAAAGGTATAAAACTTTGGGCTCATTTTTAAAAAAGCATATGAAGATTTGAATATTTCAAAAAAGTATAAATTTTTCCACAAGTTCTTTTAATTATGTATTCTCCATTAATGATAGAGGTCATAGGTATTGCTCTTTTATTGGCACACAATTAGGTTTGAGGTATGAATTAAGAAGCATTTTTATACTTTCAATGTTCCTATAATCTATGTCGAAGAGGTTAGAGTGAAAAAAAAAAATTTGGGGGAGGGTATGTGTAGGTATGGGACACTCATTTTCTAGGTAAGCTTCTTCTTCTTCTTCTTCTCTCTGATTACGTGTTTAATCTTCTTAGCATTTACGTTTTGTTTTCAGCAGAAGATGGTAAGAAAAGAGAAGGCGCTGAGGATTTTGGAAATCAAGGTATGACTTGGATAAGATTCATTTGTCTTTGATTTCTACCTTTAGAATACGTTTTGGAGTTTCATGGGACTGAGGATTCCTTTTCTGAGGATCTATAGAGCCATGGAAAAGTAATTCCCAGTTCCCAAGCTGTAGAAAATGAAATCTTGGGGAATTTTCATCTGGTGCATTTTCTGTGAAAAATGATAATGGGTTTATGCAGCACATTTTCTCTGATCACCTGTCATGCTTATTGACCATAAAGGTCTTATCTATCCCACAGTAACAATAACCTCGTAGGAACTGGCCTTAAGAAATTGGGAATTATAGGACCCACCATTTGTCCTTCTAGTTATGGATACCAGTAACAGAATGTAGCACATATTTACCAAGTAAGGATCAGGCTGGACTGACCAGGAACCGGCCCCCGGAAATATCAGGAACCAGCACGAGCACCTCACTCAAGGGTAGAGTGACTTGTAGGAACTGACGGTTCGCGGATAGGTCTCCCGGTTAGAGTTTTAGAGGCGAAAACATCGGATTTTCCAACACTTAGGCTCGAAAACGGCCCGCCGGGGGTCCGGAACGGGAAACGGCCCCCGGAAAAATCGGCAACCGACACGAGCACCTCGCTCGAGGGTAGAGTGACTTGTAGGAACAGACGGTTCGCAGATAGGACTCCCAGTTAGAGTTTTAGAGGCAGTTACATCGGATTTTCCAACACTTAGGCTCGAAAACGGCCCGCCGGGGGTCCGGAATGGGAACCGGCCCCTCGAAAAATCGGAAACCGGCAAGAGGACCTCGCTCGAGGGTAGAGTGACTTGTAGGAACTGACGGTTGGCGGATAGGACTCCCGGTTAGAGTTATAGAGGCAAAAACATCGGATTTTCCAACACTTAGGCTCGAAAACGGCCCGCCGGGAGTCCGGAACGGGAAACGACCCCCTAAAAATTGGGAACCGGCACGAGCACCTCGCTCGAGGGTAGAGTGACTTGTAGGAACTGACAGTTCGCAGATAGGACTCCCGGTTTGAGTTTTAGAGGTGAAAAACATCGGATTTTCGAACACTTAGGCTCGAAAGCGGCCCGCCGGGAGTTCGGAATGGGAAATGGCCCCCGGAAGAATTGGAAACCGGCAAGAGTACCTCGCTTGAGGGTAGAGCAACCTGTACGAACTGACGGTTCGCGGATAGGACTCCCGGTTAGAGTTTTAGAGGCGAAAACATCGGATTTTCGAACACTTAGGCTCGAAAATAGCCCGCCGAGAGTCCGGAACGTGAAACGGCCTCAGGAAAAATCAGCTAAACCAACACGAGCACCTCGCTCGTGGGTAGAGTGACTTGTAGGAACAGACGGTTCGCAGATAAGACTCCCAGTTAGAGTTTTAGAGGCAGTTACATCGGATTTTCCAACACTTAGGCTCGAAAACGGCCCGCCGGAGGTCCGGAAAGGGAACCGTCCCCCGAAAAAATCGAAAACCGGCACGAGCACCTCGCTCCAGGGTAGAGTGACTTGTAGGAACTGACGGTTCGCAGATAGGACTCCCGGTTAGAGTTTTAGAGGCGAAAACATCGGATTTTCAAACACTTAGGCTCGAAAACGGCCCGCCGGGAGTCCAGAACGGGAAACGGCCCCCAGAAAAATCGGGAACCGACACGAGCACCTCGCTCGAGGGTAGAGTGACTTGTAGGAACTGATGATTCGTACATATGACTCCCGGTTAGAGAATTAGAGGCGTAAACATCGGATTTTCCAACACTTAGGCTCGAAAACAGCCCGCCGGGGGTACGGAACGGGAAACGGCCCCTGGAAAAATTGGGAACCGCCACGAGCACCTCGCTCGTGGGTAGAGTGACATGTAGGAACTGATGGTTCGTTGATAGGACTCCCGGTTAGAGAATTAGAAGCGAAAATCGACGATTTTCCAACACTTAGGCTCGAAAACGGCCCGCTGGAGGTCCAGAACGGGAACCGTCCCCCGAAAAAATTGAAAACCGGCATGAGCACCTCGCTCAAGGGTAGAGTGACTTGTAGGAACTGATGGTTTGCAGATAGGACTCCCGGGTAGAGTTTTAGAGGCGAAAACATCGGATTTTCAAACACTTAGGCTCGAAAACGGCATGCCGGGAGTCCAAAACGAGAAACGGCCCTCGGAAAAATCGGGAACCGACACGAGCACCTCGCTTGAGGGCAGAGTGACTTGTAGGAACAGACGGTTCGCATATAGGACTTCAAGTTAGAGTTTTAGCGGCAGTTACATCGGATTTTCCAACACTTAGGCTCGAAAACGGCCCGCCGGGGGTCCGGAACCGGAACCGGCCCCTGGAAACATCCGAAACCGGCAAGAGTACCTCGCTCGAGGGTAGAGTGACTTATAGGAAATGACGGTTAGTGGATAGGACTCCCGGTTAGAGTTTTAGAGGCGAAAACATCGGATTTTCCAACACTCAGGCTCGAAAATGGCCCGTCGGGAGTCCGGAACGGGAAATGGCCCCCGGAAAAATCGGGAACCGGCACGAACACCTCGCTCGAGGGTAGAGTGACTCTTAGGAACTGACGGTTCGCAGATAGGACTCCCGAGTAGAGTTTTAGAGGTGAAAACATCGGATTTTCGACCACTTAGGCTCGAAAACGGCCAGCCGGGTGTCCGGAACGGGAAACGGCCCTCGGAAAAATCGGGAACCGACACGAGCACCTCGCTCGAGGGCAGAGTGACTTGTAGGAACAGATGGTTCGCAGATAGGACTCCAAGTTAGAGTTTTAGAGGCAGTTACATCGGATTTTCCAACACTTAGGCTCGAAAACGGCCTGCCGGGGGTCCGGAACCGGAACTGGCCCTCGGAAAAATCCGAAACCGGTAAGAGTACCTCGCTCGAGGGTAGAGTGACTTGTTGGAACTGACGGTTCGCGGATAGGACTCCCGGTTAGAGTTTTAGAGATGAAAACATCGGATTTTCCAACACTTAGGCTCGAAAATGGCCCGCCGAGAGTCCGGAACAGGAAACGGCCCCGGAAAAATCGGGAACCGGCACGAGCACCTCGCTCGAGGGTAGGGTGACTTGTAGGAGCTGATGGTTCGTTGATAGGACTCCTGGTTAAAGAATTAGAAGTCAAAATCGACGATTTTCCAACACTTAGGCTCGAAAACAGCCCGCCGGAGGTCCGGAACTGGAACCGTCCCCCGGAAAAATCGAAAACGGGCACGAGCACCTCGCTCCAGGGTAGAGTGACTTGTAGGAACTGACGGTTCGCAGATAGGACTCCCGGTTAGAATTATAGAGGCGAAAACATCGGATTTTCGAACACTTAGGCTCTTAAACGGCCCGCCGGGAGTCCGGAACGGGAAATGGCCCTCGGAAAAATCGGGAACCGACACGAACACCTCGCTCGAGGGCAGAGTGACTTGTAGGAGCAGACGGTTCGCAAATAGGACTCCAAGTTAGAGTTTTAGAGGCAGTTACATCGGATTTTCCAACACTTGGGCTCGAAAACGGCCCGCCGGGGGTCCGGAACCGGAACCGGCACCCGGAAAAGTCGGAAACCGGCAAGAGTACCCCGCTTGAGGGTAGAGTGACTTGTAGGAACTGACGGGTCGCGGATAGGACTCCCGGTTAGAGTTTTAGAGGCGAAAACATCGGATTTTCCAACACTTAGGCTCGAAAATGGCCCGCCGGGGGTCCGGAACGGGAAACGGCCACCGGAAAAATCGGCAACCGACACGAGCAACTCGCTCGAGGGTAGAGTGACTTGTAGAAACAGACGGTTGGCAGATAGGACTCCCAGTTAGAGTTTTAGAGGCAGTTACATCGGATTTTCCAACACTTAGGCTCGAAAACGGCCCACCGGGGGTTCGGAATGGGAACCGGTACCCCGAAAAATTGGAGACTGGCAAGAGGACCTCGTTCGAGGGTAGAGTGACTTGTAGGAACTGACGGTTCGCGGATAGGACTCCCGGTTAGAGTTTTAGAGGCGAAAACATCGGATTTTCCAACACTTAGGCTCGAAAAAGGCTTGCCGGGGGTCCAGAACCGGAACTGGCCACCGGAAAAATCCAAACCGGCAAGAGTACCTCGCTCGAGGGTAGAGTGACTTGTTGGAACTGACGGTTCGCGGATCGGACTCCCGGTTAGAGTTTTAGAGACGAAAACATCGGATTTTCCAACACTTAGGCTCGAAAATGGCCCGCCGAGAGTCCGGAACAGGAAACGGCCCTGGAAAAATCGGGAACCGGCACGAGCACCTCGCTCGAGGGTAGGGTGACTTGTAGGAGCTGATGGTTCCTTGATAGGACTCCTGGTTGAAGAATTAGAAGTGAAAATCGACGATTTTCCAACACTTAGGCTCGAAAACGGCCCGCCGGAGGTCCGGAACGGGAATCGTCCCCCGGAAAAATCGAAAACCGGCACGAGCACCTCGCTCTAGGGTATAGTGACATGTAGGAACTGACGGTTCGCAGATAGGACTCCCGGTTAGAGTTATAGAGGCGAAAACATCGGATTTTCGAACACTTAGGCTCGAAAACGGCCCGCCGGGAGTCCAGAACGGGAAATGCACTCGGAAAAATCGGGAACCGACACGAGCACCTCGCTCAAGGGCAGAGTGACTTGTAGGAGAAGACGGTTCGCAAATAGGACTCCAAGTTAGAGTTTTAGAGGCAGTTACATCGGATTTTCCAACACTTGGGCTCGAAAACGGCCCGCCGGGGGTCCGGAACCGGAACCGGCACCCGGAAAAGTCGGAAACCGGCAAGAGTACCCCGTTCGAGGGTAGAGTGACTTGTAGGAACTGACGGTTCGCGGATAGGACTCCCGGTTAGAGTTTTAGAGGCGAAAACATCGGATTTTCCAACACTTAGGCTCGAAAACGGCCCGCCGGGGGTCCGGAAAGGGAAACGGCCACCGGAAAAATCGGCAACCGACACGAGCACCTCGCTCGAGGGTAGAGTGACTTGTAGAAACAGATGGTTCGCAGATAGGACTCCCAGTTAGAGTTTTAGAGGCAGTTACACCGGATTTTCCAACACTTGGGCTCGAAAACGGCCCGCCGGGGGTCCGGAACCGGAACCGGCACCCGGAAAAGTCGGAAACCGGCAAGAGTACCCCGTTCGAGGGTAGAGTGACTTGTAGGAACTGACGGTTCGCGGATAGGACTCCCGGTTAGAGTTTTAGAGGCGAAAACATCGGATTTTCCAACACTTAGGCTCGAAAACGGCCCGCCGGGGGTCCGGAACGGGAAACGGCCACCGGAAAAATCGGCAACCGACACGAGCAACTCGCTCGAGGGTAGAGTGACTTGTAGAAACAGACGGTTCGCAGATAGGACTCCCAGTTAGAGTTTTAGAGGCAGTTACATCGGATTTTCCAACACTTAGGCTCGACAACGGCACTCCGGGGGTTCGGAACGGGAACCGGCTCCCCGAAAAATTGGAAACCGGTAAGAGGACCTCGCTCGAGGGTAGAGTGAGTTGTAGGAACTGACGGTTCGCGGATAGGACTCCCGGTTAGAGTTATAGAGGCAAAAACATCGGATTTTCCAACACTCAGGCTCGAAAATGGCCCGCCGGGAGTCCGGAACGGGAAATCTTCCCCGGAAAAATCGGGAACTGGCACGAACACCTCGCTCGAGCGTAGAGTGACTCTTAGGAACTGACGGTTCGCAGATAGGACTCCCGGGTAGAGTTTTAGAGGCGAAAACATCGGATTTTCGTACACTTAGGCTCGAAAACGGCCCGCCGGGAGTCCAGAACGGGAAACGGCCCTCGGGAAAATCAGGAACCGACACGAGCACCTCGCTCAAGGGCAGAGTTTCTTGTAGGAACAGACGGTTCGCAGATAGGACTCCAAGTTAGAGTTTTAGAGACAGTTACATCGGATTTTCCAACACTTAGGCTCGAAAACGGCCCGCCGGGGGTCCGGAACCGGAACCGGCCACCGGAAAAATCGTAAACCGGCAAAAGTAACTCGCTCGAGGGTAGAGTGACTTGTAGGAACTGACGGTTCGCGGATAGGACTCCCGGTTAGAGTTTTAGAGGCGAAAACATCGGATTTTCCAACACTTAGGCTCGAAAATGGCCCGCTGGGAGTCTGGAACGGAAAATGGCCCCCGGAAAAATCAGGAACCGGCACGAACACCTCGCTCGAGGGTAGAGTGACTTGTAGGAACTGACGGTTCGCAGATAGGACTCCCAGGTAGAGTTTTAGAGGGGAAAACATCGGATTTTCGAACACTTAGGCTCGAAAACGGCCCGCCGGGAGTCCGGAACGGGAAACGGCCCTCGGGAAAATCGGGAACCAACACGAGCACCTCGCTCGAGGGCAGAGTGACTATTAGGAACAGATGGTTCGCAGATAGGACTCCAAGTTAGAGTTTTAGAGGCAGTTACATCGGATATTCCAACACTTAGGCTCGAAAACGGCCCGCTGGGGGTCCGGAACCGGAACCGGTCCCCGGAAAAATCCGAAACCAGCAAGAGTACCTCGCTCGAGGGTAGAGTGACTTGTAGGAACTGACGGTTCGTGGATAGGACTTCCGGTTAGAGTTTTAGAGGCGAAAACATCGGATTTTCCAACACTTAGGCTCGAAAATGGCCCGCCGAGAGTCCGGAACGGGAAACGTCCCCCGGAAAAATCGGGAACCGGCACGAGCACCTCGCTCGAGGGTAGAGTGACTTGTAGGAGCTGATGGTTCGTTGATAGGACTCCTGGTAAGAGAAGTAGAAGCGAAAATCGACGATTTTCCAACACTTAGGCTCGAAAACGGCCCGCCGGAGGTCCGGAACGAGAAACGTCCCTCGGAAAAATCGAAAACCGGCACGAGCACCTCGCTCCAGGGTAGAGTGACTTGTAGGAACTGACGGTTTGCAGATAGGACACCCGGTTAGAGTTTTTGAGGCGAAAACATCGGATTTTCGAACACTTAGGCTCGAAAACGTCCCGCCGGGAGTCCGGAACGGTAAACGGCTCCCGAAAAAATCGGGACCCGGCACGAGCACCTCGCTCGAGGGTAGAGTGACTTGTAGGAACTGATTATTCATAGATATGACTCCCGGTTAGAGATTTAGAGCCGTAAACATCGGATTTTCCAACACTTAGGCTCGAAAACAGCCCGCCGGGAGTCCGGAACGGGAAACGGCTCCCGGAAAAATCGGGCACCGGCACGACCACCTCGCTCTTGGGTAGAGTGACTTGTAGGAACTGATGGTTCGTTGATAGGACTCCTGGTTAGAGAATTTGAAACGAAAATCGATGATTTTACAACACTTAGGCTCGAAAACGGCCCGCCGGAGGTCCGGAACGGGAACCGTCCCCCGGAAAAATCAAAATCCGGCATGAGCACCTCGTTCAAGGGTAGAGTGACTTGTAGGAACTGACGGTTCACAGATAGGACTCCTGGGTAGAGTTTTAGAGGGGAAAACATCGGATTTTCGAACACTTAGGCTCGAAAACGGCCCGCTGGGCGTCCGAAATGGGAAACGGCCCACGGAAAAATCGGGAACCGACACGAGCACCTCGCTCGAGGGCAGAGTGACTTGTTGGAGCAGACGGTTCGCAGATAGGACTCCAAGTTAGAGTTTTAGAGGCAGTTACATCGGATTTTCCAACACTGAGGCTCGAAAACGGCCCGCCGGGGGTCCGGAATGGGAACCGGCCCCCCGAAAAATCGGAAACCGGCAAGAGGACCTCGCTCGAGGGTAGAGTGACTTGTAGGAACTGATGGTTCGCGGATAGGACTCCCGGTTAGAGTTATAGAGGAAAAAACATCGGATTTTCCAACACTTAGGCTCGAAAACGGCCCGCCGCGAGTCCGAAACAGGAAACGACCCCCTAAAAATCGGGAACCGGCAGAAGCACCTCGCTTGAGGGTAGAGTGACTTGTAGGAACTGACGGTTCGCAGATAGGACTCCCGGTTTGAGTTTTAGAGGTGAAAAACATCGGATTTTCGAACACTCAGGCTCGAAAACGGCCCGCCGGGTGTTCGGAACGGGAAACTGCCCCCGGAAGAATCGGAAACCAGCAAGAGTACCTCGCTCGAAGGTAGAGCGACTTGTAGGAACTGACGGTTCGCGGATAGGACTCCCGGTTAGAGTTTTAGAGGCGAAAACATCGGATTTTAAAACTCTTAGGCTCGAAAACTGCCCACCGAGAGTCCGGAACGTGAAACGGCCTCCGGAAAAATCGGCAAAACCAACATGAGCACCTCGCTCGAGGGTAGAGTGACTTGTAGGAACAGACGGTTCGCAGATAGGACTCCCAGTTAGAGTTTTAAAGGCAGTTACATCGGATTTTCCAACACTTAGGCTCGAAAACGGCCCGCCGGAGGTCCGGAACAGGAACCGTCCCCCGAAAAAATCGACAACCGGCACGAGCCCTCGCTCCATGGTAGAGTGACTTGTAGGAACTGACGGTTCGCAGATAGGACTCCCGGTTAGAGTTTTAGAGGCGAAAACATCGGATTTTCGAACACTTGGCTCGAAAACGGCCTGCCGGGAGTCCGGAACGGGAAACGGCCACCGAAAAAATTGGGAGCCGGCACGAGCACCTCGCTCGTGGGTAGAGTGACTTGTAGGAACTGATGGTTCGTTGATAGGACTCCCGGTTAGAGAATTAGAAGCGAAAATCGACGATTTTCCAACACTTAGGCTCGAAAACGGCCCGCCGGAGGTCCGGAACGGGAACCGTCCCCCGAAAAAATTGAAAACTGGCACGAGCACCTCGCTCAAGGGTAGAGTGGCTTGTAGGAACTGACGGTTGCAGATAGGACTCACGGGTAGAGTTTTAGAGGCGAAAACATCGGATTTTAAAACACCTAGGCTCGAAAACGGCCCGCCGGGAGTCCGGAACGGGAAACGGCCCTCGGAAAAATCGGGAACCGACACGAGCACCTCGTTCGAGGGCAGAGTGACTTGTAGGAACAGACGGTTCGCAGATAGGACTCCAAGTTAGTTTTAGAGGCAGTTACATCGGATTTTCCAACACTTAGGCTCGAAAACGGCCCGCCGGGGGTCCGGAACCGGAACCGGCCCCCGGAAAAATCGGAAACCGGCAAGAGTACCTCGCTCGAGGGTAGAGTGACATGTAGGAACTGACGGTTCGTGGATAGTACTCCCGGTTAGAGCTTTAGAGGCGAAAACATCGGATTTTCCAACACTTAGTCTCGAAAATGGCCTGCCGGGATTCCGGAACGGGAAATGGACCCCGGAAAAATCAGGAACCGGCACGAACACCTCGCTCGAGGGTAGAGTGACCTGTAGGAACTGACGGTTCGCAGATAGGAATCCCGGGTAGAGTTTTAGAGGTGAAAACATCGGATTTTCGAACACTTAGGCTCGAAAACGGCCCGCCGGGAGTCCGGAACGGGAAACGGCCCTCGGGAAATTTGGGAACCGACACGAGCACCTCGCTCGAGGGCAGAGTGACTTGTAGGAACAGACGGTTTGAAGATAGGACACCAAGTTAGTGTTTTAGAGGCAGTTACATCGGATTTTCCAACACTTAGGCTCGAAAACGGCCCGCCGGGGGTCCAGAACCGGAACCGGTCCCCGGAAAAATCTGTAACCGGCAAGAGTAGCTCGCTCGAGGGTAGAGTGACTTGTAGGAATTGACGGTTCACGGATAGGACTCCCGGTTAGAGTTTTAGAGGCGAAAACATCGGATTTTCCAACACTTAGGCTCGAAAATGGCCCGCTGGGAGTCCAGAACGGGAAACGGCTCCCGGAAAAATCAGGAACCGGCACGAACACCTCGCTCGAGGGTAGAGTGACTTATAGGAACTGACGGTTCGCAGATAGGACTCCCAGGTAGAGTTTTAGAGGCGAAAACATCGGATTTTCGAACACTTAGGCTCGAAAACGGCCCGCCGGGAGTCCGGAACGGGAAATGGCCCTCGGGAAAATCGGGAACCGACACGAGCTCCTCGCTCGAGGGCAGAGTAACTTGTAGGAACAGACGGTTCACAGATAGGACTCCAAGTTAGAGTTTTAGAGGCAGTTACATCGGATTTTCCGACACTTAGGCTCGAAAACGGCCCGCCAGGGGTACGGAACCGGAACCGGCCCCCGGAAAAATCCGAAACCAGCAAGAGTACCTCACTCGAGGGTAGAGTGACTTGTAGGAACTGACGGTTCGCGGATAGGACTCCCGGTTAGAGTTTTAGAGGCGAAAACATCGGATTTTCCAACACTTAGGCTCGAAAATGGCCCGCCGAGGTCCGGAACGAAATCGGGAACCAGCACGAGCACCTCGCTCGAGGGTAGAGTGACTTGTAGGAGCTGATGGTTCGTTGATAGGACTCCTGGTTAGAGAATTAGAAGCGAAAGTCGACGATTTTGCAACACTTAGGCTCGAAAACGGCCCGCCGGAGGTCCGGAACGAGAACCGTCCCCCGGAAAAATTGAAAATCGGCACGAGCACCTCGTTCCAGGGTAGAGTGACTTGTAGGAACTGACGGTTCATAGATAGGACTCCCGGTTCGAGTTTTAGAGGCGAAAACATCGGATTTTCGAACACTTAGGCTCGAAAACGGCCCGCCGGGAGTCCGGAACGGGAAACGGCCCCCGGAAAAATCGGGAACCGGCACGAGCACCTCGCTCGAGGGTAGAGTGACTTGTAGGAACTGACGATTCGTAGATATGACTCCTGGTTAGAGAATTAGAGGCGTAAACATCGGATTTTCCAACACTTAGGCTCGAAAACAGCCCGCCGGGGGTCCGGAACGGGAAACGGCCCCCGGAAAAATCGGGAACCGGCACGAGCACCTCGCTCGTGGGTAGAGTGACTTGTAGGAACTGATGGTTCGTTGATAGGACTCCTGGTTAGAGAATTAGAAACGAAAATCGATGATTTTCCAACACTTAGGCTCGAAAACGGCCCACCGGAGGTCCGGAACGGGAATCGTCCCCCGGAAAAATCGAAAACCGGCACGAGCACCTCGCTCCAGGGTAGAGTGACTTGTAGGAACTGACGGTTCGCATATAGGACTCCCGGTTAGAGTTTTAGAGGCGAAAACATCGGATTTTCGAACACTTAGGCTCGAAAACGGTCCGCCGGGAGTCCGGAATGGGAAACGGCCTCCGGAAAAATCGGGAACCGGCACGAGCACCTTGCTCGAGGGTAGGGTGACTCGTAGGAACTGACGATTCGTAGATATGACTCCCGGTTACAGAATTAGCGGTGTAAACATCGGATTTTCCAACACTTAGGCTCGAAAACAGCCTGCCGGGGGTCTGGAACGGGAAACGGCCCCCGGAAAAATCGGGAACCGGCACGAGCACCTCGCCCGTGGGTAGAGTGACTTGTAGGTACTGATGGTTCGTTGATAGGACTCCTGGTTAGAGAATTAGAAATGAAAATCGACGATTTTCCAACACTTAGGCTCGAAAACGGCCCGCCGGAGGTCCGGAACGGAAACCGTCCCCCGGAAAAATCGAAAACCGGCACGAGCACCTCGCTCAAGGGTAGAGCGACTTGTAGGAACTGACGGTTCGCAGATAGGACTCCCGGGTAGAGTTTTAGAGGCGAAAACATCGGATTTTCGAACACTTAGGCTCGAAAACGGCCCGCCAGGAGTCCGGAATGGGAAACGGCTCTCGGAAAAATCGGGAACCGACACTAGCACCTCGTTCGAGAGCAGAGTGACTTGTAGGAGCAGACGGTTCGTAGATAGGACTCCAAGTTAGAGTTTTAGAGGCAGTTACATCGGATTTTCCAACACTTAGGCTCGGGGGGTCTGGAACCGGAACCGGCCCCCGGAAAAATCGTAAACGGGCAAGAGTACCTCGCTCGAGGGTAGAGTGACTTGTAGGAACTGACGGTTCGCGGATAGGACTCCCGGTTAGAGTTTTAAAGGCGAAAACATCGGATTTTCCAACACTTAGACTCGAAAACGGCCCGCCGGGAGTCCAGAACGGGAAACGGCCCCCGGAAAAATTTGGAACCGGCACGAGCACCTCGCTCGAGGGTAGAGTGACTTGTAGGAACTGACGGTTCGTTGATAGGACTCCCAGTTAGATAATTAGAAGCGAAAATCGACGATTTTCCAACACTTAGGCTCGAAAACGGCCCGCCGGTGGTCCGGAACGGGAACCGGCCCCCGGAAAAATCTGAAACTGGCAAGAGCACCTCGTTCCAGGGTAGGGTGACTGTTAGGAACTGACGGTTCGCGGATAGGACTCCCGGTTAGAGTTTTAGAGGCGAAAACATCGAATTTTCCAACACTTAGGCTCGAAAACGGCCCGCCGGTAGTCCGGAACGGGAAACAAGCCCCGGAAAAATCGGGAACCGGTACGAGCACGTTGCTCGGGGGTAGAGTGACTTGTAGGAACTGACGGTTCGCAGATAGGACTCACGGTTAGAGATTTGGAGGCGAAAACATCGGAATTTTCGAACACTTAGGCTGGAAAACGGCCCGCCGAGGGTCCGGAATGGGAAACGGCCCCTGGAAAATTCGGGAACCGGCACGAGCACCTCGCTCGAGTCGAAATTAACTTCCAGGAACTGACGGCTCGTAAATCGGACTCCCGGTTAACGAATTAGACCAAAAAACGTTGGATTCTTAACACTTAGTCTTGAAAATAGGCCGTGGAGGTTTAAAACGGGAATCGGCCATCGGACAGCTCAGATATTAGCATGGGTACCCTTGTTCAAGGCCTAAGTAACTTGTTGGAATTTACGGTTAGTGAATCGGACTTCTGGTTATCGAATTAGACAAAAAAACCGCCCGATTCTCAACACTTAGACGGGAAAATAGGCCGCCGAAAAACTTAGGAAAAGATATTTATATATATTTATACATGTTTATCTTTCATTTATAATTTAATTCGTTGAAAAGATTCTAATGTTGTTTTTTTCATTGCAGATTGATTGACGATTTGTGGTCAGATGCAGACTTTTGGGGGTGTTTTATTCTTTTTTGTTTATTATGTATATGTATATATTGGATATTTATATGATCTGTATTATTGTTGATTATAATATTTGGTTAATGAGATGAATGATTATATGAAAAATGGCGATGGTTGTTAGGTAATTTAGCAACTTTTGTTTTAATGTATTTTTCATATTGAATGAAAAATGGTGATGGTTGTTGGGTAATTTAGCATCTTTTGCTTTAGAATATAAGTAAATGAACAGGTTTACTTTTGATACAGGTGTATAAACAGCTTTACAGGAAAATTATATTAAAAAAATGAATATTATATTTTTAAAAAAAATAAAATCACTTTTACCGACGTTTTATTTTCGTCGGTAAAAGTGGTTTTATTTTTTTATTTCTTTTACCGACGAAAATAAAAGTCGGTAAAAGTAGTTTTATTTTTTTTTAATTTATCCTATTTATTTTACCGACGAAAAAAAACATCGGTAAAAGTCGTTTAATTTTTTTTAGTTTTTCCTATTTTCTTTACCGACGAAAATAAACGTCGGTAAAAGTTGTTTTATTTTTCCTTTTGCTTTTACCGACGAATATAAACGTCGGTAAAATTAGTTTTGTTTTTTTGAATTCTGCCATTTTATTTTGCCGACGAAACTAAACGTCGGTGAAACTCGTTTTGTTTTAGTTTAGTTTTTTCCTTTTCTTTTACCGACGTTTTTTCTCGTCGGTAAAAGTGAAGAATTTTTTTATTTACTTTGATTTTTTATTTTGCCGACGAAAATAAACGTCGGTAAAGGTATTTATTAAATTTTTAGAAAACTAAAATAATATTTCCGACTTATTTAAAACGTCGGTAAAACTCAAAGAATCGTCGGTAAAAGTCTACTTTTTGCCGATGGAAAAATATTTCATCGGTGAAACATTTCACTGACCTTTTCTTGGCGACGTCTGACCGACGAAAGTTATTTCGTCGGTAAATGCCTTTACCGACGTTTTTCTGACTTTTGGCGACGAAAAAAAACATCGCTGAAAGTGTAATTTCTTGTAGTGACTTGTACCCCAATTTGCGAGGAAGCGATATTCCATCGATACTCGCAAAACCCAACCCGCGAGGAAGTGACATTCCATCAATAATCGCAAACCGAATGAGCAAGGAAGCGACATTCCATCGATACTTGCAAGACCATTCAGCGGGGAGGCGACGTTTAGTTGATACCTGCATTTTGAAAACCAAAATCCAGCTATAAACGCCAAATCCGGAGATAAACGCCAAATCCGGCTATAAACGCCAAAACTCGGCTATAAACGCCAAAATCCGGCTATAAACGCCAAAATCTGGCTATAAATGCCAAAACAAAAAAAAAATCGGCTATAAACGCCAAATTCGGCTTTCATGCCAACAAAACAAAACTTGGTTTACAAAAAAAAAAAAAAAACTCGGCTATAAATGCCAAAACTCGGCTATAAACGCCAAAATCTGGCTATAAATGCCAAAATTCGGCTATAAATGTCAAAACAAACAAAACAAAATTCGGTTCCTAAGCCATTCCAAAAAAATCGGCTTTCACGCCATCCAAAAAACTTTGGCTCTCATGCCACAAACAAAAAACCTTGGCTCTCATGTCACAAACAAAAATTTTGGCTCTCATGCCACAAACAAAATTTGGCTCTCATGCCACAAACAAATTTGGCTCTTACGCCACAAAATTAGGCTTTCACGCCATCCAAAATTTGGTTTTCAAACCATCAAAAAAATAGGCTTTTCGCCACAAAATTGGCTTTCATGCCCAAAACAACCCTTTGACAAAAGATTTTTACAAAATGACAACCTTTTGATCAAATTCTTAAACAAACATTCCCATCAACGTTTGCTAAAATTTGTTTTCAACAAAAAAAATTGATTTAAGTGAAAGGAAGGGGATACAAAAATATAGTACCAAAACTGTTTATACATTGAGGTACCAAAAAAAAGAAGAAGGAAAATGATGGAACGCGCTCCGAGGCGCCGTCTGGGGCGGCTACCGGGGTCGGCGGAACGTGGGAGTCCGTCGGGTCCGACCCTTTCGCGCCCTGGCAGGCCCTGAAGCGTGCATCAACATTTCTTTTGTGTGGGTGTGCCAGATTTTCTATTTTACTTGGAATTGCAAGTGGTAATCCGGAGATCAACCTTCGCAAGTAAAAAGGAAATCAACTTCTTTCAAGTTTTCCATTGCACAAATATTTAAGAAAAGAGACATTTTCTTGGTTTGCCGTGAAAGGCGATTTTGTTTGGCATTTATAGCCGATTTACAATTCTTATCAATAATGAAAGACAAGATTTGTGATTTTTGTCTCTTTTAGAAAAATACAAACTACAATGAAAAGCAAGAAAAGGAAGATCTAACTTTTCAGGAGATTGTGGGGGACTCGTTCAGATTGACGGTCGCAAGCCATGTATGGGCTTCGCCATCATCCATGCAGATGAGAACAGAAGATGCTCTTGATTCGCTTGGCTTGGCTATAACCTCAGGTTTTTAGAGGACAAAGACCAAGAGAAGGTCCTATGTCCAATAAAAAGCTAAGTAGACGGGCTGAAAAGCCACGTCTAAGCCATTGGAGGCAGCAGGAGAAGGCGAGGACCTTGGGGGGGGTGCCCCCCAAGGGACTTTTGTCACCTTGTAGTGGTGGCCGGTGCAGAACTTCAGCAGAGTTTTCTCTCTTTTTTCTTTCTCTGGATTCTTTCTGATCCCTTTTTTTCTGATCTTCTGATTTTCTCCTCTTTTTTTTGATCTTTTTCCGATCTCCATTTCAATGGAATGCTCTCCTATTTATAGGCCTTTGGTAGCCATTTAGGAGGGTTTATGAGCCTTAATGGCTTTAATGGGAGGAGTTACAAGATTTATTTCTTGATTTTGTAACTCCTTTTTCCTTGAATCTGATTGGCCGATGGAGATTAAGGGCTTTTAATCACCTTAATTACCATAATGGGAGGAGTTTCATGGTTTAAATGCCATGAATCAATTGACTTGTAACTCCCAAATGCTTGCTTCTGATTGGGCCGTCCAAAGAAATGAATTAATGACTGCAATAAAGCTAGTCAATTAACCACATTAATTGGTCGCCGAGCAGTCGAAGAGTCGCGGGCCATGCCGTGTCTTCTGGAATTCTTCTGGCGATGATCATCGATGGATCTACATGCTGATCGACATCGGATGAACATGTAACTTCAGACATTGATAGCTAAGAGTGGGCCGGTGACATCTGTCTTGTCGATTTCACGATCGGTCGGACAGAAAGTGCACTTTCTTGGTCGACCGGTCGGCGATCTTGGAGCGATCAATGATGATTTTATGCTTTTGACGGCGGATCCGAGATGTCGTCGGATATGAGTCAATTTCAAGCACTAAAAATCACATTTTCAGGGAACCACAGGGGCCAAAGTGCGCGAAACGCGAAAAAAGACGGAAAAACGGGTCACCGGCGGAAAATCCGGTGACCCGGACCTCCATGGTCGCCGGCGACCATGGGCCATGGTCGCAGGGGCCTGCGACCATGGGCCATGGTCGCAGGGGTCTGCGACCCTGGGGGATTTTTCCCCTTCGGAGCCCGTTTTGCGGTCGTTTTGAGGTCTTTTTCGTCGCCGTTTTCTTCTGTATTTTTCTTGACATTTCTTCTCATTTATTGGCTTGATTTCCCTGTAGAAAACTTGATGAGAATCCTTGCATTTTTAGAGTGCAAAGTTTCTAATTTTCCGGGAAAGCCGAAGACTTTGTCGCGTAGAGCTGCTGATTTTCCGCCAGAAGTCGAAACTTGGTCAAACGATGTCGGAATGACCTGAAATTTGAGGTGAAGCCTCCTGAGCAATAAATAAGACCAACCATAGGCTTTTGTTTGAGTTTTGAAGCCGTTTGGGGTCCCGTCGATGCTTCACTTGATTTTGCTGCGGGGAAAATGCCGAGCTTTGATGTGCGGTCAAACGATGTCCGATTGACCTGAAATTTGACGGGGAGCCTATTGGAGTCATTTTGGGACGTTCCATGGGCTCCGTTTTGGATGTCATGGTCCCGGGTTGCTCCGCCGCCGGTAGGCTTGATTTTCTCTCGGAGCATCGAAACCTGGTCAAACGTTGTCAGAATGACCTGAAATTTGACGTCCAGCCTTTTGGAAGCATGTTGAAGCCACTCATGCACTTGGTTTGATGAGCGAAGGCTTCGGCGGTTCCCGCCGCCGGGAGGCTTGATTTTGCTGCTCGAGCACTGATGGAGGGTCAAACGTTGTCGGTTTGACTTGAAATTTGGCATGGAGCCCTTTTGAGACATGCTGGAGTCATCCGTAGGCTCTGATCGAAGTTTTGACGTCTCCGATGATGTCGCCGCCGGGAGCGCCATTTTAGCTGTCGGAGAAGTGAAGTTAGGCCAAATGTTGTCGAAATGGCCCGAAACTTCATGTGTACTCTTCTCTTGGCTATCTTGAAGGATCTTGCAGTTTTTGTTTGATTCTGACAAGATTTGATTTTTTGGAGAAATTGCATTGCCTATTTATGGCAGGTTGCGACTTCATGCAGCTTTCTTGATGTTGAAGAGGCAAAGTGACATTTTTGGTGTCAACAAATGCCCCCTCGAGGTACAGCGACGAGTTGCTTGACTTTTGTAGTCGATGTGCCTCGAAGAGATTTTTGAAGGAGAGCTTGTGTCTTGACCAAGAGTCTTTGAGCAATCTTTCCTTTGGTAGAGTAGCCTTTGAGCTTCCAGGGGAATTTTATGGTAGTGAAAGGAATCACACACCATCTCGAGGCAAAGTTTTGAAGATGACATCAGGGATGTGGATTTGGGCTTTTGTTTTTGATCTTGTGACCTAACCAGCTATATATGGCAGGTTAGGGGATCGGGTTTTGGTTTTGACCTTGTGACCCAACATGCTGTATGTGGCAAGTTGGGGGATCAGGGTTTGGTTTTTTGTTTTGGTCTTGTGACCTAACAAGCTGTATGTGGCAAGTTAGGGGACCAGGATTTGGTTTTTGGTCACTCTTCGGGACTGTGTGGGTCCATTGGAGTGGTTTGGATTTTTGTGAAATGTCAATTTCAAGATTTTGGCTCAATTTGGTATATGAGGCTGGATGGTTTGATTTTTGGAAGCTCATGGGGCTTGGAATTTTTTGTATGGTTCAATCAACTCAGAAGAGGCATGGAACCATTATTGTATGCTCTTGGTAAGAGGGATTTTTTTCCTGACTAAAAGCCCATTTTTTTTTTTTATTTTTTTATTTTTTTTTTATTTTTTTTTTTTAGTGCCTAGGTGGTCAAACCTGGCTCATATGGGCTAGCCCATGGGACCTTAAGCTTTTTAGGATGGCTTAGATCTCATGTGGGGCCATTTTTGTAAAGAATATCTAAAGATATCTCATTTGGATAGAGAATATCTAAAAATATCTTTATGGGAGAGAATCTCTCATATTCCCTTAATTTGGGAGAGAATATCTCAAGGTATCTTTCTTTTTGGGAAAGAATCTTCAATATCCTTTTTTGTTGGAGAGAATCTCTCATTTGATTGATTTTGGGAGGAAATCTCTCAAAGACATCTTTCTTTTTGGGAAAGAATCTTTCTAATTCCTTCTCTTTTGGTAAGGTTACTTAATTAGTAACACTTACCTTTCTTCTTTGTTTCCTTCTTTGATTTGCTCTCTCCTATAAAAGCAAAGGGAGGTAGGATCTCTTGCTCTTATTGCTTTCTTTTGCAACAATCTCAAGGGAGCTCCAAGACCAAGAGTTCTTCTTCTTCAAGGATCTTCAAGCTTTTTCCTTCTTCTTCTCCATCAATGGCTTCAAGTAAGTTTTCTCTCTTTTTCTTTCAAGAAAACTCCATGTAGAGAATAGGATGGTAAAAAGAAGAAAGTTTCTCTCTTTTTTTTTCCTTCTTTTTTTTTTTCTTTTCTTTTTCTTTTCTTTCTATTCTTCTTCTTTTTTTTTTCTTTTCCACGTGATTTCTCTTTTTTTTTTTTTTTTTTTCACGTTTTTTTTTTCTCTTTTTTTTTTTGTGGGCCGTACGGACAGATCCGTACGGATCTGGTCCGTACGGCCACGTGGCCTATTTTTTTTTTTTTTTTTTTTTTTTTTTTTTTGCTGTTTTCTTTCTTCTCTTTTTTTTTGTTTGAGAAAGTTTTTTTTTTTCTTTTCTTTCTCCCCTTTTTTCGAGAAAGTTTCTTCTCTTTTTTTTTTTTTTTTTTTTTTTTTTTTTTTTTTTCTTTTTGCTCATCATGATAATGCGTTTTTTGTGCAAATCTAGATGTTCATGCATGTACTATTTGTAGATTGAGCATGATAGCATACCTGAAAATCTTTGCAAATTTGGGAATTTGGAGCTTGCAGTGATGTTGAGCCCTTCTTGATTTTGCGGAGATTTTGAGGTTTCGAAAGTTTGGAGTCTCGGAGCTCGCAGCGATGTTGAGCCCATCTTCAAACTTTCTATTTCCGTCGGGGTATTTCCTTTTTTCTTTGGAATTGCCCAGGGGTCATGCCAAAATTTCGCCAGATTTTTGGTGGGACAAAGTGGCCCCCTTTTTTTTTTAGCGAAATCCTGTCATTTTGATGACGATCTTTTTCTTTTCCAACCTTTGCAGGTGGTTCCTCCAGAGCGAACAAGGGTAAAGAGCCTGCTACAAGCGTACCTCGTCGATCTGCTAGATCTTCCAATGTGGCCGTTCAACAGGCCTGGGAGAAGGTCCAGTTTGTTGAGAAGAACTTGGAAGAATGCGATTCCCTCAATCGTGATGAGATGAGACAGCGATTGATCGCTCTCAAGGACGAGGAATTCTATAAGATCATGGTAAGCAACCGTCCTTGGGTTATGGACGATCTGAGGGTTTTGCCCAAGCCTACCTTCTTCTTTGGAGATGCAGTCCCTGACGACTTGACATACCAAAGGAGATGTTTTCAGTTCTCTTACACAGCTGATGGTGAAGAGAGAACTATTTCTACCCGGTCGTCTTTTGACCGGACCATCTCGATCCTGAGCCTTTCTCCCACGTGCCCTAAGAGGGAAGATCCTCCGAGCTGGGTGAAGAGGACCAGTGTGATCAAGACCGGGGTTTTTGTTGGTGGACCTTCCGGTTTTGCGGAGAAGCCACCTGTCCGTATGGACATGTTGATGCCAGCCAGCGGCTACCAGGGCTCTGATTATCCGTCGGTCGATTTGAGACCGGTGGGCCTTGGCGTTTTCAGCGGTGACGGCAGTACTTGGGTGAAGCCTTTTCGACTTCGTGGCCGTTTCAATGCTGACTCCGATTGGAAGTCATGGACTGACCACACCTTGCTGAGTGGGGGAGCCGTTTTGAAGGAAGCCGGGATTTTTGACGCGGTCCGCGCTTTCAGGGAGACCGTGACTTTTTCCGATGATGCCTTCATGGCTATGTTGGAGTCTTTCCTCCCTCAGACCAATACCTTCGTTGTCACGAACGGTGAGATTGGTTTTTCTCTGAAGGAGTTGAGTGCTATTACTGGATTGCCCATCCTTGGCAAACTCTACGAGGAGTTCATGCCGATTGACAGCGTCCTTGAGGAGCAGTCAGAGGAATTCAGGCTCCTATACTTTCAGCTCGTCGCCTTCTATGATTTTTTGAAGGAGGGCTCGAAAGTGAGATCCAGCAGTTGGAAGAGTTATGGCTCTTCATTCTTCAACTTCTTTGACAGCAAAGAGTCTTCTGATAGCATGACCCGGGAAGACAGGAAGAAGACTTCGGTCATGCAGGAAGAGTTGAAGGGTTTCTTCGCGAGCACAGATGCCATTTGTTCTGACATTGCATTGCGGAGAGATCTTGCTTTTTACCTCACTTTTTGGCTAGGTGAGGCTATTTTTGCTGGTGGAGATGGGACGCACATCAGGCCGCATTGTATTTTTCCGGCTTGTCAGATGGCGTTTGGAGAGCGGCTTGCTTTGGTGCCCGCTCTTTACTCCTACCTGTGTACCGAACTGCAGGCTGCTGCTTTCTTGGTTCGGCTTGGGCTCCCTATGAATAGGGTATTTTCAGCCCATATCTTTTATTCGTGGTTTGTATACCACTGTCCTGGCTTCCACCAGCTGGGTGCTGCACAGGATGATGATCCTCTGATGATTCGATTGGCTAAGGGAAAAGCCGTATCTGAATCACTTTTGTTTGCCCGCATGAGGATCCGACGGTTCAGGGACGTCGAGATGGGGCAGTCTTCAGTTAAGCTTTCTCCGGAGTTGCGGAAGAAGGCTTTTGATTTTGGTGCCTCCCGAGACTCTACCAGAGCAGGGTCGGGAAGGCATTACCCTTTGACCAATGCAGAGAAGGAGTGGCTTTTCAGCATACGAGTCGGCACGATGGTGTACCGTAGACATCTTTTCGTCGACATCCAGCCGTATGTACCTTCTCGCTTTGCGCTTCAGTTGGGCTTCTCTCAAGGCGTTGTTGGGGCGCCTTCGAGTATGGTGAAGCGTTTTGGAGGTTTGCAGGATGGCAGAAATGCATGGGCTTTCTATAGTGCTGAAGACACTACTGCCACGATTTCTTATCCTGAGCTGTCGACTTTCCGAACTGCCGGCTTCACGAAGTGGTTCGCGGAGAGCTTTTTGGCATATCGGGGGCTTTCCAAGAAGGAGCTTGATGTAAAGCTGTCTTCTGGAAAAGGCATTGGGAAGTCGGATGGCGTCCGGCGAGAGGAAGTTTGGGCCTTCCTTTCTGGAGAGAAGCACAAGATAGGCTTTCTCGGTGACCAGGGCGTCATTGGTTCTGAAGCTGTTCGGGAAGTACCTGATGAGGCTTTGGAGCAGCTAGAACAGGAGGAAGCTGAGCTCGATGCTTGGATGCAAGCGGCACAGAGGCGAGCTTCCGCGGAGTCTACGGGCGAGAGCAGACCATTCAGTGAGGAGTCAAGTGAGAAACCTGACTCTGATAGTGGGGCGGGTTCTTCTAGGAAGCGAACCCGTAGAGGTAGGAAGAGGAGGAGGAGTCAGCGTCACACGGGGCGGGACGAAGACTCTCCTAATGTGGAAGTCCCTCTCACTGTCAATGAGGAGGTGCCAGGGGAAGCTGACGAACCTCCGGAGAAGAGGATTCGGGAAGAAGAGACCATCGGTGAAGGTATGATTCTTCCTTTTTCTTTTTCTGCTTCTTTCATGGGGCTTTCCATGTTCTGATTTGTTTTCTCACCCTGCTGCTGCCTCTTTTTTTTTTAGCAGAGAATGAAGACTTGGCGATGCCTGAGGTTCCGACCAATGAGGCGGTGATGGAGCCGGTTATGGCATCTGAAGAAGAACCGAGGGACTCTGGAATGATTCCAGAATCTCCAATTGGTATAACTTCTTTCGCTTTCTCTTTTTTTTTGCCTGCGACTTGATTTGCTAACATTTTTCTTGTCAGCTGACTTGCCACAGGATTCCGATGACTTTGAACCATCAATGGACGCAAATGTTGATGATGCTTCCGATGAGTTCATGGAGGAAGAGAGTGTTCCGCCAGTCGTCGAAGAAGGTACTTTGTAGTAATGACCCTGATGATTTTTTTTAACAGGATCATATTCATACCTTTTTGTGTTTCATTTGCAGGTTTTGAAGTGACAGAAGAGAGTCCATCGCTTTCTTCAGAACCAGAACAAGGGATGCCAGAGGTCGATCCGGAGGTAGAGACCAGTTCAGACATGATTGAGGAGATGCCTCGTGTTGAGATTCCCTCTCCAGTGGCTCCAAGTGAAAAGAGTTCTTTTGTTACTCTTCCAATGGGACATGACATGAGCAGCCGATCAGCGGAGAAGGGTGAATCTTCATCCAGTTCGTCTCTTCAATTTGCGAAGAAGGTGCTGGCTCGGGTTTTGAGTTCTTGGATCAAGACTCTCCTTTCTGGACACTTGGAAGCAGGATTTGGCATGATCCCACATGTGCAGGAGATTCTCACTGATACCGAAGAGGTTGGTCTGGATGTCACAGGTGCCAGGGCGACCGTTGATAGGATCATTGCACTGGGTGACAAGTGGTTTGAGACCATGGGCTTCCCTGACGACCAATTCTTCAAGGAGATGTTCTTGGACCCTGCTGATAAGGCTAAGTCTGACCTGAATGAGGCTACACAAAGCAAGAAGCAGCTAGTTCGGGAGAAGAACAAGGAAGAGCTAGCCATCATCGGATTGAGGCATGACCTTAACGTCCTTGATAGGGAAGTTGAGGAGGCCAGGAAACGTCTTGAGCATTTGAAGGCACAAGTCGATGCTAAGTGGGCTGCTATAACAGAGGCTCGTGACAGGGAGAGTACTCTGATTCGCAGGGTTGCAGATGCCGGTCAAGTTCTCGAGAGGAGGACTCTAGAAAACGAACGATGGCAAACTGCTGGGGAAGAGCTTCCCAGTGTAAAAGAAGGGTTACGGCATTCGCCAGCATCTCATGGCAAGTTCCTGAAGAAGCGTGCCTTGGAAACTCTGACGGATGAGGCCAAAAGTTTGCTTGAGGAGCTGAAGCTTTGGCTGGAGACCATTTTTGGCTGAGCTCCTGATTTTTTATAGCAGAAACCATTCTTCTTTTTTTTTTTGGTACCACATGTATTTTTTGGTACTTCTTTTTTTTTGCAGTGCTTGTGAACACTTTTTTTTTGGTACCACATGTATTTTTTTGGTACTTCTTTTTTTTCTTGTTTTCCCTACGCTCACTCAAATCTTTTTGTGATGAAAGCAATTGCTAAATGGGATTTGATCAAAAGTTTTGTCATTTTGTGAAAATCTTTTGTCAAATGATTGTTTTGGTAGGGGAAACGAATTCGGCATGAAAGCCGGATTTTTGTGGCATTTGCAGCCAGTTTTGACATGAGAGTCAGGTTTTTTTTTTTGTGTGGCATTCATAGCCGATTTTTGAGATGGCATAAAAGCCAAAAATTTTGTTCGTGGCATGGGAGCCAATTTTGAGATGGCATGGAAGCCGAAATTTTATGGCGTAAAAGCCAAAATTTGGGTTGGCATGGAAGCCGGTATTTGTTTTGTGGCATCTATAGCCAGTTTGGTGGCATTGATAGCCAATTTGTGGCATTTATAGCCGGTTTGGTGGCATTGATAGCCAATTTGTGGCATTTATAGCCGGTTTTGTGGCATTGATAGCCAATTTGAAAGCCAAGTTTTGGTTTGTCGGCGTGAAAGCCAATTTTTTGTGGCATTGATAGCCGGTTTGTGGCATTTATAGCCGGTTTTGACATGAGAGTCAGGTTTTTTTTTTGTGTGGCATTTATAGCCGATTTGGTGGCATTGATAGCCGGTTTTTGGCAAAAGAGCCAGGTTTTGGCATTTATAGCCAGATTTTTTTTGCTTTCAAAATGCAGGTATCGACTAAATGTCGCCTCCCCGCTGAATGGTCTTGCAAGTATCGATGGAATGTCGCTTCCTTGCTCATTCGGTTTTGCGAGTATTGATGGAATGTCACTTCCTCGCGGGTTGGGTTTTGCAAGTATCGATGGAATGTCGCTTCCTCGCGAATTGGGGTGCAAATATCGACTAAGCGTCGCTTCCCTGCTTTTCCCAAAACTTTTGGTTTTGCGGGTACTGACTTGATGTCGTTTCCCCGTGATTTTTGAAATTTGAGGTTTTCTCGAACCTTTGAAATTTGGGTTGTGGATATCAACTGAAATGTTGCGTCTCCACGATTTTAGAGGTTTTGGAAGTATCGAATGGGGTTCGCATCCTTCCGATTTTTTGAGTTTTGCGAGTATCGACTAAGTGTCACTTCCCCGCGGTTTTTGAAAAAACCATTTTTTTGTTTAAAGACACGAGGGTCGTAAATTTTGACCTAAAACCATTTGGCGGTAAAAGGTAAGGTAGACTAGGGTGGAAATCCCTGAATCCGAATTTTTTGTTTCAAACCATGAATTTTGGTTCAAGGATCGAAAGTTTTGGTCAAGTCAGGGAGAGGCTCCTAAACTTGGATTTTTTTTGTTTTTGAACAATGAAACGATAAAAATAAGCATTGTTTTTGAATCTCTAGAAATTTTGACATTTGATATGAAAATTCTAAAGAGAGTGGGTTTGACGAGCGAGTACCTGAGAACAGGTTTTGGCCATACAGGCATTGCTCTTACCCAGTTGGGTAAGTCTTCAAGGGTAGTACCGCTTCAAGAACTTGCCGTTGATAGGCAGCATACATCTGTCGCCTTCCATGTTTAGGAGGGCATATGCGCCATTGGAGAAGACCTTGTCGATGACGTAGGGTCCCTCCCATTTTGGTTCAAACTTGCCTTTGGACTTGTGAGCGAAGACCATTGGTCTTTTTACCGTAAGAACCAAGTCACCCTTTTTGTAGGCGCGTTGCCGGACCCTTTTGTCAAAAGATCCTGCCATGCGTGCTTGGTAAAGTTCAATGCTTTGTCGAGCTTCGAGCCGTTTCTCATCGAGATTGTCCAGCTCATGAAGTCGTAATTTCGCATTGCTTTCTTGAGTCATGTCATTTTGTAGAGATACCCTCAGAGAAGGAATTTGTACCTCTAGGGGCACGACAGCTTCGCATCCATAGACCAAGGAGAATGGTGTGCTATGGGTTGGTCCTCGAACGGTGGTTCGATAGGCCCACAAAGCTTCAGACAGTTTATCGCTCCAGTCTCTTTTGTGACTAGAGACCATTTTCTTGAGGATTTTGCAGAGTGTCTTGTTGAAGGCTTCTGCTAATCCGTTTGCTGCCGGATTGTATGGAGTCGAAGGACAGCTTTGAATTTTGTATTTGTCGCAAAACCTGTAGAATCGATGATCCCGGAATTGTGGTCCGTTATCATGGACGAATCTCTTGGGTATGCCGAAACGACAAATGATGTTGGTGCGCAGGAACTGAAGAATTGATGAGGTCTTCATTTCGTTGAACGCAAATGCTTCTGACCACTTGGAGAAATAATCCGTTGCGGCGAAGATGAAGCGATGACCTTTGCTTGAAGGGGGAGAGATAGGACCTATGATGTCCATGCCCCATGCTTCGAAAGGCCATGAGATTGCTGTAGGATGCAGCCATTCTGGAGGCATGTGAATGTAATCTCCGTGAACTTGGCATAGCTGGCAGCGTTTGGCAAATTGCATTGCATCGGGTACCATGGTAGGCCAGTAGTAACCCAACCTTTTGATTTGGTCATAGAGCTTGGGACCAGCCTGATGGGCTCCACAAAGACCAGCGTGAACTTCTTTGAGTGTTTCTTCAGCTTCTTGTTGTGACAAGCAGCGTAGGAGTACTCCATTGAAGGATTTCCTGTAAAGGATTTTTGAAGGGATATCCAAATGAAAGTTTGGGGCTCGCCTTTGGATGCTTACCCGTTCTTTTGGATCTTCAGGTAGGATTCCGAACATAGTGTAATCAATGAACGGATCCCTCCAGTCGCCGATTGAAGTTTGAAGGATAGAGATCCGACTTCCAACCACTCGGTGGCATTCAGCAACTGCTTGGTGTGTGTTAAGAGGAGGGAGGATCCTTCTCTCACACACTGTAATTTGCATGTTTTCCCCTTCCTGGATCGCCATTGATGCGGCAAGTCCGGCCAGGGCATCTGCACGGATGTTTTCACCTCTACGAATGTGGGTGATGTGACAGATGTCAAACTTTTGCAGAAGCGATTGTGCCTTGTTGTAATAAGGCAGCAGATCAGGCTTCCTGACTTCATATTTCTGATTCATCTGGTTGACGATCAGTTGAGAGTCTCCAAAGACTTCCAGCATAGTGATACCGGATTCGATGGCGAGTTCCAATCCTAGGATCAGAGCTTGGTATTCAGCTGCATTGTTTGTGCATGGTTCCAATAGCGAGAAAGCGTGTGGAATCATGTATTTGTCAGGGCTAACAAAGAGGATGCCAACTCCCGAGATCAGCTTTCTGTTTTCATTTGTCCTGGTTGCATCGTCAAAGTACATGTCCCAGGAGGCATTTGGTGAGGAAGTCTCCACGTTGTAGACAGGTTCGTCTGGGAGATCATCTCTGAGTGGTGAATCTTTAGGCAATGGATGCTCTGCGAGGAAATCTGCTAGAGCTTGGCCTTTGATTGCTTTTTGTGGCACATACCTTATATCAAATTGTGATAGAAGGATGGACCATTTTGCCAGTCGGGCATTGAGAGAACCTGCCTTTGTGACAAGAACCTTCAAGAGATTGATCCTTGAGACCAGGTAGACTGTGTTGGAAAGCAAGTAGTGACGTAGCTTTTGTACGGCGAACATCACTGCAAGGCATTCCTTTTCGACTGGAGAGTAGCGATGCTCTGCACCTACTAGCATGCGGCTGAGGTAGTATAGAGCAGCTTCTTTTCCCTCACCATTCTCTTGTGCAAGCAGAGCGCCTACAGAATGATCAAGAGCTCTTGTGTACAAGATGAATGGTTTTCCAGTGGCAGGGGCAGCTAACACTGGAGGTTTGGTCAGGTATGACTTGATATCTTGAAATGCGGCTTCACAGTCGGCATCCGAGACAAAGTCTACACCTTTTTTCATCAATCGAGAGAATGGACGGCATTTCCCCGAAAGATTGGAGATGAACCGTCTGATGTAGGCCAATCTCCCTTGAAGCCCTTTTAGTTCCCTTAGGGTTCTTGGAGAGGGCATTTCTAGAATAGCCTTGACTTTTATGGGGTCAAGTTCTATTCCAGCTTTCCGAACAAGGAATCCGAGAAACTTACCCGACGAGACGCCGAAGAAGCATTTTAGAGGATTCATCCGCAGTTTGTGTTTGCGGAGTCGGAGGAAGACTTCCCGAAGATCTTTGAGATGGTCTTCTTTTCTTCTGCTTTTGACGGCGAGGTCATCAACGTAACATTCGACCGTTTTGTGCTGCATATCTTGGAATATTTTCATCATAGCCCTCTGATATGTGGCACCAGCATTTTTCAGACCAAATGGCATGACAGTGTAGCAATACACGCCAAATGGAGTCCGAAATGAAGTGTGTTTTTCATCCTCGGGATGCATCTTTATCTGATTGTAACCAGAGAAGCCATCCATGAATGTCATTCGCTCGAATCCGCAGGTATTGTCAATCATCACCTCTGGTATGGGGAGCGGGAATTCATCTTTAGGGCAAGCGCCATTCAGGTCTCTATAGTCAATACAGACTCTGATCTGCCCATTTTTCTTTGTCACGGGGACAATGTTGGCCAACCATTCTGGATGTTGTTCCTCACGGATGAAGCCGACGCTTTTGAGCTTTTGAACTTCTTGTTCAATTTTATCCATCACATCTGGACGGAATCTTCTTTGGCCTTGTTTGACAGGCTTGATGTCTTCTTGAAGATTGAGTTTGTGGACTGCTACTTTGGGGTCTAAACCAGGCATTTCAGCGTAGGACCATGCAAAGCAATCAACGAACTCACGAAGAAAAGCGATATACTCGGGTAACTCATCATCCTTTATATTCTTGCTTATGAATACAGGACGTGGGTTATCAGGTGTTCCCAAGTTTATCTTTTCAACAGGATCTTCTGTCGGAAGGTTCGAAGGTGGTTCCTCCACAATATTTTCGGAGGCTTCCAACTCAACGAAACCTTCTGGAGTTTCAACTGCATTACCAGACCAAGGCTCTGTTCCTTTCCATGGATTTTCTTGATTGGTGATCTCCTCAAGGCTTGCTATGAGATAGTCCCAATCGCCTGTTGAGTCTGGTATTTCTTTTGGAGACGAGGGTTCTTCTGGGTCAGGATGCCACAAGTCTGTATTATCGGACGATTCCTCTTTATCATCAGAGAAATCATACCAATTGGATGAGCTTCCTGGATTTTTGTCAGGTAACTCTTTAAAGAGATTTCCAGGGAGATCGATGTCTTCGTGGACTTGAGATGTTGAGGCTTGGTCGGTAAAACGACTTTTAAGCTTTTGTGTCAACTGTCTCAGAGGAGTGTCGGGATCATACCCTAACCCATATGAAGACTTTTCTACATGACCGTAGAGTCTCCAATCTTCCAGCTGGCTTTTGGTCAAGGCGGGCTCCAATGGCGTGAGAATACCGCGTTTTTCTCCCAAACCGACTGGGTTTTGAGCGTCAAAGCCCATTTTCTTCATGATAGCTTGTGCCACAGGACTATATAGAGATAGCTGAGGCATACCTTCATTTTGAAAAGGTTCCAGCATGGAGTTTGATGAAGAAGCGTCCGATCTATGGAAGAAGATCGGCCTTTGCTTTGGTGATGTTGCCGGAACAACAAAGGTAGCTGACGTAGGATCTTCTACATCAGCAGGTGTCTCCATCGGAGTGAGAGCAGGCTGAACTTGCTGAGTGTCAGCTTGGCTTGACGATGCATCGTCTTCTGGCTCTGAGTCCGAGTCTGTGTCTTGCATGATAGACACGAGAGAGACAACAAATTTGCCCCCAGGCTTTTGTTTCGCCTTCTTCACTTTAGTCATGATGACCAAAGGTTTTGAATTCTTGAGGGAGATAACGAAGGGAGATTGACTACTCTCTTCTAATTTGCCGGAGGGTTTGTTTTCTTCCGGTGATTTTTGAGGAGCCTTGCCTTTATCTTTCTGGAGATTTTCAGCAGGGGGTGCTATTTCCTCTTCTTCTTTTTCTCCTTCATACATTTGGGAGTCTGCGAAGTGGACTTCTTTACCTTTGAAGGGTTTCCTGTCCGCAAAGACTCGATGTACCATGCCGTCGTCGCCGACAAACTTGATGCATTGATGTAGAGTTGAAGGGACAACACCGTTCTCGTGTATCCAAGGACGTCCGAGAAGGATGTTGTAGCATGAGGGGGTTTTTATTGCATACACAGTGACCTCAGAGATAAGATCACCGATTTGCAATTTGAACCTGATTTTGCCGATAGGCCTTTGAGTGCTCCCATCGTATCCAAAGATAGATACAGATGTGTGGCTTAGCTTGCTGGGTGGGATGCCCAACTCTTCAAGAGCCGAAGTGGAGATAAGGTTGAGTGCAGAACCTGGGTCGATCTGAACTCTATGTATCGGCATTTCTTTGATGTACCCTGTGAAGTACATGGGTCGGTTGTGCTTTGCTTCGCCAAGTAGGAGGTCTTCCTTAGTGAAGGCGATGGTTGCACTGGCTGCCTTTTGAACCGAGAGGCATTGGATGCATGATCCCTCAGTTTTCTTTTCTCCCTTTGAGGAAGTTTCAGAGTTTTTGACCCGGTAGTCCATTTCAATTTGGAGGACTTGCGGGGCATGTTTGTCGACATCCTCATTCAGTTTTTGTAATTCTGAGATGAGATTATCACGAATGCGTGGAGACATTCGTAATAAATCCAGGATGTGAAGACGTGCAGGTATGTGTTTGAAGTGCTCAACCAAGTCATACTTGAAAGCCTCCTTAGGGCCTGCATGTTCATTGTTTTTGCCACTGGGGGCGCTTACAACATCTTTTCCCGAAGGATTTACATAAGTAAAGGAAGATTGGTTGTAATTCTTGTGGTAGTCCCGGCCAGAGCGGGTGCCTCTACCAACTTCGAGAGCTTCTTGAGAAGGATCTTCGTTTGGAAGATTGTCTTCAGGATCAAGAGGCTGTCGTTTTTCATCTACTGGGGATGTATCTGCAGCAGAGTTTCCATCCTCAGTGATTGTGTTGCACGGAGCATTTTCCGGGAGCAAGTCCTGAACAGCATCCAGCAGCTTTTCTTCTTCGTTGACCCATCCATCACCCCAAGTTGGGTTTTCTTCATGATGATGAGTCGGGAAGAATGTGTATTCTGAAGTCACAGTCTCAGGAGAAGAAACCTGAGAGGGTGTCATCTCTGTGAAAGTCACGTGAGACGAGGTAGCTCCAGAGGATACATTGCTAGGCGTCGTCGGAGTGTAGGTAATCTCATCAGACGACGCTTCAGAAGAGCTATAGTCCTGATATATTACATTACAGGAAGCTCTGATAGGAGATGTTGCCTGCTCGGAGTCAGAACCATCCTCGGATGTAAGAGGATCATCAATCCAGCAATGTTCTCCATTTTCAGGAGTTGAGGGAGGAGGTACCTGATGGGCTTCAGGGACTTCCGGCTCTGGATTGTGAGGAATCTCGTTGACGCGGTCTTGCTCTTGTTCTAGAGCGAGACGCTGCAAGATCCTTGCATATTCTTCAAGATCAGGCATGGGAGCCAGATCCTCTTCTTCGTCTTCTCCGTGTGGCTCAACATAGTTGATTTCCACTGGAGCAATGACAGGTGCTGGGTTAACAGCATCTTCTTGTGCAGCCTCTTGGTCTTCTTCATCATCAGACCAGGATCCTTGTGGCTGTAAGGGGTTATACCAGATTACTGGCATAAGGTGAGTTTCAGGAACCCATTCTTCATCGGAGAGATATTCTCCTGTTTCAAGGGATTCTTCCCACTCATCAGTGTAGCCGGACTCGAATCCATCATCGGTGTCGCTGGACTCGTATCCATCAATGGAGAATCCAACTACCGAGTTGCAAGAGTATGATGCCCCCTGCATGGCTTCTTCTCTGAATTGAGGTGGCATGAAATCACTGAGAGTGAGTTTTCTTACCCCCTTTGAAGTCTCTGGAAGGGACGTTTCTGTTGCCCCAAGTGAAGTGGTAGAGGAGGCCTCTGCCTTTTCAGGGACTTCTTGTTTTGGCTGGGTCTTCTCTTGCCGTTTGAGCCTGAGGAGATGTTTCCTAGCCTGCCTTCGCTGTTGAGCGGTCGGCTTTGTTTTGACGATCTCCCAATTTTCATCTTCCAGGAGATCGGGATGTACCCATATGGGTTGTCCGTCTGGTGTCGGGCAAGGAACCAACACTTCGGACGTTTGAATTCTTTTTATCACCTTGAAGGAAGTAGTGATCTTCTTCTTCGGTGATTTTGGTGTTTGTCCACATGACACCATGTTGACGGAGGCAGTCCCATAGTTTTTGTCAAAGGTTATGACTCCGTTCCTCCACATCTCATTGATCTTCTCTCTCACAACGAAGCATTGATTGAGAGGATGTGAGATCATCTGGTGGTATGGACAGTACCGAGGATCGTTGGTTTTGCCAACGTCTCCCGGTCTTTTGGGCTCTGGCAAAATGAGTTTGCCATTTGCTAGGAGAGCCTCAAAGATTTCTTCAACGTCTTCATCGAACGGATATTTCTTTTCTACGCGTTCTTTGAAGGCATCAGAGAGTTCAGGCCTTTTACCTGCAGTTTTGTTTTCAGCTTTCTTTGGCTGCTGAGGAGCTGACTTGGTTTGCACATTGAGGACCTCTTTCTTCTTTGGTTTAGAGGTTGCAACAGCAGTCGGCTCTTTCTTTGAAGATTTCTGACTGTTGAGGTCTTTGATCACCGTTTCAGCTTCCATGGAAGCTTCGAGGAGTTCCCCCAGGTTCTTTGATTTGTTGCCGATGATCATGGAGCGGATTTTAGCTCTCATGTTGTTTCGGCAGATGTCGACTAGCGACGCTTGTGGCAGTACATCTGAGCATTTGTACGCCATTGCTTTCCACTTGTGAATGAAGTCATAAGTTGACTCATTCTCTCCCTGTTTTAGGCTGCAGAGCTGAGCCATAGTAACAGGATGATCCTCACCTTGGAAGTGGGTCAGGAAGCGTGTCTCCAGCATAGCCCAGTTCTGAATGGAGTTCTCCGGCAGAGTGGAGTACCAATCGAAGGCCGTACCTTTTAGGGTACTTGCAAAGAGGCGAATCTTGAGTGCATCTTGATCCGCGATAGCTCCCGTCAAGATCTTGAAGTGGATGACGTGTTGTCTGGCCGATCCTTTCCCCGTATATGTTTGGAGAGTAGGATGTTTGAATTTTGTGGGGAACGGGACCGAGTCCATCCATAAAGGATATGGTGGCTTGATCCCATGCTCTTTGAGTATATCCTCTTCTTTAGCTTTGGCGAGGATACTGTCTACGTCCTTTTTGGTAAGGGCGCGTGACTCATTTTCTTCACAATTCTCCTCGTTATTGTTATGATTCGGAGGAGGCTCATTGTTCACCTGATTTTGGACGACAAGGAGAATGTTTTCCATCAGAGTTTCAATCCTCTGCTGGCCTTGTTCCAACTGCTGGATGCGTGTGAGCGCATCATCTCGAGGTGGATTCTGAGGTGGTGGCTCAGAACTTGTAGCCAAGACGTTCATCCCTCGGGATTCGAACGAAGAAATCGTCCTGGTGACCGAGCTGGGGCTCATTCTTTTTGATGAAGAGCTTGATGAAGGATTACTCTCCCGTCCTTGGCTTGAAGGGGCAGGAGATTCTTCGGAATGTCTTTGTGTCCTGGTGATGCTACGGGTCACCGGACGTCGGACATGGATTTTTGATGCTGACCTTTGGCGTCTTCTGGTTTTTCCAACCATATGGACGGCAGCAACTTGGTCGGGTCTTTCTTTTTCGACCCATTTGTGGGAGACTTGAAGTGTAGGAGGCTGGGTCCGTTGCTTCTCTAGTCTCTTTTGTCGATATGACGCACGGCGGCGTGCTCGACGAGCGATTTGAGCTTCAGTCAGCTCTGGCTGGGCTCTGACGATGAAGGATGTGCTCCCTCGGGCGCAGCAGCCGAGCTTGTCTTCTTTGTGGTTGGGCAAGGACAGGATGCGGACCCGGTCCTTTGCCTGTTGCAGCGAAGCTTTAAACCTTTCGAGTTCGGCCCCTGTAGAGATGAAGGGTCGAACTGAAGGAGTGTAGGCCTTAGCAGGTGCTTGGAGAGGCCTGGTGATGCGTGATCTGATTTTGGGCCTGTGGGAGCAAGCCGGTTCATGCTGGGTTGACTTGGGAGTCAAGTTGGAGATGGGTCTCTCCTCTTTCATGTAGGCAAGAGGGTAGAACTGGTTCTCCTTGAGTGGGGCCAGGTATGCTGGCTTGGTGGATGTTTGAGACCTTCTTTGTTTTGGGGAAGGTCTTGGAGACCAAGTCTTGGGATAGACCTGGTTGTTTGTTGGTCGAGGCTTCGCGGGGGTGCCGCGGGCTTCGGGCTTTCGGGCGCTCGCCTTTGGTGTCACGGGAGTGACACGTTGAGAGGCGATCTTCTGCTTTTTAGCAGGCGCAGCTTGTTCTTCGGGAAGTGGGAATGGTCCCAGTGTCCCGAAGACGATGGTCCGGGGAGTCGAGGTCGACCCGGAGTTCAGAGAGTTGCCGAGGGAGTTGACGCTTCGGCAGCTGGCAGGGCGCTTGTAAGTGCGCTCGGTTTGCTTCTGTTGAAGCATGAGTTGGTGCTTGTTCTCATCGAAGATAATGGTTAAGGCTGCCATTGTTAGTTTCGAAAAAGTTCTGAAACAAGACCACATCCATTAGTAATCACAAGAATATAATGATCATAAATGGGAATTTCTATGGTTGTCTTTTCAAATCGCTCAAGGGATATGACCCAAGCGACATGAAGAAGGCAAAAAGCCATAGATGGTACAATTGTTCTGACAGCGAACATGGTAGGCTCGAAATGAGCGTTCCAATGACTGCTAGAAGTAATTGTATACCTAAATTCGACTTATCGAGAAGCGGAGCTTGCTCGAGATAAGAAGAATATAAGGTAGGAGTTACAAATGTGCCGGTCACAGATACAGTAGACCCTGAAAGGGCGTACCAGTATTGCTATGCACAAATGTTGGAGATCGCATCCATGAGATGGGATTCTTTGTTTTTTGAAATGTCAAGATTGGATTCATCAAAGAGAGCAGATGATATTCCGATCCGAATACGGGCTCAACGATTTCCGCGAGCGCCAGTACCCAGAAGGGAAGGAACCACAATTTCTCGGATCTGAATCTAAAATGACGAGAGTTTTTTTTTTTTGAAGATTTTTTTTTTTAGATTTTCATTTTTTTTTTTTAAACAAAATCTTTTTTTTTTGTTTAAGATTTTTTTTTTTGAAAATCTTTTTTTTTTATTTTTTATTTTTTTATTTTTTTTTATTTTGATTTTTTTATTTTTTTTAAGATTTTTTTTTTTGAAAATCTTTTTTTTTTATTTTTTTATTTTTTTTTTAATTTTTTAAGATTTAAAGACGAGAGAGTACACATAGGCCTCCTAACCCGGTCTTATGAAACCCCAATTGATAGAATTGCCCCCAGGTAAGGGTAGGATTACTTAATGAACCCGTTTGGAGGACCCTTGCCTAGAACAGTCAAGCTGTCTCCACACTCTGGACAAGGCTTTTCTTGAATCAATCGTGATCAAAGAACGCAATTGGTTTAACCTTAGTGGTCTATGTCTTTTTTTCAAATCCCAAATAGACTCATCGAAGAGAAACGATGGCCCAAAACCTTAGTCGAACGGGCTCAACATTTCTGCAAGCACCAAAGAACGATAGGATAGGATCAAAGCTTCTCAATTTTGAATCAGAACTGAGAAAACTGATTTTTTGATTTATTTTTATTTTTTTTAATATATTTTTTTTTGAAATCTCTAATGAACTCATCGAAGAGAAACGATGGCCCAAAACCTTAGTCGAACGGGCTCAACATTTCTGCAAGCACCAAAGAACGATAGGATAGGATCAAAGTTTCTCAATTTTGAATCCAAACTAAGAAAACTGATTTTTTTTTATTTTTATTTTTTTTAATATATATATTTTTTTGAAATCTCTAATGAACTCATCGAAGAGAAACGATGGCCCAAAACCTTAGTCGAACGGGCTCAACATTTCTGCAAGCACCAAAGAACGATAGGATAGGATCAAAGTTTCTCAATTTTGAATTCAGAACTAAGAAAACTGATTTTTTGATTTTTTTTTTCTTTGAAATCTCTAATGAACTCATCGAAGAGAAACGATGGCCCAAAACCTTAGTCGAACGGGCTCAACATTTCTGCAAGCACCAAAGAACGATAGGATAGGATCAAAGTTTCTCAATTTTGAATTCAAACTAAGAAAACTGATTATTTTTTTTTTGAAAAGAGAAAGAATGGAAACAAACTCAAAGAAATAGAAATTTCCAAAAAATCCCAACTCATTTTTTTTGGGTGCAAAATCCAACATAGGCCACCAGCTAGAAAGTAGCCAAGGAATCCGGAAAAGAAGTATAAGCATAGAGCAAAAAGTATGATATGCAAATATTTCATTTCCAAGCACCGTGTTCTCAAATGAACGAGTCCCACCGGGTGTGCCAGCTTGATGGAACGCGCTCCGAGGCGCCGTCTGGGGCGGCTACCGGGGTCGGCGGAACGTGGGAGTCCGTCGGGTCCGACCCTTTCGCGCCCTGGCGGGCCCTGAAGCGTGCATCAACATTTCTTTTGTGTGGGTGTGCCAGATTTTCTATTTTACTTGGAATTGCAAGTGGTAATCCGGAGATCAACCTTCGTAAGTAAAAAGGAAATCAACTTCTTTCAAGTTTTCCATTGCACAAATATTTAAGAAAAGAGACATTTTCTTGGTTTGCCGTGAAAGGCGATTTTGTTTGGCATTTATAGCCGATTTTGGCGTTTATAGCCGATTTACAATTCTTATCAATAATGAAAGACAAGATTTGTGATTTTTGTCTCTTTTAGAAAAATACAAACTACAATGAAAAGCAAGAAAAGGAAGATCTAACTTTTCAGGAGATTGTGGGGGACTCGTTCAGATTGACGGTCGCAAGCCATGTATGGGCTTCGCCATCATCCATGCAGATGAGAACAGAAGATGCTCTTGATTCGCTTGGCTTGGCTATAACCTCAGGTTTTTAGAGGACAAAGACCAAGAGAAGGTCCTATGTCCAATAAAAAGCTAAGTAGACGGGCTGAAAAGCCACGTCTAAGCCATTGGAGGCAGCAGGAGAAGGCGAGGACCTTGGGGGGGGTGCCCCCCAAGGGACTTTTGTCACCTTGTAGTGGTGGCCGGTGCAGAACTTCAGCAGAGTTTTCTCTCTTTTTTCTTTCTCTGGATTCTTTCTGATCCCTTTTTTTCTGATCTTCTGATTTTCTCCTCTTTTTTTTGATCTTTTTCCGATCTCCATTTCAATGGAATGCTCTCCTATTTATAGGCCTTTGGTAGCCATTTAGGAGGGTTTATGAGCCTTAATGGCTTTAATGGGAGGAGTTACAAGATTTATTTCTTGATTTTGTAACTCCTTTTTCCTTGAATCTGATTGGCCGATGGAGATTAAGGGCTTTTAATCACCTTAATTACCATAATGGGAGGAGTTTCATGGTTTAAATGCCATGAATCAATTGACTTGTAACTCCCAAATGCTTGCTTCTGATTGGGCCGTCCAAAGAAATGAATTAATGACTGCAATAAAGCTAGTCAATTAACCACATTAATTGGTCGCCGAGCAGTCGAAGAGTCGCGGGCCATGCCGTGTGTTCTGGAATTCTTCTGACGATGATCATTGATGGATCTACATGCTGATCGACATCGGATGAACATGTAACTTCAGACATTGATAGCTAAGAGTGGGCCGGTGACATCTGTCTTGTCGATTTCACGATCGGTCGGACAGAAAGTGCACTTTCTTGGTCGACCGGTCGGCGATCTTGGAGCGATCAATGATGATTTTATGCTTTTGACGGCGGATCCGAGATGTCGTCGGATATGAGTCAATTTCAAGCACTAAAAATCACATTTTCAGGGAACCACAGGGGCCAAAGTGCGCGAAACGCGAAAAAAGACGGAAAAAACGGGTCACCGGCGGAAAATCCGGTGACCCGGACCTCCATGGTCGCCGGCGACCATGGACCGGCGACCATGGGGGATTTTTCCCCTTCGGAGCCCGTTTTGCGGTCGTTTTGAGGTCTTTTTCGTCGCCGTTTTCTTCTGTATTTTTCTTGACATTTCTTCTCATTTATTGGGTTGATTTCCCTGTAGAAAACTTGATGAGAATCCTTGCATTTTTAGAGTGCAAAGTTTCTAATTTTCCGGGAAAGCCGAAGACTTTGTCGCGTAGAGCTGCTGATTTTCCGCCAGAAGTCGAAACTTGGTCAAACGATGTCGGAATGACCTGAAATTTGAGGTGAAGTCTCCTGAGCAATAAATAAGACCAACCATAGGCTTTTGTTTGAGTTTTGAAGCCGTTTGGGGTCCCGTCGATGCTTCACTTGATTTTGCTGCGGGGAAAATGCCGAGCTTTGATGTGCGGTCAAACGATGTCCGATTGACCTGAAATTTGACGGGGAGCCTATTGGAGTCATTTTGGGACGTTCCATGGGCTCCGTTTTGGATGTCATGGTCCCGGGTTGCTCCGCCGCCGGTAGGCTTGATTTTCTCTCGGAGCATCGAAACCTGGTCAAACGTTGTCAGAATGACCTGAAATTTGACGTGCAGCCTTTTGGAAGCATGTTGAAGCCACTCATGCACTTGGTTTGATGAGCGAAGGCTTCGCCGGTTCCCGCCGCCGGGAGGCTTGATTTTGCTGCTCGAGCACTGATGGAGGGTCAAACGTTGTCGGTTTGACTTGAAATTTGGCATGGAGCCCTTTTGAGACATGCTGGAGTCATCCGTAGGCTCTGATCGAAGTTTTGACGTCTCCGATGATGTCGCCGCCGGGAGCGCCATTTTAGCTGTCGGAGAAGTGAAGTTAGGCCAAATGTTGTCGAAATGGCCCGAAACTTCATGTGTACTCTTCTCTTGGCTATCTTGAAGGATCTTGCAGTTTTTGTTTGATTCTGACAAGATTTGATTTTTTGGAGAAATTGCATTGCCTATTTATGGCAGGTTGCGACTTCATGCAGCTTTCTTGATGTTGAAGAGGCAAAGTGACATTTTTGGTGTCAACAGAAAAGGAGTTTGTTACAACTCAAGAGCTCAATCCAACATGGTCTTCAACCAAAGGTTCAACTCCTAAAGCAGACCCTTGGCCTTAACTTCCAAAGTTTTTAGGCCACGCTTCTTCAAAAGGTCCCCATAAAACGCGGCCGAATGCCGTGACTCATTTGCAGCACGAGGAAGTTCTTCCCAGAGGACCTGCCACTGCTCATGCTCCTGAGTCTTCCTCCAGACATTACCTTCAGCTTCCTCAACCTGGCGAATGAGAGTCCCCTCCTTGTCACGAGCCTCCACAATGGCGGTCCATTTAGCGGCAGCCTCTTCCTCTAAAAGATCAAGACGTTGCTTAGCCTCGACAACCTCCTTATCAAGGCGGTCCAAGTCTTGCTTCAGCCCCATGATGGAGAACTTGGTAACGTTCTTCTCCCGAGCGATCTGCCTCCGAGTCTTCGTGACCTCAGTCAACTCAGCTTTGACTTTGCTGGAAGGTTTTATGAACATCTCATCAAAGAAGTCACCATCTGGGAAACTCTTGGTCTCAGCCCATTTGTTCCCCAAGGTAATGATCTCCTCAACAAAATCCTTGGCGCTTGCGATGTCCAGACAGACTTCTTTGCTATCAGCGAGGATGTCCTGCACATGCTTGATCATGCCAAAACCAGCTTCCAAATGACCTGAATAAAGAGTCTCAACCCATGAGCTCAAGACAGTCTTTAACACCTTCCTTGCATACTGAAGGTGCGGTGGAGATGAGGATTCGCCATGCTCTGGTGCCCGACTGCCCACGTCATGCTCCATTGGAAGAGTAATCAATAAACTCTTTCCAACGGAAGAAGACTCATTGAAAGAAGGAGAAGCCCCTACTCCTGGATCAGCTGTAGGTATCCCCTGTTCTGGCTCTAAGGAAGACGGAGGAACCTCTCCTGCTGCTTCACAATCTATCAAGGAAGAAGACAAAAAGGTATGAATATAATCTTGTCCTTGTCAAAAATACATCAAGATTATTATTGCAAATATACCTGCTTCGACGACCGGCGGAGTACTCTCTGCCTCTTTGAGCTCATCCGAAGCATCGTCAAAAATTGCGTCCATAGATGGCTCGAAATCATAGGAATCCTCTGGCAAGTCAGCTACATGTGAGCAAATGACAACAAAAGAAGAAAAAAAAAAAAGCAAAAGCCAAAGCAAATCATAACAGGTGAAGGTTCTGGAATCACTCCAAAGTCCCTAGGCTCTTCCTCAGATGCCACGACTGGATCCGTCATCACCTCATCGGCAGGAACCTCAGGCATCACCAGGTCATCGTCCTCTAGTAAAGAAAAAAGAGGCAGCAGATCAAAACAAAATCTTTCACAAAAAAAAAAAAAAAAGAAGAAGAAACAAAGGAAAGAAAGAGGATCATACCAGCTGTCTCCTCTTCTCTGCTTCTCTTCTCCGGCGGCTCGTCAGCATCCTAAGACACCTCCTCAACAATGGTGAGAGGAACTTCAAGATCAGAAGGACTATCGTGTCGTCTTATGTTACGGCGTTGTCCTCTCCTCCTCTTGCCTCGGCAGGTTAATCTGCTCGACGATCCTGCCCCACTATCAACATTAGGCCTCTCACAAGAGCCCTCACTGGATGGTCTACTTTTCTCAGTAGACTCCATGGAAGCCTTCGTATGCTCTGCCTGTATCATAGCATCGATCTCGGCCTCCTCCTCCTCCAGCTGTCTCAAGACCTCACCAGGAATCCCTTGTGCAGCTCCTGATCTGATGATGTCCTGCCCGTTGAGAAAGCCTATCTTGTGCTTCTCTCCAGAAAGGAAGGCCAAAACTTCCTCCCGACGGACACCATCCGATTTGCCAAGACCCTTCCCAGGAGACTGCTTGACATCGAGTTCTTTCTTGGAAAGCCCCCGGTGCACTGAGAGGCTCTCCACGAACTACTTCGTGAAGCCAGCAGTCTGGAAGGTGGGCAGCTCAGGATAGGAAATCATGGCGGTAGTGTCCTCGGCGCTATAAAAATCCCATGCATTTCTCCCATCCTGCAGACCTCCAAAACGCTTCACCATGCTCGAAGGCGCTCCACCAACGCCTTGAGAGAAGCCAAGCTGCAATGCAAAACGCGAAGGGACATACGGCTGGATATCGACGAAAAGATGTCTGCGGTACACCATCGTACCAACCCGTATGTTGAAGAGCCACCTCTTCTCCGCGTCCGTCAAAGCATAGTGTCTTCCCGACCCTGCCCTGGTCGAATCACGGGAGACACCAAAGTCAAAAGCCTTCTTCCGCAAGCCCGGAGAAAGTTTCACCGAAGACTTCCCAATCTCGACGTCCCTAAATCGTCGGATCCTTAAACGGGCAGATAAAAGTGATTCGGGAACGGCTGTCCTTCTAGCCAAACGAATCATAAAGGGATCTTCGTCCTGTGCAACTGCCAAACGATGGAAGCTAGGACAGTAGTATACATACCACGAATAGAAGATGTGGGCTGAAAACACCCTGTTCATGGGAAGTCCAAGCCGAACCAGGAAAGCAGCAGCCTGTAGTTCGGTACACAAATAGGAGTAAAGAGCAGGTTCCAAAGCCAGCCGCTCTCCAAACGCCATCTGACAAGCCGGAAAAATACAGTGCGGCCTGATGTGCGTCCCATCTCCTCCAGCAAAGACAGCCTCACCGAGCCAGTAAGTGACGTAAACAGCGAGATCTCTCCGCAATGCAATGTCAGGACAAATGGCATCCGTGCTTGCGAAGAACTTCTTCAAATCTTCTCGCATAGCAGCGATCTTCTTCAAACTTGATGTTTTAGCCCTAGCATCCTGGGCCATGCCATCAGAAGAATCCCTGCTGTCAAAAAAGTTGGAGCTGCAACTTCTCCAACTGCTGCACCTAACTTTCGAGCCCTCCTTCCCCTTCAAAAAAATCATAAAAGGCGACGAGCTGAAAGTACACAAGCCTAAACTCCTCAGACTGCTCCTCAAGGACGCTGTCAATAGGCATGAACTCCTCATAGAGTTTGCCGAGGATAGGCAACCCGGTGATGGCACTCAGTTCCTTCAAAGAAAAACCAATCTCACCATTCGTCACAATGAAGGTGTTGGTTTGTGGAAGGAATGACTCCAGCATGGCCATGAAAGCCTCATCGGAGAAAACAACGGTTTGCCGAAAAGCACGAACCGCATAAAAAATCTCGGCCTCCCAAAGAACGGCCTCACCAATCCTCAGGGTGTAATCCGTCCATGACTCCCAGCTCGAGTCAGCACTGAAACGGCCACGAAGTCGAGAAGGCTTCACCCAATTGCTGCCGTCACCCCGAAAAACGCCAAGGCCCATCGATCTCAAATCGACCGATGGATGATCAGGACCTTGGTAGCCACTGGTTGGCATCAACATGTCCATACGGACAGGTGGCTTCTCTGTAAAACCGGAAGGTCCACCAACAAAAACCCCGGTCTTGATCACACTGGTCCTCTTCACCCAGCTCGGAGGATCTTCCCTCTTAGGGCACGTGGGAAAAAGGCTCAGGATCGAGATGGTCCGATCAAAAGACGACTGGGTGGAAATAGTTCTCTCCTCACCATCTGCTGTGTAAGAGAACTGAAAACATCTCCTTTGGTATGTCAAGTCGTCGGGGACCGCATCACCAAAGAAGAAGGTAGGCTTGAGCACAACGCTCTGATCGTCTGTAACCCAAGGACGGCTGCTTACCATGATCTTATAGAACTCCTCATCTTTGAGAGCGATTAATTGCTGTCTCATCTCATCACGATTGAGGGAATCACACTCTTCCAAGTTCTTTTCAACAAATTGGACCTTCTCCCAAGCCTGCTGAACGGCAGCATTGGAAGATCTAGCAGACCGACGAAGTGCGTCAGTAACAGGACCTTTACCCTTGTTCGTTCTAGAAGAGCTACCTGCAAAAGATGGAAGAGAAAAGATCAATCAACATCAAAATGACAGAATTCTGTTACAAAAAATTCTAGCAAAATTTTGACATGGTTCCGGGGCAATTCCGACGAAAAGGAACATACTCCGAAAAAGATAGGAAGCCTGAAGATGAGCTCAACATCGCTGCGAGCTCATAGTCAGTGGAGAATTCACAAAGAAGGCTTGAACTCAACATCGCTGCGAGAACAAGTCAATCTCATCAAACTTCCACAATATCTGGAAAAGAGCTCAACATTACTGCGAGCTTCAGAATCCAAAAGTTGCAAACTTCCTCAAAATCCAACAAGATCGAGAAATAGCTCAACATCGCTGCGAGCTCAAAATCCCGATACTTGCAAAAGATTTTCAGGTATACATCATCATACTTCCAAATCCATTTACAAAAACCATGCATCAAAGAATATCATTATGCATTAGATGCCAGGAAAACCTTGACCAAAGTTTGACCAATTCCAACCCAATTTGGTCAAAACCAATCAAACTTTGTCCAAGTCAAAAATCATGTTGGCTTGACCTAGAGACTCTAGCCTTCTATCTTGATGCATCAAACAAAAAAAATGCATACATATTGAAATTGCATAGCCTCATTATCATAGTGAGCAAACAAGGAAAAAGAAAAAGAAAGAGAGAAAAAAATCTCAGCAAAAAAAAAAAAAAAATTTTGGCCCATAGGCCGTGGCCCACTGCCACGTGGCAGTACGGTCAGGTCCGTACGGACCTGTCCGTACAACCAGAAGAAAAACAAAAAAAAAAAAAAAAGAACACAGCAAAAAAAAAAAAGAAAAGAAGAGAAAAACGCTGAGAAAAAAAAAACAAGAATCAGCGTGAAAAAAAAAACAGAAAGAAAAAAAAGTTCACGGAAAAAAAAAAGAGAAGAGAGAAAACTGTGAAAAGAAAAAAAAGAGAAAAAAAGAAAGAAAGAAAAAAAAAAAGAGAAGCACGAAAAAAAAAGGAGGAAAACGTGCATGAAAAGAAAAAAAAAAGAGGAAAAAAAAAGAAGAAGATAGAAAAGAAGAGAAAAAGAAGAAGAGAAGAAAAGAAAAAAAATGAAGAAGCTACTTCTACAATGGAGATTCTTGAGGAGGAAGAAAACTTACTTGAAGCCATTGATGGAGAAAAAGAAGAAAAGCTTGGAGATCCTTGAAGAAGAGAAAGCACTTCTTATCTTGGAGAGCACTCTTGAAGATTTCTTGCACAAAGAAAGCAATGGAGCAAAAGCACCAACCCTCTTGCTTTTATAAAAGAGAGCAAGCCAAAAGAAGAAACAAGGAGAAAGAAAGGAGGTAAGTGCTAAAATTTAGCTACTTTCCCAAAAAGAAAGATATTTTGAGAGAATCTTTCCACAAAAAGAAAACTTGAGAAATTCTCTCCAAGTAAAGATATCTTTAAATATTCTCTACACAAAAGAGATATTTTTAGATATTCTTTACAAATATGACACCATATGAGATCTAGGCCATCTCCAAAGCCTAAGGTCCCATGGGTTAGCCCATATGAGCCAGGTTTGACCACCTAGGCACTAAAAGTGGCTTTTAGTCAAAATATTCCTCTTACCAAGAGCAAAAAAAAAAAAAGAGAGAAAAGAGCAAAAAAAAAAGTCCCATGCCTCTTTTGAGTTGATGGAACCATCCAAAAAAAGAGAAAAGAAAGTCTCATGAGTTTCCAAAAAACCAAACCATCCAACCTCATGAACCAAATTGAGCCAAAATCTTGAAATTGACATTTCACAAAACCAAATTCCGGTCCCCTAGCTCGCCACATACAGCTTTTTAGGTCACAAGACCAAAACCAAAATCAAAATCCAAAACCAACAAACCAAATCTGACCCCCGAACCTGCCACATAGAGCTTGTTGGGTCACAAGGTCAAAATCAAAATCAAACCCCGACCCCTTAACCTGCCACATACAGCTTGTTAGGTCACAAGGTCAAAAACCAAAATCCAAAACCCAAAATCCAAAAACCCCATGTCATTTTCAAAACTTTGCCTTGAGATGGTACGTGATCCCTCTCACTGCCATAAAATTCCCCCGGAAACTCAGAAGGCTATTCAAAAAAAAAAAAAAAAAATTGCTCAAGACTCTTGGCCAAGTTGGAATCTCTCCTTCAAGTTTCTCTTCGAGGCACATCGACTCCAAAAAGCTACTCGTCGTTGTACCTCGAGGGGGCATTTGTTGACACCAAAAAAGTCAATATGTCTCCTCAACATAAGAAGCCTTGTGAAGCTGCATCCTGCTAAAAATAGGCAAGGCTACTTCAAGCATCAGATCTTGTCAGAATCAGACAAAAACTGAAAGCTCTTTCAAGGCAGCCAAAAGAGAGGTACGCCTAAGGTTTCGGGCCATTCCGACAGCGTTTAGCCTAACTTCACTGCTCCGACAGCTAAACAAGCGCTCCCGGCAGCGACATCATCAAAGACACCAGAACTTTGATCAAAGCCTAAGGATGACTCCAGAATGTCTCCAAAGGGCTCCATGCCAAATTTCAAGTCAAACCGACAACGTTTGACCCTCCATCAATGCTCGAGAAGCAAAATCAAGCCTCCCGACGGCGGGAACCACTGAAGCCATCACTCATCAAACAAAATACATGAGTGGCTTCAACATGCTTCCAAAAGGCTGTATGTCGAATTTCAAGTCATTCCGACAACGTTTGACCAGGTTTCGATGCTCAGAGAGAAAATCAAGCCCACCGGCGGCGGAGCAACCCGGGACCATGACATCCAAAACGGAGCCCATGGAACGTCTCAAAATGACTCCAATAGGCTACCCGTCAAATTTCAGGTCAATCGGACATCGTTTGACCACATATCAAAGCTCGGCATTTTCCCCACAGCAAAATCAAGTGAAGCATCAATGGGACCCCAAATGGCTTCAAAACTCAAATAAAAGCCCATGGCTGGTCCTATCCACTGCTCAAGAAGCTTCACCTCAATTTTCAGGTCATTCTGACATCGTTTGACCTAGTTTCGACTCTTGACGGAAAATCGGCTACAAAGTCTTCGGCTTTCCCGATAAAAGGGAAACTTTGTGCTCCGATTTCATGGGGGTTCTCGTCAAGTTTTCTCCAAGAAAATGAAATAATTGAGGAAAAATGTCAAGAAAAATACAGAAGAAAAAAGGAACGAAAAAGACGCAAAAAAGGCCGAAAACGGAGCTCGGCGACCAAAGGGCAAAAAACCCTAAGGTCGCCGGCGACCCTGCAAATCCGGGTCGCCGGATTTTGCACCAAAACGTTCGTTTTTCGATGGTTTTTGCGTTTCAGGTGTTCCGGCCTCTGTGATTTTCTGAAAATCCAATGTTTGGTGCTTGAAAACCACTGATCTTCGTCGACATCTCGGATCCACCATCAAAAGCACGAAATCATCACTGATCACCTCAAGATCGCCAACTGGCTGACCAAAAAAGTGCACTTTCTGTCCGACCGATCGTGAAATCGACAAGACAGATATCACCGGCCCACCAACATCAACTAATGTCTGAAACTGCATCGCAATCCGACATCAAACAATACGTGATCCACCTGTGATGATCGCAAGAAGAATCTCAAAAGGCGCAGCGTGGCCCGTGACTCTTCACATGCCTTGGCGACCACTTAATGACGTTAATTGACCCGTTTATGACAACTTAATGCGGTCATTAACTCATTATTTTGGACGGCCCAATCAGATTCAAGCATTTGGGAGTTACAAATCCAAGCAATCATGGCATTAAACCCATGAAACTCCCATCATCATGAAACATAAAGGTGATTAAATGCCCACTACCTTCATCGGCTAATCACAAGCCTTGAAAAAGGAGTTACAAAATCAACTTGTAACTCCTCATCAATTCTTTCATCATGGCCATCAATGCCAATAAACACCTCATGGCTACCAAAAGCCTATAAAAGGAGGTCCATTCCAAGAAGAAAAAAAAAAAAGAAAAGGGATCCCAAGTGCAAGCTCTGAAAATCCAGAAAATCCAAGAGAGAGACGAAGTTCTGCTACTTTGCTCCCGGAAGCACCACAAGGTGATCAACGTCCCTTGGGGGGCCACCCCCCCAAGGTCACCTCCTTCTCCAATATGGCCTAAACGCGGCTTTTCAGCCCGTTTACTTGGTTTTTCATTAGATATAGGACCTCCTCTTGGTCCTTGTCTTTTAAAAAACCGAGGTTAGGAGCCAAGCCAAAGAATCAAAGCATCACATGTTCTCATTTGAAGGACGATGGCGAAGCCCATACATGACTTGCGACTGTCGATCTCAACGTGTCCCCACAATCTCCTGAGAAGTTAGATCTCTTTGTTCACTTTTCTATTGTAGTTTGTATTTATTAAAGAGACAAAAAGAAATCACAATTCTGGTCTTTCACATTTGATGAGTTTTCTAAAATCGCCTTTCACGGCAAAATCGCCTTTTACGGCAAACAAACAAAAACGCCTCCTACGGCATTCTCAAAAAACAAACTTGTCTCTTTTCTTAATATTAATACAATTTGAAAAGTTACAAAAAAGGATTGATTTCCTTTCCACTTGTGAAGGTGAATTTCCGGATTATCACCATTCCAAATTCCAAGTAGAAAGTAAATCTGGCATACCCGTACAAAAAAATGTTGATGCCCGAGATCTTCCCTCCTCCGCCGAGACCCAGGTCAGCCCCCGGGGTGCGGAGGGAGAGGACGGAAGATTCCCTTTTCGGGTCCATCAAGCCGTAGTTTTTGTCAAAAGTTATGACTCCGTTTTTCCACATCTCATTGATCTTCTCTCTCACAATGAAGCATTGATTGAGAGGATGTGAGATCATCTGATGGTATGGACAGTATCAGGGATCATTGGTTTTGCCAACATCTCCCGGTCTTTTGGGCTCTGGCAAAGTGAGTTTGCTATTTGCTAGGAGAGCCTCAAAGATTTCTTTAACATCTTCATCGAACGGATATTTCTTTTCTACACGTTCTTTGAAGGCATCGAAGAGTTCAGGCCTTTTATCAGTAGTTTTGTTTTTAGCTTTCTTTGGCTGCTAAGGAGCTAACTTGGTCTGTACATTGAGAACCTCCTTTTTCTTTTGTTTTGAGGCCGTAACAGCAGTCGGCTCTTTCTTTGATGATTTCTGACTGTTGAGGTCTTTGATCACCATTTCAGCTTCCATGGAAGCTTCGAGAAGTTCTCCAAGGTTCTTTGATTTGTTGCCGATGATCATGGAGCGAATTTTTGCTCTCATATTGTTACGGCAGATGTCGACTAGCGACGCTTGTGGCAGTACATCTGAGCATTTGTACGCCATTGCCTTCCACTTGTGAATGAAATCATATGTTGACTCATTCTCTCCCTGTTTTAGACTACATAGTTGAGCCATAGTAACAGGATGATCTTCACCTTGGAAGTGGGTCAGGAAGCGTGTCTCCAGCATAGCCCAGTTCTGAATGGAGTTCTCCGGCAGAGTGGAGTACCAATCAAAGGCTGTACCTTTTAGGTTTCTTACAAAGAGGCAAATCTTGAGGGCATCTTGATCCGCAATGGCTCCCGTCAGGATCTTGAAATGGATGACATGCTGTCTGGCTAAACCTTTCCCCGTATATGTCTGGAGAGTAGGTTGTTTGAATTTTGCAGGGAACGGAACCGAGTCCATCCATAAAGGGTAGGGTGGCTTGATCCCGTGTTCTTTCAATGTATCCTCTTCTTTTGCTTTTGCGAGGATATCATTCACGTCCTTTTTGGTAAGGGAGCGTGACACATTATTTTCTGCATTGGCCTCATCATCTTCATGATTTGGAGGGCCTTGGTTGTTGGGTGGTGGATGCTGTAGAGTGAGAATAAGGTTTTCCATCAGAGCCTCAATTCTTTATTGTCCTTGCTCCAACTGCTGGATGCGTGCAGTTACATCATCATGTTGTGGAGGCGGCTCAGAACTTGTAGCCAAGACGTTCATCCCTCGGGATTCGAACGAAGAAATCATCCTGGTGATTGAGCTGGGGCTCATTCTTCTGGATGAAGAATCTGATGAGTGATTACTCCGGTGTCCTTGGCTTGGAGGAGTGGAGGATTCTTCTAGATGTGTTCGAGTTCGAGAGATGCTGCGAGTCACCGGATGTCTAACACTGATTTTGGTTGCTGACTTCTGGCGTTTTCTGGTTTTGCCAACCATATGAACAACAATGAATTGGTCGGGTCTTTCTTTTTCGACCCATTTGTTTGAGACATGGAGATTAGAACGCTGGGTTCTTTGTTTCTCAAGTCTCTTTTGTCGATATGCTGCACTACGACGCATACGACGAGTAATTTGAGCTTCAGTCAGCTCTGGCTGTGCTTTGGCGATGAAAGATGTAGTCCCTCATGCGCAGCAGCCGAGCTTATCTTCTTTGAAGCTTGGCAAGGACAGAATCTGGAAGCGGTCCTTTGCCTGTCGCGGTGAAGATTTGAATTTTGGGAGCTTGGACCTTGTTGAGATGAAGGGTCGACTCGCAGGAGTGCAGGCTTCAGCATGTTTTTGCGTAAGCCTAACAATGCAGGATTTAATTTTGGGCTTGTAGGAGCAAGCTAGCTCATGATGATTTTGTTTGTTTTTTGGGCGGAGGGTAGGTTTCTCCTCTTTCATGTAAGAGAGAGGGTTGAACCGATTCTCCTTGAGAGGGGCTAGGTATGCTGGCTTTGCAGATGTTTGGGACCTCCATTGTTTCGGTGAAGATCTCGGGGACCATGTTTTGGGACAAACCTGGTTTCTTGTGGGTTGAGGCTTCGTGGGAATGCCACGGGCTTCAGGCTTCTTGTTATTCGCCCTTGGTGCCATGTTAATGACACGTTGCGGGGTGATTTTCTCCTTCTTGGCAGGTACAGTGTCTTCTACGGGGAGTGGAAATGGTCCCAGCGACCCGAAGACGATGGTCCGGGGAGTTGAAGTTGACCCGGTGTTTGGAGAGTTGTCGAGGGAGATGACGCTTCGGCAACTGGCAAGGCGCTTATGCTTGTTTTGCTTGTCTTGAAGCATAAGCTGGTACATGTTCTCATCAAAAGTGATGGTTAATGAAGCTGCCATTGTTAGTTTTGGAAAACTTCTGAAACAAGACCAAATCCATTAGTAATCACAAGAATATGGTGATCATAAATGGAGAACAACTATGGTTTTGTCTTTTCAAATCACTTGAGGGGACATGGCCCAGCCCAAGGACGATGAAGAAGGCAAAAAGCCATAAAGGATACAATTGTTCTAAAATGCAAGTATGGTAGGCTCAGAGTGAGCGTTCCAGTGACTGCTAGTGTTGACACCAAAAAAGTCAATATGTCTCCTCAACATAAGAAGCCTTGTGAAGCTGCATCCTGTTAAAAATAGGTAAGGCTACTTCAAGCATAAGATTTTGTCAGAATCAGACAGAAATTGAAGGATCCTTCAAGGCAGTCAAAAGAGGGGTACACTTGAGGTTTCGGGCCATTCCGACATCGTTTGGCCTAACTTCACTGCTCCGACAACTAAACAAGCGCTCCCAGCGGCGACATCATCAAAGACGTCAAAACTTTGATCAGAGCCTACGGATGACTCCAGAATGTCTCCAAAGGGCTCTATGCCAAATTTCAAGTCAAACCGACAACGTTTGACCCTCCATCAATGCTCGAACAGCAAAATCAAGCCTCCCGGCGGCGAAAAACATCGAAGCCATCACTCATCAAACAAAATACATGAGTGGCTTCAACATGCTTCCAAGAGGCTGCACGTCAAATTTCAGGTCATTCCGACAACGTTTGACCAGGTTTCGATGCTCCGAGAGAAAAACAAGCCTACCGGCGGCGGAGCAACCCGGGACCATGACATCCAAAATGGAGCTGATGGAACGTCTCAAAATGACTCCAATAGGCTCCCCGTCAAATTTCAGGTCAATCGGATATCGTTTGACCACATATCAAAGCTCGGCATTTTCCCCGCAGCAAAATCAAGTCAAGCATCGATGGGACCCCAAACGGCTTCAAAACTCAAATAAAAGCTCATGGTTGGTCCTATCCACTACTCAAGAAGCCTCACCTCAATTTTCAGGTCATTCCGACATCGTTTGACCTAGTTTCGACGCTTGACGGAAAATCGGCTACAAAGTCTTCGACTTTCCCGGAAAATGGGAAACTTTGTGCTCCGATTTCGAGAGGGTTCTCGTCAAGATTTCTCCGAGAAAATCAAGTCAATAATTGAGGAAAAATGTCAAGAAAAATACAAAAGAAAGAATGAACGAAAAAGACGGAAAAACGGCCTAAAACGACGCTCGGCGACCAAACGGGCCAAAGCCCTATGGTCGCCGGCGACCTTTGTCGCGACCCCCGACCGGGTTCGGGGACCAAATCCGGGATCGGGAGCTAATGTGATGTGAATACGATCATATGGAGTGTTGACAATAATTAAAAATATGTTTAATGCCCAAGCGTACACGGGTTAATAAAAGGACGCACATTACCCGTGCACGTGATTTCCCACAGGTGTCCACGGTGAGGATATTCCAACACACATAACCATTTAGTATAATTGCGGAAGCGTATGGCAAATCAAGCATATAAATTATTTCCATAGTAACAAGACTGCTTGCATTGAAATAACAAGTATCAGAATGAGCAATGCTCTAAAGCGTAACCCAAAATGCTATTAAGGTTGGAACATATAACATTTTAATTACAATTCCCAAAAAGAAAAAAAGCCAACAAAGGCCAATATAGACAAAACAATAACCACCAGAAAACTATCCAAACAACCCCCAAAATGTTTCGCATTTCGGTAGCCCGATGTTTACATAACATCGTCGGCACGCCACTCAACTAGTGGTTGCGGTTCTCCGACCGCCTCCTCTGGCTCCTCCTCGGGATAACCGACAACGGGACCTGAGTACCAAAGCAAAGGGTCAGACACGACGGTCTGGCAGATAGATGAAAAGATATAAAATTTAATAATAAAACCTATACCTTGGAAAAGATGTAAACCTGTTTAAACAATGACTTTCGAGAAGTAAATGAATCATTTCATTGAAAACACATATGCAGTAATAAAAAATGTAAGGTAACCAAGGAAATCAAGAAACAATCAAGATGGCATCCACAAGAAGCTAAATCCTCTATCACCGAAGTGACGTGAGTATCGGGTGTTGACCTCAGTCACCGAAGTGAGGAGGTGCAACCAAGTTACATATACATATACAATAATACGGGATAGGACTGCGGTAGCAAACCGGGTATCGGGAATCACGGTAACGAACCGGATATCGGGAACCACGGGAGCGAGCCGGGTATCGAGACGGGACGACATTTAATAAACAGGGTATCGGGATCCAAGCTGTAGCTGGCGGGACGGGAAGGGATCTCCAAGTCGGTAGATCAGACCAACAAGGTTATCCAAGCTTAGTGGTGCCAACTCATAGGTCAAATCACATAAATCGAGACAGGTATAAAACAAATCCAGTGCAAGGCTATAAGCGGGCAAGACAGGGTGCTCAAGGCACAATCATCATTTCAGTATCGGGTCATGCGCATCGGGGCTAGCACAAGGCTACAAATACAGTTCTGTGCTTTCAGGTTGATAAATCGTAACTCATAAATTTCGGAAAAAAAAAGAGTGAAATAAGCTTTCGAAATATCGGGATGAGTATCAAGGTTCGAAGTTGATTCAAGTGCATAGGGATCCCGGATGTCTATTTAATAAAACTTGGTACTCCTTGGGTTTGAGGGCATTCCGGCTCCTTATACACTTGAAGGTTTCCAAAACTTCCATGAATGCTTGTGATAATGGTTTCGTTCTCATCCGGGCTCCATACATCACCCTATAATTCTCTTGACACAACAAGGCTCCCAAAGAACCTTTCACAATCTATGAAAATGTTTCACTTCAGCTCCAAACACATCCCTTGTGCAACAGTAACCATCGCTCGAGCGGACATTACAGTTCGCTCGAGGGGATGAGCCTCTGGAATGGTTTCTGGGAGGGTTCGCTCGAGCGGACCTTCCCAGTTCAGGATGGCACGAGCGAACGATTAGTGCGCTCGACCCAACCACTCTCTGGATGGCTACTGGAAGAGTTCGCTCGAGCGGACACTGGGTTCGCATGAGCGAATAACTCTCTGGAATGGCACAAACCCTTTCCTGGGCAGTTCGCTCGAGCGAAGTGTCAGGTTCACTCAAGCGAACTGTCCAGAACTGAGTTCGGGACGGTTCTGCTCTTCCATTCTTCCCTTCTCTCAAAACCCATTTTTAGCCTCTTTCCTACAACATAATGGGAGGCTCTCAACCCCCTTCAATCACTACTCAACCATCATCCAATCTCTCCATTTTTACATTCATACAATCACCAAGAGAAGGAAACATCCATCATCACAAGGATTCACGTAGACATTGTACAAAAGATGAACTCAAAGACTACAATCCATAATTTAAAGACAATAGATGAAACCAAAAGCTAGAAATCATGTTTCAAGACAATAAAGAGGCTTACCAACCCCTTTCAAAGCATTTAATATCATTGAATGCAAATAAACACAAGGCATTAATGAAGTAATAATTCAAACACATTTATCATAAAACTCATTGGAAGCTAAACTATCCATTCAATCCACTTGCCTCAAGGTTCTCTATGCAAGAAAATCAAGCTATTACTCTCTTCCTCGACGCCAAGAATGCTATCTACACAAAACCCCCAAATCCAACCCTAAAATGGGTCAAACAAAGAGACAAGAAGATATAACTCTCAACAAAGAAGATAGAGCTCTCCTAATACTAGAAGAACATGAATCTAAGAGATTAGGGTGGAAGCTTACTTGTAGGTTCTTCAAATGGATAAGGTGAGCTCAATGAGGGTCTTGAGTTGAGTAGATCCTTCCACAAATGGTATTAAAGAGAAGCTTGTAAGGAGGGGAAGAGGGTGGTGATCTCCATTAGTGCTCTAGGTGCAAGCTTGGTGGAGATTTGGTGGTGAAGAAGCAAGGAGAAGAAGAAGAAGAAGAAGATGAAACCCTAGGTCTCTTGTGCTTGTGCTGGAAAAGGGAAATGGAAGAGAAGGGTTCTCTATTTAAAGACCATGGGTGTGGGCTCTACCACTAACGAACTCTTTAGGTTGAAATCACTACTATCGAGACCTCGGACAAAAACGACGAAGAAGAGAAAAGTGATCACCGAAATATCTAGTTTCCAAAAAGTATATGTTTCGCGGGTTTTGGGGATATCGACTTTTGGGTATAGATTTCATGTATAATGACTGTTTTGCCCTCAATGCAAGAAAATTGGGTTTCGGGGTTCCGAACGGTTACGGGATCAACATGAAAGTTGTAGGGATTAACAAGACGAGTAAAACGGAATAGAAATACAAATCACCGGAATACGAATAATCCCACAACACTAGTAAAACTATCCAAAAAGGGAACCCCCAACGGGTCCCACAACCACCAAGCACTAAAACTCTCCCAAGACAAAAAAAAAAAGAGCTATTCTAGTCCAAGCTTAGTCAAAAATCACTAATCGAGCTTAGCACTAACACGCAATGTAATTAGCATTAATCGAGGTCACACAGGTTGGGATCTTACAACCTTGGCCCAAGGTTGCCGGCGACCTTGGGTGCATTGTCGCTCGGCGACCCTGCAAATCCGGGTCACCGGATTTTGCACCAAAACGTCCGATTTTCGATCATTTTCGCGTTTCGGGTGTTCTTGCCTCTGTGATTTTCTGAAAATCCAATGTTTGATGCTTGAAAATGACTGATCTTCACCGACATCTCGGATCTGCCGTCGAAAGCATGAAATCATCACCGATCGCTCCAAGATCACCAACCAACTGACCAAGAAAGTACACTTTCTGTCCTACCGATAGTGAAATCGACAAGACAGATGTCACCGGCCGACCAACATCAATCAATGTCTGAGATTGCACTGCAATCCGACATCAAACAATGCGTGGATCCACCTGTGATGATCACAAGAAGAATCTCAAAAGATGCGGCCCGCAACTCTTCACATGCCTTGGCGACCACTTAATGACGTTAATTCACCCGTTTATGACAACTTAATGTGGTCATTAACTCATTATTTTGGACGGCCCAATCAGATTCAAGCATTTAGGAGTTACAAATCCAAGCAATCATGGCATTAAACCCATGAAACTCCCATCATCATGAAGCATAAAGGCAATTAAAAGCCCACTACCTTCATCGGCCAATCACAAGCCATGAAAAAGAGTTACAAAATCAACTTGTAACTCCTCATCAATGCTCTCATCATGGCTATCAATGCCCATAACCACCCCATGGCTACCAAAAGCCTATAAAAGGAGATCCATTTCCAAGAGAGAAAGGATCATCGACATCTATCGACTTGAAATTCTGCACTTCTCCCAAAGAAATCCAGAAGAAGTCCTGCTGCTCTGCTGCAAAGAACACCACAAGGTGATCAACGTCCCTTGGGGGGCCACCCCCCAAGGTCACGTCCTTCTCCAACATGGCCTAAACGTAGTTTTTCAGCCCGTTTACTCGGTTTTTTATTGGATATAGGTCCTTCTCTTGGTCTTTGTCCTTTAAAAAACTGAGGTTAGGAGCCAAGCCAAAGAATCAAAGCATCACATGTTCTCATTTGAAGGACGATGGCGAAGTCCATACATGACTTGCGACCGTCGATGCCAACGTGTCCCCACAATCTCCTGAGAAGTTAGATCCCTTTTCTTACTTTTCTATTGTAGTTTGTATTTTTTAAAGAGACAAAAGGAAATCACAATTCTTGTCTTTCACATTTGATGAGTTTTGTAAAATCGCCTTTCACGGCAAAATCGCCTTTTACGGCAAACAAACAAAAACGCCTCCTACGGTATTCTTAAAAAACAAACTTGTCTATTTTCTTAATATTAATTGTCGCGACCCCGGACCGGGACCCGGGCCCGCGACTGCGCGGCAGCGGCAGCATTAACCAACACAAGACACACCGCCGCTGTTTTGATCTTTTTCCCACAGGTTTCCGCGGTGAGGATCCCATGACACGGGTCGAGCTCACACGAATAGATATGCGGAAGCGTGTAGCAAAACTCATCACACCATTCTTAAACAATCACAATACAAGATCAATAATTAACATCGAGACAAGGTATCAAAAGGGAATGTCAAATTAGCATTCCTAGCATGATTAAAGTTTCAATGTTTAGACAAAGTATTTTACTTTCAATTACAAAACCCTGAGAGGCCAACAAAGGCCAATACAACAATCTGAACCCCAAACTAATAACCCAACATAAACAGCTAGGTGAACGAGAATCACGATCCCGACCGGCGTCTAGATGACGTCGTTGGGCTGCCACTCGAGTGCTGGGGGTGGCTCAATAGCCTCCTCCGGGCACTCCTCGTCACGCGCGAAACCACCGGCACCTGGACACCAAAATACAAGCATCAAACACGACGGTTTGGCAAATAAACAATTTAGACATGAATAGTTGAAATAATGCTAAAACAGTTCAAAGTTTAAATACACGTTTCAATGCTTACGAAATTAGCACGAATACATATAATATCATGAAAAGATAAATCCACATGAGCTCATCCTTTCTCCGTCATACATGATGACAAGAGCAAGCACGCAAGACAAGCACGACAAGAAACACGATCCCACGCCACACAAGGTAGACGGGGTATCCGGCCGCGGAACCGGACCACGAACACGCACGATGTGCCATTCAAGACACGACTAGTCTGCAGACAGTCCACGAGTTTAAGGACCCCCAGGTAGTGGATCAAGCTAAAAGGGCGGTCCAAGCTCAGTGAAATTCACTTATATCATGAATGCACAAAACACGGCAATACGCGATCGAAAACACGACAAAACAAGAGGGAAATCATTTAACGAGCACGACGTGGCAAGACTAGCAAAATAGCATGGTGTTAATGCTTACAAACTTAAGAAATGATTCCCTTTTCGATTCTTGAAACCCATCTTGAAAACAACTTGCACTTGGAAATCAAACGAGAACACGAGGATGCACGAAGCATCATAAACAAAGATTCAAACATAACTCTGTCAAGCATAGGCTAAGACCACATCTTTGACCCTTGTGGAATTGAAAACCAAATGTCGAAATTCAATAAAACTTGGTGTCCCTGAAGGTATATTACATTTTGGAAATTTCAAGTGCACAAGGTCAATAAAAAGGGTCTAAGACCAAGTCTAGTTTTCATTCCTGCAAAATCCTTCAAAACAGTACTTTTTGGTGTGGTTCATGCCTCTCTACCGGTAGAAATTCCGGTAGAAGATGTTCTACCGGTAGAACTTCCGGTTGAAGTGCTTCTACCGGTAGAACTTCCGGTTGAAGCACTTCTACCGGTAGAACTTCCGGTAGAACTGCGGTTCACAGTTTTTCTCAACTCTCTGCCACAATTTGGCCCGTTTCTACCGGTAGAACTTCCGGTAGAACTGCGGTTCACAGTTTTTTTCTCACTCTCTGCCGAAATCTGGGCCATTTCTACCGGTAGAACTTCCGGTAGAACTTGGGGTTTTTAATTTCCTCAACTCTCTGTCAAAATTTGAGCCCTTTCTACCGGTAGAACTTCCGGTTGAAATACCCCTACCGGTAGAACTTCGGAATTTCAATTTTTTTTCCACACTTCATTCACTTCTTCACTTCCACATTTTCACCACCTGCACTCCCCAAGCCCACATGCTTCCAAGGGATGATTTTCACACCAAATCCATTCACATTTTATTCAAAACATCAAAATCATAAACCCATTTACATTCAAAACATAAATCTAATAACTTGCAAACCATTCCATTGAAAACATACTTCCATTGAAGATGAAACCTCTACATTAGATAGAGAAATTAGGGCTCTTGCTTAACAAGATTAAAACAAGCTAAAAGAGATTAATGACATGCAAGAAAGATAGCTTGATAATAAACAACATTTCCAAAAGTAAAAATGCCCAAAAACTCAACATGCACTAGGGAAAACTAAAAGGTTTACTTGCCTCTAACCCAAGCCAAGCCAAAGCTTCACAACTCAACAAGAAAGGGGTGCTCCACGAGATCTACACAAAACCCCCAAAATGAAGCATACAAAAATCAGCATTTTTGGCCATCACAAATCCCCATTTCGAAAATGGGTTTGAAAACCATGAAAACAAGCTCTAGGTGAGCTAATGAACATCAAATGGAAAGAATGAAGAAGGACACCAACCTTGAGCTAGCCAAACAAGAAGAATAAGGCTTGAAGATGATGAATAGTGGGGAGGTTTGGCTCCCAAAAACGTCCAGCTGTAGCTTGAGAAGAGAGGAAGAGAATGGTGGTCTTGGATCGAAAAATGGAGCCTTCTAGCTAGATGATTTCAAAGGAAGAAGATCAAGAAGAAGCTTGCTTCACCTCTCCACTCTAGGGCAAAACGTTGCAGGATTTGGGAAAAGGGCAAATGAAGGAGAAAGAGAGTATATATAGTGTCTGGAGGTGGGTCCCTTTAGCAGTGAAACTTGGGACGCCTGGAACATGGTCTTGTGGACCCCGGATGGAATCGACGAAGAAGAACAAAACGATCGTCGAAAAATCTAGTTTCGGAAAAGTATTATTTTGACATAGTTTCGCGACTTCGAAAAGTGTGCCCAGATTTACATGCAAAGACAGATTTACCCTATTGGGCCAAAACTTGGGCTTCTGGGCCTCAAATGCAAGCAGCTTAAAAACGAAAGTTGCCATAAATAATAAAACCATTCAAGAGAACTAAAAATCACATCCACAACAAAGATCTAGCACAAAAACCCATTCTTACACGTGCACTCAGGGCGTCCCTGAGCGTGTCTGACTCATACTAAACGTCCTCAAAATCCCCAAAGCTATAATCCAGACTAAGTCTAATCACATTCTAACCCAACTAGTACTAAGACTCACTTAAGACTAAACGTTTACTTAATTAGTACTAATCGAGTTGGTCTGGGTCGGGGTCTAACATCCTCCACCCCTTAGGATATTTGGTCCGCCAAATATAAATAATTTTACCTCTGGTAACAGGTGTGGATACTTCTTTTGGACTTGATCTCTCAATTCCCATGTGGCTTCTTCTGGCTCGTGGTTCTCCCAAAGTACCTTGACCCAATGGACAGTCCGATTCCTCAATTCATGCTCTTTGGTGTCGATGATTCTAACCGGTTTCTCCACATACGACGCGTCTTCTCGAATCTCTAAAGGCTCGTGTGGAATAATGTGAGAAGGACTGTGAACATATTTCTTGAGCATGGAGACATGAAAAACATTATGTACCCCGGAGAGTTCCGGCGGTAACGCAAGTCTGTAAGCGACATTTCCAATCTTGCTCAAAATCTCATATGGGCCAATGTATCTGCTAGACAATTTTCCTTTCTTCCCAAATCTTAAAGTGCCTCTGACCGGTGAGACTTTCAAGAAAACCTTGTCACCCACTTCAAATTGCAATTCTCTCCGGCGAGTGTCAGCATAACTTTTCTGTCTGCTTCGAGCGATCTTCAATCGGTCCTGAATCTGCTTAACCTTGTCGCTTGTCTCTCCAACTATCGTCGGTCCATGAAAACTACGCACACCGACTTCTTCCCAACAAACTGGAGTTCTGCACCTCCTACCATATAGTGCCTCGAAAGGTGCCATTCCAATGCTAGAATGGTAGCTATTGTTGTACGCGAACTCACAAAGAGGTAGGTTCTCGTCCCACTGGACCTTGAAATCCAATACACAAGCACGTAGCATATCTTCAAGAGTTTGTATCGTCCGCTCTGACTGACCATCTGTCTGAGGATGATACGCTGTGCTGAACTGAAGTTTGGAACCCATGGATTCAAGAAGGGATTTCCAAAACCTCGAAACAAATCTACTGTCTCTGTCGGAAGTAATGGAGATGGGCTGGCCATGCTTACTAACAATCTCATCGATGAATAGTCTTGCAAGTGGTGCCATATGCATCATGTTCCCAGTCTTCATCGGAAGGAAGTGCGCAGACTTCGTAAGACGATCAACTATAACCCAAATTGCATTGTTTCCTCTCTTGGTATTAGGCAAACCGGAGACAAAATCCATAGTGATGTGCTCCCATTTCCACTCCGGAATCTCCAACGGCTGTAACAACCCAGGAGGCTTCTGGTGTTCTGCCTTGATCATCTGACAAGTTAAGCAACGAGACACAAATGCTGCTATCTCTCTCTTCATATTATTCCACCAAAATCTATTCTTCAAGTTATGGTACATCTTCGTGCTACCCGGATGTATAGAGTATCTAGTATGGTGAGCTTCAATCATAATTTCATTCTTCAAATCGTCAACATTCGGCACGCACAACCGGTCACGAAAATACAACACTCCATCAGAAATTCTGAAATCTGGACGTTCTGCAATCTGATCTACAATCTTGGCCAATTCCGGGTCTTGCAACTGACTATCTTTGATTCTTTGGATGAAGGTAGGCTCAGACACGATCATATTTGCCAACAAAACACTTCTCCTCAAGTGTTGTACCTCCACTCCAAGTTCTTCAAACTGTTGGAGAACACTAACTCCTCTCAAACTCGCCATCACTGCTGACTTTCTACTCAATGCATCTGCTACCACATTCACTTTGCCTGGATGATACTTGATTGGGAAGTCATAATCCTTAATATACTCCATCCACCGTCTCTGCCTCATATTCAATTCCTTCTGTGAAAACAGATATTGCAAACTTCGGTGGTCTGAATGGACTTCAAACTTCGCTCCATAGAGGTAGTGTCGCCACATTTTCAAAGCAAAAACTACTGCCGCTAACTCCAAGTCATGAGTTGCATAGTTTACCTCATGATTCTTCAACTGTCTCGAACCATAGGCAATCACCTTGCCATCTTGCATCAAAACACATCCTAATCCCACGTTGGAAGCATCCGTAAACACAACAAATCCACTGCTGCCCGATGGTAAAGTGAGGATTGGGGCTGTGGTTAACCTCTTCTTCAACTCTTGAAAGCTGCCTTCACACTGATCAGTCCAAACAAAAGGGACATTTTTCCGGGTCAACTTCGTCAATGGAGCTGCAATGGACGAAAATCCTTGAACAAATCTCCGATAATATCCTGCTAACCCCAAAAAGCTTCTAATTTCTGTCACACTGCTAGGCCTCTTCCATTCAATGACTGCTTCTATCTTGGCTGGATCTACTGCTAATCCTTCTCTCGAAATGATGTGACCCAAAAAGGAAACTTGCTTTAGCCAGAATTCACATTTGTTCAACTTAGCATAGAGCTGGTGGTCTCTCAAAAGCTGCAATGACGTCCTCAAGTGCTCTTCATGCTCCTCCTTACTCTTAGAATACACGAGGACATCATCAATGAACACCACGGTAGAGTGATCTAGGTACTCTGCAAAGACCTTGTTCATGAGAGCCATGAAGACTGCGGGCGCATTTGTCAAGCCAAAGGGCATCACTAAGAACTCGTAATGCCCATATCTCGTTCGGAAAGCTGTCTTCGCCACATCGGACTCTCTAACCCGCAACTGATGATACCCTGACCTCAAGTCTATCTTGGAAAAGTACGATGCTCCTTGTAATTGGTCAAACAATTCATCTATCCTTGGCAAGGGGTATTTGTTCTTGACAGTCACATGGTTCAATCTTCTATAGTCGATGCACATTCTAAGACTTCCATCCTTCTTCTTCACAAAAAGAACTGGCGCTCCCCACGGTGAAACACTTGGCCTAATGAAGCCCTTGCTCAACAATTCTTGCAACTGAAGTTTCAATTCACCCAACTCTGTAGGAGCCATCCTGTAAGGTGCAATTGAGATCGGTGCAGTCCCTGGAAGGAGTTCAATAGTAAACTCAACTTCTCTAACTGGTGGTAAACCCGGGATTTCTTCTGGAAAAACATCTGGAAATTCACACACTACGGGGATATCCTCCACCCCTTGGGACTGTTTATCCTCCGTGATAAACGCTAAAAATGCCTCACAACCACTGCTCACCAATCTGTTGGCTTTTAAAGCCGAAATGAACCCACTGGAACACTTTTTCCTATTTCCCTGAAACATCAACTCTGTCTGTGGCCCTTGCAATCTGAAGGTAATGGTCTTACCGAAGCAATCCATGGTAGCATGGTAGGTCTCTAACCAATCCATGCCTAAGATAATATCAAAATCATGCATGTCTAAAATTATGAGGTTGGCCGGTAATTTGATATCTCCTAACAAAACCTGACAACTAGGGTAAAAGGTGGTGCAAACAACATGTCTACCTACGGGTGTAGTGACAGTCAAATTATAATCCAATTCTGCATGCTGTGCATCAATCTTCTTTGCAAACAAAGGTGATAGAAAGGAGTGTGTGGATCCTGGATCAAATAAGATCTGTGCTTCTACTCCACACACAAGAAGTTTACCTTCTATTACGTCACCTGCTGCTTCAGCGTCAGTACGGTTGATATTGTATACACGTCCCTGCTGGTGTGGCCTGTTCTGCTGCTGAATCTGTCTGCCCTGATTGTTCCTATTCTGCGGTGGACGAGCATTCTGGTTTTGTACTTGCCTGCCTTGTTGCTGTTGTTGCTGTGGTGGTCTCATCTGAACTGGTATGGCTTGATTCTGTGGTGCTATCTGCCTTGGCTGCTGATATCGGTTGGCTTGACTCTGGAGGTGTGGGCAATCCTTGATTGCATGGTCCATTCCTCCACACCTGAAGCAAGCACCCGTTGCCTTGCGGCATTCGTGGGTAGGGTGATTCTTTCCACAATGATTACAACCAGACTGTCTAACTTGAGTCTGTTCTTGCCTTGGCTTCTTGCCACTTTGCTGTCTTTGGTTTTGCTGCTGGTAGTGCTGCTTTCTATCCTGGATAATCTCGTTGTTAAACTCTTCAAATTTGTATGCCCGACTAACTGCTTCATCAAAGGTGACTGGTGGGATTATTCCCGAAACATCCCTCTTGAGAATGGGATTCAGTCCTTCCAAAAACTTAGTTATCTTTTTCTGTTCAGTGTCAATAAGCTCGGTAGCATATCTGGCAAGCCTCTCAAACTTCGTAACGTACTCCAAAACGGACATACTCCCTTGCTTCAACTGTTGGAATTCAATTGCCTTCTGTCTCTTAACATGGGATGGGACGTACTTGTCTGTGAAATGTGTCTTGAAGGTTGTCCAAGCAACCTCATCTGCCATGACCTGGTATGGCTCTTTGACCGTCTGCCACCAATCGTCTGCAAGCCCATAAAATAGAGAAGCTGTGAGGTTCACCTTCTCCCTGCCAGTGCAAACGAAAACGTCAAAAATCTTAGCCGTGTTCGCGAGCCAATCATCAGCCGTCAAAGGGTCCTCTTGACCCGAGAACTCCTTGGGTCCCCTCTTCCGAAATCTTTCAAAGAGGACATTGACGTCATCAGCCCTATTCTGGTACACCACATTTGGTGGGGCTTGATGTTGAGGTCTATTTTGGAGGACTTCTAGAAGTTGCCTCTGTACTTGAGCCATCTCTTCATCTTTCTTAGCCATTTGCTCTTGGAATTTGGCTTGAGTTTCGTTTGCTTGCCTCTGTTGCTCTAACATGGCCTGCATGAGTTGTTGGAACTGAGTAGCAGTAGGATTTTCCGTCGGTTCTGTCTCATTCTGATTACTGCCCGAAGCATTATGATTCGGAGCTTTACGTGGAGGCATGATGCTGCAAGACAATTCGTTAGCACATATATCGACATAATCGGGTTGGTCATGTTGTCTAGACAAACATTCTATCGAACTCACGAATCCTCGCCACGTTCCTAACATTTTCTAGTTTCTTTTAAGTGCCTGAAACATGTCCCGCTCTGATACCAGTCCTGTCGCGACCCCGGACCGGGACCCGGGCCCGCGACTGCGCGGCGGCGGCAGCATTAACCAACACAAGACACACCGCCGCTGTTTTGATCTTTTTCCCACAGGTTTCCGCGGTGAGGATCCCATGACACGGGTCGAGCTCACACGAATAGATATACGGAAGCGTGTAGCAAAACTCATCACACCATTCTTAAACAATCACAATACAAGATCAATAATTAACATCGAGACAAGGTATCAAAAGGGAATGTCAAATTAGCATTCCTAGCATGATTAAAGTTTCAATGTTTAGACAAAGTATTTTACTTTCAATTACAAAACCCTGAGAGGCCAACAAAGGCCAATACAACAATCTGAACCCCAAACTAATAACCCAACATAAACAGCTAGGTGAACGAGAATCACGATCCCGACCGGCGTCTAGATGACGTCGTTGGGCTGCCACTCGAGTGCTGGGGGTGGCTCAATAGCCTCCTCCGGGCACTCCTCGTCACGCGCGAAACCACCGGCACCTGGACACCAAAATACAAGCATCAAACACGACGGTTTGGCAAATAAACAATTTAGACATGAATAGTTGAAATAATGCTAAAACAGTTCAAAGTTTAAATACACGTTTCAATGCTTACGAAACTAGCACGAATACATATAATATCATGAAAAGATAAATCCACATGAGCTCATCCTTTCTCCGTCATACATGATGACAAGAGCAAGCACGCAAGACAAGCACGACAAGAAACACGATCCCACGCCACACAAGGTAGACGGGGTATCCGGCCGCGGAACCGGACCACGAACACGCACGATGTGCCATTCAAGACACGACTAGTCTGCAGACAGTCCACGAGTTTAAGGACCCCCAGGTAGTGGATCAAGCTAAAAGGGCGGTCCAAGCTCAGTGAAATTCACTTATATCATGAATGCACAAAACACGGCAATACGCGATCGAAAACACGACAAAACAAGAGGGAAATCATTTAACGAGCACGACGTGGCAAGACTAGCAAAATAGCATGGTGTTAATGCTTACAAACTTAAGAAATGATTCCCTTTTCGATTCTTGAAACCCATCTTGAAAACAACTTGCACTTGGAAATCAAACGAGAACACGAGGATGCACGAAGCATCATAAACAAAGATTCAAACATAACTCTGTCAAGCATAGGCTAAGACCACATCTTTGACCCTTGTGGAATTGAAAACCAAATGTCGAAATTCAATAAAACTTGGTGTCCCCGAAGGTATATTACATTTTGGAAATTTCAAGTGCACAAGGTCAATAAAAAGGGTCTAAGACCAAGTCTACTTTTCATTCCTGCAAAATCCTTCAAAACAGTACTTTTTGGTGTGGTTCATGCCTCTCTACCGGTAGAAATTCCGGTAGAAGATGTTCTACCGGTAGAACTTCCGGTTGAAGTGCTTCTACCGGTAGAACTTCCGGTTGAAGCACTTCTACCGGTAGAACTTCCGGTAGAACTGCGGTTCACAGTTTTTCTCAACTCTCTGCCACAATTTGGCCCGTTTCTACCGGTAGAACTTCCGGTAGAACTGCGGTTCACAGTTTTTTTCTCACTCTCTGCCGAAATCTGGGCCATTTCTACCGGTAGAACTTCCGGTAGAACTTGGGGTTTTTAATTTCCTCAACTCTCTGTCAAAATTTGAGCCCTTTCTACCGGTAGAACTTCCGGTTGAAATACCCCTACCGGTAGAACTTCGGAATTTCAATTTTTTTTCCACACTTCATTCACTTCTTCACTTCCACATTTTCACCACCTGCACTCCCCAAGCCCACATGCTTCCAAGGGATGATTTTCACACCAAATCCATTCACATTTCATTCAAAACATCAAAATCATAAACCCATTTACATTCAAAACATAAATCTAATAACTTGCAAACCATTCCATTGAAAACATACTTCCATTGAAGATGAAACCTCTACATTAGATAGAGAAATTAGGGCTCTTGCTTAACAAGATTAAAACAAGCTAAAAGAGATTAATGACATGCAAGAAAGATAGCTTGATAATAAACAACATTTCCAAAAGTAAAAATGCCCAAAAACTCAACATGCACTAGGGAAAACTAAAAGGTTTACTTGCCTCTAACCCAAGCCAAGCCAAAGCTTCACAACTCAACAAGAAAGGGGTGCTCCACGAGATCTACACAAAACCCCCAAAATGGAGCATACAAAAATCAACATTTTTGGCCATCACAAATCCCCATTTCGAAAATGGGTTTGAAAACCATGAAAACAAGCTCTAGGTGAGCTAAAGAACATCAAATGGAAAGAATGAAGAAGGACACCAACCTTGAGCTAGCCAAACAAGAAGAATAAGGCTTGAAGATGATGAATAGTGGGGAGGTTTGGCTCCCAAAAACGTCCAGCTGTAGCTTGAGAAGAGAGGAAGAGAATGGTGGTCTTGGATCGAAAAATGGAGCCTTCTAGCTAGATGATTTCAAAGGAAGAAGATCAAGAAGAAGCTTGCTTCACCTCTCCACTCTAGGGCAAAACGTTGCAGGATTTGGGAAAAGGGCAAATGAAGGAGAAAGAGAGTATATATAGTGTCTGGAGGTGGGTCCCTTTAGCAGTGAAACTTGGGACGCCTGGAACATGGTCTTGTGGACCCCGGATGGAATCGACGAAGAAGAACAAAACGATCGTCGAAAAATCTAGTTTCGGAAAAGTATTATTTTGACATAGTTTCGCGACTTCGAAAAGTGTGCCCAGATTTACATGCAAAGACAGATTTACCCTATTGGGCCAAAACTTGGGCTTCTGGGCCTCAAATGCAAGCAGCTTAAAAACGAAAGTTGCCATAAATAATAAAACCATTCAAGAGAACTAAAAATCACATCCACAACAAAGATCTAGCACAAAAACCCATTCTTACACGTGCACTCAGGGCGTCCCTGAGCGTGTCTGACTCATACTAAACGTCCTCAAAATCCCCAAAGCTATAATCCAGACTAAGTCTAATCACATTCTAACCCAACTAGTACTAAGACTCACTTAAGACTAAACGTTTACTTAATTAGTACTAATCGAGTTGGTCTGGGTCGGGGTCTAAGATTAATGCAATTTGAAAAGTTAGAAAAAGGAATTGATTTCCTTTCCACTTGTGAAGGTGAATCTCCGGATTATCACCATTCCAAATTTCAAGTAGAAAGTAAATCTGGCATACCCGTACAAAAAATGTTGATGCCCGAGATTTTCCTTCATCCGCCGAGACACAGGTCAGCCTCGGGGTGCGGAAGGAGAGGACAGAAGATTTCTTTCTGTCCATCAAGTTGGCATACCCGGTGGGACTCGTTTACTTGAGAACGTGATGCTTTGATCCCTTGGCTCCTTTCTAGTTGGTGGCCTATGTTGCATTTTGCATCTAAAAAAAAAAAAACATGAGATGGGATTTCAATTGTTCTTTCTCACTTCAAAAAAAAAAAAAAAAAAAAAAACAAATTTGATCTCCTTTCCTTAAAAACTCAACTTTGAGAAATTTTGATCTTTCCCCTCTTCGAACTTGATAGCTCACAGAAATGTTCGCAGCTATCGTTCATATCGGGGATTGGGCCATCTTTTCTCTTTGATGAGTCCAATTGGGATTTCAAGAAAAAAAAAAAAAACACCTTCATTTCAAATTCAAAAAAAAAAAAAAAGATCTCTCTTTCTCAAGATTCAACTTTGAGAAATTTTGATCCTCTCCTCTTTGAACTTGATAGCTCACATAAATGTTTGCAGCTATCGTTCATATCGGGGATTGGGCCATCTTTTCTCTTTGATGAGTCCAATTGGGATTTCAAAAAAAAATTTATAATTTAAAAAAAAAATAAATCAGTTTTCTTTCTTTTGGGCTCAAAATTGAGAAATCTTGGTTCTTTCCCGTTCGGATTTAACGCTCGCAGAAGTGTTGAGTTGTGGTTCGGATTGGAACACCACTTGTTCTCTTTGATGAGTTCATTAGAAATCTTTCAAAAGAAAAAAAAATACACTGAGGTTCCACCAATTGCGTTCTTTGACCAAAGTGGATTTAAGAAAAGCCTTGTCCAGAGTGTGGAGACAGCTAGACTGTTCGAGGCAAGGGTCCTCCAAACGGGTTCATTAAGTAATCCTACCCTTACCTGGGGGCTGATCTATCTACCAAGGTTTCATAAGATCGAATTGGAAACCTATGTGCATCTTCAAAAAAAAAATCTTAAAAAAAAAAAAAAAAACTTCCGTCACTTTTGAGTTCAGAGTTGAGAAATTTTGGTTCCCTCCCTTTCGGATTTAGCGCCCGCAGAAATGTTGAGCCTTTGTTCGGAACGGAACAGCATTTGCTCTCTTTGATGAATTCAATCTTGACCCTTCAAAAAAAAAAACTCCCGTCATTATTGGATTCACATCCGAGAAATCTGGTTCCTTCCCTTCTGAATTTAGCGCTCGCAGAAATGTTGAGCCTTCGTTCGGATTGGAACACCATTTGCTCTCCTTTATGAATCCAAATTTGACCTTTCAAAAAAAAATCCCATCTCGTGTCCTTCCCAAGGATGCAATTTGCAACATTTGTGCCAGGCGGTGCTAGTACGCCCTTTCGGGTCTATTGTATTCGCGACCGACACATTTGTATCTCCAACCTTATATCATTTTACCTCGAGTGAGCCTTGCTTCTCGGTAATTTGAATTAAGGTCTACAATTGCTTCTAGCAGTCACTGGAACGCTCACTCTGAGCCTACCATACTTGCATTTTAGAACAATTGTATCCTCTATGACTTTTTGCCTTCTTCATCGTCCTTGGGTTTGGCCATATCCCCTCAAGTGATTTGAAAAGACAAAACCATAGTTGTTCTCCATTTACGATCACCATATTCTTGTGATTACTAATGGATTTGGTCTTGTTTCAGAAGTTTTCCAAAACTAACAATGGCAGCTTCATTAACCATCACTTTCGATGAGAACAAGTACCAACTTATGCTTCAAGACAAGCAAAACAAGCATGAGTGCCCTGCCAGTTGCCGAAGCGTCATCTCCCTCGACAACTCTCCAAACACCGGGTCAACTTTAACTCCCCGGACCATCGTCTTCGGATCGCTGGGACCATTCCCACTTCCCGCAGAAGACACTGTACCTGCCAAGAAGCAGAAAACCGCCCGGCAACGTGTCACTAACATGGCACCAAGGGCGAACACCAAGAAGCCTGAAGTTCATGGCGTTCCCACGAAGCCTCAACCCACAAGAAACAAAGTTTACCTCAAAACCTGGTCCCCGAGATCTTCACCAAAGCAACGGAGGTCCCCAACATCTACAAAGCCAGCATACCTGGCCCCTCTCAAGGAGAATCGGTTCTACCCTCGCTCTTACATGAAAGAGGAGAAACCTACCCTCCACCCAAAAAACAAACAAAATCATCATGAGCCGGCTTGCTCCAACAAGCCCAAAATTAAATCCTGCATTGTTAGGCCTACGCAAAAACATGCTGAAGCCTGCACTCTTGCGAGTCGACCCTTCATCTCAACAGGGGCCGAGCTCGCAAAATTCAAGTTTTCATTGCGACAGACAAAGGACCGCGTCCAGATTTTGTCCTTGCCTAGCTTCAAGGAAGACAAACTCGGCTGCTGCGCACAAGGGACTACATCCTTCATCGCCAGAGCCCAGCCAGAGCTGACTGAAGCTAAAATTGCTCGTCGTATGCGTCGCTACGCGGCATATCGACAAAAGGGACTTGAGAAACAAAGAACCCAGCGTTCTAATCTCCATGTCTCAAACAAATGGGTCGAAAAAGAAAGACCCGACCAATTCGTTGCTGTTCATATGGTTGGCAAAACCAGAAAACGCCAGAAGTCAGCAACCAAAATCAGTGTTAGACGTCCTGTGACTCGCAGCGTCTCCCGGACACGAACACATCTAAAAGAATCCTCCACTCCTCCAAGCCAAGGACACCGGAGTAACCACTCTTCAGTTTCTTCATCCAGAAGAATGAGCCCCAACTCAGTCACCAGGACGATTTCTTCATTCGAATCCCGAGGGATGAACGTCTTGGCTAGAAGTTCTGAGCAGCCTCCACCGCATGATGACGTAACTGCACGCATCCAGCAGCTGGAGCAAGGACAATAGAGAATTGAAGCTCTGATGAAAAACCTTATTTTCACGCTATAGCGTCCACCACCTAACAACCAAACTCCTCTGAATCATGAAGATGACGAGGACAATGCAGAAAACAATGAGTCTCGCGCCCTTATCAGAAAGGACGTGGACGATATCCTCGCGAAAGCAAAAGAAGAGGATACATTGAAGGAACATGGGATCAAGCCACCCTACCCTTTATGGATGGACTCGGTTCCGTTCCCTGCAAAATTCAAACAACCTACTCTCCAGACATATACGGGGAAAGGTTCGGCCAGACAGCATGTCATCCATTTCAAGATCCTGACGGGAGCCAATACGGATCAAGATGCCCTCAAGATTCGCCTCTTTGCAAGTACCCTAAAAGGTACAGCCTTTGATTGGTACTCCACTCTGCCGGAGAACTCCATCCAGAACTGGGTTATGCTAGAGACACGCTTCCTGACCCACTTCCAAGGTGAGGATCATCCCGTTACTATGGCTCAGCTCTGCAGCCTAAAACAGGGAGAGAATGAGTCAACATACGACTTCATTCATAAGTGGAAGGCAATGGCGTACAAATGCTTAGATGTACTACCACAAGCATTGCTAGTCGACATCTGCCGTAACAATATAAGAGCAAAAATTTGCTCCATGATCATCGGCAACAAATCAAAGAACCTGGGAGAACTTCTCAAAGCTTCCATGGAAGCTGAAATGGTGATCAAAGACCTCAACAGTCAGAAATCATCAAAGAAAGAGCCGACTGCTATTACAACCTCAAAACCAAAGAAAAAGGAGGTTCTCAATGTGCAGACTAAATCAGCTCCTCAGCAGCCAAAGAAACCTGAAAACAAAACTGCAGGTAAAAGACCTGAACTCTCTGATGCCATCAAAGAACGTGTAGGAAAGAAATATCCATTCGATGAAGATGTTGAAGAAATCTTTGAGGCTCTCCTAGCAAATGGCAAACTCATTTTGCCAGAGCCCAAAAGAGCGGGCGATGTTGGCAAAACCAATGATCCCCGATACAGTCCATACCATCAGATGATCTCACATCCTCTCAATCAATGCTTCATTGTGAGAGAGAAGATCAATGAGATGTGGAAAAACGGAGTCATAACCTTTGATAAAAACTATGGCCCCGCCTTTTTCAACATGGTGTCATGTCGGCAAACTTCAAAGTCACCGAAGGAGAAGATCACTACTTCATTCAAGGTGATAAAAATGGCTCAAGTGTCCCAAGAATTGGTTCCCTATCAAACATCAGATGGACAACCTATATGGGTGCATCCCGATCTCCTAGAAGATGAAAATTGGGAGATCGTCAAAACAAAGCCGACTGCTCAGCAGCGAAGGCAAGCCAAGAAACAACTCCACAAGCTCAAACAGCAGCAGAAGTCTCAACCAAAACAAGAAGTCCTTGAAAAAGCAGAAACTTCTTCCACTGCTTCACTATGGACGACGGAAGAATCTCTTCCCAAAACTTCAAAGGCGGTAAGAAAATTCACCCTTGATGATTTCATGCCACCTCTATACAAAAATGAAAATGTGCAGGGGGCATCATACTCTTGCAACTCAGTAGTTGGATTCTCCATGAATGGATACGAGTCCAGTGATACTGCCAGTGATATCGATGAGTGGGAAGAATCCCTTGAAACAGGAGAATACCTCTCCGACGAGGAATGGATTCCCGAGTCTCATCTTATGCCAGTAATCTGGTATAACCCATTACAGCCACAAGGATCCTAGTTCGATGATGAAGAAGACCAGGACCCTGTTCAAGAAAATGCTGTCGATCCAGCACCAACCAATGTTCCGGTGGAACCCAACATGGGCAAACCACAAGGAGCAGATGACGAAGAAGATTTGGCCCCTATGCCTGATCTTGAGGAATATGCAAGAATCTGGCAACATCTTGCTATAGAGCAGAAGCAGGATCGCATCAATGATCTTCGTCATGATCCAGAACCGGAATTCCCTGAAAATCAACGGGAACTTTCTCCCTTAACTGCTGAAAATGGAGAAAACAATTGGATCGATGATCCTCTTACATCTGAGGATGAGCCCGATTCCCAACAGTCTGCACTGGGGGCATCTCCTATCAAGATGACCTGCAATGCGATAGCTTAAGACGATAGTGCCTTTGAAGCTTCCGAAGACAAGTACACCCCAACCGGTAATGTATCATCTGGAGCTACATCTTCTAAGGTAACTTCCACTGAGATATCATCCTCTCAGCCCTCGTCTCCTGAAGCTGTGACATCGGAACTCAAGCCTCTCCCGATTGATCATCTTGAAAAAACTCCTGCCAATGAAATCTTCTTCATTGAAAGCCCAGTTGATTGGTCCCAGATGCCCGATCTCATAGACGATGTCTTGACTAATATAGAAAGGTTGTCGGATGCTGTTCAGGACTTGTTCCCAGAAATTGCTCCGTGCAACACAATTACTGAAGACACCAATGCTGTTACAAAGACGTCTTCAGCAAAGGATTAACCCCTTGATCCTGAGAGTGATCTTCCAAGAGAAGACCAGTCTCTAGAAGCTCTTGAAGTTGGTAGGGGTACTCGTTCTGGCCGGGATTACCACAAAAATTACAACCAACCTTCTTCTTCTTATGTAAATCCTTCGGGAAAACAAGTTGTAAGCGCCCCAAGTGACAATAATAATGAAAATGCAGGCTCGAAGGAGGCTTTCAAGTACGACTTGATTGAGCACTTCAAACACATATCTGCACGTCTGCACATCCTTGACTTATTACGAATGTCTCCACAAACTCGTGATAGTCTCATTTAAGAACTACAAAGGCTGAATGCGGATGTCGACAAACACGCCCCACAAGTCCTACAAATTGAAATGGACTACAAGGTCAAAAAATCAAATACTCCCCCAAAGGGAGAAAAGAAGAAAACTGAGGGATCAGGCAATGAATGCCTCTCGGTACAAAAAGCAGCAAGTGCAACAATTGCCTTCGACAAGGATGACCTCCTGCTAGGCGAGACAAAGTACAATCGACCCTTGTACTTTACGGGGTACGTCAAAGAAATGCCAGTACGCAGAGTTCAGATCGATCCAGGTTCTGCACTCAACCTCATTTCTACTTCGGCACTCGAAGAGCTGGGCATCCCACCTAGCAAGCTGAGTCACACGTCCGTATCCATCTTCGGATATGACGGCAGCGCTCAAAGGCCTATCGGCAAAATCAGGTTCAAATTGCAAATCGATGATCTTATTTCTGAAGTCACTGTGTATGCAATAAGGACCCCTTCATGCTACAATATACTCCTTAGACGCCCCTGGATACATGACAACGGTGTCGTCCCTTCAACTCTACATCAGTGCATCAAGTTCATTGGCAACGATGGCTTGATACATCGAGTGTTTGCAGACAAAAAGCCCTTCAAAGGCAGAGATGTCCATTTTACAGATGCTCAAATGTATAAAGATGGGAAAGAAGAACAGGAGGCAAAAATAATTCACTTTGCCGGCAGTCTCCAGAAAGATAAAGGCAAGGCTCCTCAGCAATCACCAGAGGTAAACAAACCCTCCACCAAACTCGAAGTAAGTAGTCAAGCTCCCTTCATCGTCTCCTTCAAATCTCTAAAGCCTTTGGTAATCACTACCAAAGTAAAAAAGACAAAACAAAAGGCTGGGGGCAAGTTCACTGTCTCCTTCGTGTCTATTATGTATGACACAGACTTAGAATCAGAGTCAGAAGATGACACAGCATCAAGCCAAGCTAATACTCTGCGAGATCAGCCTGCTCTCACTCCATTGGAGACACCTGCAGACATAGAAGATCTTACGTCTGCTTCCTTTGTTATTCCGGCAACTTCGCCAGAAGAAAAAGTAATTTACTTCCACAGATCAGGAGCATCTCCACTGAACTCTCTGCTTGAACCTTTCCAAAACAAAGGTATGCTTCAGCTATCCCTGTATAGTCCGACGGCACAAGCTATCATGAAGAAAATGGGCTATGACGCTTAAAATCCGACTGGTTTGGGAGGTGGCCGTGGTATTCTCACACCATTGGAACCAACCCTGACCAAAAGTCAACCAAAAGATCGGAAAATCCACCTTCATAAAGGCAAGTCTTCATATGGATTGGGGTATGATCCTACCGCTCCTATGAGACAGTTGACACCATGGCTACAAAGTCGTTTTACCGACCAAGCCTCAACATCTCATGAAGACATCGATATCCCTGGATATCTCTTTGAGGAGTCACTCGTCAAGGGTCCAGAAAGCTCCTCCAATTGCTATAATTTCCCTGATGATAAAGAGGAATTGCCCGATGACACAGACGAGCGGTTCTCTGACCCAGAAGAATCATCGTCTCCAAAAGAAGTACCCTACTTCAACCCAATTCGAGCAAATGATTGGGACCATCTCATTGCGAGCCTTGAGAAGGACACTGATCAAGAAGATCCATGGAAAGGGACAGAGCCTCAGTCTGAAAATGCCTTTGGCACTCCAGAAGGTCTTGTTGAGTTGGAAGCCTCCGAAAATACTGTGGAGGAACCACCTTTAAGCGTTCCGACAGAAGACCCTGTTCAAAAGATAGACTTGGGAACACTTGATAACCCACGTCCTGTATTCATAAGCAAGAATATAAATTATGATGAGTTACCTGAGTATATCTCTTTTCTTCGTGAGTTCGTTGATTGCTTTGCATGGTCTTATGCCGAAATGTCCGGCCTAGATCCCAAAGTAGCAGTCCACAAGCTTAACTTGTAAAAAGAAATCAAGCCTGTCAAACAAGGCCAAAGAAGATTCTGTCCCGACGTGATGGACAAAATTGAACAAGAAGTTCAGAAACTCAAAAACATTGGCTTCATCCGCGAGGAACAGCATCCTGAAAGGTTGGCCAACATCGTCCCCGTGACAAAGAAAAATGGGCAGATAAGGGTCTGTATCTACTACAGAGACCTGAATAATGCATGTCCTAAAGATGAATTCCCGCTCCCCATACCAGAGGTGATGATTGACAACACCTATGGGTTCGAGCGAATGACATTCATGGATGGATTCCCTGGCTACAATCAGATAAAGATGCATCCTGAAGATGAAAGGCATACGTCATTTCGCACACCATTTGGCGTATATTGCTACACTGTCATGCCATTTTGTCTGAAAAATGCAGGTGCAACATATCAGAGGGCTATGATGAAAATATTCCAAGATATGCAGCACAAAACGATCTAATGCTATGTTGACGACCTCGCCATCAAAAACAGAAGAAAAGAAGACCATCTCGACGATCTTCGAGAAGTCTTCCTCCGACTTCGCAAACACAAATTGCGGATGAATCCACTAAATTGCTTCTTCGGTGTCTCATCGGGTAAGTTTCTCGGATTCATAGTACGGAATGCTGGAATATAACTTGACCCTACCAAAGTCAAGGCTATCCTGGAAATGCCATCTCCCATAACCCTAAGAGAATTAAAAGGCCTTCAAGGAAGGTTGGCCTACATTCGACGGTTCATCTCCAATCTGTCAGGGAAGTGCCGTCCATTCTCTCGCCTGAAGAAGAAAGGCGTCGACTTTGTCTGGGATGTTGAATGTGAAAATGCATTTCAAGACATCAAAGCATACCTCACCAAACCTCCAGTGCTAGCTGCCCCCACAACTGGAAAACCATTTATCTTGTACACAAGAGCTCTCGACCACTCTTTGGGTGCTCTGCTCGCACTAGAAAATGACGACGGAAAAGAAGCTGCTCTATATTACCTTAGCCGCATGATGGTAGGTGCAGAGCATCGCTACTCCCCAGTCGAAACAGAATGCCTTGCAGTAATGTTCGCTGTACAAAAGCTGCGTCACTATCTGCTGTCGAACACAGTCTACCTGATTTCTAGGATCAACCTCCTAAAGGTCCTTGTCACAAAAGCAGGTGCTCTCAATGCCCGACTGGCAAAATGGTCCATCCTTCTATCACATTTTGATATTAGGTATATACCATAAAAAGCGATCAAATGCCAAGCTCTAGCAGACTTTCTCGCAGAGCATCCATTGCCTAAAGATTCTCCACTCAGGGATGATCTCCCAGACGAATTTATCTACAATGTGGAAACTTCCTTATCCAATGCTTCCTGGGACATGTACTTTGACAGTGCAACCAGGACAAATGAAAAAGGAAAGCAAATATCGGGAATTGGCATCTTCTTTGTCAGCCCCGACAAATACATGATTCCACATGCCTTCTCGCTACTGGAACCATGTTCAAATAATGCAACTGAGTACCAAGCCCTGATTGTAGGATTGGAACTCGCCCTCGAATCCGGCATCACCATGTTGGAAGCTTTTGGGGACTCTCAACTGATCGTCAACCACATGAATCAGAAATATGAAGTCAGGAAGCCTGATTTGCTACCTTACTACAAGGCGCAGTCGCTTCGACAAAAATTCAACATCTGTGACATCACCCACATCCTCAGAGGTGAAAACATCCGGGCAGATGCCCTAACTGGACTCGCCGCATCCATGGCAATCCAAAAAGGGGAACACATGCAAATCACAGTGTGTCAAAGAAGGATTCTCCCTCCTCTCAACACACACCAAGCAGTTGCTGAATGCCACCAAGTGGTTGGAAGTCGGATGTCCATCCTCAAACCTCCGATTGGCGACTGGAGAGATCCGTTCATTGATTACATCATGTTCGAAATCCTACCTGAAGATCCAAAAGAGCGGGTAAGCATCCAAAGACGAGCCCAGAACTTTCATTTGGATATACCTTCAAAAGCACTTTACAGAAAATCCTTCAACGGAGTATTCCTACACTGCTTGTCACAACAAGAGGCTGAGGAAACTCTCAAAGAAGTGCATGCTGGTCTTTGTGGAGCCCATCAGGCTGGTCCTAAGCTCTACAACCAGATAAAAAGGCTAGGTTATTATTGGCCTACCATGGTAGCTGATGCAATACAATTTGCTAAGCGCTGCCAAAAATGCCATATTCATGGAGATTATGTCCACATGCCTCCAGAATGGCTACATCCAACAGCAATCTCATGGCCTTTCGAAGCCTGGGGTATGGACATCATAGGTCCTATCTCTCCCCCATCAAACAAAGGTCATCGCTTTATCTTCACCGCTATGGACTATTTCTCCAAGTGGTCAGAAGCATTTGCGCTCAATGAAATGAAGACCTCATCGGTCCTTCAGTTTTTGCGCACCAACATCATTTGTCGCTTCGGCATACCTAAAAGATTCGTCCATGATAACTGACCACAATTCCGGGATCACAGATTCTACAGGTTTTGTGACAAGTACAAAATCCAAAGTTGTCCTTCGACTCCATATAATCCAGCAGTGAATGGACTAGCAGAAGCCTTCAACAAGACACTCTGCAAAATTCTCAAGAAAATGGTCTCTAGTCATAAAAGAGACTGGGGCGACAAACTACCAGAAGCCTTGTGGGCCTATCGAACCACCGTTTGAGGACCAACCCATAGTACACCATTCTCTTTGGTCTATGGATGCGAAGCTGTTGTCCCTTTGGAAGTACAAATTCCTTCCTTAAGGGTATCTTTGCAAAATGACATGACGCAAGAAAGCAATGTCAAATTGTGACTCCAAGAGCTGGATAATCTCGATGAAAGACGACTTGAAGCTTTACAAAGCATTGAGTTGTACCAAGCACACATGGCAGGATCTTTCGACAAGAAGGTCAGGCAACGCGCCTATAAAAAGGGTGACTTGGTTCTTGCAGTAAAAAGACCCATAGTCTTTGCCCACAAATCCAAAGGCAAATTTGAACCAAAATGGGAGGGACCCTTCGTCATCGACAAAGTCTTCTCCAATGGCGCATACGCTCTTCTAAACATGGAAGGAGACAGATGTATGCTGCCCATCAACGGCAAGTTCTTGAAGCGGTACTACCCTTGAAGACTTCCTCAAATGGGCAGAGCGATATCTACACGGCCAAAGCCTATTTACAAGGTACTTGCTCGTCAAACCCACCCCTTTTGAAATTTCCAAGGTACTTACTTTCATCGTTTCATTGTTCAAAAAAAAAAAAAAAAAAAACCCAAAAATCGGAAGGATGCGAACCCCATTCGATACTTCCAAAAAAACCCAAAAAACCGCAAGGAAGCGAACCCCATTCGATACTTGCAAAACCTCAGATCGTGGAGATGCAACATACCAGTTGATATCCACAACCCAAATTTCAAAAATCGTGGAGAAGCAATATTCCAGTTGATATCCACAACCTCAAATTTCAAAAATCGTGGAGAAGCAACATATCAGTTGATATCCATAACCCAAATTTCAGAAATCGTGGAGAAGCAACAATACCAGTTGATATCCACAACCAAAATTTCAATTGGTTCGAGAAAACCTCAAATTTCAAAAATCAAGGGGAAACGACACCAAGTTAGTACCCATGAAAACCAAAAGTTTTGGGAAAAGCAGGGAAGCGACGCTTAGTTGATATTTGCACCCCAATCCGCGAGGAAGCGACATTCCATCGATACTCGCAAACCTAGCCCGCGAGGAAGTGACATTCCATCAATACTCGCAAAACCGAATGAGCAAGGAAGCAACATTCCATCGATACTTGCAAGACCATTCAGCGGGGAGGCGACACTTAGTCCATACTTGCATTTTGAAAACCAAATCCGGCTATAAACGCCAAAAAGCGGCTATAAACACCAAAATTCGGCTTAAATGCCAAAATTCGGCTATAAATGCCAAAAAACAAAAAAAAAATCCGGCTATAAACGCCAAAATCCGGCTATAAATGCCAAAATAAAAAAAAATTTCGACTATAAACACCAAAATCGGCTTTCATGCCAACAAAACAAAAACTTGGTCTTAAAAAATTTGGCTCTTATGCCAAAACAAAACAAAACAAAATCCGGCTATAAACGCCAAAAAGAGTTTGTAAACGCCAAAATCCGGCTATAAACGCCAAAAATCGGCTATAAACGCCAAAATCCAGCTATAAACGCCAAAAAGCGGCTATAAACGCCAAAATCCAGCTATAAACGCCAAATTCGGCTATAAATGCCAAAACAAAAAAAAAAAAAACTTCGGCTTTCAATGCCATCTTAAAATACAGCTCCTATGCCATTCCAAAAATCGGCTTTCTTGCCATCCAAAAACTTTGGCTTTCACGCCATCAGAACAAAAAAAAAAAAAAACTTTGACTCTCATGCTACAAACAAAAACTTTGGCTTTCATGCCGCAAAACAAATTTTGGCTCTTACGCCACAAAATTAGGCTTTCATGCCATCCAAAATTTCGGTTTTCAAACCATAAAAAACCAGGCTTTTCGCCACAAAATTGGCTTTCGTGCCCAAAACAACCCTTTGACAAAAGATTTTCACAAAATGACAACCTTTTGATCAAATTCTTAAACAAACATTCCCGCCAACTTTTGCTCAAATTTGTTTTCATAAAAAAAAATGATTTAAGTGAAAGGAAGGGGATACAAAAATATAGTACCAAAAATGTTTATACATGGAGGTACCAAAAAAAAAGAAGAAGAAAAAAGAGTTTGTTACAACTCAGGAGCTCAAACCGACATGGTCTTCAACCAAAGGTTCAACTCCTCAAGCAGACCCTTGGCCTTAACTTCCAAAGTTTTTAGGCCACGCTTCTTCAAAATGTCCCCATAAAATGCGGCCGAATGCCGTGACCCATCTGCAGTACGAGGAAGTTCTTCCCAGAGGACCTGCCACTGCTCATGCTCCTGAGTCTTCCTCCGGACATTACCTTCAGCTTCCTCAACCTGGCGAATGAGAGTCCCCTCCTTGTCACGAGCCTCCACAATGGCGGTCCATTTGGCAGTAGCTTCTTCCTCCAAAAGCTCAAGACGCTGCCTAGCCTCGACAACCTCCTTATCAAGGTGGTCAAATTCTTGCTTCAGCCCCATGATGGATAACTTGGTAACGTTCTTCTCCCGAACGATCTGCCTCCGAGCCTTCGTGACCTCATCAGCTCAGCTTTGACTATGCTGGATGGTTTCATGAACATCTCATCAAAGAAGTCACCATCTGGGAAACTCTTGGTCTCAGTCCATTTGTTCCCCAAGGTGATAATCTCCTCAACAAAATCCTTGGCGCTTGCTATGTCCAGACCGACTTCTTTGCTGTCAGCGAGGATGTCCTGCACATGCTTGATGTCACGCCCCCAAAACCGGGATCCGATCTCGGGGACGCGAGTTTGGGGGATTTGTATATCCCCTTCCCAGGATCCGCGTGTGTGAGGATGACAAAATTCACAACACATCTAAATATTTCGCGGAAGCTATACAAGACGTTACGACCCTGAATCCGTATCCATTGGGTTCCGTGTCGTACTCAATCTGTCAGCACAAGATTTTCACAGTAATATTCAATTCAGACTGGAGCTAATCATAATATCAAAACATACAGAGCTGACAGTAACAGGCTTATCATTACCCAAACATATTCAAGTTACAAATTAACGAGTGCATTAATTACAATTCCCACGAAAAAGGCTAACAAAAGCCGTACAAAATAGCAAGCTAGAACAAATACTACCCAATGGTGTAACGTAACTCCGGAGTCAAGCATGACGTCTACATGACATCGCTGACACAACAAGCTTGCAAAACTCGTGGCTCAACAGCCTACTGCACACGAACTAGCTCAAAACAAGGACCTGCTATCTAGAGCACCAAAGCAGAAGTATATCAGACACGACGGTCTGGCAGGTGATCAAAATAGGCAAGAGCATAAACAAAACCGAAGTTTAAAGGAAACAAGAACTAAAAACACTTCATTGAACTTGAAACAAGTTTACAAGATTTAAAAACAATGCATGTACAAGATACTTATCAAGAAATCACTAGTGCATGCACGAAACAAGACATGAATACATATAATATCATGATTAGTAAATCCACAAAGAGCCCATCCTTTCTCTATCATACATGATGACAAGAGTAAGCACGGACGACAAGCACGACAAGCACGACACGATCCCACATATACGGGGAATTTCCGGCCGCGGAACCGGAACACGAACACGAACACGCACGATGTGTCATTCAAGACACGACTAGTCTGCAGACAGTCCACGTTGTTTAAGGACCCCCAGGTAGTGGATCAAGCTAAAAGGGCAGTCCAAGCTCAGTGGTAATCACTTATATCATGAATGCATAAAACACGACAATACTTATTCGAGAACACGTCAAAACAAGAGGGAATCATTTAACAAGCACGGCACGACGAGACTAGCAAAATAGCATAATATAAATGCTTATCAAACTTAAGAAATGATTCCCTTTTCTTATTCTTGAAACACGTCTTGAAACACGTCTTAAAACGAGCTTATACTTGAAATTCGGGCAAATGCACGATGAAACACGAAGTATCAAAACAAGATTCTTGGTTCTTGAAACAAATCTTCAAACAACTTATACTTGAAAATCAAACGAGAACACGATGATGCAGGAAGCATCAAAACAAGAGTTCAAACACGAAATCTATCAAGTTTAGGCTAGAGACCATTCATTGACCCTTGTGGAGTTGAAACCCAAATGTCGGAGTTTTAACAAGATTTGGTGCCCCAGAAGTTATAGTACATTTTGGAATTCCAAGTGCACAAGGTCAATAAAAAGGTCTAAAACCTAGTCTAGTTTTCCTTCTCGCAAAAGTCCTTCAAAACAGTCCTTTTTGTAACTGTCCGTCAACGCTCTGTTAACCGTCGGTTAACCGAGGTCGATCTGTCGGTCGACCGAAGGCTTGACCGACAGATCCCAGCCCAGAATTGCTGCGCTCTGGAATTCAAACCGACAGATCCTCGGTCGACCGACGGCGAACCGACGGATGACCTGACAAAAATGTTGCTCTCTGGAAATTGAACCGACAGGTCTCGGTTGGCTGTCGGTCGACCTATCGGTCAACCGACATACGACCGACACCTGACCGACAGAACTCGGGCAGTGCATTTCTGTACAGATTCTTCACACTTCATTCCCTCCTTCACTCCCACATTTTCACCACCTGCACTCCCCAAGCCTACATGCTTTCCAAGGGCTACATTTCTCACATTTTTAAAACATTCTATCCAAAATTAAACCATTCATTCTATAACAAAGGCATCAATGCATCTTCATGTACAAAATCATAAAACTTACAAGACTAAACATGATTCAAGAGCTTGAAAAATCAATGCTAACAAGACAAATGAAGAAGCCCAAAACTCATGACTTGAAAGAGCATGAACATGACTTGCATTATGAGATTAAACATGGAAAACATGTCTTAATGAAATATTAAAACCATAATGAAAGCATAAGACAATAAACATAAGAAATCCTATAAAGATCACTTGCCTTTGTCCAAATGCCAAGCAAAACTTTCACAAATCCAAATCAAAGAGTTGATCCACGAAATCTACACAAAAACCCCAAAAGAAAGCACATAAAAATCACCATTTTTGTCACTACAAAGCCCCATTTCGAAAATGGGTTTGAAAACATAGAAAACAAGTTCTAAATGAACTAAAAGAACATCAAATGAAAAGAGGAACAAGAGCCCTAACCTTTAGCTAGCTGAACAAGATGAAAGGAGGTTGAAGATGATGAATAGTGTCGGGGATTTGGCTCAAAAACGGGTCCAATCGAAGCTTGAGAAGAGAGGAAGAGAATGGCGGAGTCGGATTTGAGATTGGAGCTCTCTTGATGGAAGATCCAAGGGAAAAGACCAAGAGGAAAAAGCTTTCTCTCCTCTCCACTCTAGGGCAAACCGGTTGCAGGAAAATGGGAAGAAGAAGAATGGAGGAGAGAGAGAAGAAGGGTATTTATAGTGTCTGGAGGGTGGGTCCCAATGCAGTAGAACTTGAAACGATTAAAACTTGGTCTTGTGGACCCTGGATGAAATCGACAAAGAAGAACAAAACGATCGTCGAAAAATCTAGTTTTCAAAAAGTATATTCTCCCCAATTTCTGAAATTTTCGAAATTTATGGACAGATTTAGTGAAAATTGTCATTTTTGCCCTTTTTCTCGAAAAACGCGATTTCTGAGTGTTAAATCAAGATGGTCAAAACATGAAAGTTGTTTATAACAATAAAATGGGTCGAAAGGAATAAAAATTGGAATTTTTAGAAACCAAGAATAAATCCTCACAAAAATACAATTTACAAGGGTCGGGTCAAAACAAAGTCAATGGTCTTTTAAAACTCTCCAAAGTTATGAAAAATCTATTGAAACTCAAAAACAAAGTCAAATCATCTCTAATCTTGTTTAAAAAGCTAAATCACAATTAAAACAATGCTAAACCCAAAAATTGAGGGCCGGGGTCTTACACTTGATCATGCCAAAACCAGCTTCCAAATGACCTGAAGAAAGAGTCTCAACCCATGAGCTCAAGACAGTCTTCAACACCTTCCTTGCATACTGAAGGTGCAGTGCAGATGAGGATTCGCCATGCTCTGGTGCCCGACTGCCCACGTCATGCTCCTTTGGAAGAGTAATCAATAAACTCTTTCCAACGGAAGAAGCTGACTCATTAAAGGAAGCAGAAGCCCCCACTCCTGGATCAGCAGCAGGTATCCCCTGTTCTGGCTCTAAAGAAGACGGAGGAATCTCTCCTGCTGCTCCACAATCTGTCGAAAAAAGACAAAAATGTATGAATATAGTCTCGTCAAAAAATATATATATATATATCAAGATTATTATTGCAAAAAATACCTGCTTCAACAACTGGCGGAGTAGTCTCTGCCTCTCTTAGCTCATCCAAAGCATCATCAAAAGTTGCGTCCATGGATGGCTCGAAATCGTCAAAATCCTCTTGCAAGTCAAGAAAACAAAAGCTACATGTTAGCAAATGACCAGCACAAACAAAAAAAAAAGAAGGAAAAAAGAAGCCAAAGCAATCATACCAGGTGAAGGTTCTGGAATCACTCCAGAGTCCCTGGGCTCTTCCTCAGATGCCATGACTGGATCTGTCATTGCCTCATCGGCCGGAACCTCAGGCGTCACCAGGTCATCGTCCTCTGCCAAAAGAAAGAAAGCAGCGGATTAAAAACAAAAAAATCTCTTACAAGAGAAAAGAAGAAACAAAAGAAAGAAAGATGATCATACCAGCTGTCTCCTCTTCTCTACTTCTTTTCCCCGGAGGCTCGTCAGCATCCTCAGACACCTCCTCAGCAATGGTGAGAGGAACTTCAACATCAGAAGGACTATCGTGCCGTCTCATGTTACGGCGTTGTCCTCTCCTCCTCTTGCCTCGGCGGGTCAATCTGCTCGACGATCCTACCCCACTATCAACATCAGGCCTCTCACAAGAGTCCTCACTGGATGGTCTACCTTTCTCAGTAGACTCCATGGAAGCCTTCGTATGCCCTGCCTGTAGCATAGCATCGATCTCGGCCTCCTCCTCCTCCAGCTGTCTCAAGACCTCACCAGGAATTCCTTGTGCAGCTCCTGGTCTGATGATGTCCTGCTCATTGAGAAAGCCTATCTTATGCCTCTCTCCAGAAAGGAAGGTCAAAACTTCCTCTCGGCGGACACCATCTGATTTGCCAACACCCTTCCCAGGAGACTGCTTGACATCGAGCTCTTTCTTGGAAAGCCCCCGGTACACTGAGAAGCTCTCCACGAACCACTTCGTGAAACCAGCAGTTCGGAAGGTGGGCAGCTCAGGATAGGAAATCATGGCGGTAGTGTCCTCTGCACTGTAAAAACCCCATGCATTTCTCCCATCCTGCAAACCTCCAAAACGCTTCACCATGCTCGAAGGCACTCCAACAACGCCTTGAGAGAAGCCAAGCTGCAATGCAAAACGCGAAGGGACATACGGCTGGATATCGACGAAAAGATGTCTGCGGTACACCATCGTACCAACCCGTATGTTGAAGAGCCATCTCTTCTCCGCATCTGTCAAAGCATAGTGTCTTCCCGACCCTGCCCTGGTTGAATCACGGGAGAAAGCTTCACTGAAGACTGCCCAATCTCGACGTCCCTAAATCGTCGGATCCTCAAACGGGCAGATAAAAGTGATTCGGGAACGGCTGTCCCTCTAGCCAAACGAATCATAAAGGGATCTTCGTCCTGTGCAACTCCCAAACAATGGAAGCTAGGACAGTGGTATACATACCACAAATAGAAGATATGAGCAGAAAATACCCTGTTCATGGGAAGTCCAAGCCGAACCAGGAAAGCAGCAGCCTGAAGTTCGGTACACAAATAGGAGTAAAGAGCAGGTACCAAAGCCAGCCGCTCTCCAAACGCCATCTGACAAGCCGGAAAAATACAGTGCAGCCTGACGTGCGTTACATCTCCTCTAGCAAAAACAGCCTCACCCAGCCAGTAAGTGAGGTAAACAGCGAGATCTCTCCACAACGCAATGTCAGGACAAATGGCATCCGTGCTTGCGAAGAACTTCTTTAAATCTTCTCGTATAGCAGCGATCTTCTTCAAATTTGATGCTTTAGCCCTAGCGTCTTGGGCCATGCCATCAGAAGATTCCCCGCTGTGAAAAAAGTTGGAGCTGCAACTTCTCCAACTGCTGCATCTAACTTTCGAGCCTTCCTTCTCCTTCAAAAAATCATAGAAGGCGACGAGCTGAAAGTATACAAGCCTGAACTCCTCAGACTGCTCCTCAAGGACGCTGTTAATAGGCATAAACTCCTCGTAGAGTTTGCCGAGGGTAGGCAATCCGGTGATGGCGCTCAGTTCCTTCAAAGAAAAAACAATCTCACCATTCGTCACAATGAAGGTGTTGGTTTGTGGAAGGAATGACTCCAGCATGGCCATGAAAGCCTCATCAGAGAAAACAACGGTTTGCCGAAAAGCGCGAACCGCATCAAAAATTTCGGCCTCCCGCAGAATGGCCTCGCCAATCCTCAAGGTGTGATCAGTCCATGACTCCCAGCTCAAGTTAGCACTGAAATGGCCACGAAGTCGAAAAGGCTTCACCCAATTGCTGCCGTCATCCCGAAAAACACCAAGGCCCACCGGTCTCAAATCAACCGATGGATGATCAGAACCTTGGTAGCCACTGGCTGGCATCAACATGTCCATACGGACAGGTGGCTTCTCTGCAAGACCGGAAGGGCTGCCAACAAAAATCCCGGTCTTGATCACACTGGTCCTCTTCACCCAGCCCGGAGGATCTTCCCTCTTAGGGCACATGGGTGAAAGGCTCAGGATCGAGATGGTCCGATCGAAAGTCGACCGGGTGAAAATAGTTCTCTCCTCACCATATGCTGTGTAAGAGAACTGAAAACATCTCCTTTGGTATGTCAAATCGTCGGGGACTGCATCACCGAAGAAGAAGGTAGGCTTGAGCACAACGCTCTGATCGTTCGTAACCCAAGGACGGATGCTTACCATGATCTTATAGAATTCCTTATTTTTTAGAGCGATCAATCGCTGTCTCATCTCATCACGATTGAGGGAATCGCACTCTTCCAAGTTCTTCTCAACAAACTGGACCTTCTCCCAAGCCTGCTGAACGGCCGCATTGGAAGATCTAGCAGACCGACGAGGTACGTCAGTAACAGGACCTTTACCCTTGTTCGTTCTAGAAGAACTACTTGCAAAAGATGGAAGAGAAAAGATCAATTAACATCAAAATGACAGAATTCTGCTATAAAAATTCTAGCAAAATTTTGACATGGTTCTGGGGCAAATCCAAAGAAAAGGAAAATACTTCGAAAAAGACGGGAAGCCTGAAGATGAGCTCAACATCGCTGCGAGCTCATATTCAATGGAGAATTCTCAAAGAAGGTTCGAACTCAACATCGCTGCGAGAACGAGCCAATCTCATCAAACTTCCGCAAAATCTGGAAAAGAGCTTAACATTGCTGCGAGCTTCAGAATCCAAAAATTGCAAACTTCCTCAAAATCCAGCAAGACCGAGAAAGAGCTCAACATCGCTGCGAGCTCAAAATCCCAATACTTGCAAAAGATTTTCAGGTATGCATCATCATACTTCCGAATCCATTTACAAAATCATGCATAAAAAATATATCATCATGCATTAGATACTTGGAAAACCTTGATCAAAGTTTGGCCAACTCCAACCCAATTTGGTCAAAACCAATCAAACTTTGTCCAAGTCAAAAATCATGTTGGCTTGACCTAGAGACTCTAGCCTTCTATCTTGATGCATAAAAAAAAAGAGAAAATGCATACATATTGAAATTGCATAGCCTCATTATCATGGTGAGCAAACAAAGAAAAGAAAAAAAAAAGAGAGAGAAAAAAAAATCTCAGCAAAAAAAAAATTATTTTTGGCCCACAGGCCGTGGGCCACTGCCACGTGGCAGGCCGTTCGTACAGCCGAGAGAAAAAAAAACAGCAGAATAAAAAAAAGAAGGAAAAACGCTGAAAAAAAAAGAGGAAAAGGAAAAGTCAGCGTGTGAAAAAAAAAACAAAAAAAAAGCACACGGTAAAAAAAGAAAAAAAAAAAGAAAACCGTGAAAAGAAGAAAAAAAGAGGAGAAGAAGCACGAAAAAAAGAAAAAAAAAAGAGAAAAACGTGCTTCAAGAAAAAAAAAAGAAGGGAAAGGAAAGAAAAAGAAAATGAAGAAACTACTTCTACAATGGAGATTCTTGTGGAGAAAGAAAAACTTACTTGAAGCCATTGATGGAGAAGAAGAAGAAAAGCTTGGAGATCCTTGAAGAAGAGAAAGCACTTCCTATCTTGGAGAGCACTCTTGAAGATTTCTTGCAAAAAGAAAGCAATGGAGCACAAGAAAGAACCCTCTTGCTTTTATAAAAGAGAGCAAGCCAAAAGAGGAAACAAGGAGAAAAGAAAGGAGGTAAGTGCTAAAATTTAGCTACTTTCCCAAAAAGAAAGATATTTTGATAGAATCTTTCCATAAAAAGAAAACTTGAGAAATTCTCTCCAAGTAAGAATATTTTTAGATATTCTCTGCACAAAAGAGATATTTTTAGATATTCTTTACAAATATGACACCATATGAGATCTAGGCCATCTCCAAAGCCTAAGGTCCCATGGGTTAGCCCATATGAGCCAGGTTTGACCACCTAGGCACTAAAAGTGGCTTTTAGTCAAAATATTCCTCTTACCAAGAGCAAAAAAAAAGAAGAAAAGAGCAAAAAAAGTCCCATGCCTCTTTTGAGTTGATGGGACCATTCAAAAAAAAAAGAGAAAAGAAAGTCTCATAAGTTTCCAAAAACCAAACCATCCAACCTCATGAACCAAATTGAGACAAAATCTTGAAATTGACATTTCACAAAATCAAATTTTGGTCCCCTAGCTCGCCACATACATCTTGTTAGGGTCACAAGACCTAAACCAAAATAAAAATCCAAACCAAACCAAAACCAAAAACCCAAATCTGACCCCCCAACCTGCGACATATAGCTTGTTGGGTCACAAGGTCAAAATCAAAATCAAACCCTAACCCCCTAACTTGCCACATACAGCTTGTTAGGTCACAAGGTCAAAAACCAAAATCCAAAACCCAAAATCCAAATACCCCATGTCATTTTCAAAACTTTGCCTTGAGATGGTATGTGATCCCTCTCACTACCATAAAATTTCCCCGGAAACTCAGAAGGCTATTCAAAAAAAAAAAAAAATGCTCAAGACTCTTGGTCAAGTTGGAATCTCTCCTCCAAGTTTCTCTTCGAGTCACATCGACTCCAAAAAGCAACTCGTCGCTGTACCTCGAGGGGGCATTTGTTGACACCAAAAAAGTCAATATGTCTCCTCAAAATAAGAAACCTCGTGAAGCTGCATCCTGCTAAAAATAGGCAAGGCTACTTCAAGCATCAGATTTTGTCAGAATCAGACAGAAACTGAAGGATCCTTCAAGACAGCCAAAAGAGGGGTACACCTGAGGTTTCGGGCCATTCCGACATCGTTTAGCCTAACTTCACTGCTCCGACAACTAAACAAGCACTCCCGGTGGCGACATCATCAAAGACGTCAAAACTTTGATCAGAGCCTACGGATGACTCCAGAATGTCTCCAAAGGGCTCTATGCCAAATTTCAAGTCAAACCGACAACGTTTGACCCTCCATCAATGCTCAAACAACAAAATCAAGCCTCCGGCGGTGAAAAACATCGAAGCCATCACTCATAAAAAAAATACATGAGTGGCTTCAACATGCTTCCAAGAGGCTGTACGTCAAATTTCAGGTCATTCCGACAACGTTTGATCAGGTTTCGATGCTCCGAGAGAAAAACAAGCCTACCGGTGGCGGAGCAACCCATGACCATGACATCCAAAACTGAGCTGATGGAACGTCTCAAAATGACTCCAATAGGCTCCCCGTCAAATTTCAGGTCAATCGGACATCGTTTGACCACATATCAAAGCTAGGCATTTTCCCCGCAGCAAAATCAAGTCAAGCATCGATGGGACCCCAAACGGCTTCAAAACTCAAATAAAAGCTCATGGTTGGTCCTATCCACTGCTCAAGAAGCCTCACCTCAATTTTCAGGTCATTCCGACATCGTTTGACCTAGTCTCGACGCTTGACGGAAAATCGGTCACAAAGTCTTCGGCTTTCCCGGAAAATGGGAAACTTTGTGCTCCGATTTCGCGCGGGTTCTCATCAAGATTTCTCCGAGAAAATCAAGTCAATAATTGAGGAAAAATGTCAAGAAAAATACAGAAGAAAGAAGGAACGAAAAAGACAAAAGAAGGGCCAAAAACGACGCTCGGCGACCAAACGGGCCAAAGCCCTATGGTCGCCGGCGACCCTAGGTGCATGGTCGCCAGGCTACCCTGCAAATTCGGGTCGCCGGATTTTGCACCAAAATGCCCGATTTTCGATCCTTTTCGCGTTTCGGGTGTTCCTGCCTTTGTGATTTTCTAAAAATCCAATGTTTGATGCTTGAAAACGACTGATCATCACCGACATCTCGGATCCGCCGTCGAAAGCATGCAATCATCACCGATCGCTCCAACATCGCCAACCGGCTGACCAAGAAAGTACACTTTCTGTCCGACCGATAGTGAAATCGACAAGACAGATGTCACCGGCCCACCAACATCAAACAATGTCTAAGATTGCACTGCAATCCGACATCAAACAAAGCGTGGATCCACCTGTGATGATCGCAAGAAGAATCTCAAAAGACACGGCGCGACCCGCGACTCTTCACATGCCTTGGCGACCACTTAATGACGTTAATTGACTCGTTTATGACAACTTAATGCGGTTATTAACTCATTATTTTGGACGGCCCAATCAGATTCAAGCATTTGGGAGTTACAAATCCAAGCAATCATGGCTTAAAACCCATGAAACTCCCATCATCATGAAGCATAAAGGCAATTAAAAGCCCACTACCTTCATCGGCCAATCACAAGCCATGAAAAAGGAGTTACAAAATCAACTTGTAACTCCTCATCAATGCTCTCATCATGGCTATCAATGCCCATAACCACCCCATGGCTACCAAAAGCTTATAAAAGGAGATCCATTTCCAAGAGAGAGAGGATCAGCATCGACATCTATCGACTTGAAATTTTGCACTTCTCCCAAAGAAATCCAGACGAAGTCCTGCTGCTCTGCTGCAAAGAACACCACAAGGTGATCAACATCCCTTTGGCGGCCAGCCCCCCAAGGTCACCTCCTTCTCCAACATGGCCTAAACGAGGCTTTTCAGCCCGTTTACTCGGTTTTTCATTGGATATAGGACCTTCTCTTGGTCCTTGTCCTTTAAAAAATGGAGGTTAGGAGCCAAGCCAAAGAATCAAAGCATCACAATTTCTCATTTGAAGGACGATGGCGAAGTCCATACATGACTTGCGACCGTCGATCCCGTGTCCCCACAATCTCCTGAGAAGTTAGATCCTTTTTCTTACTTTTCTATTGTAGTTTGTATTTCTTAAAGAGACAAAAAGAAATCACAATTCTTGTCTTTCACATTTGATGAGTTTTGTAAAATCGCCTTTCACGGCAAAATCGCCTTTCACGGCAAACAAACAAAAATGCCTCCTACGGCATTCTAAAAAAAACAAACTTGTCTCTTTTCTTAATATTAATGCAATTTGAAAAGTTAGAAAAAATGATTGATTTCCTTTCCACTTGTGAAGGTGAATCTCCGGATCATCACCATTCCAAATTCCAAGTAGAAAGTAAATTTGGCATACCCGTACAAAAAATGTTGATACCCGCGATTCTCCCTCCTCCGCCGAGACCCAGGTCAGCCCTCGGGGTGCGGAAGGAGAGGACGGAAGATTTCTTTCGGGTCTATCAGCTAGAAGCAATTGTAGACCTTAATTCAAATTACCGAGAAGCATGGCTCACTCGAGGTAAAATGATATAAGGTTGGAGATACAAATGTGTCGGTCGCGAATACAGTAGACCCGAAAGGGCGTACTAGCACCGCTAGGCACAAATGTTGCAAATCGCATCCTTGGAAAGGACACGAGATGGGATTTTTTTTTAAAAGGTCAAATTTGGGTTCATAAAGGAGAGCAACTGGTATTCCAATCTGAACAAGGGCTCAACATTTCTGCGAGCGCTGAATCCGAAAGAGAAAGGAACCAGAATTTCTCAAATGTGAATCCAGTATTAACGAAAGTTTTTTTTTTGGAAAAGTCAAGATTGAATTTATCAAAGAGAGCAAATGGTATTCCAATCCGAACCACAGCTCAACATTTCTGCGAGCGTTAAATCCGAAAGGGAAAGAACCAAGATTTCTCGATTCTAAATTCAAAAGTGACGGAAGTTTTTTTTTTTTTGAAAGGTCAAGATTGAATTCATCAAAGAGAGCAAATGGTATTCCAATCCGAACCACAACTCAACATTTCTGCGAGCGTTAAATCCGAAAGTGAAAGAACCAAGATTTCTCGATTCTAAATTCAAAAGTGACGGAAGTTTTTTTTTTTTTTTTTTTTTTTGTTTTCTGAAGGTTTAAGATTGAATTCATCAAAGAGAGCAAATGGCGTTCCAATCCGAATCACAACTCAACATTTCTGTGAGCGTTAAATCCGAAAGGGAAATAACCAAGATTTCTCAATTTTGAACTCAAAAATGACGGAAACTTTTCTTTTTTTTTTTTTTTTTTTTTGAAAAAAGCACATAGGTTTCCAATTCGATCCTATGAAACCTTAGTAGATAGATCAGCCCCCAGGTAAGGGTAGGATTACTTTAATGAACCCGTTTGAAGGACCCTTGCCTCGAACAGTCTAGCTGTCTCCACACTCTGGACAAGGCTTTTCTTAAATCCACTTTAGTCAAAGAGCACAATTGGTGCAACCTTAGTGTTTTTTTTTTTTTTTTGAGAGGTTTCTAATGAACTCATCAAAGAGAATAAGTGGTGTTCCAATCCGAACCACAACTCAACATTTCTGCGAGCATTAAATCCGAAAGGGAATAACCAAAGTTTCTTTGAATTTGAATTCAAAAGAGAGAAGACTTTTTTTTTTTTGAAATTATATGTTTCTTTTTATGAAATCTCAATTGGACTCATCAAAGAGAAAAGATGGCCCAATCCCCGATATGAATGATAGCTGCAAACATTTCTGTGAGCTATCAAGTTCGAAGAGGAAAGGACCAAAGTTTCTCAAAGTTGAATCTTAAGAAAAAGAGACCATTTTTTTTTCAAAGAATTTGAAATGAAGGTTTTTTTTTTTTTTTTTTTCTGAAATCTCAATTGGACTCATCAAAGAGAAAAGATGGCCCAATCCCCGTTATGAACGATAGCTGCAAACATTTTTGTGAGCTATCAAGTTCAAAGAGGAAAGGATCAAAATTTCTCAAAGTTGATTTTTTAAGAAAACGAGATCAGATTTGCTTTTTTTTTTTTTTTCTTGAAGTGAGAAAGAACAATTGAAATCCCATCTTATGTTTTTTTTTTTTTTTTTGATGCAAGATGCAACATAGGCCATCAACTAGAAAGGAGCCAAGGGATCAAAGCATCACGTTCTCTCCTTCCGCACCCCGGGGGCTAACCTGCGTCTCGGCGGAGGAGGGAAAATCGCAGGTATCAACATTTTTTGTACGGGTATACCAGATTTACTTTCTACTTGGAATTTGGAATGGTGATGATCCAGAGATTCACGTTCACAAATAGAAAGGAAATCAATCCTTTCTTCTAACTTTTCAAATTGCATTAATATTAAGAAAAGAGACAAGTTTGTTTTTTTTTTAGAATGTCGTAGGAGGCGTTTTTGTTTGTTTGCCGTGAAAGGCGATTTTTCCGTGAAAGGCGATTTTACAAAACTCATCAGATATGAAAGACAAGAATTGTGATTTCTTTTTATCTCTTTAAGAAATACAAACTACAATAGAAAAGTAAGAAAAGGGATCTAACTTCTCAGGAGATTGTGGGGACACGTTGAGATCGACGGTCGCAAGTCATGTATGGACTTCGCCATCGTCCTTTAAGTGAGAACGGTTGATGCTTTGATTCTTCGGATTGGCTCCTATCGTCGGTTTTTTAAAGGACAAGGACCAAGAGGAGGTCCTATATCCAATAAAAAACCAAGTAAACGGGCTGAAAAGCCGCATTTAGGCCATGTTGGAGAAGGAGGCGACCTTGGGGGGGGGGCGGGGGGGCGGGTGGCCCCCCAAGGGACGTTGATCACCTTGTGGTGCTTCCGGGAGCAAAGCAGCAGGGCTTCGTCTCTCTCTTGAATTTTCTGGATTCTCAGAGCTTGGGATTGCACTTGGGATTCCTCTTTTTTCTTTTTGGAACTCATCTCTTTTTATAGGCTTTTGGTAGCCATAAGGTGTTTATTGGCATTGATGACCATGATGAGAGAATTGATTAGGAATTACAAATTGATTTTGTAACTCCTTTTCCATGGCTTATGTTTGGCTGATGAAGGTAGTGGGCATTTAATTCTCTTTAAGCTTCATGATGATGGGAGTTTCATGGGTTTAATGCCCTGATTGCTTGGATTTGTAACTCCCAAATGCTTGAATCTGATTGGGCCGTCCAAAATAATGAGTTAATGACCGCATTAAGTTGTCATAAACGGGTCAATTAACGTCATTAACTGGTCGCCAAGGCATGTGAATGTTGACACAAAAAAAAGTCACTATGTCTCCTCCACATCAAGAAGCCTCGTGAAGCTGCATCCTGCTACAAAACAGACAAAGCTACTTCAAGCATCAGATCTTTTCAGAATCAGACAAAAACTAAAAGATCTTTCAAGGCAGCCAAAAGAGCGGTACAGCTAAGGTTTCGGGCCATTCCGACAGCGTTTGGCCTAACTTCACTGCTCCCACAGCTAAACAAGCGCTCCTGGCGGCGACATCGTCAAAGAAGCCAAAACTTTGATCAGGGCCCACGGATGACTCCAGAATGTCTCCAAAGGGCTCCATGCCAAATTTCAAGTCAAACCGACAACGTTTGACCCTCCATCAATGCTCAAACAACAAAATCAAGCCTCCCGGCGGCGGGAACTACCGAAGCCATCACTCATAAAACGAAATACATGAGTGGCTTCAACATGCCTCCAAAAAGCTGCACCTCGAATTTCAGGTCATTCCAACAACGTTTGATCAGGTTTCGATGATCCGAGAGAAAAACAAGCCTACCGGCGGCGGAGCAACCCGGGACCATGACATCCAAAACGGAGCTGATGGAACGTCTCAAAATGACTCCAATAGGCTCCCCGTCAAATTTCAGGTCAATCGGACATCGTTTGACCACATATCAAAGCTCGGCATTTTCCCCGCATCAAAATCAAGTCAAGCATCGATGGGACCCCAAACGGCTTCAAAACTCAAATAAAATCTCATGGTTGGTCCTATCCACTGCTCAAGAAGCTTCACCTCAATTTTCAGGTCATTCCGACATCGTTTGACCTAGTTTCGACGCTTGACGGAAAATCGGCTACAAAGACTTCGGCTTTCCCGAAAAATGGGAAACTTTGTGCTCCGATTTCGCGCGGGTTCTCGTCAAGATTTCTCCAAGAAAATCAAGTCAATAATTGAGGAAAAATGTCAAGAAAAATATAGAAGAAAGAAGGAACGAAAAAGACGGAAAAACGGCCAAAAACGACGCTCGGCGACCAAACGGGCCAAAGCCCTATGGTTGCCGGCGACCTTGGCCCAAGGTCGCCGGCGACCCTGGCCCAGGGTCGCCGGTGACCCTGCAAATCCGGGTCGCCGGATTTTGCACCAAAATGCCCGATTTTCGATCCTTTTCGTGTTTCGGGTGTTCCTGCCTCTGTGATTTTCTGAAAATGCAATGTTTGATGCTTGAAAATGACTGATCTTCGTCGACATCTCGGATCCGCCGTCAAAAGCATGAAATCATCACCGATCGTTCCAAGATCGCCAATCGGTTGACCAAGAAAGTGCACTTTCCGTCCGACCGATTGTGAAATCGACAAGACAGATGTCACCGGCCCACCAACATGAACTAATGTCTGAAATTGCATCGCAATCCGACATCAAACAATGCGTGGATCCACCTGTGATGATCGCAAGAAGAATCTTAAAAGACGCGGCGCGGCCCACGACTTTTCACATGCCTTGGCGACCACTTAATGTCGTTAATTGACCCGTTTACGACAACTTAATGCGGTCATTAACTCATTATTTTGGACGGCCCAATCAGTTTCAAGCATTTGAAAGTTACAAATCCAAGCAATCATGGCATTAAACCCATGAAACTCCCATCATCATGAAGCATAAAGGCAATTAAAAGCCCACTACCTTCATCGGCCAATCACAAGCCATGAAAAAGGAGTTACAAAATCAACTTGTAACTCCTCATCAATGCTGTCATCATGGCTATCAATGCCCATAACCACCCCATGGCTACCAAAAGCTTATAAAAGGAGATCCATTTCCAAGAGAGAGAGGATCAGCATCGACATCTATCGACTTGAAATTCTGCAATTCTCCCAAAGAAATCCAGACGAAGTCCTGCTGCTCTACTGCAAAGAACACCACAAGGTGATCAACGTCCCTTGGGGGGCCACCCCCCCAAGGTCACCTCCTTCTCCAACATGGCCTAAACGCGGCTTTTCAGCCCGTTTACTCGGTTTTTCATTGGATATAGGACCTTCTCTTGGTCCTTATCCTTTAAAAAACCGAGGTTAGGAGCCAAGCCAAAGAATCAAAGCATCAACCGTTCTCATTTGAAGGACAATGGCGAAGTCCATACATGACTTGCAACTGTCGATCTCAACGTGTCCCCACAATCTCCTAAGAAGTTAGATCCCTTTTCTTACTTTTCTATTGTAGTTTGTATTTCTTAAAGAGACAAAAAGAAATCACAATTCTTGTCTTTCACATTTGATGAGTTTTGTAAAATAGCCTTTCACGGCAAAATCGCCTTTCACGGCAAACAAACAAAAATGCCTCCTACGGCATTCTAAAAAAAAAACAAACTTTTCTCTTTTCTTAATATTAATGCAATTTGAAAAGTTAGAAAAAAGGATTGATTTCCTTTCCACTTGTGAAGGTGAATCTCCGGATTATCACCATTCCAAATTCCAAGTAGAAAGTAAATCTGGCATACCTGTACAAAAAATGTTGATACCTGCGATTCTCCCTCCTCCGTCGAGACCCAGGTCAGCCCCCGGGGTGCGGAAGGAGAGGACGGAAGATTCTATCGGGTTCATCAAGTTGGCATACCCGGTGGGACACGTTGACTTGAGAACGTGATGCTTTGATCCCTTGGCTCGTTTCTTTTTGGTGGCCTATGTTGCATCTTGCATCTTTAAAAAAAAAAACATGAGATGGGATTTCAATTGTTCTTTCTCACTTCAAAAAAAAAAAAAAATCTGATCTCTTTTTGTTAAAAACTCAACTGTGAGAAATTTTGATCTTTCCCCTCTTCGAACTTGATAGCTCACAGAAATGTTCGTAGCTATCGTTCATATCGGGGATTGGGCCATCTTTTCTCTTTGATGAGTCCAATTGGGATTCAAAAAAAAAAAAAAAAACAGCTTCATTTCAAATTCAAAAAAAAAATGATCTCTCTTTCTCAAGATTCAACTTTGAGAAATTTTGATCCTCTCCTCTTTGAACTTGATAGCTCACAGAAATGTTCGCAGCTATCGTTCATATCGGGGATTGGGCTATCTTTTCTCTTTGATGCGTCCAATTGGGATTTCAAAAAAAAAATTATAATTTAAAAAAAAATCAGTTTTCTTTCTTTTGGGCTCAAAATTGAGAAATCTTGGTTTTTTCCCTTTCGGATTTAACGCTCGCAGAAATGTTGAGTTGTGGTTCGGATTGGAACACTACTTGTTCTCTTTGATGAGTTCATTAGAAATCTTTAAAAAAAAAAAAAAAAAACACTAAGGTTGCATCAATTGCACTCTTTGACTAAAGTGGATTCAAGAAATGCCTTGTCCAGAGTGTGGAGACAGCTAGACTGTTCAAGGCAAGGGTCCTCCAAAAGGGTTCATTAAGTAATCCTACCCTTACCTGGGGGCTGATCTATCTACCAAGGTTTCATAAGATTGAATTGGAAACCTATGTGCATCTTCAAAAATAAAAATCTTAAAAAAAAAATCTTCAAAAAAAAAAAAAAAACTTCCGTCACTTTTGAGTTCAGAGTTGAGAAATTTTGGTTCCCTCCCTTTCGGATTTAGCGCTCGCAGAAATGTTGAGCCTTTGTTTGGAACGGAACACCATTTGCTCTCTTTGATGAATTCAATCTCGACCCTTCAAAAAAACTCCCGTCATTATTGGATTCACGTCCGAGAAATCTGGTTCCTTCCCTTCTAAATTTAGCGCTCGCAGAAATGTTGAGCCTTCGTTCGGATTGGAACACCATTTGCTCTCCTTTTTGTATCCAAATTTGACCTTTAAAAAAAATCCCATCTCGTGTCCTTCCCAAGGATGCAATTTGCAACATTTGTGCCTAGCGGTGCTAGTACGCCCTTTCGGGTCTGCTGTATTCGCGACCGACACATTTGTATCTCCAACCTTATATCATTTTACCTCGAGTGAGCCTTGCTTCTCGGTAATTTGAATTAAGGTCTACAATTGCTTCTAGCAGTCACCGGAACGCTCACTCTGAGCCTACCATACTTGCATTTTAGAACAATTGTATCCTCTATGGCTTTTTGCCTTCTTCATCGTCCTTGGGTTGGGCCATGTTCCCTTAAGTGATTTGAAAAGACAAAACCATAGTTGTTCCCCATTTATGACCACCATATTCTTGTGATTACTATTGGATTTGGTCTTGTTTCAGAAGTTTTCCAAAACTAACAATGGCAGCTTCACTAACCATAACTTTTGATGAGAACAAGTACCAGCTTATGCTTCAAGACAAGCAAAACAAGCATCAGCGCCCTGCCAGTTGCCGAAGCGTCATCTCCCTCGACAACTCTCCAAACAACGGGTCAACTTCAACTCCCCGGACCATCGTCTTCGGGTCGTTGGGACCATTCCCACTCCCTGCAGAAGACAATGTACCTGCCAAAAAGCAGAAAACCGCCCGCAACGTGTCACTAGCATGGCACCAAGGGCGAACACCCAGAAGCTTGAAGCCCGTAGCGTTCCCACGAAGCCTCAACCCACAAGAAACCAGGTTTACCCCAAAACTTGGTCCCCGAGATCTTCACCAAAGCAACGGAGGTCCCGAACATCTGCAATGCCAGCATACCTGGCCCCTTTCAAGGATAATCGGTTCTACCCTCTCTCTTACATGAAAGAGGAGAAACCTACCTTCCGCCCAAAAAACAAACAAAATGAACATGAGCCGGCTTGCTCCTACAAGCCCAAAATAAAATCCTGTATCGTTAGGCCTCCGCAAAAATATGCTGAAGCTTGCACTCCTGCGAGTCGACCCTTCATCTCAATAGGGGCCAAGCTCGCAAAATTCAAATCTTCACTGCGACAGGCAAAGGACCGCGTCCAGATTCTGTCCTTGCCCAGCTTCAAAGAAGACAAACTCGGCTGCTACGCACGAGGGACTACATCCTTCATCGCCAAAGCCCACCAGAGCTGACTAAAGCTCAAATTGCTCGTTGTATGCGTCGCCGAGTGGCATATCGACAAAAGAGACTTGAGAAACAAAGAACCCAGCGTTCTAATCTCCATCTCTCAAACAAATGGGTCGAAAAAGAAAGACCCGACCAATTCGTTGCTGTTCATATGGTTGGCAAAACCAGAAAACGCCAGAAGTCAGCAACCAAAATCAATGTTAGACGTCCGGTGACTCGCAGCGTCTCCCGGACACGAACACATCTAGAGGAATCCTCCACTCCTCCAAGCCAAGGACACCGGAGTAACCACTCCTCAGATTCTTCATCCAGAAGAATGAGCCCCAGCTCAGTCACCAGGACGATTTCTTCATTCGAATCCCGAGGGATGAACGTCTTGGCTACAAGTTCTGAGCAGCCTCCACCGCATGATGACGTAACTGCACGCATCCAGCAGTTGGAGCAAGGACAACAGAGAATTGAGGCTCTGATGGAAAACCTTATTCTCACTCTACAACGTCCACCACCTAACAACAAAACCCCTCCGAATCATGAAGATGACGAGAGATGGGTGAATAAAAGTGAATAAAGAAGGAAAGAAAGATAAGAGAGATGGGTGGGCTTGATGGACGTGGAACAAAAAGATGGGAAAGAGAGAAAGGAATAAATAAAACAAAGGGAGGGAGAAAGAGTGAAATGGGAGTTGACTCCCATTGGTAGTGAGGGCTGAGAAAGAGAATGAGATAAAGAAAGAGAAACAAATAAAGGAAGAGAAAATAGAGAGAAGGAAATGGTGAGATGAGTGAGGAGGAGAAGTCAACTCACGTTGACAGCAATGGGAGTGGAGAGAGGAAGAAATAAAGAATGAAAAGAGAGAAAGAAAGAGAGAAATGAAATTAGTTGGGACTGATTCATGTTGGGATCAATGGAGGAGAAAGAAATAAAGAAAGAAAAGAGAGAAAGGAAGAGAGAAACCATGGGAGAGAGAAATAGGGGAGGAGGGAAAGAAAGAGAGAAATGGAAAATGGGGGAAATAAAGAGAGAGAGAGATGGAGTGGGATGGTTCGCCGGAGATGATGGTGGCTGGCGGCGGTGTCCAGCGACGATGGCAGCAACTCGTGGAAGAGGGATGGAGAACGAGAGAGTGATGGGAGGAAGAGAGGGAGAGGCTGCTGTGTTGTAAAGGGGGGAAAATGAGGGAGATGGAATGAGATGGGGAGGTGGGTTTTGACCTAATGGGGAAAAGGGGAAGGAAAAATGGGTGAGGGCTTGCACATGGAATAAGGTGGGGGTATGGTGGGAGTGAGGTGAGGTCCATATGGGATTAGCTTAAGTGGGGTGGGGTTTGAATTTGGGAAATTAATAAAATAACTTAGGTGGGTTTAGGTCAGGTCAGGTATTGGGTCGGGTTCGAGGGTCCAGATCGGGATGCAATAGAAGGACAAAGTCCGGAAATTAGGTAATCTACCTGATGGTACCAAAATCTCGAAAAGCGGAAAATTACTAAAAAAAACCCTCAGAACTAACCGGAAATAGTGACACAAACCCCTACTGTAACCAAACGGGCTCGGATCTCAACCCAACTTCGCACGCCCGATCCTAATGATTAATCGGACCTATTTGGCTTATAAACGAGCTTAATTAGCTAAAAGTCCAATTAACTAGACTAATGACAACCTTGAAGTTTCGGGATGTTACAAATGGTGCGCAGGTGAGTGTGAGTGCGGGCAGTGAAGTGGTTGAGGTGAAGCTGGGTGTTGAAATGGCTGGTTGGTGCAGGAGGTGAGTACGGGGAGGTAGCGAGGGTGTCTGCAGGTAGTGGAGCATGTGGGGTGCAGTGAGGGAGAGAAAGAGGGATCAGAGGAGAAGAGAAATAAAAAGTAAGGAGGAGAGGAAGAAGTGTGAGCAGGGCTGTGCAGGGCAGGTGGGAAGAAGGGAGTTGTGGCAGGGGGGAAGAGAGAAGAAGAATAGAAAAGAAAAGAGAGGAGGAAGAAGAGAACTACAAGGTGGACAAGAAAGAGATAGGGAAGAAGAGGAAGAGAAGAGAAGAAAAGGAGACGGGTTTGGGGGGTGCTGGTGAAAAAAGAAGAAGATGGAGAAGAAGAAGAGAAAAAAGAAAAGGAAGGAAAGAAAACAGAGATGGGTTCAAGGGGTGCATAGGTACAAGTGACGCGGGGTGGAACAGGGGAAAAGAATGAGTGCAGTGTGTACAGAATATGGGAGGGAGGAGAGAGTCTACCTGGCGCAAGGAAGGCATCGCGTGAGGTGGAGGAGGAAGATGCAGGCTCTGTGGGCGTTCGGCGGCTGTTGTCCACGCTTGGCAGTGCTACTGTAAGTCTGGCGGAGGAAGATGGAGCAGAGGATGCCAAGGAGCAATGAAGAGAAAAGAGAGAGATGGGTGTGATGATGAGAGAGATGAGAGATGAGATGGGAGATGGCAGCGATGGGGAGTTTCTTGTGCAGGGTGTGATGGACGATGGATCTAGAGGGATGAAGGGTGATGGAAAGGTTGATGGTGAGATGCAATACGATGGGCAGTAGATGGGTTCTAATGAGGAGGGAGACCGACGTGCGTGGGATGCCGTGAGAGAGAGGAGAGATGGAGGGAGATGGGGGGATCTGGAGTCTGCGCCTGTATGGGATGGAGGAGAGAGGTTCTGTGTATGTAGAGATGGGTTATGCGTAAGGATGGCGAGGAAAAATGGTGAGATGCAGTGAGGGAGGATGATGGTGGTGGTGGTGGAGAGAAGGGGAGACAGTGGAGATCCAGAGGAAGTTCTGCACAGGTGGGCGATGAGAGATCTAGGAGTGGGGGTGGGTCTGCACATGAAGAGATATAGAGATGAGGGAGTTGGGAGAGATAGAAAAGGATGGAGAGAGATATCAGGGAGAGTGGAGAGTCCAGATCTCGTGGACTCTCCTTTCCAATGTAGTTGATGGGCGACGTGGGCAGAGTCGACTCCGGGTCATTCATGGGTTGGGTTTGGGTTTGGGTCTGGTCTAGGCTATTTTGGACTTAGATAGGTTTCAGGTTGGGTTGGAGTCTGATGGGCCAGGCCTAGTGGATTTGGGTGTGGGTTTAGGTGGATTTGGCTTGGTTTTGGATTAAAGGAATTGGTTCGGGCCATCATTACTGGGGCCCAGGCTTCGTGGATCTTGATTTGCTCGCCGAATTTCATTGTTCTACACATCGTTGGAAAGCTCTCGGCGAGTAGGTCACAATGAACTAACTTTCGGGGTGATCAGAGGTCAAGAAATGGTAGGTGATTTTTCATGCAGGCACTTTTGGAGTGTTGGGCCCGCTACCATGATTTTCCAGTCCGCCCATCCAATCTCGGAGTTCTACATATGGACGGAAAGCCCTCGATGAGCAGATTGCAATGAGAAAATTCCTAGGGTGATCAAAGGTTCAGAAATGATATCATTAAATAGGACAGACTAGATTACCCCTCATAGGGTGCCAAAATTGTCTACAAGGTTGAATTGAAGGAATGTAGGCCTTGGCAGATTCTTGCAAAGGCCTTGTGATGCACGATTTGATTTTGGGCTTGTAGGAACAAGCCGGCTCATGTTGGTTTGATTTCTTTGTTTGGCGGAAGGTGGGTCTCTCCTCCTTCATTCATGTAGGCGAGAGGGTAGAATCGGTTCTCCTTGAGTGGAGCCAGGTACGCTGGCCTTGTGGATGCTTGGGACCTTCTTTGTTTTCGTGAAGGTTTTGGGGACCATGTCTTGGGATAGATCTGGTTGATTGTAGGTTGAGGCTTCTCAGTAGTGCCGTAAGCTTCGGGTTTCTTGACGCTCGCCTTTCTTGTCATGGCAGTGACATGTTGAGAGGCGATTTTCTGCATTTTAGCAGGTGCAGTTTCTTCTACAGGAAGTAGGAATGGTCCTAATGTCCCGAAGATGATGGTCCTGGGAGTAGAGGTTGTCTCGATGTTCAGAGAGTTGCCGAGAGAGACAACGCTTCAACAGCTGGTGGGGTGCTTGTGAGTGTGCGTGTTTTGCTTCTGTTGAAGCATGAGTTGGTACTTGCTTTCATCGAAAGTAATGGTCAAAGAAGCTGCCATTGTTAGTTTTAGAAAAACTCTAAAACAAGACCACATCCATTAGTAATCATAAGAATATAATGATCATAAATGGGAAAAACTATGGTTTTGTCTTTTCGAATTGCTTGAGGGACATGGTCCGACCCAAGTGACATGAATAAGGCAAAAAACCATAGAAGGTACAATTGTTCTGATCGTAAGTACGGTAGGCCCAGAATGGGTGTTCCAGTGACTGCTAAAAGCAATTGTAAACCTTAATTCAAATCACTGAGAAGCAAAGCTCACTCAGGGTAAGATGAATATAAGGTTGGAGGCACAAATGTGTCAGTCGTGAACACAATAGACCCAAAAGAGGGTACTAGCACCACTAAGCACAAATGTTGGAGAGAACAAGTGTGTCGGTCGCGAATACAGTAGACTCAAAAGGGTGTACTAGCACCGAGGCACAAATGTTGAAAATTGCATCAATGGAATGGACACAAGATCAGATTTTTTGAAAGGCCAAAATTGGGTTCATCAAATAAAGCAAATGGTATTCCGATCTGGAAGGCAACTCAAACATTTCTACGAGCATCATTCCGAAAGGGAAGGGACCAAGATTTCTCGAATTTGAACCCAAAAGTGTCGGAAGTTTGAAAGGTCAAAATCGAATTTGTCAAAGAGAGCAAATGGTGTTCTGATCCGGAAGCTGACTCAAACATTTCTGCTAGCTTCGTTCCGAAAAGGAAAGGACCAAGATTTCTCGAATTTTAACCCCAAAGTGACATTTTTTTAAAGATTTCTCTTTTTCTCTCTCTTTTTTTTTGAAAGTAAAATCTAAAGATTGAAGAGTACACCCAGGCTTCCTAATTCGGTCTTATGTAACCTCAATTGATAGATTAGCCCCCAGGTAAGGGTAGGATTACTTAACAAACCCGTTTGGAGGACCCATGCCTAGAACAGTCTAGCTCTCTCCACATTCTAGACAAGGCTTTTCTTGAATCAATCGTGGTCAAAGAACGCAATTGGTGTGACCTTTAGTGATCTTTGGCTTTTTTTTTTAGAAGATCTTTAACGGTCTCATCGAAGAGAAAAGTTGGCCCATTCCCTGATACGATGATAGCATCAAACATTTCTGCGAGCTATCAAGTTTGAAGATGAAAGGATTAAGTTTTCTCAAAGTTGAATCCAAAAAAGAAAAATCTGAAAAAAAAAAATTTGGAAGATCCCTAACAGACTCATCGATGAGAATCAATGGCCCATTCCCCGATACGAATGATAGCGTCAAACATTTCTACGAGCTATCGAGTTTGAAGTGGAAAGGATCAAGGTTTCTCAAAGTTGAAATTAAAAAAGAGAAATCCATTTTTTTTTTTGGAAGATCCCTAACGGACTCAACAAAGAGAAACGATGGCTCATTCCTCGATACAAATGATAACATCAAACATTTCTGCAAGCTACCAAGTTCGAAGAGGAAAGGGTCAAGGTTTCTCTAAGTTGAATCCAAAAATGAGAATCTGAAATTTATTTTTGTTTTGGAAGATCCCTAACAGACTCATCGAAGAGAAACAATGGCCCATTCCCCGATACGAATGATAGCGACAAACATTTTTGTGAGCTATCAAGTTCGAAGAGGAAATGATCAAGGTTTCTCAAGGTTGAATCCAAAAATGAGAAATCTGAAATTTTATTTTATTTTATTTTTTGTTTTGGAAGATCCCTAATGGACTCATCGAAGAGAAACTAGGCCCATTCCCCAATACGAACGATAGCGTCAAACATTTCTACAAGCAATCGAGTTCGAAGAGGAAAGGATCAAGGTTTCTCAAAAGTTGAATCCAAAAAAGAGAAAACCTGAGAATTTTGTTCTTTTCACTTTTTTTTTTTGTTTTCGAAGATCCGTAATGGACTCATCGAAGAGAAGCAATGGCTTATTCCCCGAAGCAAACTATAGCATCAAGCATTTTTGCGAGCTAACGAGTTCGAAGAGAAAAGGATCAAGATTTCTCAAAGTTGAATCCAAAAAAGAGAAATCTGAAATTTTCATTTTTTTTTGTGGTTTTGGAAGATCCCTAACGATCTCATCGAAGAGAAGCAATGGCCCATTCCCCGATATGAACGATAGTGTCAAATATTTATGCGAGCTATCGAGTTCGAAGAGGAAATGATCAAGGTTTCTCTAAGTTGAATCCAAAAAATAGAAATATGATTTTTTTGTTTTGTTTTGGAAGATCCCTAATGGACTCATTGAAGAGAAACGATGGCCCATTCCTCGATATGAATGATAGCGTCAAACATTTCTGCGAGCTATCGAGTTCGAAGAGGAAAGGATCAAGGTTTCTCAAAGTTGAATCCAAAAATGAGAACTCTGAAATTTTTTTTGTTTGTTTTTTTTGGAAGATCCCTAACGGACACATTGAAGTGAAACGATGGCCCATTCCCCAATACAAACAATAGCATTAAACATTTCTGTGAGCTATCAAGTTTGAAGAAGAAATGATCAAGGTTTCTTAAGGTTGAATCAAAAAATGAGAAATCTTTTTTTGTATTTTGAAAAAAGAAAGGGTGGAAATAAATTAAAAGACAGAATTAGGAATTTCCAAAAAATTGAATTAGAAATTTTTTAGATGCAAAATCCAACATAAGCCACCAACTAAGAAAGGGCCAAGGAATCTAGAAAAGGAGTATAAGCATAGAGTAAAAAATATGATATGTGAATATTTCTTTTCTAAGCATAATGTTCTCAAACGAACGAGTCCCACCGGGTGTGCCAGCTTGATGGACTCACTTTTTCGCGCATGGCGCTACCGGGGTCAGCGCATGTGAGAGTCCGTGGGGTCCAACCCTTTGGCAACGGGTGGCGAAATGCGAGCATCAACATCTTTTTGTTGGAGTACGCCAGATTTTCTACCCTACTTGGAATTGACAATTGGTGGTCAGTAGATCCACCTTCACAAGTAGAAAAGGAAATAAACTTTTCCTAGTTTTCCATTACACATATATTTAAAAAAAAAGACATGGTTTGAATGCCGTGAATGGCGATTTCATTTGTTTTGCCGTGAAAGGCGATTTACAAATCTTATCAATATTGAAAGACAAGAGTTGTGATTTTTTTTATGTTTCTTCAAACAATACACAATACAATGAAAAACGCAAGAAAAAGGGATCTAACTTCTCAGGAGATTGTGGGGACTCGTTCCGATTGACGGTTGCAAGCCGTATATGGACTTCACCATCATCCTCAGATGAGAACAGAGGGTGTTCTTGATTCACTTGGCTCGGCTTAAACCTCAGATTTTTAGAGGATAAAGACCAAGAAAATGTCTTGTATCCAATAAAAAGCCAAGTGGATGGGCTAAAAAGCCATGTCTAAACCACAGAGGAGAAGAAGGAGAAAGCCTTGGGGGAATGGGCCCCCCAAGGGACTTTTGGTCACCTTGTAGTGGTGGTCGGTGCAGAACTTCTTTAACAGAGGAGAGCTTGTTGCAGAGATTTCTCTCGTGTATGAATTTTTCATATGGAATCTAGGATCGGGGATCAATTTTATTGGATATGTTTCCTTTGGAATGACCCCCCTTTTGTAGGCCTGTGATAGCAATTAGGTGAGTTATGAGCCTTAAATGAATTAAAGCGACATAATGGGAGGAGTTGCAAGTTTTAATTCATCATTTTGTAACTCCTTTTTCTTGGCTTCTGATTGGCCGATGGAGAATTAATAGTCTTTAATCACCTCTAAGCTCAATGATGAGAAGAGTTACACGGTTTAATGTCGTGTTTGTAACTCCCATTTGCTCGCTTCTTATTGGTCCATCTGAAATAATAAGTTAATGACCGCATTAACTTGTCATAAAACGGGTCATTTCACTGCATTAAGTGGTCATTGAAGTGCTTGAAGAATCGCAGGCCATGCCGCATCTTTTGAAATTCTTCTTGTAATGGTCGCCGATGGATCTTCATGCTGATCGATGTCAGATGACCATGCAACTTCAGACATTGACTGCTGCCAGTGGGTCGGTGCCATCTATCCTTACGATTTCTCAATCGATCGGGTAAAAAGTGTGCTTACTTGGTCAGCTGATTCGCTATTTCGAAGTGATCAATGATGATTTGATGCTCTTGACGGTGAATCCGTGATGTTAACGAAGATCTACGGATTCCGCGCCTCAAAAGTAAGAATTTTGGAAAACCATAGGGGCCGGACATCTCAAAACATGAAAGGGGACCGAAAAACGGTCTTTCGGCTAAAATCTGGCGATTCAGGTTTCCAGGGTTGCCAGCCACCATGCACCCAAGGTCGCCGGTGACCTTGGGGCAGGGTTGCTGGCAACCATGGGTGGTTTTCCCCTTTTGGTCACCGATTTTCGACCATTTCTCGGGTTTTTTCTATTCTTTTTTTCTTCGGCATTTTTTTCTGATATTTTTGTACATATTTTGGCTTGATTTCTCTGTAGAAAACTTGACGAGAAGCCTTGCATATTGCAGAGAAAAGTTTTCGATTTTCAGGGAAAGCCGAAGACTTTGTTGCGTCGAGTTGCCAATTTGCCATCAGAAGACAAAACTCGGTCAAACAATGTCGGAATGACCTCAAACTTGAGGTGAAGCCTCCTGAGCAATAAATAAGACCAACCATAGGCTTTTGTTTAAGTTTTAAAGACATGTGGGGTCCTGCGGCCGGT